>OZ012737.1:420412713-421110895 GCA_963859935.3 Lathyrus sativus
TCAGGACGCCAATCATGGTACCTGGACTCTGGATGCTCACGACACATGACAGGAGAAAAGTTTATGTTCCAAAGCCTGGAACTTAGATCTGGAGGTGACGTAAAGTTTGGAGGGAACCAGAAAGGCAAGATCATTGGATCTGGCACTATTGGAAATGGTAAACTTCCCTCTATAACTAATGTTTTACTTGTTGAAGGGTTAAAGCATAACTTATTGTCCATAAGTCAATTAAGTGACAATGGTTATGATATTACCTTTAATCAAAAATGTTGTAAAGCTATTAGTCAAAAGGATGGCTCTATCCTATTTAGTGGTAAGAGGAAAAACAACATTTATAAAATAAATCTTTCAGAACTTAAAGTTCAGAATGTTAAATGCCTCTTGTCTGTTAATGAAGAGCAATGGGTCTGGCACAGAAGATTGGGCCATATTAATATGAGACGTATATCTCAGATTAATAAACTTAATCTTGTCAGAGGACTTCCTAATCTGAAGTTCACCTCAGATGCTCTTTGTGAAGCATGCCAAAAAGGGAAGTTTTCAAAATCATCTTTCAAATCAAAAAATGTTGTTTCTACTTCCAGACCACTAGAATTACTTCATTTTGATCTTTTTGGACCAGTGAAAATTGCATCCATCAGAGGCAAGAAGTATGGATTAGTCATTGTTGATGACTATAGTAGATGGACATGGGTAAAGTTCTTAAAACACAAGGATGAGTCACATTCTGTGTTCTTTGACTTCTGCAAGCAACTCCGGAATGAAAAGGATTTCAAAATTATAAAAGTCAAAAGTGATCATGGTGGTGAATTTGAAAATAAATATTTTGAAAAATATTTTTCTGAAAATGGCATTGCTCATGATTTTTCCTATCCTAGAACTCCACAACAAAATGGGGTTGTAGAGAGGAAAAACAGAACTCTGCAAGAAATGGCCAGAACCATGATCAATGAGACAAATCTGGCAAAACACTTTTGGGCAGAAGCATTCAACACAGCCTGTTACATTCAGAACAGAGTGTCTGTAAGATCTCTTCTGGAGAAGACTCCATATGAACTGTGGAAGAACAGAAAGCCCAACATTTCATATTTTCATCCTTTTGGATGTATTTGCTATATGTTAAATACTAAGGAAAATCTGAACAAGTTTGATTCCAAAGCACAGAAGTGTTTCATGCTTGGATATTCTGAACGCTCTAAAGGCTACAGAGTATACAACACTGAGACACAGATTGTGGAAGAATCTATTCATGTCAGATTTGATGATAAGCTTGGCAATAAAAAGCTAAAGCAGTCTGAAAACTCTGCAGATATAGAAGTAGTCTTCACTGACTCTGAAGTCCCAGAAGCAGACAAAGCTCAAGTGAAGGAACCAGATGCAACGCCAGATGCTATTCCTTTAACTTCTCAGATGAACAATCTAAACATTTCTGAAGAATCAACTGTTAGAGGATCATCATCCAGAATTAAAGCTTCTCATCCAGAGGATGTCATTATTGGAAAGAAGGATGATCCCATCAGAACAAGATCCTTTCTAAGATCATCTGAAGCATCACTATTTGGACTGGTGTCAGAAATTGAACCATCTTCTGTAGATGAAGCTCTGCAAGACAATGATTGGATTATTGCCATGCAAGAAGAGCTAAATCAATTCACCAGAAATGATGTATGGGATCTAGTTCAAAGACCACAAGGATTCAATATAATTGGTACAAAATGGGTCTTCAGAAATAAGCTAAATGAGAAAGCAGAAGTTGAAAGAAATAAGGCAAGGCTTGTAGCTCAAGGGTACAGTCAACAAGAAGGTATTGATTACACTGAAACTTATGCTCCAGTGGCAAGGTTAGAATCTATACGCCTTCTTATTTCATTTGCTGCACAAAATAACATCACTCTGTATCAGATGGATGTTAAAAGTGTCTTTCTTAATGGTATTATAGAAGAAGAAGTTTATGTCCACCAACCCCCTGGTTTTGAAAATGAAAAATTTCCAGATCATGTTTTCAAATTAAAGAAATCTCTGTATGGTTTAAAACAAGCTCCCAGAGCTTGGTATGAGAGATTGAGCAATTTTCTTCTGGAGAAAAATTTCATCAGAGGCAAAGTGGATACAACACTCTTTTGCAAATCAATTAAGAAAGATCTTCTAATTTGTCAAATTTATGTGGATGATATAATATTTGGATCTACCAATACTATGCTGGGAAAGGAGTTTGCTACATGTATGCAGGCAGAATTTGAAATGAGCATGATGGGAGAACTCAGATTCTTTCTAGGAATCCAAGTCAATCAAACTCCAGAGTGCACTTACATACATTAGACCAAATATGTTAAAGAACTTCTGAAGAAATTTAACATGACTGATAGTAAGCTGGCAAAGACTCCCATGCATCCAACTAGCTCACTTGGCAAGGAAGAGGTAAGTAAGAAAGTAGACCAGAAGCTCTACAGAGGTATGATTGGTTCTCTTCTTTATCTAACTACTTCTAGACCTGACATATTGTTTAGTGTATGCTTGTGTGCTAGATTCCAATCAGATCCTAGAGAATCACACTTGACAGCTGTCAAGAGGATTCTAAGGTATCTGAAAGGTACTTCTAATGTGGGTTTGTGTTACAGAAAATCTGATGATTTCAAATTAGTTGGATTCTGTGATGCTGACTACGCTGGAGACAGAGTGGAAAGGAAAAGTACTTCTGGAAGTTTTCAATTTCTAGGAAGAAATCTAATCTCCTGGTACAGCAAGAAGCAACCCACAATTGCACTTTCAACCACAGAGGCAGAATATATTGCTGCTGCTGGATGTAGCACGCAGATGCTCTGGATGAAAAGTCAGCTAGAAGATTATCAAATATTTGAAAGTAACATTTCTATCTTTTGTGATAATACTTCTGCTATATGTTTGTCTAAAAACCCCATTTTACACTCTAAGGCAAAACATATAGAAATTAAGCATCATTTCATCAGAGACTATGTTCAGAAGGGAATCATAAATTTGGCCTTTGTTGATACAGATCATCAATGGGCAGATATTTTTACAAAACCCCTTGTTGAAGATAGATTCATATTTATTCTGAAAAATATTGGTATGGATTTTTGTCCAGAATGATAGTTGTCAGAAGCAAACTTTTACAGATACAAAAATGCCTAATGCTCTGAAGTATTTCTTCTGATTGCTTATTTATTTTATTAATTTGGTTTTGTGAAACTCTGAACTAACAATCCTTAGAGGATATGAATGTTGGTTAATGTTTCATTTCTCAAAAGAATTCAGAACACATGCAAGCAAACACGTGTCACACCAAATTTGCAAAGGTGGCGTGTACATTACTGAAGAGACGTTTGAGGTGAAGTTTGAATAGTGAAAATCTTGATTTTCCCCCCATTTTGTCAGAAGAAATAAATGCTTGAAATGATTTTTATTCTTTTCATTTAATGCTTTGTTCAAACGTGCAAAATTCTGACTGTTTGTATGCCTACTTGATTTAGTATAAATACATCTCTTCTCTTCACTTTCACACTTTTCACATCTCAGAAATTTTATGCATTTTCATCTTCTCTTCTCTCTGCATAAAAACCCTAAGCGTGTGACAAAACCATCTTCAATGGCAACTTCATCATCAACAGCTGCACAATTCCAATCAACAATGGCTGCAGTTACATCTGCTAACATCGGTGTTGCTCCTTATTCTCCACCAAAAAGAACATTGTTAACCCCTGTTGAAAAGCTGGAAGTTTTGTGTGAATCAATGGTGGAATTTGATTCACTTGCAGAAAATGGTTTTGAGTTTTGTTCGATCATAGGTGCTCAAGGATGGGTGAAATACTTTGATAGACTGTTTGGACCAGTTTACCCCCTTCTTGTGAAAGAGTTCTGGATCCATGCTTCAGTTTACCCTAAGTTTATCCTATCTTCTGTTCTGGGAAAAGAAATAATTATAACAGAAGATCTGATCAGAAAGCTTATTGGATATGAAAAAACAAATGGAGTTTCACACTTGCCAGCTGGGCGTGTGGATATGGATGAAGTGTATGAAGAAGTGATGACTGTTGGTCAAGCTTCTAACAAGTTCAAGGATCTGAAGTCTGACTACAAGATCTGGGCTAAGATCTTCATGGGATGTATTCATCATAGGAAGTCAACAAACTCTCCGGACTATGTCAATAATGAACAGCTCTATTTCATGTATTGCCTCAGTCATAGCACCAAGGTAGATCTTCCATATATCCTCTTTATGCATCTCTTTGGAACCATATAAATGCCTCTAGAGAGTATGTGAAAGAAAAAGGACAGAAGATCAGGACCTGGATTCCTTTTGGAAGGTTAATCTCAGATCTTCTAACTGAGAATGGACTAGTTACGGCTCTGTACGCTGCTGGAGTTACAGAATAATTGGAATTCATTATGGGAAAGCCTCTGAATGTCAAAAGTCTTCAGAGACTTAAAATAGTTGATGAACTCACAACAGCTCCCAAGAAGCTGAATGTTTCTGAACTGAGTAAGAAGAGAATTCCTATAGATGATTATCCTTTATTCTATGCTGAAGAACCAAGGCATGTTGTTGTGATGTATATTAATGAGTGTAAGAAAGAAGGAAAGCCTGTTCCTGCAAACATTATACAGCTAGCAAGACAACCACTACCTATTGTAGAAGAAGAAGAAGAACAACCACAAAGAAAGAGGACTCAGCCAGAAGCAGAAGTTGCACCTGCTCAGAAGAAGATCAAGATTGCTGAGAAGCCACAGAAGCTCTTAAAGAGGAAAGAATCTGGAGACACTCCTTATGTACCAGCTAAGAGAATCAAAATCAAAGGTACTAAATCTTCTGTATCTTCTGCAAATCCTGTTGTTTTAAATGATTCTAATATTAAGTCTATTCCAAAACCACCCTCTACACAAAATACTTCTGTTACTGCTCCAATTTCCACATCACCACAAAAACAATCATCTGTTTCAACACCAATCACAACACAAACAATTCAAACTCCAAAAGTCTCTGTACCACAATCAACTTAACCAAAAATTCAAATCAAATAGTTTGTACCACAAAAACAACCCACAGAACAACAACAAACACCAAAACCATCTACTCAACAAAAACCCTCTGAACAATTTAAACAAAAGCCATCTGAACAACAAAAGCACCCACAAGAAAAACAACCAGAAAAATCATCTGAAACCCTACCAGAAAAATCCTCTGAACATCAACCACCATCAGATAATCCACCATCCAAATCATCTGAACCTACTGCATCTGTACCTGTTATTTCTGAACCTACAAAAATAACATATGTTCCAGTTTCATCTGAACCAATAACAATTCCATCTGATTCACCTACCTCAGAAAACCCATCAAAACCCTCTGAAATTCCTTCAGAACCAACAAATACTTCTGAACCCAACATTCCTGAGACAGAAGTTCTTGATGTCACACCATTAAAAATTGTGTTTCAAGTATCCTCTACCTCCTGCACACCAACCACCTCATCAAACTCCTCAGAATCTGACATTCACCCAGACTTTCTAATCTCTCCATCTCACAGAGACTCTGAGGTAAACCAACCAGAACCCATTATACCTTCTAAAGCTCCTATTCCAGATCCTATTCCCACACCTGCACCATCATCTGAAATACTGATTCCCAATTCTAACCCAAGATCATCTATTTCCTGTGCACAAGTTTCATCCCTCTTTCACAATCTGGCATATGGTTTCAAACTCAAAGATTTTTATGACAGAGTTGAACCATCTGATCCTATCACTCCTCTGAAACCAAAACTCACAATGACCCTTCCATCTGTACTTCTCACATATATCTAATCCATGACAGATGTAGGTTCATTAGCAACTATATCTTGTTCTGCTAAATCTGATAAAGCTGTTGCTTCAGCTATACCAATTTCATCTGATAACAATGTTGCTTCTGATGAACCTCCCAAATCTGCTTTCCAACCCTTCTCAAATAAACCCTTTTATGTGGTTCCCTTTCACACCAGAGCAAAACCAAATCTGTTAAATGCTTTAAACAGATCCAAAGAAAAAGCTCCTGAAATTCCTTTCATTCCATACTATCCTCCTCCTCTGATCTCTATTCAAAAATCTATTTTTCCACCAACTCCCCAACCAAAACCAATAACACTAGAGACTCTGTTACATCCTAAGCCCAGACTTAATGTTAATCATTTATTTCAAACCTTTTTGCAAGAAATACAGTTGTATTTAGGTACTGTACAGAAGAAATGCTCAGCAACAATGGATGCCCAAGAATCTGATGTCATTTGGAATGGATTCATCAACAGATTCAACTCTGTGGCCTCAAATCTGAAGAACATATGTTCTGATGATGCGAAGCTCAGATTTGCTGAAGCTGCAAGAAATTTGTTCTGGACCGTCAAGAGATCTGAACCACTGCTCCTTACAGATGCTCCTCCACCTTCAGAAGAAACTACTGACCTTGCATCTGAAGAAAATCCTTTGGCCATGACTCTGGTAGACCTTCCTTCTGGCTCAAATGCTCCAGACTCTACAGATCCCATGGAAATTGACTCTGTTCAAGCTCCAGAACCTAATCATACTTCTTCATCTGAGATAAAGAAAGAACATCCAGATTTTGAGGATAAGATTGCTGCTCTGGAAGCTGGTCAATCAGAGATCAAGTCTTGGATGGCAAAACAGGATAAGAAGTCTGAGGACATGACAGAGTGGATGTCAAAGCAGGATCAGAAAAATGAAACAATGGTTAAGTGGATGTCCAAGCAAGAGCAGTCCTCCTCTGAGATTACAGATCTATTGAAGATGCTTTTGTCAAAACGCTCTTAGATTTTCATTTATTTCATTCTGATGTTTTTGCATATGATGTTTGCTATTGTATTTTTTGATATATCTTTTGATGCATGTACTCTTGATCTGAACTTATTGAATGAATCAAATTTTTTCTCCACTGAATTATATCATTTACTGTTTCCTTTTATTTGTCTCTTTAAAGTTTTACTTTTTGCTTATGACAAAAAAGGGGGAGAAAATATAGATCTGAACTGTTTAATTTAACTTCACCAGAATAAAACTTCAGACATATTTATTCTATCTAACATTTAATCTGAGTATTTCAGAACATTTGATAAGTACATTCTATAAAAGAAACTCTGAGTCTCTCAGATCATTTGACTATTATCAAACTCTGAATCTTAAATCTGCAAGACATTCTGACTTTCAAATGTTGAAAGAACAATCAAGATCTAACTCTGAAAATTACTCAAGACAAAAGGGAAGTTTCTATTCCTTATCTGTATCTAACTCAGGGGGAGATTCATCATCTCAGGGGGAGTTATAATTTTAATATTTTCAATTAAACAAAATTTCTGATGTTTTTGTCATCATCAAAAAGGGGGAGATTGTTAGAACACAGATTGGTTCTTAATAATATCTCTATGTTTTGATGATAACTATTAGGAAATTTTGTATTTAAGAATTATATACTCTAAAATTTGCTTGAGAGTTTTTACTGCAGATAGTAAAGAAATTAACACTCCAGAAGCAAATCAGAATTGCACACAAGAATTTAGCTAGACTCTGAAGCGCCAGATGCACTCATTAGAAGATTCTGATTGCTGCCAACAGAAGATTCTGAGTGTAGTCTCCAGAAGATTCTGAAGCAGAAGCTCCAGAAGGATCTGAAGCAGAAGAATCTGAAGCAAGTCAGAAGCATCTGAAGCAAAGAAGAGTTTTTGTATGAAGAGTTTTTCAAAGCATAGTTTGTACAGAAGATTCTGAAAGTACTAAAGCTGCCAGTACTGAAGTTCTATCTCAAATATGCTCTGATATTTAACACGCTGAAAGCACACCTGCTGCAGAAGACTCTGATTCAGCAAGACTCTGACCATCATCAGAAGACTCTGACCCAATCAGACTCTGATGAACTTGCTGAAAACTGAAGAAGAAATATTCAAAGATTATATCTGTTGGAGTAAATCAAACGTCTCTTTCCTTATTTATGCTAGACACAAGAACGCACACAAAAAGGATTTTTCTGTGCTTTCTTCTTCTAGGAAAGGTCACTTGATGTAAAGACAAAAAGGGTCAGACCTTTTGGACACTCTTCTCAAGGTGAAGCTCACCTTGGATCAGCTGCCTATAAAAGCAAGACTCCACCAAATTCTTCAGTTGACATTGGCATTGAAAAGAAATCAAATATTCAAGCTCTCATACCTTCATATTTATTCTAAGAATTTATTTCATTGTACTTAAACTTAAGAGAAATATCACAGTTGTGATAAAAGCTTTTTAGAAGCATTCTTACTCTTGTAATAGTTTTACATTGATTGTAAAAGATTTCCTTAAGAGGATCCAGTTAGGATCAGTAGCTCTTGAGAAGACTAAGAACAGTTGTTCTTAAGTGTTACTATTGTAATCTGTTTGATTAAATAGTGGATTAAGTCCTTGTTTGAGAAAGGCAAATCACTCTAGGAAGGGTGGACTGGAGTAGTTGAGTTCAACGAACCAGGATAAAAATACTTGTGTTTTAATTTTTAAGTTTTAATCTTTCATACTTATTCAACCCCCCTTCTAAGTATTATCTCACCTTCAGTATGCATAGTGGGTTGGCATGGGACCGTAGGTCCGGATGTGTTGTATGTGAAATAATGATTTATTGTTTCTGCCTTTTATTTCATGTACCATTATACCATTATTATTTTGATCGTGATTCTCACCCCTTTGCCGTTGTTGTGGTCTGTGCTTCTTCGGAAGTACAGATAATCCAGGTGTTTAGCTAGCTTGGATTGTGGTGTCATCGTAGGACTGCTCTGATACGTAACACCGGGGCTTTTTGGGGTCTTATTGTTTTATTGTTGATATGTGTGCCCCTATGGCGTATCTGACTTCTGCGAGACATGTGATGATGTTTGATGATTATGTTATATATTTTTGGGCAGATGGCCGATGGTTGTTATATATAACGATGTTGATGACATAGATGATGTATATATATCGTTATGTGTCATGACAGACTTCTTTTTCCGCTGAGATTTTATTGGAAATCAGTTTTTAGATGATTTGGGGAATTGTGTTGAGAAATGTGACATCCCGATGTGGGGGAAAACTCTGATGTATGTTTATTTTAATTGTTTTATTCTATTTTGGGGAATGGGGTGTTACAAGTTGGTATCGGAGCAGGTCGGTCCATCCGGCCAAGTTGTCTTGTGTTGTAGTCTAATCCCCTGTATGCGGCATGTGTGAGAAACACTGTCGGTACATGTTGTTGTCTAGCTTTGTTGGTAGAAGTGGAATGATTTGAGTGGGAAGGAGCTTGTGCTTATCCCGAGTGTTGCACGTGTGAAATTGTATCTCGGTGTATGGTTGAACGTTCCTATAGTTTGGTAAAGATGGTTCATACCCCATCATGATACTCAGCTGTCTATTAGCAAATTGAGGAACTGATCACCCTTAATCTCTTGTTCATAGCAGTTGGGATTGTGTTAGATGGAATGGGCGTGTCTTGCAAGCTTAGGTGGCGTGAGCAGGAAATTGTCTTAAGTCGAGCTAAGAGCTTAAGGGATTATTTTGAGGAAGTCGACGTAAGACGTGTTGAGGTGTTTATGTTAACGAAAATTTTGAATGCTAAGGAAAGTGAGCTAATTGGGGTTTGTCAATTAACGGTGATTGTCCGGAGATTTCCTGAGGAGGTAAGTGATTTACTACCGGAATGTGAAGTAAAGCTTGCATAATGACTTCGTTCTTGGGACTAGACTGATATTAGTGACTCCATATCGTGTGTCTGCATTGGGATTGGAGAAGTTGAAGAGTCAACTTGAAGACCTGCTGGAAGAGAGGTTCTTTTGTTTGAGTGTGTTACCGTTGGGTGCACCAATTTTGTTTGTTAGGAAGGCATGAGGTTTTGTGAAACTTTGGGTGAACTATGGATAAGGGATCAAGGTGACTATCAAGGGTAAATGTTCGCTTCCAAGAGTTGATAAATTGATAGACCAATTGGTTGGAGGATGTGAGTTATGTGGTCACGTGATCTCAAGTAAAGTTATTGTGGTTGATGCATCGAAGATCAAAGTTGTATCGCGTTGGGAGACTTTAAGGTCTGCTTTTGAGATTGGGAGTAATTGGGTTTCAAAATATTTAAATATTGAAAGTGTGTTGGATGGCCTCCTATGTATGAAATTGTTGTTGTACGTTGAATTGCGAGATCGCAGCTTTTTACGGAATCAAAATCGGACACTCGGAAGTCAGGTAACGGTCGAAAATGGGATTTTGGACTATCATGTTCGCCAGGTCCTTCGCCTAGTGGGCATGCTAGCGAAGGGCTCCACACTCGCTACGGTGTTCGCCTAGCGAAGGGGTCCTGGGCAGAAAATGTTGTTCTAGTATTTTTGTCGTAACAGGAGAACCGTAACTCGGAATGACACACGGTTCAAAGTGTTGGAAAGATATTACAATGCTTTATGTGATGGTGAAGTAATGACATGGAGTTGATTTTTATTGATGAGACATGGTTGGATGTTATAGTGAGTGTAGAAAGTACGGTTCGTGTTTTCTCCATGACTCACAACTTGTTTATTCGTTTGGCATGGGATTTTCCCTACTTATTTGAGTGAGGCAATGGTTGTGTTAATCGGTGATATTTTAATACATTCGAAGAATATAGAGGATCGTGTTGAAGATCGAGAACTTGAGTTATCATTGTGGGAGAATAAGCAACTTGTGTGTTGATTCTTGTCGAGTCCGGCAGGACTATTTGTTGTGTTTTGTGATGCTTTGTTGATGTGATTGAGAGATATGTTAAAGGTACCCTGAAGTGCGTGAGGGGAATCATCCAACCGGTGATTTAGAGTTGGTTGCGATTGTGATTGTGCCGGAGTTGGAGGCTTCAATCATTTTAATTGAGATTTTGAAATACTTGGTGATCCTAAGAGCTTATGGTGTTTGTTTGAGTTGGAAGGGTTGAATATGAGGGAGAGGAAATAATTGGGACTTTTGAAGAATTACGGCTTTGAGTTAAATTACCATTCGGGTAAAGTGAACGTGGTAGCTAATGCGGTAAGTTGGAAATACTTGCATAATACCCATATTGATGGTGAAAAGAGATAGAACTGATTGAGCAATTTGGTAATATGAGTTTGTTGGGTGAAGATACTTCATATGGAGTTGAGCTTGTATTATTAGAATTGACTAGTTGTATTCTTGAGAAGAATCGAGAAAGTCAGAAATCTGGGTTGAGTAGGTGGATTAGTTGAATTTGATGAGGCAGAGTCAAAGAGTTGATTGACGGATTTGTGGGAATAGTACCATGATGTGTTGTGGTAGAGTGTGTGTTCCAGATGTCGCTAAGTGGAGTAGGGGTATTCTCGAAGAAATACATTGAGGTAGATGGAGTATCCATCCCGGCGCTGTGGAGAAGTAACCAAATTTGAGTAAATTGTTTTGGGTAACCATAGATGAAGAGAAGTGTGGTGGAGGTTGAATATACCGGATGGAATTGTCGAGAGTCGAGGATTGAACGTCAGAGATCGTTGAGTTTGACGCGGCCGCTGAATATTCCAGAGAGGAAAATCGGGTAGTATTTTCGTGAATTTGGGTGTTGGGATTTACAAAGAATTGGAAAGATATAATTTTAATTTGGGTTATTGTGAGTGGATTGGCTATTCTATATTGAGGATTTATGTGATGCATATTGAGAAAGTGGTGAAGTTGTATGAGATACGGTCGAATATTGTGTCGGATGGAAATTGGAGGCTTATATTAAGAATTTGGAGAGAGCTTGTGTGTTGGATCAAGGTGGATCGTGGAATGGTTAATTACCGCTGATTGAGGCCTACAATATCAGTTACCATTCTAGTATCAGAATGGCACTGTATGGGGCCTTATGAGATAGGAAGTGTGAGACTCTCTTGAATTAGAATGAATCGAGCGGGAGTGTTATGCTCAGATCTGAGAATTATGCATGAGACGGCTGAACCGATCAAGAGGATCCAAGGAAGAATGTGTTTTGAGAATTACGATGGTAACCGGTGTTGGTCGAGCTACGAAGTCTCGGGAACACACTCGGTGTTTTATTTATCTGTATCAGAGTGGCACAGCGGAAACGGGGGGAAGTAGCATGTTAGACTACTTTGCCGCCATCGCTTATGGATAGCATAATGTGTTTCATGTGTCTTCATTGAGGGAGTATCCTGAATCAGATGAATGATGGGCAAGTGAGAAATAATTTGACGGTTGAGGCATTGCTAGTTCGGATTGATGAACGAGAAGCAACTCCGGGGGAAAGAGAAACCTTTGGTGGGAGTGGCTTGGAGAGGTGCTGCAAGAGGCAGTGTGACCTGGGAATTGGAAAGCAGGATGCGGGAAGCGTATCCATAGATGTTTTCATCAGGTATTTTCGGGGACGAAAATAATTAAAGTGGGGGAGAGTTGTAACACCCATTTTTAATTATTTGGTTTTTCCGTATTATTTGTTTTTCGGTGCATTGTGTGTGGAAATTGTTTGAGGAATTGAGTCCCATAATATTAGAAAAATATGATTAATAATAATAATAATATGATAATACTATTATTATTAATATTATTGTTATTATTGTCATATTTAAAAATATTATTGGAAGAGTTTGGAAATTAAAGAAATTGTGGAAATAATATTTATTTGGGATATTAATATTAAATTTGATTTTTTTGAATGAAGGGAAATGAGAATATTATTATTGGAATTTTTTGGATTAAAAGAAAGTGAGAATTAATTATTTATTTGGAAATATAATGGAATTTTGGGGGTATTGAGGGCAAGTTTGGCATTTTGGAAAAGTGGAAGGAAGGAAGGAACGTACGAACACGGAAGGAGGAAGAAGTGAACGATCAAGAGAGCTTGAGCAAATAGGGCATCAAGGCTGAAGATTCGGGAAACTGATCATCATCCGACTACATTCGAGGTAAGGGGGGAGAATTTAACGGTTAAATGGTTTTACATGAGAATTGGTAGAAAAGGGGAAAATCCCTAATCCCCATACATTATCGCTAGTTTGATGTTGATTTCATGTTATTGTTGCTGAGATTGTATGCTAGATTATGTTAATTTCGTATGCATGTGATGTAGAGTGATGGTTTGAGAAATTGGGAATTTCGGTAGTTGCGATGTTAAACCGGAATTGAGATAATTAGGTAGAACATAGGTTGATGATGATATTGATATGAAAGTTTGATTCTGAATGTGGTTGCTATTCTGTTAAGATCGTTGCATGCGCTGTTCGGATGAATTTGGGGTTTTGGTAGATTACCGTTTTAAGTTGAAGTTGGCCCGAACAGTAAGACTAGGTTGATATCAAGTGGAATTCGGTATAGATTTCGTAGTTAAGTTGGAATATGTTGTTTAGTTGTGTTAACAGCTGATTTTTGGTAAAATCGGGCGAAATCGGGGAAGGTTGTTGTTTCTGCTGTGTGGGATTTTTCTGAATACGCAGGTATTCGCTGGGAGAGTGAGGGGGCGAGCCTTTGCCAGGCTTCGCCAGGCGAACTTGGCAGCGAATGCTGCCAGTTGCCTCTGTTTGGTTTCGCCAGAGGTTTTGCCGGGCGAGTCCCAGCGAGTATTCGTTGTAGGGCTTCGCCAGGAGAATGGCCAGCGAGTGTTCGCTGCAGGGCTTCGCCAGGCGAATGTGCCAGCGAGCCCGACAGCAGTTTATGTTTCTACTGCTGTTTTGTTGGCTTCCCTTGTGGATTTTGACCCTTGTTGGTCATGTTTGATGTTGGGAGTGATCGTGAGCCGTGGTGAGTGTACGTGTGGTGAAGGAGGTGAATTCCTCGATATTCCCTTAATTTGGGTGATTGCGTCGGTGTATGTTATGATTCATGTATGTGGCGATATAAGGGCGTGGAGTGCGATCGGATTGATGTGTTGTGATAATAGCTGGGTGCTGAGAGTGTGTTGAGGGTTATAAGGGCCGTGTGGTCGGCGTTTATCGCATTCGAAATAATCGGTGGATTATGTGTTAAGTTTAGATCAGTATGGATGTGTATGAGATATGTATGCACTATGTGCTATGTGTGGTGATGTGTTGTGAGATTGATGTGGATCCGTAGGATCGATACGCTTGTTATGCGTTGTGTTTATATGCTGTGGTATGAGGATTGGATCAATAGGATCGTTGCGCCTTGAGTGCGTTGTGGTGATAGGTTGTGATGAGAGGATCCATAAGATCGATACGCTTTACATGCGTCGTGTTTATGTGTTGTTGTGACGATTGGGTCAGTAGGACCGGTATGCCTTATGTGCATGATGTGTGATATGTTGTGTGGTGAGCGGATCCGTGGGATCGACGCACTCCGAGTGCTTGTTATGTATGTATTTTGTGATGGGAATGGATCCGTGGGATCGGTACGCCTTGTGCGTCGTGTATATATATATATATATATATACTGTTTGAGGGGTGGATCGATAGAATCATTTGCACTTGGTGTGCTAGATGTATGATGTGTGTGAATGTGGTTGTGTGCTCCCGTAGAGGAGGGTGATGGCCCAGTGACCATCAGTATTATTGTTGTGCTCCATGTGGGGAAGGTGATGGCCCAGTGACCATCTATATTGTTGGTGTGCTCCCAGTGAGGAGGGTGATGGCCATGTGTCCATCGATGTTGATGAGGTGCTCCTGTAGTGGAGGGTGATGGCTAGGTGTCCATAGGAGATGTGCTCCCATAGTGGAGGGTGATGGCCAGGTGTCCATCAGTATTGTTGTGGTGCTCCCATTGTGGAGGGTTGATGGCCAGTTGCCCATCAGTGTGGTGTGCTCCCTGAGTGGAGGGTTGATGGCCAGTTGCCCATCGTTGATAGGTGCTCCTGTGTGGAGGGTTGATGGCCCGGTGCCCATCGTGATTGTGAGTCAGTACCGCATGTTAAGAGTTGTGTGAGTGCATGTGTTGCATTGTGGTTTGTGTGAATTATGGATATTGATGGTGGGACAGTATGTCCAGATGTGTTGCATTTGTGGTATGCATAGTGCGTTGGCATGGGACCGTAGGTCCGAATGTGTTGTATGTGAAATAATGATTTATTGTTTCTGCCTTTTATTTCACGTACCATTATACCATTATTATTTTGATCGTGATTCTCACCCCTTTGTCGTTGTTGTGGTATGTGCTTCTTCGGAAGTACAGATAATCCAGGTGTTTAGCTAGCTTGGATTATGGCGTCGTCGTAGGACTGCTCTGATACGTAACACCGAGGCTTTTGGGGGGTCTTATTGTTTTACTGTTGATATGTGTGCCCATGTGGCATATCTGACTTTTGCGAGACATGTGATTATGTTTGATGATTATGTTATATATTTTTGGGCAGATGGCCGATGGTTGTTATATATAACGATGTTGATGACATAGATGATGTATATATATCGTTATGTGTCATGACAGACTTCTTTTTCCGATGAGATTTTATTGGAAATCAGTTATTAGATGATTTTAGGAATTGTGTTGAGAATTGTGACATCCCGATGTGGGGGAAAACTCTGTTGTATGTTTATTTTAATTGTTTTATTCTATTTTGGGGAAGGGGGTGTTACATAGTCAGCATCACAGAATTCAACCAGCTTATAATCTGAGGACTTCTTATAAAGAAGTCAGAGATTTAATGTTCCTTTCAGATACCTAAAGGTTCTCTTAACGGGAATTAAGTGAGTCTCTCTAGGATCTGCTTGCAACCTTGCACATAAACATACACTGAATAAGATATCAGGTCTAGAAGCAATGAGATAGAGTAAGAAACCTATCACACCTCGATATTTTTTTGGATTCACTTTAGAACTGCATTCTTCGATACAAAGATTACATGTAGGATGAATAAGAGTGGACATGACTTTGCAATCATCAAGATTGAACTTTTTCAAGAGCTCTTTTGTATACTTAAACTGATGAATGTATATACCTTCATAATTTTGATTGATATTAATTTCAATAAAGTATTTTAATTCACCCATCATGCTCATATCAAATTTAGCCTGCATAATCTTTGAAAGTTCTTGACAGAGAGATGCATTAGTAGAACCAAAAATTATGTCATGAACATAAATTTGAACAATCAAGATTTCTTCTTTCAAAGTTTTCCTAAACAGTGTAATATCAAACTTTCCTTTAACAAAACCATTTTCAAGCAGAAGATTACTCAATCTTTCATACCAAGCTCTTGGAACTTGTTTAAGAATATAGAGTGACTTTTTAAGCTTTTAGAAATGGTCTCGATGTTTTGAATATATAAATCCGGGAGGTTGTTTGACGTACACTTCTTCAGTAATAACTTCGTTCAGAAAAGCACTTTTAATATCCATTTTATATAGAATTATGTCATGGTTGATGGCATAAGAGAGAAGTACTCTTATGGCTTCTAACCTTGCAACAAGAGCAAAAGTTTCAAAGAAGTATATTCCCTCTTGCTGATTATAGCCTTGAGCTACAAGTATAGCTTTATTTCTAACAACTTCACCAAGTTCGTTAAGTTTGTTTTTGAAGATCCACTTGGACCTAATGATGTTTTTCTTTTGTGTTCTTGGAACAAGATCCCGCACATCATTTCTTTGAAACTGATTTATTTCATCTTGCATAGCCATGATCCAAGAATTATCAGTTAAGGCATCATAAACAGAAGAAGGCTCAACCAGTGAAATAAGTCTGAACATTGAGTAATCATTTTTGAAAGCAAATCTAGTCCTCAATGGCTCATCTTTATTACCAATGATCTGCTCTTCTGGATGAGATGCTTTATACTTAAATGATCTCTTAGGTTGAACAGGGGCTTCTGTTCCATTGTAGCATTCATTGAATAAGTAGTAGTAGGATCAATTAGAGAAACTTTAGTTTCTGTAGCTTCTAGTATATCTTCAGATACAGTGACAGATTCTGGAGCATCATTCTCTACATCCTTTTCTTTAGGAACACAGACCAAAGATTGTTCTTCATGATTCTGAAAACGTGCAGAGAAATCATTCTGAACCAAAGACTCTAACTTGTTATGGTCAGGTAAATTGTCGTCAAATTTAATATGCATAGACTCTTCAACCATTATATTTTATGAGTTATACCCTCTGTATGCTTTTGAGCGTTCAAAGTATCCTAAAAATATACCCTTCTGAGCTTTAGCATCAAATTTCTTTAGGTAGAACTTATTATTTAGGACGTAACAAGTACATCTGAATTGATGAAAACAAAAGATACTAGGTCTTCTACTTTTGAATAAATCATACGATGTTTTATCCAGAATTGGTCTGATATGAATTATGTTCTGAATATAACAAGCAGTATTAACAACTTTTGCCCATAAGTACTTAGGGAGTTTATTTTCATGAATCATTGTCATTTCCATTTCTTGCAGAGATTTGTTCTTTCTCTCAACAACTTCATTTTGTTGTGGAGTTCTGGGATAAGAGAACTCATGGATAATTCCATATTTTTCACAAAAGAATTCAAATGATTCATTTTCAAACTCACCCCCATGATCACTTCTAACCTTTAGAATTTTCAATTCCTTCTCAGATTGCACTGGACTGCAGAAGGTGTTAAACACTTTGTATGCTTCATCTTTAGATTTGATAAACTTCACCTAAGTATATCTGCTAAAATCATCAACTATGACCAAACCATATTTCTTTCCTCTGATTCAGACAGTCCCAATAGGACCAAATAAATCAATGTGAAGCAATTCCAAAGGTCTAGAAGAAGAGACAATGATTTTGTTTTTAAAAGAAGTTTTAACAGTCTTTCCAACTTGACATGCTCCACAAAGAGCATCAGAGTGATAATCAATATCTAGCATCCCTTTAACAAGTTTTAGCTTAGAAAGTTTAGAGATTAATCTCTAGTTATCATGACCTAACCTTTTATTCCAGACCATTTTTCATCACTCACTGTAATTAGGCAAATGACCTTCTGAACAGCCAATTCAGAAATATTGATTTTATAAACATTCCCTTTTATCAAAATTGATTACAGAACAGAAGTTTGTGTCAAACAATTCATTGTAACCATTATCACACAATTATCTTATACTTAATAGATTATGTTTCAGGCCATATACAAGCCATACCTTATTAATAAGAGTTTGAGAATTACCTATGGTACCTGTACCGATGATCCTTCCCATTTGGCCACCTCTAAAACCCACATTTTCTTCCTCTTTCAGATTCAGGGTTTGGAACATATGCCTTTCTCCTGTCATATGTCATGAGCAGCCACTATCCAAGTACCAGGGTTGGCATTCCATCTGTTCCTTTGGGCATATCTCATCTTCATTTTCAGACTCAGATAGAAGTCCTTCATCAGATGAGTGAGCCATTAGTGCTAGATTTGCATTATCTTCCTTTTTTTGACTCTTCTTCATCCAACTCTTCCCATGGTGCCATGAAATTATTTTTGAACCTGTTTCTAAAATTATATTTCATATAAATTCCTTTTCTCTGACTCTCCTTCAGAGGTTCAGGCCAGTAACTTTTGAAGTGACCTGGTTTGTTGCAGTTGTAGCAGGTCCTATCTTCATCTTTGAAGATAATCCTTTTGTTGCTCTTAGGAAATCTTCTGCTTCTTATGGACATTTTCTAAATCCCTCTGATGAAGCACGCCATGTCTTTATCATCAGATCTTCCATCAGATTCTTCTTCAGATGATTCATCAGCTTTACTGATTTTAGAAGATCTTTTGGACTTGTCACCAGATTTTTCAGAGGCAGATCTTAGTGCGAGAGACTTAAACTTCTTTGAAGTTTCATCTCCATTAATTTCCATCTCATGACTTTGAAGATTGTCGATTATACTTCCAAGGGACAGTGTATTCAGATCTTTAGCTTTCTGAATAGTTGTTACTTTAGGTATAAACTTCTGAGAGAGACTTCTCAGAATTTTCTTCACATGATCAGTTGTTGAGTAGCTTTTGTTCAGCACTTGAAGGCCTGAGACAAGAATCTGAAACCTGGAGAACATGGTCTCAGTATCCTCATCTTCCTTCATTTTGAATAACTCATACTTTTGCATCGACAAGCCAGCTTTGGCTTCTTTGACTTATTGATTCCCTTGATAAGCAGAACACAGATATTCAAAGATAGTCTTTGCAGAAGATTATCAATGATTTTCAAGTACTCAGTATGTGGTAGTGCATCAACAAGAATACCTCTAACTCGGTGATGTTTTCTGTAGATTTTCTTTTGTGTAAGTCAGAGTTTGTTTGGCAGCAACCATACCAACAATGTCTATAGGAATGTCAATGCCATCTTCAAGAATATCCCATAGGTCATCATCGAGTCCAATCATATATGTATACATCTTGCTTTTCCACCATTCAAATTCAGTAGAGTCACCATTGAATACAGAAGGTTTAGCAGTGTAGTGATTTCTCTCAGAGCTATTGTAATCATAGGGAATCTCCCTTGAGGTACTAGGATTAGTAACCTCAGGATCCATATTTTTCTTGTAGAATCTTTGATTTTACCACTGTTAAGTTTTACGCACAAGCCTTACTCTGATGCCAAATCAAGGTGAGAAAAATACACAAGGGGGGTTGAATTGTTTTTTGCAAAAATTAGATTTACTTCTGAACTAGAGTTCAGATTCTAAAAACTGAGTTCAAAGTCTGATAGGGTGCAACAGAAATAGAAATAGAAGTAAAGTAAAAATAGCAAAGAACACATAGTAGTTATCTTGGTTCCTCTCCCAACTGAGAGTACTTCAGTTCCCTTGCCAAGCAAGACACTTTCCACTATAATCAACCAGATTACACTTGCTTATACACACTTGTATAAGACTTATCGTTTTTGCTCAGACCGTTTGTCCAAGACTTCCATTGCTTAGAGCTCGTGTCTAAGACTTCCCTCTTCTCAATCAACTGCTGATCGAGACTTATCTTTTCTTAGAACACCTTCCTAAGACTTTACCTTGCTTAGAGCTCGTGTCTAAGACTTTTCCTCTGCTTAGAGCTCGTGTCTAAGACTTTCCATTGCTTAACTAGCTTCTGATTAAGACTTTTCTTTGCTTAGAGCTTGTGCCTAAGACTTCACCTTGCTCAAGCCTACAGCAAGAGACTTAAATCTAAATAGATAGTTTAGAGAAGTAATAACTCAAAATAACCCTTGATAAATATCAAAGGTGTTCAAAAATAATACAACACACTCTTACAAATATTCTTAATCAACACAAGAATAAGAACTCTCAATAGACTCAGCTTTCTGATAGTAGTGCGTGTATTTCTCAGTTGTATTTGCAGCGTTATTTCTTAGTTGATCTTCAAATATTATGTTTCTTTTTATAGCTAATAAAATAGAGACGTTGGAGTAGCTTCAACGGCTACAAACAGACCAAATCTTCTAGTACATCTTCTTTTCCAATAAAGCTGGTGTTGGAACTTTCAGTCACAAGAATATCCACAAAACAAGGCCTTTGTCTAGAGGATACAACTATGATTCAAGTACAACACAACTGTAGAAGATAATGTCAACAAATCTTTAGTCCCGTGTTAGCATAACTAATTTGACATTACTCAGCATCAGAGGCAGCATAGCACGCTTCTGAACTAGAGTGTACTAGCAGCAGCTTTTCTGATTAGACTACCTTAATAGAGCATGATTAGAATCGAACCAAAGTCGTTTCCGTGTCAGGACCAGTTCCATCAAGTAAATATGATTTTGCACATACAAACTAGCTAGTTAGAAATCTTAATTGATTTTCAAATACTTTGTTATCATCAAAACTTTAAAGGATGCATGGTATGAACCAAACTTGTTTCAACATTGAACACCACTAACAAAGTGCATCAATTTGTCGTAAGTGGCTTTAATTTTATTGTTTTTTAATTATTATTGAATTATTAATATTTTGGTTTTTACCTAATAATTAATTAATTTAATTTATTTAAGAAATTATTATTTTACATAAATAAATAAAAATTAATGCTAATGCTATATAATTAAATTCATATTACACATGCATGAATACTTTTTACATTATTGGTTACGATGCATTTGATTTAAGTTGTCACGTATTACGCACGAATGAGGTTTTATTTGTCGTATAGGTATGATTCGATTTTGCTGAGGTATTTGAGACGAAATCCCAGTGATTGGATCATTGAAAAGTAATTCTTGTAATTCTTGTAATTCTTGAAAGCTTTGTGCCTGCATGTCGGTGCTACTCTACCCATGTTTTCGTAGCTTAGTTGTGTTGCTTGGGTTGATATGGTCACGTTTGGGCAGGTCGGTTTAATGGTGACATTTGTGAGAATGTTTTGTTAGGGGAAAAAGGTATTTGATGTTGGGGTGTTTGGAAGTCTATGTCTGTTTGAGTTGTTTGATGGGTGTTTTGGTATATGTATGATGGGTTGGTGGGTGGTGTTTGTTAGTGTTGAAGTTGATTAAAAAAAATCTTGTGGTTGTTATTAGTAGTACGGGTTATGCTCTTAGTTTTGGGTTTGTGTGAATGGCATGTATTGATTATGGGTTTCAGTGCTTGAGGTTTGATTTTGTTGGGTTAGGAGTTGAGTCTAAATGTGTTGTTTGTTTAGTTGGGTGTTTGATAATGAAACTTGTTGGCATGGATCGACTAAATATCTGGATTCAGACAAAACCCAATTTTAAACGATTTATGCCAATACATCTATTAAGGAGTTAGTTTAGATACTGTTGGCATTATAAATTCGGTTGAGATAAGATGTGGTAACACCTCCATTGACGACACTCTGCTTTGGCCTAGTCTTTCTAATCATCATAGGTTTATTGGTCTGAGACTTTATTGTTGGGGGTTTTTTAAGCACCTCGGTGGACCTTGGATTTTTTATGCATGCCAAACTGAAATTTCACACAATCACTAAGGTGCATCTCCACAATAATGAACATGATAATCGTGTTATTATTGTCCAAACGGTTGCATCTTCTTCATTCCCTTCATAATGATCTTTTAGACCCAGTTTTTTTGCTCCATAGAACTTTCGGTTAATACCATATTATTGTGTAAATTTATAAGCCATGTAAGTTTAATACATTGGCCCTTCATGTCATTTTTTGTCAATCAAGCACCCGAAATTTCCTTGGATATTGACTTATCTACGTTAGTTTCTCCATTTACAGTTTTACCATCAATAGGTAGATCTAACAACTTGTACACGTCCTCAGGTGCTAAGGTACACTCAGCGGTTGAAAGAAGGAATGTGTGTGTTTTGAATCGTCATCTTTCTAGTATAGCGAGTATAAACTTAGAATCAAGAATGTAGTTTACGAATTTGATAAAATGACTAAAATTGACACACTTCAAATAAGGTTGAATATAGTCGTCATGTGGGACATGTTCATGGATGCGAGTACTAAATTTTCTTGTGTCCTAAAAGAAATAAAGTTAAAGCATAAATAAGTTACAATGAATTTATAGTTAAAAAATTAAAATGCAATCAAAGTGAAATAATAACTTACATAAGAAGAAATGTTGGTGAATGTTCCTCTATGTTTTTCTCCCATATCTAATATAGTCATTTTGCAATTCTTGTTAGTGAGTAAGTGATTAAGAGAGTAAAAGAAATGGTAAAAGTAGAGTGTTTGGTTGTGTGAAAAAGTGAGTGAGGGTAATATTTATAGAGAATTTGATGAGTAAGAAAATAGAGTGAAGATGAGAAATGGTGTATTTAAGAGAAGGTGGTTCGGATGCATTAAACTTAAGGGTGACTTTTGCATGAATATAATATTGTTGTTGTGTCAATTGGTGCGCCCGATAAAATCTCAAAGACCCATCTATCTAATTGGTGCGATGACATCTTTGAATATGGGAATGTAAGACCTATTGGCGCGATTATACATGGTGGTGTAAGACCTATTAGCGTGTTGGTACAACTTTTGCAGGATGGTACCAGGTGGTGTAATAGCTATTGATGCCTTTGTATTGTTGATAGGTTGCGTCAATTAGATAGGTTAGGCTTATCTAAGACAAATTTTGCCATTGACTTGTTCCATTATCTCTATTAAATCATCCTTCAAACCAATCTCAAACCAATACCAAACCAAAAACAACAACTTCATTACAGATATATCTGTTAGACCAAATTATATTGTTAACGCTCATGTTAATTGAGAGACATATTTCTCTGATATATTTGGGTTTGGTTTTCGAAATGCCGATATTAACTCGGTTTGCAATTAATAGAAAATTAAATTTATTCAATTTGAAAGAGAGAACAGAGACAAAGTTAATGTTTGGTGCAGTCTCACAAATTTTATATATCAAAATCTCGTTTTTTTAATACAATCAAGTTAAATTTTTTCAGCTAAAGGTTCGAGATGAAGATGTTGAAAGCAAGTTTGTTAACCATGAGCATTATGGATTCAACTATATTGAGTTATATATTTTAATCCATCAATCTCAACAATCTCAAATATTTAAACAAGTTAAACTATCAACTTCAATGACATTCGCCGATGATAAAGAAGAAGAAAGTGAGGCACAAGTCGATCATGTGTTGAATTTGTTCAGGAACGATGAATGCTCTACATATAGTGACTATAAACAAACCATTACCCTTAATATATGTATATTGTCCTCCACAACACTTTACACCTCTATTCATACAAAATTTAGTTATAAGTATGCTCTAATCCAATTGACTTGTCTTATTAAATTATAATATAAAATATTATAGTATAATGTTTTATTATATATATTAAAAATTAAAAAAAATGCAAGAGGAGTACTTGTAAGACCAATTGGCGCACCTTTTGAATCTCAAAAAGGAAACTACAATTGGATTGGCATGTCCATAAAATGTAGGGTACATCTGCCAATTGAGTGTACTTTCCATGTGAATGCATAGTGCACACGCCAATTGGATTAGATTGTTCTCTACGATTTTGATTGTTTTTTGTTTGAAACATCGCTAGTTTTATCTGGTGTTTTAAAAACCAGAATGGATCGGTCAGTTGAACCGGGAACCAAAGGGGAAAAAATTAAAATTAAAATATAGAAGAAATATAAACTTCTGAAATTTCATTTGAGTTAATTTGGAAACGTTGAGACTGAGATTGAGAAACAGAAACCCTAGCCTTTTCACCGTCTACTCGTGTATGCCATCCACTGTCGTCTTCCTCTTAGCCTTGGTGAGTGCATCCTCTTCTCTTATGCATTCTCTTCCTACTCCTTTGTACACCATTGCTTTTACATATTTCCATTCTTAGCATATTGAAGGTGTGGCATATTGTTACTCTCTTTTTCTGTCTAACTACTATTGCATGTTATTATTGATGGATGAGGTTTGTATCTTTGATTGCAAGTCTAGATTGATTGTTTTATTTTTTTCCTTTAGTTCCTTATTTTTAGGTGATGTTGATTCAAAGTTGAATTTTATAGCTGGTCCCTGTTGATTTTTGTTTTATGTAAAGGAAGTGTTTTAGCTTCCATTCATTGGACTTTTGTATCTATTTTATCTTTGTGTCATATATGAGGTTTTAATAACTATATATAATTTTGTTATAAAGACTGATTTATTCAACTGAGTTGTTCGATTTTATTTGATTCAGTTATGTAGTTTGATCAGTGATCCACTGTCATACCCCAAATTTGTCCTACCTTTCATTTTTATATTATAGCATTTTTCACCTAGGATCACATGACCATTTCATCCGGTCATGTTGCATCACTAACCAAATTTTCATCTGCATAAATCCATCCAAGACAAGTTTTTTGAATAAATGACCTCCTTTGCATTACTAAGCACTTGTCCATATCATTGGCTTTACTCATTTTGTGTTTGCATCATTAATTTTTGTTGCTCATTGGAATAAATT
The DNA here is from genome assembly GCA_963859935.3 of Lathyrus sativus. Classification (NCBI taxonomy): domain Eukaryota; kingdom Viridiplantae; phylum Streptophyta; class Magnoliopsida; order Fabales; family Fabaceae; genus Lathyrus; species Lathyrus sativus. The sequence continues at coordinate 420,437,489 of OZ012737.1, forward strand.
GGAAAATAGGTCAAGAGTCAAAGGATTTAACTTTTGATTTTGACCATTTTTTAAGTATCTCTTTACTGTTACTATCTTTTAATTTTCAATTTGTTTTAAGTGAATTTTGATTATGGTCTTGTTATAATCAAATTTTGGGATTTGATTTATAATTAGATGAAATGATCAACATGCAATTAAAATAAATGCTTTATTGAATAATAGTTTGTACACCATATGGATAAAAAAAATTACAAGTACTAAGCACTTTGTCTCATAGTGTCTTAATCAAAAAATACAAGGAAAGTTGAAGAAAACTCTCCAAGCTTATAGGGAACCACGCCAATCATCATTTTCATTTTCATGCCCATAGCACACCATAATGAAGCCATCACCACTGTTATCGTTCCTGCAAGTTCAAATGAAAGGTGAATATCCAATACATAACCATTCAAGCATCATGAACCAAGTGCCTAAAGATCAATTCAACAATATTGCATCAAGATGACTAATTCCAAATCCAAACAGCTTGCAGCAAGAAGAGTAAAAGTAGTGACATCAAAACCAAAGTAGTTCACACTAAGGGCATCTCCAACCGTGAATTCATTTTTGGGTTCTTTGTGGAACCTATTAAGCCACGTCAGCTTGAAGTAACTCAACTAATTTTTTACTCCAATTGTGCAACTCTAAAGAACTCATATTGGGTTTCACAATTTTACTTTATATTGAATCTTATTTTTTGTAATATCATACTTTTACCACAAATTTCTAAAATGTCATAGTTTCAAACAGATATGGATTTTTGGTCAAGCACTTCCGCCCTTCCAATGGGCGGCAACGTGCAATTTACAAGACAGTCGCCCTTCCAATGGACGGCAATGTGTTGGTCAGTTTTTTTTTTCGTTTTAATTATTAATGTTTTATTATTTATTATATTTAGTTAATAATTATATTTATTATATTGTTTTTATTTATTATATTTATTTAATAATTATTAAATAAATAATTATAGTAAATTAAAATAAAATAAAATAAAAATAATTATTTTAAAAATAGTAGTAATTAAAATAAATTACTACATTGAAATATATAATAATAATTATAAAATAAAATACAATAAATAAACTAAAATAAATTTTTATTTATTCTTGAAATAAAAAAATACATTAAAATAAAATACAATAAATGAACTAAAATAAATGTCACCCTTAATTAATTTCAACCCGGTCGATGTAAGCGTTGGTGGGTTCCACAGGCAGGAGCTTGTACATTTTTGGTGGACCTTCTACGATCAACCTCAACGTTTTAGGGCTGTGCAGATGGTCCTGCATCATTGTTAGGGTTCATGAATTCAGCGACCAAATCATCACTGAAATCGTCGTCAGTTGGTATCGCCGCCGCACTTCCATAACTTATTCTTGTACCCTCGTTACTCCAACTTGGTGGGTTTAGAGGTGGTCGTGCGTTAGTCATGTAGGGGGTGTATGGATGTTGGTCTTGAGAAAGGGTGAAGTTTTGTGAAGGGTAAAAAGGAACTTGTGGTTAGGGTGTTTGGTAGTTGTGTTCTTGTTGGGTAGGTTGAGAGAATGAGAATTGGTTATATTGGGGGTATGATGAGGTTGGGTTTTGTTGTTGGATGTTGAAGGGGTTTGGGTTAAATGATGTGTAAGGTTGATTGTAGTGTTGGCTTGGGGTATAAGGTGGTTGTGTTAGGTTGGGGTTGAATGGGGTGTTAAATATTTGTTGTGGGGTGTTAAATAATTGTTGTGGGGTGTTAAATATTGGTTGTGGGGTGTTAAATATTGGTGGTTGGGTGTTACAAGTCATGGAAGGGATGTTTTAGAAGTTTGGTGGAGTTGGTTGGTTTTGGAAGTTTGATGAAGTTGGTTGGTTTCGAGGGTCCCACAAGTATCTATTTTGTGATAGATACAAATTGGTCACAGACCTATACCAACCATGTATTCCCTACTGGGTTTACATATCCATGACAATTCCTCGTAGAACAGTGCGGCGACGATTTATCCAGTGTTGATGTTCTTGTATGTTATGGTCTCTCCAATTATCGAATTTCCATTGGTCGTTGGTCGTACTCTTGTGGACAATCGCTTTAAATTTGTTCCACTAAAGGTTCGTGACGACGAGGATGTTGAAACGGTGTTCTCAAGTCATGAACGTTTTGGGTTTCAACATATTGAATTATATGTAACATTTGCACAATGTGAAGAAACTCAAATTTCTCAGGTCATCAATCCGTCCATAATTCCACATGAAGCAATCGAAGAAGAAGACGACGAAGAAGAAAACGAGGCACAGGTTGATGATTTATTTTCTACTTTGTTTGAGGAAGGGAACATTGTCAACGAAGTCAACAGAGATGAACAATACATTCCAATTGAGAATGTATTCACCCCACTGGCACATATGACAACCTTGCCATTAAATGTAGAAACAACATCATTTGATTGGCCACGGACTCCTCATATTCCAATGGAGGGTGACATAGAAGTCGGTAACCAATTTAAAAATAAAGTTGACTGTGTTGCTGCCATTAAGCAATACCACATGAAACACTGCGTGGATTATAAAGTGACAGATTCCGACAAGAAGAGATACATAATTTGTTGCAAGAATGATTCCTGCAAGTTTCGTCTATTGGCGTCCTACCGTAAAAGAAGTGACTTGTGGGAGATAGGCATTATGAACCCACCTCATAGTTGCTCAACAAATTTGTTTAATCAGGATCATCAAAAACTAACCTCGCAGTTAATGTCTCAGAAATTAATGTCTTTTGTAGACAAGGATCCTTCTATTAAGGTTAGTGTTTGCATAAGTAAAATTGTTTCTGAATACAATTTTACTCAGTCTTACAGAAAGACATGGATAGAAAGAAATAAAGCAATTGAACAGGTGTATGGTAACTGGGAGAGCTCATACAATGAACTTCCACATTTTCTGTTAGCACTTAAAAAATTCGTTCCGGGCACTGTGCTGGAAATAGAAACCTTACCCATGTATACAGCTGACGGAAGGTGAAACCGCTGAAGGTTGGGGATTTTTTTTGAGAAACTTAAGGAGGCATGTTGCGCCACAACCAGGTCTATGTTTAATTTCAGACCGACATGCATCAATTGAAAGTGCATACAACAATGTGGAAAATGGTTGGTATGATCCCCCATCAATGCATGTTTATTGTATCCGACACATTGCACAAAATTTTATGAGAGAAATCAAGGACAGGAACCTACGGAAAAAAATAATTAACATGGATAACTATATTTTGCATAATATTTATTCATTATATTTCATAATATTTATTAAATTTTGTCAATAACATGTATTGATTGATATTTTAATTATTCAGGGTACGCTTTAAACCAACCAACATTTCATTACTATCGGTCAGAGATTGGCATGGCAAATGCAAATGCTTTAAGGTGGATTGACAATATTCCAGTCGAAAAATGGACAAGAGCATTTGACGGGGGTCGACGTTGGGGTCACATGACTACCAACCTTGTTGAGTCAATGAATGTTGTCTTTAAAGGCACACGTCATTTGCCCATTACAGCATTGGTAAGGGCAACATATTATAGGTTGGGATCTTTATTTGCTGAACGGGGTTCAAAGTGGAGTGCGGTGTTGAATTCTAGCGAAACATTTACAGACAACTGCCTCAAGGTGATGAAAGAAGAAACAACAAAATCCAGCACACATCAAGTCAGAATTTTTGACTACGCTAACAATGTTTTCAGTGTGAAGGAAACAATGGACCATGGTGAGGGGAAGCCTATGGGACATTATAAGGTCGACCTCTTGAACGGATAGTGTGACTGTGGAAAGTTTCAAGCATTTCGTGTCCCTTGCTCACATGTTATCGCTGCATGTTCGAATGTGCGCCACGACGCTTACGCACTTTTGTCTGACGTTTATAGGGTTACAAACCTGTTTGGGGTTTACAGCAATAGCTTTCCAGTGATGTCATACGATGAATATTGGCCCGTTTATGAAGGAGATCAAATTTTCCATAACCCAAGAATGCGGAGGACCAAGAAAGGTCGCACAGTAAGCACACGTATTACAACCGAAATGGATAACTTTGATAAGCTTGAGAGAAAATGTTCAATGTGTCGTCAAACGGGCCACAATCGAACCCGGTGTCCCAATGTGGGAACAAGTAATCGTTAGTGTTTTTATTAATCATCATGTATTAAATAATATTAGTCAATGATATCAATTAATATAAATTATGTATTACAAAATATAAATTTATATTACACATTAATTGATTATATTAATATTAACATTATTGATAATACTAATAATAATAATAATGTAAATTAATATATATATATATATATATATATATATATATATATATATATATATATATATATATATATATATATATATATATATATATATATATATATATATATATATATATATATATATATATATATATATATATATATATATATATATATATATATATATATATATATATATATATATATATATATATATATATATATATATATATATATATATATATATATATATATATATATATATATATATATATATATATATATATATATATATATATATATATATATATATAATAATAATAATAATATATTAATATATAATAATTTTAAAATATATATTAATATTAATGATAATAATAACATAAATTAATGTAATGTAAATAATAATATTTAATAATTTTAAAATATATATTAATAATAATATATATTAATATTATTAATAATAATAATATATAATAATTTTAATATATATATATATATATATATTAATTTTAATATTAATATTAATATTAATATATATTAATAACATTTTAAAATATTTAAAAATTAAAACAAAACAAAAAATTCAGAAAAGGACATTGCCGCCCATTGGAAGGGCGGTTTCCTAAAAATTCAGTCTCTACCTCCCATTGAAAGGGCAGTAGTGTTAAACCAAAAAAATTATTTGTTTGAAATGATAGCAGTTTGGGATATAAGTTGAAAAGAGTGGCATTAAGGAAATTAGCTTCCAAAAGAATGGCAGGACAGAAAAAAATTCAAAAACCAAGGTGCAATCATGAAAGAAGCATCTTTAGCAGGAAAAAAACTCGTTGCAACTCCACTCATGAAGATCCCACAAAATAAGGGATTTACCTATTTCATTTCCAACGATTTGATCCCAAGTGATTCCAGCTCATCAAATGCTAACAAACTCACACGAGAAAAGGGGGAAAAATATGAATTACACGCGTACCTCATTCGCCTCACATCCGTCATTTTATTCCCTATAAATAGAAACATCATTTCATTGGAAAAGAGGAGGAAAACCTATTGTTACTTTGTTGAAATCAATACCTTAAGCCTACACTAAAGCTTCAAATTGAATTACTTCTCAGAGTTTCACATTGAAACTCTGCAGAAGAGAGGCTTAGCCATCAGTAGCATCTAGAGGGGTCAAAAAAGTCTTATATAACAAAGCCCTAATATTTAGGCCCCCTACTATATAAACATTTTTTTGCCCCCTTATATTTTTACTTTTTAAGGGGCTTAAATAAGGGCGCAAAATCTAATTAGTTTGAAACAAAATATTTGTGTTAAATATTATTTTTTTAAAATTAATATTTTTGAAAATTAATTTTAAAACTATTTTTTTCTAAAAAATAAATAAATAATATTTAAAAAAATTGTACTAAATATAAATTTTTTTTAATTTACGATAAAAAATAAAATTTGATTTTTTTCGAAAAAAAATCAAGTGTTTTTCGAAAATAAAAAAGACGATCTTTGTTAAAAAAATTTAAAAATATATTTTTTCTAAAACGAAAAAAATCGGTTTTTTCTGAAAAAAAATTGCTATTTTCAAAGAAAAAACTAGTCGGTTTTTTCTGAAAATGACAAAAAATAGGTTGATGTTTTTTAAAATAAAAAAAAAAAGTCGATTTTTTTCAAAATGAAAAAAAAAAATCTGTTTTTTTGAAAATAAAAAAATTGATTTTTTTTCTGAAAATAAAAAGTTGATTTTTTCGAGAATGAAAAAACTCTATTTTTTTGAAAAAAAAGGTTTTTTTCCAAATAAATTAAAATTCCTATTTTTGTAAATAAAAAAAAATCTTTTTTATTTCAAAAAAAAAGTAAATTTTTTTCGAAAATAAAATGGATTTTTTCTGGAAAAAATGTTATTTTTTGAAAAATAAAAAATTGATTTTTTCTAAAAATTTAAAAGTCGATTTTTTTCGAAAATTCAAAATAACGGATTTTCAAAAGTTAAAGTAGTCCAGTTTTTTTGAAAATAAAAAACATCGATTTTTTTGAAAAAATAATTGTAATAAAAAGGTTTTTTTTCCCAAAATAAAATTAAAAAGTTGATTTTTTCGATGGTAAAAAATAGTTGATTTTTTTGGAAAATGAAAAGGAAATTTTTTTTCGAAAATAAAATTATTTTTTCTAAAATAATTAAAAAAGTCTTTTTTTTCATTAATAAAAAAATATATGATTATATTTTTCAAAAAAGTCATCTTTTTTAAAATGTGCCTTGAGACCCTTCTTGAGTTTTTTTTGGCCTTTAGTTTAGAGAGTTTCTTAAAGCACCCTATGTGTTTCTTAGACACCATGCGAATTTCCTATAATGCTCCTAGTTTATGGAGATATATCTCTGGACCCACCATATTTTAACTAAACATTAAGATATTCCGAAAATATATCTCCGGACACACCAAAAATCAATTGAACGTTGAAATATTCCGGATATATATCTCCTGAACAATTTGGAGCATATTTTCGCGTCAGACTCTACTCCTCCCACACTTTTCATTTCTATTCACAAACCTTTTCATCTCTCTCATGCCCAAATTTTCCAAACTTCAACAAATTTGATTTCTTCCGTCCGAGGCTCAAGTAATCATCAAGCTGCATCCAGTGCATCATTCAACATCTTCCGAATCATATAATTCGGGTAAGTTTTTCGAGTTTCCAATAAATATTTGAGTTTTGTTGTACACGAGTTAGAATCCATTGTTAGGTGTCAAAATGTTTAGAAATTTGATGAAACATAGTTTATAGTAACTGCGTGTATTGTTTGTTGGCTCAAATGGACGATCAGGGCTTCAAATTTGTGATTATTAGGGGCAGAGAACATCATTGGTGCAACCTCCGAGTTGTAGAATGTTCCGGAGATACATCTGCGGAATGTTTCTGTAGTTGTATCTCTGGAGTCACCCAGAGTACATGAGACGTTGAATGTTTCTGGAGATGTATCTCTGGAATTTCTAAGTCTGTTTTTTTTCTTTTTTATAATTTTTCTTATTAAGTAAACTCATTGTACGATTAATTATATTATATCTTGCAGACATAAAGGCTGACATAACCGATCGATTGAGGCATGGACGGGTTGCCCAGCACGCGTCTATTAGACGAGAGCGGAGACATCCGGGTCTGAATGCAGTAGGTACCTATGGTCAGGGAGAGGCATCGACTGCTGGTGTACAGTCTACTCCTAAGGCTCAGTTCACTCCTGTGGTTCAGTCTTCACCTCAGGCCACTCCATTTACATCTCAGGCCAATCCAGCTACATCTCAGGCCACTCCATCTACGTCTCATCCCATTCCACCTTCTTCATCTTCCCGCAGACCACTGATGCACCAGCTAATGCTTCACTTCCTTCATTCTCCCGCAGGCGATGTGATGCACCTGTGCCACCTTCTGTTGATCTGGTACCACCTTTTGTTCACTTGGTCGCACCTGTTTATCGGGATGCATCGGTGCCACCTCCGGAGAGTAATGTTAATGAAGTCGAGCCAGAGGCTTTCGGAGGAGATCCATCTGATATGTCTATACTTCCTTTGTACCCAGACCACACTGTCGGACATATCTGGGACGAAGATAGAGACTTCTCCATTATGGTAGGATGACAAAAAAACAAGGCGGTCGATATGATAGTGGAGCACCTGGGGTCTGATCCAATGAAGGTGCTGAGGGAGGTGGATAGAAGTATGGGTGCTCATGTTAGGTTTATGTTTTTGAAGGAGAGGTTTGATTAGGCGCTCGCTCATGTAGCACAGACTGATGGTGATGCCCAAGAGGTGGAGATCCACATGAGTCATGCTTTAAGGTGTTATTTTCTATTTTTAGTTGGCATTTTGCTTTTTGTAGACACAAGTGCCACCTATATTGACGTTGCATACTTCTGGTACTTCTTGGATATAACACGGATCCATGAGTACAACTCAGGGGTGGTTTGTTTGGCATATCCATATTAGAAGCTGAGAGATGAATGTCGGTAGACGATGACGGGGCATACCACAGGCAGCACGACTCTACTGGTGGTAATAATTTTGTATCCTCGATTCATTTTTATCTTTTTCATTTCATATTTGCGATAATTCTTGATCCCTGAATGCTTTTTTATTTTCATTTCAGGCTTGAATTCTCCAGCACTTGCTACACATTGTTGTTTGATCTGTTGGGATGAGTACACTAAGAAGATGCCCTGTGAATGTGCTTTTGTCCCGCTGAGAGGGAACCAGGCGTTCGAGCCTTTCAGAGTCTATCTTGACTGCTTGGTTGCTGAGGACATCCACTTCTCCTGCTTGGTTTCTGATCTGCTCGTTGACGGTCACTGCTCCTCATCTTCCCAAGCGTGGCATGCGGTAGTTTGGGTACACCCAAACCATGTCTAGACACCATGATGTCTCTGCACCTCCGACCTTGACTTGTATACAGATATAGGAGATGTTTGTTAATCATCAGAGTCATCTGGTACCGGATGAGGGTCAGGATACCATAGTTTCGAATGATTGGAGTTACGTCGACAAATACATCAAGTGGTTCTTCAAGGTCTCACATCCGTACATGGTGACGGCTGCTCCAAGAAATCCGTCGAGACCCGTTCATCAGGAGATTCTAAAGGAGCAGCAGCCTTAGATGGTTCATACTGAGAATGTCTTGCCTTGTTGTCATCGCATAATGGAGATGGCATGGGAAGGTATTGACGAGGGTATCTTCCCTGAGGGATCTACTGACCGACGAGTACTAGATGACATATTGCGGAGGCACATGGGACACTCTTTTACCGCAAACATCGTGCGAGGACAGGGCGATCGATGACCGAGGAGACATACCAGGCACAGGAGGCACATGAGAGATTGTCAGGCACACCTAGTACTTGTCTGTATTTATTTTGTTTTAGTACTGTAGTTTGTACGTTTTTCCTGACATTGTTATTACATTTTAGATTTACGTGATGTTTGTCATCCTATTACTATATTTTTGGTGTGTCTGTTATTTTATAATTCATCTGCGAACAAATGCATAATGCATTTAAAAAAACTTTTTCTGAAACACTTCGGAGATGTATCTCCAGAAAATTCCTGTAAATGCATCTCCTGACAAATTCAAATGAAAATGGTCTATGAGAGATGTGTTGTAACCGTTTAAAGTTTAAATTGCTTCAGAGATATATCTCCAGAATATTATTAAGACATGGGACGCGTCCGGAGATATATCTCTGAAATCTTTGGGCATTTGTGAAAAATCACACGGTGGGAAAGAAACTTAAGGGGTGGGATAAAAAATTCTCTTAGTTTATGGGGTCTATTTATTTTAGAACTTATTTATCTTTAAAATTTTAGGCCCCATATATTTTTAGGGCCTTGAAAATTAGGCCTTAGCCCCCCCTAATTTGACAATTCTAGTAGTTACGACAACGACCCTACACAATCAAAGTAAAGCATTGGAGAAAGAGAATAGGGACGGAGCAAACAAACAGACGAAAGAGATATACGTAAGTTCTCCATAGGAACAAAACATGATAAAATGAAAAGACTAAAAAGATGTGATATGTTACTTGTGATATAAAGGATGATCTCTTATAGACTTTGTGTATATCCTTAGCATATCAAAATTCTCATTGTGAAATGAGAAATCACAGCTCCGTAGATAAAGACGCGCATTCGTGCATAAACAACTTAGATGATTCCTGTTAAGTACAACAGATGTGAGGGGTGCTAATAGTTTCCCCTTGCATAACCGACTTTCGAATTTGATATTGGTTGCGATGACCATATCCTATCCTTTTGATTTAGGGATTTTATCGATATTTTCTTTTTTTCCACTTTAGGAATAAATAAAGTTTAGTAGCGACTCTTTTCCATCTATGTCGTAAACGTGCGATTGCATTTCGCGAAGTGATTCTCATTTGCCGAAATACGACATCCATTAATTGAACTAATGAACCATTAACCATATATATATATATATATATATATATATATATATATATATATATATATATATATATATATATATATATATATATATATATATATATATATATATATATATATATATATATATATATATATATATATATATATATATTTCAAAATATTAGTTTTACCTTCAAGGTTACCGACAATTTCTTTTTTACTATTAAAGTAAGTAATAATGATTATGGGCTAAGGGTATCTAGAAAGATTCTGCGGACATAATCAATATTTAATGGATAAAAAAAGTATTAAATATTTATGAGCAAGGCAGTTGGCTCTGGCTGGACATAATCAATATCAATATTTAATAAATAAAAGTATTAAATATTTATGAGCAAGGCAGTTGGCTTTGGCTGGACTCGTTCATATTTAATATATATATTGACTAATCCTCATGTCCATAAAAGTATATTGAGTTCCATTTGTTAAACACAAACACATTACGTTACCATAAATGGAAGATCAACCTAGTAACAAGTTTCTTCACATTGCTGTTTTTCCATGGCTTGCTTTTGGACATATTAGTCCTTTTTTCGAGCTTTCTAAACTCATTGCTCAAAAGGGTCACACTATTTCATTCATTTCCACACCTAGGAACATCAAACGCCTCCCTCCACTTCCTCCTAATTTACAACCTTTCATCAATTTTGTACAACTCCCACTTCCACATATAAATCAACTTCCCCAAAATGCAGAAGCCACTATGGACATCCCACAACATATTGTTCCATATCTCAAGAAAGCATTTGATGGTCTTCAACAACCTTTGACTCTATTTTTGGAAAAGTCCACTCCTGATTGCGTCATATATGACTTTGTACCTTATTGGTTTCCATCAATAACATCAAACCTTGGCATCTTAAGCATCTATTTCTCAATTTTTAATGCATCTTTTCTAGAGGAACTCTTAGTTAATAAGTCATATGATGAAGACAATGTTATTTCCGATGTCCACTTTGAACAAAATGAATCTGGTGTTTCAGATATGTTTAGGATGGAAAAAACCTTTTTTGGTGCTGATTTTATTGCTGTAAGAAGTTGCATGGAGATTGAAGGTAAGTCTATAGAATCCATTGAAAATCAATGCAAGAAAAAAGTGATTCCAGTTGGATTATTGCCACCCTCACTAGAATTCAGTGAAGATAAAGAGGATGAAAATTGGGATAGTATCCAAAAGTGGTTGGATAAACAGGAAAAAAAGTCGGTGGTTTATGTTGCATTTGGAAGTGAAGTGATATTAAGTGATGATGAATTTACTGAGATTGCTAAAGGATTGGAATCATCTAGTTTTCCCTTTCTTTGGATTTTGAAGAACCAAGATAAATATGATTGGGTTGTTGAAAATGATTCAAATAAGGGAATGATTTGGAGTAATTGGGCGCCACAGTTGAGAATCTTATCGCATGAGTCAATTGGAGGGTTCTTGACACATTGTGGTTGGAGTTCAGTGATTGAGAGTCTTCAAGTTGGATGTCCAATCATTGTGTTACCTTTCCAAAATGATCAAGGTATAAATGCTAGACTTATGGAAGAAAAAAAGGTTGGTGTAGAAGTAGAGAGAAATGATGGAAAATTAAATAGAGATTCAGTGGCTAAGGCATTGAGATTAGTGATGTTAAAGGAAGAAGGAAAGAGTTATAGAAGTAAATCTGAAGAAGATATGGGCAAGATAGTTGGAGACAAAGAGCTTCACCAAAAATATATAGATGAATTTGTTGATTATGTTGAGCTCAATGTCCCGGCCTCTAGGCATTAGCACTTAAGGTTCCTTTGCTCTTTCTTTGTCTTAAACATTACCTATGACAGAATCATAGGCATAACAAATATTGGTTTGTTTTATGTTTTTGCATTAAGCTCTTGTAATGTAAGCTATTATATTCAGAAAAATTAATGTGTTACACGCAAAGGAACAATCCTAAGTATGTTAAGTTTATTTAAATCATCTATAATTGACTTGTGGCGATGGGAAAACCCGTTTAGTAATCCATTGTAACGGTCTAAATAGTATTGCCCTTTTCTTGCGCCAAAACCAAATTGCAGCATTGTATTGCTCATTGCGAACCTTTCGCGTGGCTGCTTTCCAGTCAAATTTCTCCATCTCATCACGGGCAGCTTTTCCTATGGTTTCTCTCAACTCTTTGTCGACCAAAAGAGGTTTCAATTTACTCAAGCAATCTTCAAGATCGCCTGGATTGTAGAGATAGCCAGTTTTACCTTCTTGATCTGCAGGGATTATATCGGGAATGCCTCCAGCGCGTGCGCCCACCACAGGTATCCCCGAAGACATGGCTTCCAAAACAACGAATCCAAGTGTCTCGGACTCTGAAGGCATGACGAATACATCTCCACTAGCATATGCTTGAGAGAGTTCTTCGCCTCCTAACATTCCGGTGAATACTGCAGGCATTCCTTCAAACAATTTTTCTAGCTCCACCCTAATAGTTAAGAACTCATAGATATCGATCAGTTAAAAGCCATAGTATACAAATGGAAGAGATATTAAAGTCGTGACGTGTTGTATTATAATAAGTCACCTATATGGTCCATCTCCAACGAAAGCAATTCGAGCTTCAGGAAGTTTATCCATGAGTCTACAAAACCATATGGTTCGGGTTTGTCAAAGGAAAGGTAAAGATATTCAAGTTCCTTCGATCGATAAGAAAGTAACAACCTCAAGTTAAGGGAATTGTAAGATAAAGTTCTCTACCCTTTTAGAAAATCTAAACTCTTTTCTACTCCAAGCCGTCCAACATGAACTATCAAGGGTTTCTCGGGTTCACCATTGCTGTAAAAATAAGACGAAAACCAATCATTACCAAAATTTGTAAATAACAGGAAAATATGACTAAAGGTTCAAACCTTAGCCTTAATCGCATTTCATGCGAACGGTATCGAGGATGAAAACTTTCAGAATCAACACCTTTGTTCCAAAGACGAATCTTGTTAGCTGGATATCAACAAGAGAAACAGATCAGTCTCTAAAACATTCTGCATTGACGAAAAGCATGCTGAGAATTGTGTAATTTAGACTATGTCACCAACTAAGCGCTGGATAAGGGGTTTCTATGTACACCTGCGGTCACTCTTGCCGCTTGAAGATCCCTTGCAATGGCAACAGATGGCACCAGAGTCAGGTCAGCGGCTCGGTGAAGAAACTCTACATGAAACATCAAAATTTATGTTATGCTCATAAATACGTAGTCGAAATATGAAAAAGCAGGTAAGTATACATACTTATGACCCACCACATAGGTATCACCAGCCAACTAAATGTATATCGTGGAATGTACCTGGAGACACAATAAGATTATACATAAACCATTAGAATAGCGATCCGTTTATAAGTAAAAAGAAACAAAAAAAAATGCAAACAGTGAACACGATAATTGCGTTTAAATACGACACGAGCAATACATGATTTAATATAGACCAGATCAGACATCATATTATCGTATTAGAACAATCGTAAACAAAAGAGCTATGCAATCTAAAATGGTGAATATGTTTAGAAAATTTGAAATCGGACTGAAACTTACACTGGTATATGGGTATGATAAGACATGACAATTGGAACAGACAAAAGTTTAGCAATGATAAGAGCACCAAAAACCTGAAAATATGGTAGTATCAGACACGTCTCCGTTATCCTTATTGACACCAAAGTTTAATAAATACGGAAATATAAGAATTGCAGACTAACCATTATGCCTGGTGATGATGCATGTATTATGTCAGGCTTAAACCGAGCTACCTCTGAAATTATCCTTGGACTAAGCGCCAAAGAGAGGGGTACGTTCTGATACCATGGGAGCGGAAAGCTGAATTTCCGATTTTAGTTTGGGAAATGATAAGTATTAGTGTAAAATATAGTACCGATGGTTTTCCGAAAATACATGAATAGGCAAACCAAATCTTTTGATTATGGTAATTAAGAGATATGTGTTAAGAAACTAAAACAGAACCTCCAAGATCCTATTACTTTGGCTCCGTAAAATTCCCGGGGCACTCCTTTATGTGTTGTCACAACCATCACCTATAACAAACAAATAAACACAAGTAGTTAGAATGCAATGTAAAAGAAAAAATATGATAAACAACATGATACTTCGATACAAAACAAGTAGAAAAGTTACCTCATCTCCCATTTCACGAAGGCATTTGATAAAATTCTGAAACCGGTTTTTGTATCCTGAGACATATCTGCAAAAAGATATGGCCGAGAACAATATTCTGTTAAAAATGAAGATACATATCTTTTTTTCTTGTATAACTTGCATGACACATCTTTCGAAGAATGACATATGAGTAATGCCAATTTCAGTTTGATCTCATTTGGATTGCAATACAGACAGAAACTAGAAAAATAGGTAGATTAACTACTCAATGGCAAAGGAAGATTACAATCAAGAAAGCACAAACACTTCAAAATAATACTCCTAGGATCATAGCTACATTGATCAACTTTCCTGTATTTATTACTCGTATTTATTGAACTTCTATATAACTTAGACGTTACAATTAACAATAATTAGGTAAGAACACAAGTTGCCACTTCCAAAGCATAAATATATATTATAAAAACAACAACCAAGCTTATCCCACTAAGTGGTATCAGCTATATCGATCAACTTTTCCCGTAATATTCTATCCAAGACCATGATTTTATTCAAATCGTTAATATCGAGATCTTTCTTAATAATTTCTCTTATAGCCTTTTTAGGTCTTTCTCTATCTCTAATTGTTCGACTTTTTTCCATCTGATCTACTCTCCTTACCAAGAAATCTACCGATCTTCTCTCTACATGTCCAAACTACCTAAGTCTATTTTCCATCATTTTTCGACAATAGATGTTATACCCCAACACTCTCTAATATTGTCATTTCTTATTTTATCCTGTCTAGTCTTACCACACATCTAATGCAACACCATCATCTCTACTACACTTATTTTATTCTCGTGTTGATTCTTAACTGAATAACATCTCATAAGAGGTTAACAACCATTGATGCTCACCTTCCAAATCAATTATGTGTTTTGATTATCTATCCATGTGCATCATAGTAGGATATTGTCCTATAATTTTAAAATTTGCCATATCTCTATGTGCATTGTGACATATTAATGCATTGCGTTTGGTTGTGCCGTGTCAAAAATTGATTTTGAAATTATTCTAGCTAAAACAATTGCACTGAGGTTTCAATTTCATCAGCAAACACAGATAGAACATTCAACAAAGCATTAGATAATATCAGAATGCAAAAATGAAGAACAAAGCAAAAACAAAAGGGGGCTTACGCAAATGGAGAAGGCTCAACAAAGAGAGCAATTCTCCGCGGCTTTGAATTCCTCTGATTTTCAGAGTCAACCAAACTAGAAGAACTACCCTCTTCCTTACCCTCTTCATCATGAGAATCAACCTCTGTTTCATCCATGTTTGCAGCTTCAAGCACCAAACTTTTTCTACTCTTAACAGTTTTTCGCCCTTGAAAAGAGCAAAATTGAGTTTTTCTACAAGAAAGAGTAATGGGTTTTGGTCGTAATGATGAAAAACGTTGAAATGTAAGAGAGGTAATAGTAGAAGGGTGTGAAGAAGAAGATGAAGATGAAGGAAGAGAAGGGTTTATAGAGAGAGCAGTAGTGTTCATATTCACAAGGAATTTGGATAGAATCAAATGGATTATAGAGATTATTAGCGATAGAGAATCCAACGAAGTGGGAAAGGACAGTGCGAATGAATATGGGCGTTTATTGGGGCGGATTCTTTTGGAATATGCGTTTTCCTCGTTTTTTATTGTGTTAATCATTTTTGCCCATTGAATGATAGAAGAAGGATAAGTAGTTATGAAAAAGAGGGAAACAAATTCTTAATTATAAAGCATTTTACAATTTTAATTATGTTATGAAATTAACAAAAACAATAGAAGAGAGAAAAAATAATAATATGTATTGTATTATTTTTATTATTAGTGTCACTTTTGAATACAATATACGTCATATTTATATTACATCTGTCATGAATGAAAAATCAATATGAATCTACTCATTTATAAATATCTACAATAATGTTATTTATAATATTTATTTTTGGATGTCTATTAAGAATATGTTTCTTTAAAACTTTAATAGTAAAAATTTAGTGAGAAAAATTTTAGTGAAGGGAAAAAAATTACAACATTTTTGATGAGGGAACTACCTCGATACTAATCAATACATTATTACAAATAAGGAAGGAAATTATTTGGGATGTTCATTTAGGATATATCTCATTAAAACCTCACTAGAAAAAACTTAGTGGAAAAAAAATCTAGTGAAGAAAAAATAGTACAATATACTTTTAGGATAAATTCATTTCTCCCCTTCAGTTGAATGATCATTTCTTTGATGATGAAGATCAATCTTCCGTATTAGTTGGTTAAAAGTTCTACTTGTGAGTGTTTTTGAGAAAAGGTATAGAAAATTATCACAAGAACAAAGTCGTCGGATGTTTATATCACCACTTTTCTGAAGATCATGGGTGAAAATAAACTTAAGAGAAATATGTTTTGTTTGGTCTCTTTTAATGTAATCATCTTTTAATTGAGTGATGCATGCATATTGTCTATGTCGCAACTGCGAAAAACACCTGGCGGAAAACAGAAGAGTCGCCACCTTTCATTATTTATCCCATAGAGAGGGAAAAGAAACGATCGGAAAAACCTGACGAAAAGGGAAAAGACAAGGTCATCGCAACCAATTCCTGGATTCGGGAGTCGGTTACGCAAGGGGAAGGTATTAGCACCCCTCACGTCCGTCGTACTCGACGGGATCCACGCTTGTTGTCTATCTAAGGGTGTGTTTACTATCTATGCTACAGGCTTACAAGACGAAAAGAAAAGAAAAGAGACTCGGCAGAACATCGCCGCTCCGTGCCTACATATTCCCTTGTGCAATGGGAAAGTCAGAGTCAACGTAGTTCGGCTAACTACGGGAGAGAAGGGGAAAAGGTTGCTCGCCAAGACATCGCGTCTTGTGCCTACGTACTTTCATCTGGTATGAAAGATCAGAGCAAACGTAGTTCGGGCTGACATGAAACCACAGGTGAATTAAGTGTTTTAACCGAATAGGGTTAAACCTCCGTTCCAGCTGTTAGGGACAAAGCCTGTTTGCGGTAGAACCGAAGCTTAACAACACTATTTTTTGAAAAAAGGTTTCCGATTAATCCCGGAGGAAAAAGGTTTGAGTTTTGTTTTGTGTTTTTTAATGAAGTGAATTAATTCGGTTTGTGATTCACGTTGCACTAAAGACTATGACATGGAGGCGAATGCATCGTATATCGCCCCCAAACGGGACGTATACTAAACACCCTAGATAAGCGAGAGGAGACCCCTCACTCACCATTCCCCATGTAGCTTAAGGCTCGTAGCGTGAAGCGTTTATCGCCTTTATTAGATGAGTTAGCATGGTTTTGAGATGAGAAGAAAGAGACGCACGGAAGGTCTAAAGGGGGGGACTAGATCAATCCTAGTGTTAGCATGCAAAGTGGACCTAAGGTTAGGATACAAAAAGGAAACATCTATCTAATGTTGTCATGCATGGTTAGGAACCTAATGTCTATCATAATCTCAAAAGAGATTAGAGATCCTACGGGAAGAAAGACAAAAGAAGAAGGAACCAAACACAAACGAGTACGAAAATAAGGATGCAAACAGAAAATGCAACACACAAGCAAGGGAGGAAAATTAGTGTGGGGTAGACACCACCACAAGCTCATCTCGACCTTCAATTGATGCAAACCAAAAGGATGCAAAACTTAAAAGAAATGCAAATGCAAGCACATGCCAAGGAAGTCTCGATTAAAAAAATCGAGAACAACAGCCAAAACTCCAGAATAATTCACTCTTAATGCATTGTATTGATTTATGATGATTTGATGTGAATCGGTATGCAAACAAGCAAGCAAAATAGCAAATATGACATTCTAGCACAGTGTTAATCGGTTAACACATACTGTTAATCGGTTAACCTGTGTAAAACAAGTGAAAATCTAGAAATTCATAGGTGTTAATCGGTTAACACCAGGCGTTAACCGGTTAACACCCTGAAAACTTTGAAAAATGTGAATATTTGAATTGGTTAATCGGTTAACCATATAGGTTAACCGATTAACATTGTACCAGAAGCCAAAAAAGCATCAGAAAATCACTTCTAGCACCAAAACAGCTTATCCAAGGTTCCAACAGATCAACTTATCAATTAAGCACGAAATTAACAACAGAAAACAGAGATCTAACAGAATGGAAACAGATTATCACAGCCATATCACAAATCGAACGGATTAAATCAACACAAATTCAATCAAAAATGAATATCAACATGATTAAAGCAAATAAGCAAAAACAGATTCGGATCCAACCTTCGGAGCGGAGATTTGCTCCGGTTAGTGTTGATTTGCTTTGAATTGAATAGATCCAATACTAGAAGTCCGAAAAACTTCAAGATCCAAGTCAATTGTTGTTGTATGAATGAAGATCCACCAACTTTGAGTCAAAATGCTTCAAATAATCACTTCTAGATCAAACTCCAAAATCAGATCTCAATTTGCACGAAAATGGATTATGAAAATTGATCCAATGATGATGGTAAATGGAGGTTTATGCTCAAGAATCCATTGATTCCAATGAAGAATCAAGAATTACAATGAAAAAGAGCTTTGAGTAAGTTTTGGTTATGGAGAGAATTTGGAGAATTGAGAGAGAATTGAGATCAAATATGAAGTGAGAGTGAAAAATGAAGGTTAGAGTGTGTTGGTTTGGAGTGGATCACTTAAATACTCTCTTGGTATGGATCCAAAGCTAGGTTTGGGAAATCGGATTGGAAATCAATGCTTGGAATGTGGAATGGGATTTTGGAGGGAAATTTGAATTTTAAAGATGTTCTAGATCCTTCCCAAATGAGAATTTGAATTCCAAGGTGACCAAAATTGGATCCCAAGAGTGGCTGGACTTGAAAATTCACGTACAGGGAAAAATCTGCTATGGTTAACCAATTAACCATATGCGTTAATCCGTTAATGCCTCTGAAACTTTGAATCTGGGCTAATTTTCCTTTGGTTAATCGATTAACCATATAGGTTAACCGATTAACACCTTCAATTTTTGAATTCTGGCGCCTTTTAGAGAGAAACCTGCCCGTTTGCCCTGTTTCAACTGTTTGGAGCTCTATTTAGCTACTGAACCTTATTTTTGAACATTATTACTGTGAAAATGCTTGTTATGAGCCTGAGTGCTGATCCTAATCTGAAATTAACCTGCAAAACAGAATAAAATTGATCGTTCAATCACTGGGCAAAATAAATGCTCGAGCCTCTGGTGCTCGTTGTTCGTTGTTCAGTCCTGCACTGAAATAAAATTAAGCCACGGGAACTCCTTGATCCCATGCCAAATGAACAATGTCATGCCACGCAAATGCTAAATGCAAAAATGAAACAAAAGCCAATTTCGGTTAAAACGAAAAGGAAAATTTTGGGGTGCAACAGCTGCCCCTATTCAAACGACTTGGACCTAACTGGGTGAGAAGCGAACGACTTTCAAACAATCAAGGTAAAAGACGGTTGAATACCAAAGAAACCCGGAAATTTGCTAACCGCAGAAATAAACTGCAAATCTGATTGGGGAACACATCTCTAAAAACTGAATACAGACAGTTGCAGCGGCAACAAGCTGACTGATCATCTGATAAAGAACCCCGAGAAGAAAATCATACTCACATCGTCCAAAGGTAGACGAAAAGACACCAAATACTCACATCATCCAAGGATAGACGGAAAGAAACCCACTACTCACACCGTCTAATGATAGACTGAAAGAAAAGCAATACTCACATCGTCTAACGGTAGATGGAAAGACTCCAAATACTTACATCGTCTAATGGTAGACGGAAAGACTCCAAATACTCACATCGTCTAATGGTAGGCGGAACGACTCTAAAACCGCATTTCAAAATCGAAAGAAAGAAAATATCTTTAAAGGGCCACATCCTCAATAGGAATTGAAAGAAAGAAAACCACCTTCAAAGAGCCATGTCGTCAATAGGAATTGACGGCACGAAAACCCTCCTGAAACGCCATCTCATCCAATAAAGGGAAAGAAAACCACGTCTGAAACTCACGTCGTCTAAGGATAGACGGAGAGAAAACCATAGCCGAAGCTCACATCGTCTAAGGATAGACGGAGAGAAAACCTGCTGGGGAAACACGTCGTCAATAGGGATTGACTGAAAGAAAATTTCCTTGGGGATGTCATCATCAGAGGACTGACGGACAAAGCATAACCGACGTATGATCTGAAACCCAAGTAAATCGATGAGTTGTCTAAACAAAGCTGCTGGATAAATACCCCTGTACTAATTGAAGAGTGATTCAAATTGCCACGGAAGGCTGACAGAAACTGGCTTACACTTCGAATACATATGCGCATGTTTGAATATGACTTAATGTTCCATACGAAATGGAAATGCTATGCATTTGAGGATGAAATGCAAATATGATAACTATATGCAACAATGCAGATGCAGGCTCGGGCTGCCGGGGAAAGCTGGATACAACAGAACTACTCCAGCAAAATAAATGCTGAAGACGAAGCCAACTCCACTGGGGATAACCGGATGTGCCCAGTATGATTGGACTCTATTAAGGATAGCTTACATGTGCCAATGATGATTGGACTTTTGCTAGAGAAAGTAGACGAAGTCTTCCTGCGTACCAATGAAAATTGGATTTGCAAAGGATCAGGTATGACTGATGCTGGAAAAATATCATGTCTGAACTCAAAGGTTTTTGGTTAAAGGGTCAAGGGATAGTAATGTAACTTCCCGACATTCATCTTGCACTTGAAATCTGATTGAACCTTCTTAAACAGCTCTGAAGACATGGAGAGGAACAGTTCATTCACTTCCGATTTTGCCCCAGCCCGTGGGATCTCTGTGGGGATATTCCTCGAAAGGAAATCAAGAAATTTCATACCCCGACGGTTTGATGTGCACTGCCTAAACACTTTGAACCTCGCAGGGGTGTTTCATATTAATTCCCCCACGGATAAGAATAGCTTATGTGCTCTTAGGGTGGCATGCCCCCGCCTTACAATGACTTTGCCCCTGATTGGCTGATCTGTGGGGAAAGTGCTTCTTGGCTGCGAAAGATTCACTGAATCTCGACTTGACTACTTCAGATTAATTAATTATCGTCTGGATGATTCCCATGCTATGATCATTTGATATAGCTTGTCCCGGTTTGACGGAGTATTCAAGCATTCCGCATTCTATCCTGATCAAACTTTCCATTGTGGAAACTTTCCTACTGTCAAGTGCTTACTCACAAGTAAAACGAAGTTGTCCTGCATAAAAGATATATTAAATGCAATGCATATGACAGTTTTGAAATTCCAATCTGTTCACTGGAAAAAAATTTGTGACATATAGTATGTGAAATCAAATGTCAACATTAGTACAACACTGTAAGAGGAACCCTTTTAGGAGTCAGTTTCGATGCAATCTTTACCGAAGTATGCTTTCGAAACAAACCTGCTTCAATTAGGACTTTTTCGGGTTGTAACTTGGTCAGGTTCACGATTTACAAGGAAAGAATAAAGGCTCAAATTTTATTTTAACCCACCCATTCTCCTTAATGTTCTCCAATCCTATATTCAGCTAATTCGACACTAGCGCTCACCTCTCAGAGGTTGTATGACAGGAGTGATGGTTCGGGAAACCACAAGTTTTTGGAGTGACAGTCACTTGCTTTTTCGTCTTTGGTGCCTGAATCACACGACTTGTTTTTCATCATCATTTTTTTTTAATTTCCCTAACTTTTGCCTGGACTGACTCTTTTGAGCTTCTTTTGATTTCAAAGTCCAACGGGATGCCCTAATTTTTGCCTAAGTCGCTTGTTTTCCAGATTCGACTTAGCGGGCTTTTTCCTTATGATTCTTTTTCTTCTCTTTTTTTTTGAAAAAATCGTATGACACCGGCTTGTCTGACTTGTTGAAAGGGAATGGTGATTGTTTCACTCTTTGATCGGCAAGGTTTAATCATTGTGGTTCATTAGGCACGACCTAAACAGGTGTGATTTATCCTTGAACGGGAACAACTCCTTTTGCAATTTGGATGCTCGACCAAAATTAGCTGACACCTACCCCGCCCCAGGTTAAGATTTAGGTTTTTTTGTTTTCAGAAAGAAACTCCTACTACTAGGCTTAAAAGGGTTGACAAGGGATTATCTTCCTTATATCTCCGGTGTTTAGGGTTTTGAAACAATGCTTGTACATCATCAGCAGGTTTTATTTCAAAAGCATACAATTGGAAGCTTGCGCGTCTTTAAACTTCGTCATCCTTCCCGGATTCCGCTTAAACAAGTGTATGACATTTGTAAAAAACAATTAGTGAACACGAATGGATTAAATCAAAACATGCATATTCATTTCATTAATATCAATCGAAAACAACAAGTTTTACAAATGAGTTTGCACTTTTAACAGAAAAGAAATTACAAATGTAAAGAAATGACAGGATAAAACGAAAATTGCCAGCTAATTGGGCTTTCACACTAATTAGTAGCTGAGGGATGCGACCCCTGAAGTCTTCAAACTCAATCAGACGAGCGATGTACGACCAACCTTCCTCCTGGAAAGGATATGCACCTTCGGTCCATCAACTGTTGTACCCTGGCTTGAAAAGCCTCGTAATCTTCAGTAGAATGCCCTATGGATCCTCCATGATATCCACATTGAACACTAGGATCATACCTGGGAGGGTAAGGTTCTGGCACCGGTTTGAGAGCTTTGGGCTCCACCAAAGAGTTTCGAACTAGGTGCGGCAGCAGCTGACTGTACGACATAGGCACTGGACGAAGAGGAGCATTCCTTCTTTTCAAATTGTTGCGAGGCCTACTCTGAATTTGGCGACAGTAATCTTGCTGCGAAGACTCAAAAGGTCGTGGACTCTGAACAACAGAAACATCCGGCGACTGGGCTTGGACTCTTGAGGACTCTCTCTGTTCAGGCACTTTCATCCTTAAGCTTGATCTAGGAACATGCAGCAACTGTGGGCAGGGGGATTCTGACACCAAAGATTGTAGGATATACTCTTGACCTACTGCAACTTTAGGAATAGGGGTACCCCTCTCTTTTGCACGATAGGGAATAAATTCGCCTGATACATTCATGTCGTCCGACGTGAATTCAATTGTCTTCGAATCAATCAGGTCCTGAACCTTATGCTTAAAAGCTTTACAGTTCGCGACATTGTGCCCCTGCCCCCCAACGTGGAAATCATAATGAGCATTAACATCATAGCCTAGTGGTGGCTGGCCAGAAAATGGAGCCAAAGTCCGAGGCTTAACCAACTGAAGTTGGAGCAAGAGCTGCACCAACTGAGCATAATCCACGGGGATCTGATCGAAGATTCTATCTTGAGATTTTGTCCTTTGACAATATCTTCTAATCCTGGGATTCTCCTGAGAAACGGGATGTGGCTGATGATGCGGAAATTTCGGAACCTCCGGTTGTGCAGAAGATCTCTGACACACATTACGCTCTGGTATAGGTTCCACAGACAGAAGTGGAACAAGCATCTTTGCTGCAGCCTCAGGCCCTTGATCACCTTCTTTTCTGAGCATGTTCCTTATCACTTCCATAATTAAGCCCACCTGAGTTTTCAACTGTTGGTTTTCCTCTCTGAGCACATTCTGATCTAAGCGCAACGCTTGCATGTCCAACATGAACTGTCCCATCTGGCCCTGGACCTTCTTCAGCTCTGCTTGAACTTGCTCCATAACTTTGCGGGGATTCCTGTGATCTATCTGATTGTATAACCTGCAACAAACTTGTGGAGCACATGAAGTCAGATTAACAGTTCCGAGGTACCTGTTATGCAAAAATAATATGCCAGATGCAAACAAGTATGCAACAGAGAAATTTTAGGATAGCACCGAGACAAATAGGAAACCCAAGATCCGAACAGGGATAACCATCACACACATATGCACCATACACGAGTAGCTGAATATAAACAGAGTGACATCGACCGACAAGCCTGACGATAGTCAGCATATAGTAATGAACAAATGTTACACAGGGATACAACCCTCCATTAAGTCTTCAGTTTGATACTCTTCTGAACAACTGCTCTCAGTGAATTCCTCCATAACATGAACTGATACACCCGCTTGGCTGGATGAAGGAAGATCGTTAACCTGAACACCCTGAGACGTGACTGAGATCCTGTTGGAATCCAGCAGAGTCTGAACTTGGCTTCTAAGCACCTTAAAGTCTTCAGTTGAATGCCCCTGTGCCCCAGCATGGTACTCACAGTGGGCGCTGACATCGAAGCCTAGCAGATATGGCAGAATCTCTGGATTAATAGACCCAATAGATTGTTGACTCTGAACACTCGAAGTATCTGAAAACTGAATCAGAGGTACATGAGATTCCGGAATAACATCACTTTCTTTCTCCCATTCTTCTTGAGAACTAACAACTGATTCATTTTCATAAACTGAAGTATCTGAGATGGCTCGAATCTTTCCACTTTTGATTCCACTCTCGATATGTTCACCCATTATCACCAAGTCAGTAAAGTTCGACATTCTACCGCCGATCATCTTGTCAAAGAAATGGCCTCTCAAGGTACCCAAGAATACGTCAACCAACTCTCTGTCCTGTAGTGGGGGTTGAACACGAGCAGCTAATTCTCTCCATCTCTACACATACCCTCCGAAGGATTCATTGTCCGCCTGAGATAATTCTTGCAATTGCACGCGACTAGGAGCCATGTTGAGATTGTAGCTGTACTGCTTCACGAAGGCATTGGCTAAATCTGACCATGATCTTATGCAACCACTTTCCAACTGCATATACCAACTCAACGATGCCCCACTCAGACTGTCTTGAAAATAGTGAATCATAAGCTGATCATTATGGACATGCAAGGTCATTCTTCTGCAAAACATTACCAAATGCTGCTTCAGACAACTATCCCCTTTGAACTTCCCAAAATTCGGCATTTTAAACTTCGGAGGCATCACAAGACCGGGCACCAAACACATATTCAAAGCATTCAGATCGAGAGTATTTTGACCTATCAGGGCGTCAATATTTTCATCCAACAGCCGACATTTCTCCATAAACTCAATAGTTTGTGGGTCTTCAGCATTAACCTTTGGAACATCCCTCTGAGGATCTGGCACAGGGAAGGTGAAATTCTGATAGTCTGTGTCATGAAGAGAAGATGAACCTCTATCTCTGGTAATAATATGCTCTTGTATAGCAGGAATCTGCACAGGCTGAGCTTGAGCAACATTGTTCGTTGGAGTCCTCTGAATATCGGCCTCTCCTCTGGTCATAGCTGTCATGGCTTCCATGAGTTGATCTAGCTGATTCTTCATCAACTCAAACTCTGCCCTTGTAACAACCACATTCTGCTCTGCTGAGTTCATGATTCTTCCAGAAGCTAATTCCAGTCCAATGCGAATGTCGGAAAATCAACTAACAGAGTAGGAAAAAGATGGGTGAGCTCCCTGTTCCGGTTGAGGATGGACATGCAAAAATGAGATGCACATGAAATGCAATGCAAAATGCAGAGTGCTAATGCAACAGACATGGGATCAAAGTATCCAATGCTCAAACTTGTTGCTGTGTCGTTGACTGAATTCAACAATAGCCCTGCTCTGATCAAAACCCTGAGATAACACACTGGACGGAACATTCAGGATCAACAGTTCGCACTTGACAAGAAAAACCGGGTTGGTTGAATGCTAGGTTTCCTGCAAAACCCATCCCTTCTCACGTGTATGTTCTAGTCTTGAAAGGTACGACATCCTATACGGGCGGTCAGCATCACAGACTTTCGAGAAACGATGATACGTTCACCATTTCCGGTTCGGCATCATAGTCCAACAAAGCGGCCTCACTTAGCTGACTTCCCAAATGAACGGTCTCCATAGTCGACAGTCTCTCTAAGTCAATATTCCCTCAACTGCACCAGATGCGCAGGATAGAATATTTCCAAAGAAAAACCTCGTCTGAATGTGAATTTCACACGAGCTATTGCGCAGCCAAACGCCACACAAGCTCCCGCTAATCTCCACTCTAATCCTATATGTATACTCAAGCCCAGGTCCGACTTATCTCTCAATAGAACAACCCAACCCATAACACAGTAGCAACAAGAATGCAAAATGCAATAATATACAACATATAATGTACATAAAGCAAAAATAACTGCACAAAAGTAAATACCCAAAGACGCAACAAACAAGCGCTAGGAGTGACTCGCATAGGGAACCAGAGTCCCCAGCAGAGTCGTCAGCTGTCACAACTGCGAAAAACACCCGGCGGAAAACAGAAGAGTCGCCACCTTTTGTTATTTATCCCAAAGAGAGGGAAAGGAAACGATCGGAAAAACCTGACGAAAAGGGAAAAGACAAGGTCATCTCAACCAAGTCCTGGATTCGGGAGTCGGTTACGCAAGGGGAAGGTATTAGCACCCCTCACGTCCGTCGTACTCGACAGGATCCATGCTTGTTGTCTATCTAAGGGTGTGTTTACTATCTATGCTACTGGCTTACAGGACGAAAAGAAAAGAAAAGAGACTCGGCAGAACATCGCCGCTCTGTGCCTACGTATTCCCTCGTGCAATGGGAAAGTCAGAGTCAGCGTAGTTCGGCTAACTACGGGAGAGAAGGGGGAAAAGGTTGCTCGCCAAGACATCGCGTCTTGTGCCTACGTACTTTCATCTGGTATGAAAGATCAGAGAAAACGTAGTTCGGGCTGACACGAAGCCACAAGTGAATTAAGTGTTTTAACCGAATAGGGTTAAACCTCCGTTCCAGCAGTTAGGTACAAAGCCTGTTTGCGGTAGAACCGAAGCTTAACAACACTATTTTCTGAAAAAAGGTTTCCGATTAATCCCGAAGGAAAAAGGTTTGAGTTTTGTTTTGTGTTTTTTAGTGAAGTGAATTAATTCGGTTTGTGATTCACGTTGCACTAAAGACTATGACATGGAGGCGAATGCGTCGTATATCGCCCCCAAACGGGACGTATACTAAACACCCTAGATAAGCGAGAGGAGACCCCTCACTCACCATTCCCCATGTAGCTTAACGCTCGTAGCGTGCAACGTTTATCGCCTTTATTAGATGAGTTAGCACAATTTTGAGATGAGAAGAAAGAGACGCACAGAAGGTCTAAAGGGGGGGACTAGATCAATCTTAGTGTTAGCATGCAAAGTGGACCTAAGGTTAGGATACAAAAGGGAAACATCTATCTAATGTTGTCATGCATGGTTAGGAACCTAATGTCTATCATAATCTCAAAAGAGATTAGAGATCCTACGGGAAGAAAGATAAAAGAAGAAGGAACCAAACACAAACGAGTACGAGAATAAGGATGCAAACAGAAAATGCAGCACACAAGCAAGGGAGGAAAATTAGTGTGGGGTAGTGTTACACCCCAAAATTTTCCTAACCTTTTCTTACTTGGTTTATGTTTCATTGCATTAGCATATCATTGATCTAACATTTGCATAGCATAGCATTATTCATTTAATAGGGGGTCAAGTGTGGATCCTATCTAGAGGTCTTATTCAAGCATGAGACGCCTTGAGATAGCTCAATCAAGTCATTGTGCCATGTGTGAAGAGTCACAGTTGAGGGTGTTTCAAGTAGGGTTTTCATATGAGTAATCCTAAGTCAACTGACCAATTGAAGAGGATCAAAGCTCAATTCTAGGTCTTTGTAATCATGGATAGTTGTTTTATGACACATGAGATAATATTCCAAGATCTATGCAAGAAAATTTCAAGGTGTGAGGAGTTGCTAAATTAGGGTTCTCAGGGTAAAATCCCCTATTTAGTGCCTAACTTCAAGACCACTTATCTCAAGATGCAAATTTAATCTCCACTTTTGGCCAACATGAAACTTATGGAGCATGCTCTTAGCTTTAATTTGAGTACTAGAAGTCCTCCATTGGATCTATAGAACTCAAGTTATGACCCAGACAAGTTACAGGTCATCTGAGGAATGTGAAATTTGTCTGTGAAAGTTAACCAACTTCCAAGGAACTTTTGACCTATAAGGGTGTTTCTATTGAACTTTTAGCCAAAATGAACGTTGTAGGGCTTGATCTTAGCTTTCCAAATTGTACTAGAAGTCTTCCATCTGATTTGTAGATCTCAAGTTATGAAGTTTACAAGTTAGCGGTATTTTGGGAAAGTAAGATTATAGGTCATTTGGCATTATAGGTCATTTTCTCCATCTTGCAAGCTTCAAATGCAATTTTGTTCAATGCAAAACTTGCTCAAAATGATGTTTTTAGGTCAATCATATACTCATGATGGATTGATTTGGATTTAGGTGAGACTTGGTTTGAAGAATTTTGCAAAAGGAAAAATTTAAAGGTATTTGATTGAAAATTCATGATCAATTCATTTGTACTCAAAAGGGACCATATGAATACTCATTTTGATCAGAAAAACAATTCTAAACACTTTGGCAATTTTAGAATTTCCATTTGAGGTCAATTTCATGGTGATATGGTTTGTTACTTCACAAGTAAGTTACACTTCATAATTTGATTTTGTGATAAGTTCAAGCACTCAAATCACTCCAAACACCCTCACCAGACTATAAGGAGTTGATTGCAAGATTCTAAGGGAAGTTTCAAGTCAGAACACGTGCACACCATGGTTGGTTTTGTGAAAGAAAATTGAAGAGTGGATTTTCTGTGTTGGGCCTCAAAAGCCCACAAATTGGTTGTATTTAAGTTCTGTGAGAGATTTTTCTCCATTTTGGTGACCAATTCGTGCTGGAAGCAGAGATAGCAAGTTGAGTTTCAAGAGCTCCAAGTGAAATCGTGATTTCCATTTCAAGCTAGATCCAAGCAAATTGAAGTTACAAACATGTTCCTCATCAAGCATTAAAGCGATCTGCATTGTTTTGAAGCTAGAATCGTGTTCTAGATACCTCAATTTGAAGCTCAAAGTCAGGTATGTAGTTTTCAAATTTACACTGGTTATAGCATGATCTAAGCATGATTAGTATGTGGATAGGTTTTTAATTGAGATATAGATGGAATTTGGATCAGAAATTTGAGGATTAGAGACAAATTAGGTGATGACACAATTTCTGTTTGGATGCGAATTGATCTGATCTTGAAGCTTTGATGCAATTGGAATAGCATGTGATGATTAGTGTTAGATGAGGATTACATTCATACCAATAGTTTGAGTTTTGGTGAGAGTTCACATTGAAGTGCATTTTGAGATCTTCTTCGTGTTTTAAAATCTAGTAGGATTTAGAGGAATTGAAGGTTATATTTGAGATCAGGAGGAAATTTGGAGTGGAATGATGTTAAGTTTGTTGAGTTTCCATGACCTGTAAGTACATGCTCACCGGAGAAGAGGACCGGAGGTCATCTCCGGCCACCGTCTGAGAGCTTCCCTCCATCTGAGAGTTTAAATGAAGACGAAGGCTATGAAGCGTTGGATCTGACTGGAATCAAGACTTTGTATGCACATCGTGTGGTCATGACTTGATCTGAGGGTTTGAGTTTTGGGATGAAACGCATCGTTTCATTAATCCTGACTGGCAGCTACGTGGCGTGTGAGGTGGAGCGTGTGTGAGCCTTTAGATTAGCTTACTGAGTCCACTGATCCAACGCATGTGATATTTTCTAGTTTATTTGATTTTCTTAATTCATTTTCATATTATTTTAATTGCATTTTCATACTTTAATTCATGTTAATTTCATTTTTGATCAAAAAAATAATCCAAAAATATGCTCATGCTCCTCTTTTAATTTGTGATTTTTCTATGCTGTTAGATTTAATTTTTGATGATTTTGCAATTTAATTTGTTTTTTCTCATTTTTGATATTTCTTTATTTTTGCATATTTGATACATCTGCTTGTTGATTTTTGTTTGACCAATTGGTATTGAATTTGGATTTGATTTTTTGCTGGATTGTAGGTTAGAGATGTATGTTCCCTCAGGAATTTTCTTTTGATTTTTAGATAATCATAGATTCTGTTTTGGATTAGGGTTTTAGAGCCTCCCCATTCATGGTATCCCTTTGACACTTTACAATTTAGGATTTTATTAGTTTCGTTAGAAATTGAATTAGGCTCTAATATTTGAACTATAGGTTCTTAACACTTGCATGTTCTCTTAGGAAAATTTTAGATTTTTATAATCTAGTTTGCTATTTTAGATAGAATTTACAATGAGGTTGTTCATTTGGTGCTCCTAATTTGGTGCTTGTTTTGTTTTGCCTTCACTGTTGGCTTTTGGTGCTTGGTGAGCTTGTGGTTCTTCTTGGATGATTTTATGGGCATGTTGCAGCTTCTGTGGAGTTGATTTTGGAGTTTGGCTTGGAGTTTTCTTTTCCTTTTGGTAGCTTTTTTGTATCTTAGAGGAATTAGGGTTTAGGAGAGAGCTTAGAAGTAGTTTTCTTTCTTCTTCAAACATGGATTGCTTTGATTGCTTTCCATTCTCATCCTATGATTCAAGGTACCTATCTGAAAGCCTCATCTTTCCTTTGGAAGGATGTGTGGCATTTTACAATAGGTAGAACCTTTGAGGATGCCTTTCTCAGATGACTGGTTGAGTGTCAGGAGGGATTCCCTTGGTTTCCTTCCTGCTTCCCATCATCAATCCAATATCTTGATTTGATTTTCCCTTCCCTTGTGTTGGAGCTTGTTTGCAGCTGTTTGCTTGTTTGCTGTTTATCTGCTTTGTTGTTGAGTTGTTTTGCCTGCTGTTTCTTCTGACTGCTCTACTTTGCTTGTGTGACTTGCTTGGAGTGTTGCATTAGTAGTAGGCTTCATGTAGATGATCATAGGCCTAAGAGCATCCTAAAGGTTGAGAATAGCTCCCTTTGCTTGTCTGCATTAGAGGTTGAGTTTCTCCCTCTGCTTGTACTTTTACTGTGTGGCTTTGCTTGCTGGTATTTGGTAGAGCTCAGCTCCCTTGCCTATGTGGTGTGTGGCCTTTGTACCTTGTTTGTTTAGAAGTTGAGCTTGGCTCCTTCTGCTTGTGTGATGCATTGCATGCATTTTACTTACAACATTTTGTTTACAGTAATTTTCATTTCAGTTGATTTGTTTTGCTGTTTGTTTTCCTTTGCCATGTTCCCCTAGGAACTCTAACTTCTCTTGTTCAAGAGAAGTTATGACAGACATTAGGGTTCTAACCATGCATGATAACATTAGGTAGTTCCCTCCTAACCTCAACCATAAGTTCAATTTTTGCATGACAACTTTAGGATTGGATCAGTTCCCCTTTAGTGCGTCTTTTCTCTTCTCATCTGCAAACAAAATCAAAATACAGTAATAAAGGTTAATTGACGTCGTATGTTACGAGCCTTAAGCTACTTGAGAAAGGATTGTTGGAGAGTTTCTTTTCAACAATCTGGATGTTTAGTATGGCACCCTTTGGGTGACATACGACACATTCACTCTCAGGTCATAGTCTCTAGTGCGATATCAGTCGCAAACATCCATAAAAGACACTTCTCTAAAAAACAGAAAACAAATATCAAACTCTTTTTGTCCTCTTGGACCTTTAATTCTTGGAAACTTTTTTCAGAAGGAGGGTTTTGTTAACTCCCGGTTCTACCGCAAACGGTAAACGCCTAAGTCTCCAATGGTCGAGCTGCATACACCAAACTGCTGGAACCGTCTGTTAACTCTACTCGGATAAAAAAGACAAACCTGTGTCTCTCGTGTCCCGAACTACGTTTGCTCTGATCTTTCGCACCGTGTGAAAGTACGTAAGCACAAGATGCGATATCTTGGCGAGCAACCCTTCCCCATAGTTAGGCGAACTACGTTGACTCTGATTTCTCGTTCCAGACGGGAATACATAGGCATAAAGTGCAACGCTTTGCCGAGTCATTTTCTTTTCTTTTCTTTTCAGACCAGACCCTTATTGTAGATAGATGTAACAAACCCTTCAGATAAACACAACAAGCATGGATCCCATCGAGTACGATGGACGTGAGGGGTGCTAATACCTTCCCCTTGAGTAACCGACTCCCGAATCCAGACAATGGTTGCGATGACCTTGTCTTATACCTTTGCGTCAGGTTTTTCCGATCATTTCCTTTCCCGTTCCGAGGGATAAATAACGAAAGGTGAAGACTCTTCTTTCTTGTCGGCCTCGTTTTTCGCAGTAGCGACAGCTGGCAACTCTGTTGGGGACTCCAACGGTTCCCGGTGCTAGTCAATCCTAGTGCTTGTGTGTTTACCTGTTGGGTTTTATTTATCTCACTTTACTTTCCGCTTTTTATTTTCAGTATGATTATTATTATTGTGCTGTTGTGGGAAGGGGATCTGATGAGTGAGAAGCCAGACCCAGGCTTGAGTGTACTTAGCATTAGTTGTGGAAATTAGTGGGCGCGTGCTTGCTCTGCAGGCACTAGTGTCTCATGAAATCCACGCTCAGACGAGGTTCTCCCGGTTGACTTCTTTTCCATCCCTTTGGGCTTGAGGGGTTGTTGGTTTGGAGGATTGTCGACTCTGGGGACCGATCATTTGTGACTCAACAGAGTGAGGCCACTTCAAGGGATGATGATGCCACACCTTCTAGGTATCGTATCATCGCTCTTGAAAGTCTGTGACGCTGGGGAACGCATAGGATGCCATACCTTGTCTGTGATTAGGTCCATACCTGTGAGCGGGGTCGGGTTATTGCAGGAAACCTTAACCTTTAGACTACCTGGTTTTCTTGACAATGAATCAGTGTTGTTGGGTTCAGAGGGTTCTGATCATCAGAGATGTGGTTGTTCTCGACAATGTGTATTTATTGGTCCTCTTCAGGGTTGTGCTATCAGAGCAATGTTGTGATTATGTTGGATCAGAGCTTCGGTCTTCTCAGCAGCCATCTTGATCCTCTGTTGCATTGCATTTTGCATTTTGCATACTCATTTGCATATCATTTACGTGTGTCTGTGTTGCAGGTACATTATCCCCCGGTTCAAGTTTTCTTGCCTTTTGTTGTGCTATTATGGGTTCTCTGAGGAAAAATGTGGCCTACAAGCTCCCCACTCCAGATGTTGCTCAATTGTCCAGTCTGATTGCTTTGGCAGATGATACTATGAGAGGTGAATTCAGAAAATCTTATGGGAAGCTGCTCAGTTTGGTTCGTAAGCCTTCGGTGTATGAGTTGAATGGGTTATATGCCTTGCTGCAGTTCTATGATCCTCCTTTGAGATGTTTCACTTTCCCGGACTTCATTCTCTCACCTACATTAGAGGAGTATGCTGATTTATTGGGTGTGCCTATCAGGAGTCAGATGCCATTTGTTCATATGGATACTGAGCCTAATCTGCCTAATCTAGCTCTTTCTCTTCATCTGGATGCCTCTGAGTTGATCTTGTCCAGTTGGAACGGGGTTCCTGGTTTCTCTTTGCAGTTCTTAGTTAGGAAAGCCCAACAGTGTGCCAAAGACGGTTGTTGGATTGTATTCAACGCCATTCTTGCTCTCTGCATATATGGTATCATTTTGTTTCCTAATATGCCTGATTTTGTAGACTTGGACGCTTTTCATATCTTTGCATCAGGGAATCCAGTCCCTACCTTGATTGGCGATGTGTATCATTCTGTCCATTACAAAAACGAGAATAGAAGGGGTAAGAATGTATCATGCTGTGTGCCCTTATTCTATAGATGGTTTGATAGTCACCTACCCAAGAAGGGTCTCTTTGCTTCATCTGCAGCCACAATTGAGTGGTCTGAGCGATTGATGGGTTTATCAGCAGAGAGTGTTGTTTGGTTTGATAGATATATGTTGGGTTCCAAAGTTATATTCAGTTGCAGTGGGTTTCTGAATGTGCCTTTGATTGGAAGAAATGGCTGTATCAACTATAATCCACCTCTACTTGTCCGACAGTTTGCTTATGCTTTAAAAGTTCCACCAAAGGATGAAGAGGTGCAGGAATCTCTGTACCTCACTGGTCTTCTAGAGGGGGATATGTTATCTAAGCTTCAGCATGCCTGGAATGATATCAGTAGACGAGGGAAGTCATTGTTGGGGAAAAGTGATAGCCAAGCTTACGCTCCATATGTGACCTGGATCAGGACCAGAGCAGAGACTATAGGGATGCCTTTTCCACCTGCTAAGCAGGAATGCCCTCCAGTGGTGGAAGAGCCTACTACCGTGCCTATTCAGCAGTATAATCAGGTGTTAGCTGAGAGAGAAGAGCTGAAGAAGGCAAATGAAGAGTTAGAGAAAGAGTTGGCACAGATCAGAAGCGAGAGAAATGAATCTGTCCACTCCTTCAAGAGGCAAACAGAGTTGGTGAACAGGTTAGGTGCGGACTTGACTAAGCAGATAGCTGATCGTGAGCGCTTGGGTATGGACTTCAAATCTGTTAACAATGTATTGGCCACTAAGAAGCAGCACTTGGATGAAGCATACCGAAGAATATCCAAGTTTAATCAGTAGTGGAATGCTACCATAGCCAACAATAAAGAGAGGGAGGATAAACTGAATCAGCAGATCTCCAAATTGAAGGCTCAGGTGAAGGCTAGTGAGAAGAGGTTTGATGAGGAAACCGCTCGCAGATACGCCGCTGAAGATTTGCTGAACAAAGCTCTCGCTAACTTGAAAGATCACAAGCAGAGGTTCGAGTCTAAGAAGCGAAAGTTAGAGGATTGCTTTGGACAGGGAGCGTGGGAAGATTCAGTTGAGGGTCTCCAGTGTACTATTATGCAGAGAGAGTTACTTATTGAGGGGTTACTCACTCGACCTGATCACCCCGAGACTATAGAGTTGCTGGAGGAGTTTCGTGCCCGCTGTCGCACTTGATTATCTTTGTAGCTCTTTGTATTTATCTGAGTCTTGCTGTAGGCTGACCATCACCAGGCTTGTTGGTTGAGGTCATGCTATTGATTTTCCATGTATTCATTGACTTTGTACTACTGCCTTGTGGGCCTTATCTATATGAGATGTTATTTCAGTGGCTAGACCCGGACTTCTTGTTATCAACACTTGCACTCGGGCACTCGAATCGGGGGAAAATCTCCCTAACACACAGACACACGTTTGCATCTGCATAAATCATTCGCATAGCAGGTACCTTGTACTGTTCTCCTAACTCTTTGTTGATGCAGGTTCCAGGATTGCCGACCAACGTATTCATCGCTACTACACCAGAAGCAACTGTAAGAAAGCCATAGACCAGATGCAGAATGAGATGCAAGAGATGCGCGACCGGATGGCGCAGTTCATGCAGGTGATGGAGACTGTGGCCAAGGGCCAGGAGCAGCTGCAAACTCTGGTGCAGCCTCTGATTGCTAGGGTTGATATACAGGGTGTGCTACATGGAGGATTTGCTAATCATCCTTCTCGAGTCGGAACTCCTCGAGCAGATGACACGGTACCAGTGGTTGTCCTTAATGCGACTGAGAATGGTAACCGAGCTGGGAACGGAAATATGACTAGTAACGGAAATGGACATGTGGAAACTAATGGTAATATTGGTGTTGGAAATGCTGGGTTCAGTGTTGGCACTGGGAACGCTGGTCTTGGTGCTGGGAATACTGGTATGGGTATTGGTATTGGCAACACTGGTTTTGTGGGTAATCAAGGCTATGGCAATCAGGGTTACGAAAATCAAGGCTACGGCAATCAGGGCTTCGGTAACGTAGGTTTCGGCAATGCAAGCCACAATGGTGTTGGGATGGGCGCTCACAACACTGGTTTTGGGCTAGGTGCTGGAAATCAAGGTTTTGGTAATATGGGATACGGTCCTAGGATCAATCAGGCTGGTTTTGGTCTCAATACCGCTTATGCTGAGTATGGTAATGAGGATTCTCACTGGGGCGAGGATCGCCAGGAAGATGCTTTTCCTCCTCCAGGCAGGGATCGTGAGGTGCCCGATGACAATGATAGAAGGTTCAGGTTGTTGGAAGAACAGATGAGGAATCTTGCTAATCAGAACTCCACGGGGCTAGACATGGCTAACATGGGATCGGTCCCTGGCTTAAGGGTACCAATCAAATTCAAAGTGCCCACATTTGACAAGTATAAGGGGGATACTTGCCCGAGAGTTCACGTGCGATCTTACTACCGGAGAATGTCCGCCTACTCTGATGACGAAAAGATGCTGATACATTTTTTCCAGGATAGCTTGTCAGGACTGTCATTGGGATGGTACATGGGGTTGGAGCCAACTCAAATTGGTAGTTGGAAGGAGTTAGCAGAAGCTTTTGTCAAGCACTACCAATATAACAGCGACCTTGCGCCAAACAGGGTCCAGCTCTAAAATCTTTCTCAGAAGAATAACGAGAGTTTCAAAGAGTACGCCCAGAGATGGCGTGAGTTGGCTGCCAGGGTGCACCCGCCCATGGATGAGCGTGAGTTGGTGGACATGTTTGTGGGCACTTTCTCTGGGTTGTACTATGACAGGCTGATCAATTGTACAACGACTAATTTTTCCGAGCTGATACTCTTAGGGGAACGTATCGAGAATGGTGTTAAGATTTGTAAGATTCAAGCGGGTGAGTCAACCTAAGCTAGAGGTGGTAAGAAGGCTTTTGGGAACAAAAGATAGGGGAATGCTAATTCAGTATGCAGCTCTCGGAGAAGGGACAGAAGTCGGAACTGGCACAGGCAGCAGGTCGCCAGTGTGACAATTCCTGTACCTCAACAGCAACAGGGACGACAGAATGCTGCTCCACAGAGATATCAAGGTCTGGACAGGGCTGTGAAAAGAGTCTTTGATGCACCTCCGCTACCTTATGCTCAGCTTCTTCCAACTTTGTTACAGTTGCAGCTTGTTGAGAAAAGGACGCTAGCTCCGCCAAAGGGCACACCTCCTTATGGGTATGATGTTAATGCACATTGTGACTTCCACTCAGGGGCACCCGGTCAAACCATCGAGAATTGCCAAGCGTTCAAACACAAGGTGCAAGATTTGATAGATAGCAAAACTATAAACTTTGGTAACGAAGCGCCCAATATTGAGAAGAATCCTATGCCAACTCACGGGGCGGCGCAGGTGGGTGCAATTCTGGAAGATGCTAGTCTGAATCTGATTATGAATGTGGACAAATTGAAAACGCCTTTGGTTTATGTCAAGAGCAGATTACTGAAAGGGGGGTGTTCCCTGGTTGTGATGCTGATTGCATTGATTGTTTGGCCCAACCTGAGGGTTGTAATAACTTGAGAAGAGGTATTCAAAGGCTGATCGACGAAGGTACGCTGCAATTTGATCGCACTGCTGAAGAAAAGCGTGTTGAGGCAATAGCTGAGAAGCAGGGTGAAGTTGCAACGATTACAATACCGTTCAAAACTGTCACGATATCGACACCTCCCAAGAGGCCGACTATCACAATAACCAAAGCAGGGCCCATTCCTTACGAGAGTACTAAAGCCATCCCCTGGAATTATGGGGCGGAAGTTTACTGCAATGGGGAGAAGATTAACCTGCCAAGCCCGCCTGTAGGGTCCGTTGATAATCTTGTGGGGGCAGGGGGCATAACCCGCAGTGGCAGAATCTTTACGTCGCCAGAAGTAGAAGCTGAGAGAATTGCAAAGGGGAAAGGTAAGGTCAATGAGGAAGGAATGTCACAGGAGAAGGAAAAAAAGGCTTTGACCAAAGATGTGTAAGAGTTCATGAGATTAATTCGGAAGAGCGATTACAAAATTGTCGATCATCTGCAGCAGACACCTTCCAAAATATCAATCTTGTCATTGCTGCTTTGTTCCGAGGCTCACCGGAACGCGTTGTTGAAAGCTCTGGACGCTGCCTATGTACCCCATGAGATATCCGTGAATCATCTTGAAGGAGTAATTGCACACGTGAATGCGGGGAATGGCCTTGGCTTTATTGATTTTGATTTGACGCCCAGGGGCCGCAACCATAACAGTGTGTTGCATATTTCTGTCGAGTGTAGGGGCACTGTTATATCTCACGTCCTTGTTGACACTGGCTCATCCTTAAACGTCTTGCCCAAGAAAGCATTGTTGAAGCTAGATACCCGAGGTGTAATCTGCACGCCAAGTGACTTGGTGGTGAGGGCATTTGATGGGACTAGAAGGTCCGTATTCGGAGATTTGACTTTGCCGATCCAGGTCGGTCCAGAAGTGTTTGACACCGTGTTTTACATCACGAACATACAACCAGCTTATAGCAGTTTGCTTGGACGACCGTGGATCCATGCTGCAGGGGCTGTGACATCAACGTTGCACCAGAAGCTTAAGTATGCGGTCAGGGGTAGCATCGTCACCATATGTGGGGAGGAAGACATTCTGGTCAGTCACCTATCATCGTTTAAATATGTCGAAGTGGATGGTGAGATCCATGAGACATTGTGCCAAGCCTTTGAAGGGGTGCAGATCAGAGATAAATCTCCTGTAGTAAGCAAAGGGCCAGAAGTGGATATGTCATCGTACAAGGAAGCCCAAGCGGTGGTGCAAGCCGGTGAGGTTAAAGGATGGGGTCAGGTTCTGGAAATTCCTGTTAAGCAGGACAAGTTCGGCTTAGGGTATTGCCCGTCGTCATCTGCATCACAGAGCAAGCCAAAGTTCAAAGGGCCGATTGTGTTCACTCCGGGAGGAGTCAGTTCTGAGCAGATCAACGCTGTGTCTGACAGTGAAGAAGGCGATGGCGACTGTGATATGGATTCATGGATCAAGCCCAGTGAGCCAGGACAGAGCCTCTGCAACTGGTCTATCCAGGACTTTGTTCAAGTGATGCCGAAACAATAATGCCTTGTTTTTCGATTATTGTACAATCCTATATCCTACCCGGGGCATAGAGATTTTATTTCAGGGCCTACTTGCTTATGTGTATACTTTGTTTTAATCATTAAATAAAGGCGTTTTCCTCATGCAAATTTTGTGATCCCTGTTTTTCTATTTTTATTTTTACAATAAAATGACGATGTGGTTGTATGCTTTGTTTGCATATCATTTGAAGCACTTAACCCTTCTTCTTGCAGGATCCATATTTCAGATGACACCGATCAAGATCTCCCTATGACTCGCTTCGACTTTGAGCATCTGATATTCCAAGCCGAAGAAGAGATTGTTGAGGACGACGACTTACCAGAAGAGCTGTCTCGTCTGTTGAAACAAGAAGAGAGAATCATTTTGCCTCATCAGGAGGATATCAAGATCATTAATTTGGGTTCGGAAGAGATTGTCAGGAATGTCCAGATAGGGGCTGCGCTGCAAAGTGATATCAAGCAGAGACTTGTCGAGATGCTTCAAGAGTATAGTGACATCTTTGCTTGGTCTTATGAAGATATGCCTGGATTAGACACTGATATTGTGGTCCACCACTTGCCATTGCATGAAGACTGTCCGCCGGTCAAGCAGAAACTCAGAAGAACGAAACCAGATATGGCCTTAAAGATTAAAGAGGAGGTACAGAAATAATGGGACGCTGGTTTCCTGGCTGTTACAACTTACCCTCCTTGGGTTGCCAATATAGTACTTGTACCAAAGAAAGATGGTAAGGTGCACATGTGCATTGATTATCGGGATCTGAACAAGGCGAGCCCTAAGGATGACTTCCCGCTTCCTCATATTGACGTGTTGGTCGACAACACTGCTCAATTCTCTGTGTTTTCCTTCATGGACGGCTTTTCGGGCTATAATCAGATTAAAATGGCGCCGGAGGATATGGAGAAAACAATTTTTATTACCCCGTGGGGCACGTTCTGCTACAAAGTGATGCCCTTTAGTTTGAAGAACGCTGGGGCAACATATCAACGTGCAATGACGACACTCTTTCATGACATGATGCATAAAGAGATTGAAGTCTATGTTGACGATATGATTGCCAAATCCCAGACAGAGGAAGAGCATCTGGTAAATCTTCTGAAATTGTTTGAGAGGCTTAGGAAGTTCAGGCTGAGGCTGAATCCTAATAAGTGCACCTTCGGGGTGAGATCTGGTAAGCTACTGGGGTTCATTGTTAGCAAAAAAGGAATAGAGGTTGATCCTGCTAAATTAAAAGCGATACAAGAAATTCCAGCGCCGAAAACAGAGAAAGAGGTTCGTGGTTTTTTGGGGAGGTTGAACTACATTGCCCGGTTCATATCTCACCTAACTGCTACGTGTGAGCCAATGTTTAAACTGTTGAAGACCAGGAAATTGTCTGGAATGAAAATTGTCAGAAGGCATTTGAAAAATAAAAGAATACTTGCAGGAACCTCCGATTTTGATACCCCCAGTAGCCGGGAGACCGCTGATCATGTACTTGACGGTTCTTGAGAACAGTATGGGTTGTGTTCTCCGTCAACATGACGAGACTGGACGAAAAGAGCATGCGATCTATTACTTGAGTAAAAAGTTCACAGACTATGAGTCCCGTTACTCAATGCTCGAAAAGACATGTTGTGCACTTGCTTGGGCTGCCAAACGTCTGAGACAATACATGCTAAATCATACAACCATGCTGATTTTGAAGATGGATCCGATCAAATATGTCTTTGAGAAGCAGGCACTTTCTGGAAGGATTTCCCGATGGCAGATGGTACTGACAGAGTACGATATACAGTATGTCTCGCAAAAGGCTATCAAAGGTAGCGTACTGTCAGAGTACCTGGCTGAGCAGCCAAATGATGATTACCATTTGATGAAGTTTGATTTTCCTGACGAGGATATCATGTACTTAAAGATGAAAGACTGCGAAGAGCCGTTGCATGGTGAAGGTCCTGAGCCGGGTTCCCAGTGGCAATTGATTTTTGACGGTGTTGTGAATTCATATGGAAGTGGAGTAGGGGCAATCATCACGACTCCCCATGGGACGCACATCCCGTTCACTGCCAGATTGACATTTCCAGTTACCAATAACGAAGCTGAATATGAGGCGTGCATCATGGGTCTCGAGGAGGCTATTGATTTGAGAATCAAAAATCTTGATGTGTATGGAGACTCCGCGTTAGTCGTGAATCAAATCAAGGGTGAATGGGAGACCCGTCAGCCTAATCTAATTCCGTATATGAATTATGCAAGGAGAATGTTGCCTTTCTTTGACCGGGTAGAGTTTCATCATGTGCCACGGGCAGAAAATCAGATGGCTGATGCTCTTGCGACATTGTCTTCCATGTATAAAGTTAACTTCTGGAATGAGGCTCCCAGAATAGTTATCTCT
Organism: Lathyrus sativus; assembly: GCA_963859935.3. Classification (NCBI taxonomy): domain Eukaryota; kingdom Viridiplantae; phylum Streptophyta; class Magnoliopsida; order Fabales; family Fabaceae; genus Lathyrus; species Lathyrus sativus. The sequence goes on from OZ012737.1 coordinate 420,478,893, forward strand.
CGCCTTGATAGGCCCGCCTTCATATTCGCCATTGAGGAAGCTTCCGATGGCAAGCCGTAGTATTTTGATATCCAGAATTTCCTAAAGAACCAAGAGTATCCGACTGGGGCATCCAGCCGCGATAAGAAGAATCTTAGGAGATTGGCTGGCAATTTCTACTTGAATCCAGATGGTGTTCTGTATAGGAGAAACCATGATTTGGTGCTTTTGCGATGTGTTGATGAGAAAGAGGCTAATTTACTCATGGAGGAGGTCCACGAGGGAACCTTTGGCACGCACGCCGGCGGACACGCTATGTCTCGAAAGTTATTACGGGCAGGGTATTATTGGTTGACAGGAAAGAGATTGTTTTAAGTTTGCAAAGAAATGCCATAAATGCCAGATTTGTGCAGACAAGATTCAGGTGCCGCCGAACCCTTTGAACGTTATGGCGTTCCCGTGGCCTTTCTCCATGTGGGGCATTGATATGATTGGAAAAATTGAGCCCACCGCATCTAATGGACACCGGTTCATCTTGGTGGCTATCGATTACTTCACCAAGTGGGTTGAAGAAGCGTCTTACGCTAATGTCACCAAGCAAGTGGTAGCCAGGTTTATCAAAAAAGATATCATCTGTCGGTACGGCATTCCCGAAAGAATCATTACTGACAATGGTTCGAACCTGAATAAAAAAATGATGAGGGAATTGTGTCAGAATTTCAATATTGAGCATCATAATTCATCTCCCTATCGACCCAAGATGAATGGCGTTGTTGAAGCGACCAATAAAAACATTAAGAAGATAGTCCAGAAGATGGCTGTGACATACAAAGACTGGCACTAGATGTTGCCCTTCGCACTGCACGGTTATCGTACGACGGTACGCACGTCAATCGGGGCAACACCTTTCTCACTGGTGTATGGTATGGAGGTTGTCCTACCATTAGAAGTTAAGATTCCTTCCTTGAGAGTATTGCTTGATGTCCAACTTGATGAGGCAGAATGGGTGCGGAATAGGCTGAATCAACTCAGTTTGATGGATGAGAAAAGACTTGCATCTATTGCATATGGTCGGTTATATCAGAGCCGGATGAAGAAAGCTTACGACAAGAAGGTGTGCCCTCGAAGCTTTCAGACGGGCGATCTTGTGCTAAAGAAGATTCTCCCACCACAATCGGATCATAGGGGCAAATGGACCCCCAACTATGAAGGTCCATACATTGTGCAAAAGGTTTTCTCCGGAGGAGCCTTACTGTTGTCCACCATGGATGGCGAAGATTTTCCCTCCCCTGTGAACTCGGACGCAGTTAAAAAATACTTTGCTTAAAAGAGACTCGCTGGACAGAAAAAAGAGAGTCCATGCAAAAATGGGGCATCCCGGCGAACCAAAAAGAAAAAAGAAAAAGGTTCGGGCAAAAATTAGGGATAAAATTGAAAAGGTGTATACCCGCGAAGTCGAAAACCTGAAAAGGCAACTTCGGCAAAAAAGGGTATCTCGGTGAATTGAAAACCCGCAAAGGGGCAAAAGTTAGGGATTAAAAAAGCAAATGACTGCGGTCCGAGGTTGATACTGCATTGCTTAGTGGTTCGGGAGTACCTGAGGGTCGATTATCCAAGTCAATCTCTTCCGAGGATAGAGTATTGGGAAAGCGTCAGAGTCGGGCGAGTCATAGGAGGATCAACTCATAGTGTTTGTCTGTACCACGTTGCCGACATGTATACAAATTTCTTTGTACCTCTGTACATATATGTATTTATCTTGTAGCTTCCTCTTTTCAGGAGTTGCATCCATTGTACAAAACTATGCCTATTTACAGGCCCGTTATCAATAAAACGCGTACTATTCAGTACTTGATGCTATTTCTTGGTTTAACTTTTACTGTTTTGTTTGTGGAAAACGCCTATGTTTTTGATAAACTTGCACGTGCATAAACTTGCAGGCCTAGGCCAATAATTGTTAAAACTTTGAATTGATTGAGCGATTGTCACGGCTATTGACCTAGATATTTCCTTTTGTATAGGATATCTTGTTGTTGCTTATGTTTTGCAGGGTCGTTACCTTTGCAGCAAACAACTAAGGGATCGTGTTTCCCTAGCCGGAGTCCTTTAACGTAGGAGCAGGATTTATGTGGTTCTATGCCTCCCCAGCAAACGGAAGCCACATCTTTATCCCCAGAAGAGTTGGGTGTGAATTAGCAAGCTGTCCGACAGTGATGTAATCCCCAGGATGGCCCTTTCTGTTCTCCTATAGGTTATCTTTCCTCCAGTAGGTTGATCATCCTCTGCAGAGTTCGTAGCTACGGATTGGTTAAGCTAGTCCCCCAGCAGGATTGTTTCTTCCCCCAATGGAGTCGGTGTACCTTTCCAACATTTATTTTTCTGGAATAGTTCTGTGATACCCGGTTATCCCCAGCGGAGTTGGCTTTGTCTTCGACATTTATTATGCTGAAGCGTTTATGTACCCAGTTTGCTCCAGCAGCCCGAGCCTGCATTTGCATCATACCTGCATGGCATATCAACTCACCCAAATACGTAGCATTCCATTTCGTATGGAGCATTACGCCATTGTCAAACATATGCATTTTAAAACATAAGCCAGGTTGGTTACCTTTTTGTTTTTAGGTGTTTCCCTGCAGGTTTGGAATTCTTGTTCAGGATGGTTTCAGATGTTCAAATTCTTGATATGAGATATGTGATGATCGTGTTCGTCCTATCATGTGTTCCTTCATCAGGGTTGCTTGGTTAAGTTTCTTTTCTTCCCCAACAGAGTTTTCCTCGGATTACTGTTACGTCAGCGTTCTAAAAGGAAAGATTTCATGGATTAGACCGTTGAAGTCATTACCTGTTGTCAAGGTAAATGTCCGGTGGCTGAGGTTAGAATTTCCCTAGTAGGGTTTTCCTCGGATGGCTGTTACGTCAACATTGAAAGATTTCAGGATTATACCTTCAAAGTTGTTACCCATTTTCGTTCAAGATGGATGTCTGGCAGCTGATGTCAGAAGTTCCCCGCAGATTTGCTTGTTCAAGTTTTCAGATGCTCGTACTCGCTTTTATTTAGCGTATGCCCACTTCCGAGGAAATGGAAGGTCAGAGATATTCACAGTACTCGCTTTTATTTAGCGTATGCCCATTTCCGAGGAAATGGAAGGTCAGAGATATTGACGATACTCGCTTTTATTTAGCGTATGCCCATTTCCGAGGAAATGGAAGGTCAGAGATATTGATAGTATTCGCTTTTAGTTAGCGTATGCCCACTTCCAAGGAAATGGAAGGTCAGAGATATTGACAGTACTCCCTTTTAGTTAGCGTATGCCCACTTCCGAGGAAATGGAAGGTCAGAGATATTGACAGTACTCACTTTTATTAGCGTATGCCCATTTCCGAGGAAATAGAAGGTTAGAGATATTGACAGTATTCGCTTTTAGTTAGTGTATGCCCACTTCCGAGGAAATGGAAGGTCAGAGATATTGACAGTACTCGCTTTTAGTTAGCGTATGCCCACTTCCGAGGAAATGGAAGGTCAGAGATATTGACAGTGCTCACTTTTATTTAGCGTATGCCCGTTCCTTAGGAAATGGAAGGTCAGTGATATTGACGATGCTCGCTTTTATTAGCGTATGCCCATATCCGAAATGGAAGGTCAGAGATATTGACAGTACTCGCTTTTATTAGCGTATACCCGTTTCTGAGGAAATGGAAGGTCAGACATATTGACAGTACTCGCTTTTATTTAGCGTATGCCCGTTTCTGCGGAAATGGAGGATCAAGGATATTGATGTCATGCTTTACGTAGTGCCCGTTTATTGTAGCGTTTATGGTTGATTCAACACCTGTGGCGTCACGCAGGTGGTTGATATTGAAATCAGGCTCTTTATCGGATGATTGATCAGTTGTTGCTGTGACAACCGGGTTCAATTTTTGGAGGTCCCCAAGCAGTTTTGTGCAGTTTATTTCTTTGGTTAGCAAATTTCCAGGTTCTCTGGTATTCAACCGTCTTCTACCTCAATTTCCTGAAAGCCGTTCGCTTTTCATCCTATCGGGTCCAAGCCGCTTGAATAGGGGCAGCTGTTGCACCCCAAAATTTGCCTAACCTTTTCTTACTTGGTTTATGTTTTATTGCATTAGCATATCATTAATCTAACATTTGCATAGCATAGCATTATTCATTTAACAGGGGATCAAGTGTGGAGCCCATCTAGAGGTCTTATTCAAGCTTGAGACGCCTTGAGAGAGCTCAATCAAGTCATTGTGCCAAGTGTGAAGAGCCACAGTTGAGGGTGTTGCAAGTAGGGTTTTCATATGATTAATCCTAAGTGTCGCTACTGCGAAAATCGGCGCCGGTAGAACAGTAGAGTCGCCACCGTGCGTTATTTATCCCAAAGGAGGGAAAGGAAACACTCAGAGAAAACCTAACGCAAAAGGGAAAAGGAATGGTCATCGCAACCAAGTCCTGGATTCGGGAGTCGGTTAGGCAAGGGGAAGGTATTAGCACCCCTCACGTCCATCGTACTCGATGGGATCCACGCTTAATTGTTTATCTCGAAGGGTTGATTAATACTATCTATGCTAATGGTTTAAGGACAAAAGAAAAGTGACTCGGCAAAGTGTCGCACTTTATGCCTACGTATTCCCGTCTGGAACGAGAAATCAGAGTCAACGTAGTTCGCCTAACTACGGGTAAAAGGGGGAAGGTTGCTCGCTGAGATATCGCATCTCGTGCCTACGTACTTTCATCTGGTATGAAAGATCAGAGCAAACGTAGTTCGGGCTTACTACGGGGAGACTAGTTTAATCCTAACGTTATCATGCCAAGTTCGTCCTAAGGTTGAAGTTTGCAAAGGGGAAAACTACCCTAATATTGTCATACATGGTTGCAAATCCTAATGTCTATCGCATTCTACCTTGAACAAGGAAGAATGGAGATCCTAAGGGAAAGGCAAAGGAAGCAACAGAAAACAGATGAAGTAACAACATACAGGAAATGCAGATTCATAACAGTAAACATGGAATGCAAGTGAGGGAGGCAGGTCATCTCAACCTCAAGCCCATAATGAATGGAAAATGGCCTATTATAAACATACAATCTGGGCCACAAGTGAATATAAAGAGATACGAGGCAATAAAACCTACAAATGACATACGTATACTACGGTTTGGAATCTTAACGTGCTATCATGGAAATATGGAACCTAATGGGCAATTATGTAAGATAAAACCAGCCAATCAATGATCTACACATCCTATATAATGTCTATAATAAGCAATGGGAATCCTAGCGTTCACCACACAAACAATTCGAGGTCGTTGGAGCCAAAAGAAAAGCAAAGCCCGTTCGAAAGTCCAAATGACAAGTCCGAATACAAAAATACAAGAAAAATAGTAAATGGTGCTAAAAAATTCAAATAAAAATCTCCAATGGCCTACATCAAGCCACAAACCAGGAGTGAGAGATACCACAAAAATATCCAAAGAGAAATGGCCAAACAAGTTGAAACTATGTCATGTGTACCAAAAAGAAGCCAAACTAGCACATGGTAAAGAAAGACCTTCAAAACCCTTCAAAATGGTACAATAAAAATCAAGTAAAATATATCTAGGTACCTCAATGTGTGTATGAATACCCTGCAAAAGATTTGGAATTTAAATGATGTATTGATAGGTCAAAGAAATTCAACAAAATGATAGCACCAACATTGGCCTTTTTATGACGACCCAAATGTAAAAACTTCCAATAAAATGTCAAAACATGATAATATCGTGATTCCAATTTTATTAAATCCTAGACATCTTAAAGATTTACTACAAAAAAATGGGGATCAAAAAGACTAATTTTCCTATTTTTTATGATTATTTGAAGTCAGCATATAAAACAGAAAAAATAAAAGAAACATTGCAATATGAGGAAATAAGAGAAAATAACATGAATAAATAAAAATGGCATAGCCAGGATTCGAACTGGGGTCATGGGGGCTCCCTGGGCTGATGTGGCACGCCATGTATTTTAATAAGGGATGAGGTGGTCGCGTATGTGGATTATTCCTTGCCGTGTGATGGTAGACCAAGTCAAGGGTTTTGCACGATCCAACGGTGGATTCATCATCTTCTCCATTTTTGATTTTTTCTGGACGGAACAGTAGCAGCGGACGCCGGCGGTGAGGGCTTAACGGCTGGAAATGTTCATGGGTACCTATCTCACTCAATACTCAACCAAATCCAACGATTCTTGAATGAAAATTGTGTAGTTTTTCGTGGGGAATCCAAATATACCATTATTTTTCATTGATATGCGCTCTAGCTCAAAACCCGTGTATGGATCCATGAATTTCAAGAATATGAAATTGCCATGAAAATGAATCTTTCTTTACCAGAAACCATCTACTACCCAAGGGGATGTTGAATATGTAACAATGGTGTAAAAAGAATGCATAATTAGTGAGTAATGTTGATTTTCCGATACCTCTGAAAATTGAGTTGTGGAGCTTCACTCAACCACCAATTCTTTGAGAAAATGATGTGGACACGTTCTATAATTGATGAGGAAGGTGTTTGGATGGGAAGAAGGCCTTGAAATGGTGTAAAACAGAAAATCAATTTTCCACTTGGAGCTCACTTTAATGGAGTTGTGTAGCTTGGTTCATGCATCAATTATGGCCAAAAAATGGATGAATCAATTGTAAGAATGATGTGGAAGTGATTTGCAATGGTGGAATGAACAAAAAATGGGAGAAAAATTGAATTGAAATTTTGAGTTTTCAAGTGTAGAAAAATGTGGGAAAAATGAAAAAATGGTGAAGAGGAATGCAAATGCCTTGATTTTTAGTTTTTATATTCCTTGCATCATAAGGAAGGTTTAAGGCCCACAATAGTTCCTTGTTTCTAAGCCCAAGCCCAAGATCCATTATGTTACTTGAATTGTAAGAAATCTCGAAATAGGCCATGATAAAATCCTCAAATGAAAAATGTAAAAGTGCCAATGTTCTTAAAACACGATTTCCATTCGAAATAAGCACAAATATGGACTTATTTGATTAAATTTTGAAGAAATACCAAACTATGTTTTTTCACATGTTTTCACCAAAGTCACTTTCATCAATTCAACCATGAGCTAGCCCATTAAAACCTTGAGGTTTAGTTGACCAAATGACGCCATTCGGAGCAACTTTCATGTTGGAAAAAAGTCTATTTGAGTTATGCAAAGTATTGAACTTGACCTGTAATCATAGTTTTCCAACTCATTGATAATCTTCAGTTGGCCTCTAAGTCAGGGGATGAATCCCACACAAACATCTGAACTTCTCAAGGGCATGAACCACTTCCTGGTGACTTTAGTGATTCCTCAAGCTCGAATAAAACCTCTAGATAGGCCTCTCTCGATGTATATCACACTTGATCCCCTGCATAAATGCTAATGCAATGCTATGATAATGCTATGATGATGTTATGCTAATGCAAAAACAAGAAGGAAAAGGTTGGGCAAATTTTGGGGTGCAACAGCTGCCCCTATTCAAGCGACTTGGACCTGAATGAGTGAAAAGCGAATGACTTTCAATGAATCAAGGTAAAAGACGGTTGAATACCAAAAGAACCCGAAAATTTGCCAACCGCAGAAATAAACTGCAAACTCTGATTGGGATAGAATCTCCGAAGAAAACGAACATAATGAACATCTTGAACATCCCACCAAGGGAAAGAGAAACTTAATCAAGTAACTCTGCTTTAGGAAATACGTAACTGGCCATGGTCTGAACACCACATGGGCCAAAGAACAATCTTTCGAATCGTCGGAATCTGAATACTCAACGCACGATAGGGCCACATCAATATCTGTCGGAATCTGGATACTCAACGCACTGATCGGAGCCTGGGTGCTCAACATAATGACCGGAGCCTGGACGCTCAACGTAACTGATGACTTCATTGAGGGGTTTACCGGAGCCTGGATACTCGACGGACGAAGCAATACATCACAAACCGAACATTCACCGGAATCTGGACATTCAACGGAGAGAGAGTATTATCGCAACACTTACTAGGATCTGTATACCCAACTGCCTTTATCGGAGTCCGAACACTCAACGGACAAAGCAAAACGTTACAAATTGGAAATTTCACCAGAATCTGGATATTCAACGGAGGAGCCGGGGCTTGAATGCTTAACGTAACACATCGGAGTCTGAACACTCAACGGACAAAAAACCGGAGTCTGACAACTCAACGAAAATACACCGGAGCCTGGAAACTCAACGAAGCGATAAACTGGAGCCTGGATACTCAACAAAAACACACCGGAACCTGGATACTCAACAAAGCGATAAACCGGAGTCTGGATACTCGACGGAACAACAAATCGGAGCCTGGATACTCAACGAAGCAGCAACCGGAGCCTGGATACTCGACGGACAAACACACACCGGAGCCTGGATACTCAACGAAGCAACAAACCGGAGTCTGAACACTCAACGAAACAATAAACCGGAGCCTGAACACTCAACGAAAACATACCGGAGCCTGGATACTCGACGGAAGAAAATGCACCGGAGCCTGGATACTCAAGGAAGCAACAAACCGGAGCCTGGATACTCGAAGGAGCAAACAAATCGGAGCCTGGATACTCGACGAAGTAAACCAATCGGAGCCTGGATACTCGACGAAGCAAACAAATCGGAGCCTGGATGCTCGACGAAAACACATCGGAGTCTGAACACTCGACGAAGCAACAAATCGGAGCCTGGATACTCAACGAAAACACACCGGAGTCTGAACACTCGACAAAGCGATAAACCGGAGCCTAGATGCTCGACGAAAACACATCGGAGCCTGGATACTCTACGAAGCAACAAATCGGAGTCTGAACACTCAACGCAACAAACCGGAGTTTGAAAACTCGACGAAACTACAAATCGGAGCCTGGATACTCAATGAAGCAACAAATCGGAGCCTGGATACTCGACGAAGATACAAATCGGAGCCTGGATGCTCAACAAAAACATAAATCGGAGCCTGGATACTCAACGAAAACACACCGGAGTCTGAAAACTCAACGAAGCAGCAAACCGGAGCCTGGGGACTCGACGGACAAACACGCACCGGAGCCTGGATACTCAACGAAGCAACAAACCGGAGTCTGAACACTCAACGTACTGACCGGAGCCTGAATACTCAACGTAAAAACTGATGTCTGAATACCACAGCTCCATGCTAGGGAGAAAAACTCTGAACAACTTTGGAAGATACGATCACAACTCTGCTGAGGGACATACCAACAAACCTGGAGTTAGAAATTTTACTGGAGATGAACAAATCTCTGCTGGTGATGAGCAACTTTTGCTGAGGAACGGGGTAAAGATCCCGTATGACCTCCCTGGAACACATCTTACACTGTTGGGGTCACGAACGACCTGTCGGAGGATATTCCACACATGCCTGGTGGAGAGAAATCTGATCTCGACTCGCTGGGGAACAAACCCATACTCGTACTCTGTGGGGATTAGAGGTACGCCTGACCCACTGCTAGGGAATGATCTTTGATTGTTGGAAAAATGAGCTTCATCCGAATCTCTCTGAGAAATCGCCCCAAGCGTGATGCCCCTGCCCCAATCTGATTCTTGGGAAGGTCTACCCTGAGAAGAAAATAGCTTGCCATGAGACGACCCCGAGATGGCTTGCCCCAGAATCTGGACCGTGGGAGGATCCTTGGTTGAATAGTTCGGATAAGCTCTAGAGGTATGGAGAAGAACAAATTCTTTTCCTCATAGGGTGGCATGCCCCAGCCTTGTAATGGCTTTGCCTCTGATTGACTAGTTTGCGGAGCGGTACCCCCGATTGCGAGAGATTTACCAAATCTCGACCTGATTGCCCCAGATTAACTGATTCTTGGATGGCTGACCTTACTGGGGGTTATTTGATAATAGCTGGCCACAACTCAACGGAGTATTCAGGCGTTATACATTCTATCATGATCAAACTTTCCATTGTGGAAACTTTCCTGCGGTCGAGCGCTTACTCGCAAGTAAAGCAAGTTATTTTGCATAAAATATATATCAAATGCAATGCATATGACAGTTTTTTCAAAACCCAATCCTGTTCACTGGAAAATTTATGACATATAATGAACGAATCAATTATCAAAGTGTCAAAATTAATACAACGCTGTAAGAGGAATCTTTTTTAGAGTCAGTTTCGATGCGATCTTTATCGAAGTATGCTCTCGAAATAAACCTGTTTCAATTAGGACTTTTGAAGGTTGTAACGTGGTCGGGTTCACGGTTAACAAGGAAGGATATAAGGCTCAAAATTCATTTTAACCCACCCATTCTCCTTGATGTTCTCCAATCCTATGTTCAGCTAATTCGACCTTAGCGTTCACCTTTCAAAGGTGGAATGATAGGAGTGATGGTTCAGGAAATCACATGCTTTCTGAAGTGACAGTCATTCCCTTTCCGTCTTCGTAGTGCCTGGAGTCACACGATTTCGTTCTTGCTTGATGATTTTTCTCTTGTAATCCTTTTCGTTTTTTCGCTTTTTCGCTCCCTAATTTTTGCCTGGACTAACTCTTTTGAGTTTTTGATTTTGAAGTCCAGCGGGATACCCTGATTTTTGCCTAAGTCGCTTGTTCCCAAGATTCGACTTAGCGGGCTTTTTCTTTTGATTTTTTCTTTTTGAACAAATCATGTGACACCAGCTTGTCTGACTTGTTAAAAGAGATTGTGACTGTTTCACTCCTTATCGGCAAGGTTTAACCATTGTGGTCCTTTAGGCACGACCTATACATGTGTGATTTATCCCTGAACGGACACTCCTTTTGCAATTTGAACGCTTGGTCAAATTAACTGACACCTACCCTGCCCTAGGTTAAGATTGAGGGTTTTTCATTTTCAGAAAGAAACTCCTACTACAAGGCTCAACGGGGTTGATTAGGGATTATCTTCCTTATATCTCCGGTGTTTATGGATTTGAAACAATGCCTGTATATCATCAACAAGTTTTTCTATCCAAGAGCATACAATCGGAAGTTTACACGTCTTTCGGTTTCGTCATCCTCCCCGAATTCCACTTAAACAAGCGTTTGAAATAAAAGAAAGCAATAAAGTGAACACGAATGGATTAATTCAAAACATGCATATTTATTTCATTTATCAATATCAATTGAAAACAACAAGCTTTACAAGTGAAATGTGCAATTAAACAGGAAAGAAATTACAAATGTAAAGCAATGACATGCAAAATGCAGATTGCCAGCTCTTGAGAACTGGGCTTCTTGTGTCTTGACTTGTGGGCGACTCAGCCGCTTCCGGCTTGTCCGTGGTTTGGCAGAGGATTCTGTACCACGTTGGGCACTTCATGCGAGAAGTTTATGGCTTTACTGTCAATTAAATCTTGTAGCTTGTGCTTAAAAGCCTTACAATTGTCAATGTTGTGCCCGGGTGCCCCCGAGTGGAATTCGCAGCGGGCATTTGCGTCATAGCCAGGTGGTGGTTGGCCTGTCAGAAGGGCCAAGGTTCTCTTCTGGATTAACTGCAGTTGTAGTAACGTCTAGAGCATCTGGGAGTACGGCATTGGTGGCGTATCAAATACTCTGTTTGCCCCTCTCGAATTCTGGTACTTCCTGTAGCCCTGTTGATTCTGCTGCTGTTGTGATTGTTGCGGTATCGGAATGATAACACTTGCAGCCTGATGATGATGACACTAATCTTGATATGTACCTCTGCCTCTACCCCGAGAGCTTGATACAAAATTAGCGCCGCCTTCACGCTTCTTATTTCCGAACACTTTCTTTCCTCCACCTGACGAAGGTACTTCTACGGCCTGAATTTTCCCAATCTTGATGCCGTTTTCTATATGCTCACCAGTGATGACAAGGTCAGAGAAACTCCCGGACATACAGTTGACGAGCTTTTCATAGTACATCCCAGATAACGTCGATACAAACAAGTCAATCAACTCTCTCTCTCTCTACCATTGGGGGTTGCACTCTGGCTGCAAGCTCACGCCACCTCTAGGCGTACTCTTTGAAAGATTCCCCGCTATTCTGGACGACATTCTGAAGTTGGACCCTGTTGGGAGCAAGGTCACTATTGTACTGGTAATGCTTCACGAATGCTTCAGCCAAACCCTTCCAACTGCGAACCTGAGAGGGTTCCAAACCCATATACCATTCGAGCGACGACCCTGACAGGCTATCCTGGAGTGCATGAGCATCTTCTCATCATTTGAATAGGCTGACATTTTTTTGTAGTATGAATGTATGTGCACCTTTGGGCAACTAACACCTATGTATTTATCGAAGGTAGGAACTTTGAACTTGTACGACACTCGTAAATCAGGGATCAGCCCTAAATTGGCCATGTCGAGCCCCATGGAGTCCTGATTTGTTATGTTCCTCATCTGTTCCTCCAGCATCCTGAATCTACGATCAGCTTCAGCAGGCAGCTCAGCGCCCACATCCCTCATAGAGAACACATCGTCCTGACGATCTTCATTCCATTGTTGGTCCCCATTGCCATACTCAGCATAGGCACCCTCCGGACCATAGACGTTTCGATTGACGGTGTAACCATACCCAGCATTACCAAGACCATGGTTAGCAGCACCAGGTCCAAACCCAGCATTATGAGTACCATTACCACAACCCAAGTTAACAATATTACCAAGACCTGCGTTACCAGCATTACCCAAACCTGCATTACCAGCGGCATTACCCAGACCAGCGTGGCGGACGCCAACATCACTACCATTCCCGGCCCCTGCAGCAGTTGGGGTGCATCTGGTAGGCACAACAGTGGCGTTAGGAATTTCTGTATCGTTGCGGGGAGTATTAGCAGCAATACCTCCGTGAAGAACTCCATTAAGATCAACCCTAGCTACCAGGGGCTGGACCATTGTTCTCAGTTGCTCTTGTCCTTGAGCCATACTTTGCATGACTTCCATGAGCTGAGTCATGCGCTCCCTCATCTCTTGCATCTCAGTCTGAACGTGATCCATGGCTTTCTTGAGATTGTTTCTAGTAGGATACCGGTGAAGTCTCTGGTCAGCAATCCTGAAACAACTCTGAAAAGACAACAGAACATAAGAATGACGCTTAAGAAGGTACCTGCAACCACAAAGAAAAATATGCAAAATGCAAACAATGTATATATGCATATGGAATATTTCCCTTGATTCTAGTTCCGGGTGAAACACATGACAATGGAAACCCCTCAGACAGCAATAGTAAAAAACTCCTCATATACAGATGGAAGACCACATAGGTAGTTACAAGCACAAGTATCTGAGCATGAATGACGGCAAGCGAGATAGCTAGAATCAAAGGGAATATGCATCTGCAATGTTAATGCAATGTCATGTAATCAATGCAGATGAGAAATGCAAAAATGCAAGGATGCTATAGGGGATCAAGGTAGCTGTGCGTGCTGTAGCAATAATAATCAGAAGCTGATTGTGCTGTAGCTTGAGAATAACCAGAGCTTCGCCTTTGCATAACATATATCACTGCATGACGTAGATCACTGATACTGAAGACCTCTGATTTCAAACCCAAAAGTTCACACTGTAGAGAAAACCGGGTGATCTGGAGCTATGGTTTCCTGCATGACCCAATCCCTCTCACATGTATGGACTTAATTCGCCGACGAGGTATGGCATCCTATGTGGTCATCAGCGTCACAGACTTTCAAGAGCGATGATACGATACCCAGAAGGTGTGGCATCATCATCTCTTGAAGCAACCTCACTTAGCTGAATCCCAAATGATCGGTCCCCAGAGTCGACAATCCTCCAAACCAACAACCCCTCAAGCCCAAAGGGCTGGAAAAGAAGTCAATCGGGAGAATCTCGTCTGAGCATGGATTTTGTGAGACACTAGTACATGCAAAGCATGCACGCGCCCACTACTTTCCACAACTAATGCTAGGCACACTCAAGCTTGGGTCTGGCTTCTCACTCATCAGAATCAATCCCCTCCCACAATAGCATAATAAGGATATAATATAATGTTGAAAATAAACTGCGGGAAAATAAAATGCGGGAAAGTAAAGCTAAGGTACAAAAGGTATGTACAAAACCCAAAAGATAAACAAACAAGCGCTAGGACTGACTCGCCTAGGGGATGGGAAACGGTCCCAACGTAGGGGATGGGAAAATTCCCCTGCAGCTATAAAGTGTCCCCAGCAGAGTCGCCAGCTGTCACTACTGTGAAAATCGGCACCGGCAGAACAGAAGAGTCGCCACCGTGCGTTATTTATCCCAAAGGAGGGAAAGGAAACACTCAGAGAAAACCTAACGCAAAAGGGAAAAGGAATGGTCATCGCAACCAAGTCCTGGATTCGGGAGTCGGTTACGCAAGGGGAAGGTATTAACACCCCTCACGTCCATCGTACTCAATGGGATCCACGCTTAATTGTTTATCTCGAAGGGTTGATTAATACTATCTACGCTAATGGTTTAAGGACAAAAGAAAAGAAAAGTGACTCGGCAAAGTGTCGCACTTTATGCCTACGTATTCCCGTCTGGAACAAGAAATCAGAGTCAACGTAGTTCGCCTAACTACGAGTAAAAAGGGGGAAGGTTGCTCGCTGAGATATCGCATCTCGTGCCTACGTACTTTCATCTGGTATGAAAGATCAGAGCAAACGTAGTTCGGGCTTACTACGGGGAGACTAGTTTAATCCTAACGTTATCATGCCAAGTTCGTCCTAAGGTTGAAGTTTGCAAAGGGGAAAACTACCCTAATGTTGTCATACATGGTTGCAAATCCTAATGTCTATCGCATTCTACCTTGAACAAGGAAGAATGGAGATCCTAAGGGAAAGGCAAAGGAAGCAACAGAAAACAGATGAAGTAACAGCATACAGGAAATGCAGATTCATAACAGTAAACATGGAATGCAAGTGAGGGAGGCAGGTCATCTCAACCTCAAGCCCATAATGAATGGAAAATGGCCTATTATAAACATAAAATCTTGGCCACAAGTGAATATAAAGAGATACGAGGCAATAAAACCTACAAATGACATACGTATACTACGGTTTGGAATCTTAACGTGCTATCATGGAAATATGGAACCTAATGGGCAATTATGTAAGATAAAACCAGCCAATCAATGATCTACACATCCTATATAATGTCTATAATAAGCAATGGGAACCCTAGCGTTCACCACACAAACAATTCGAGGCCGTTGGAGCCAAAAGAAAAGCAAAACCCGTTCGAAAGTCCAAATGACAAGTCCGAATACAAAAATACAAGAAAAATAGTAAATGGTGCTAAAAAATTCAAATAAAAATCTCCAATTCCCTACATCAAGCCACAAACCAGGGGTGAGAGATACCACAAAAATATCCAAAGAGAAACGGCCAAACAAGTTGAAATTATGTCATGTGTACCAAAAAGAAGCCAAACTAGCACATGGTAAAGAAAGACCTTCAAAACCCTTCAAAATGGTACAATAAAAATCAAGTAAAAATATATCTAGGTACCTCAATGTGTGTATGAATACCCTGCAAAAGATTTGGAGTTTAAATGATGTATTGATAGGTCAAAGAAATTCAACAAAATGATAGCACCAGCATTGGCCTTTTTATGACGACCCAAATGTAAACAATTCCAATAAAATGTCAGAACATGATAAAACCGTGATTTCAATTTTATTAAATCCTAGACATCCTAAAGATTCAGCACAATAAAATGGGGATCAAAAAGACTAATTTTCCTATTTTTTATGATTATTTGAAGTCAGCATATAAAACAGAAAAAATAAAAGAAACATTGCAATATGAGGAAATAAGAGAAAATAACATGAATAAATAAATATGGCATAGCCAGGATTCGAACTGGGGTCATTGGGGCTCCCTGGGCTGATGTGGCGCGCCATGTATTTTAATGAGGGATGAGGTGGCCGCGCATGTGGATTATTCCTGGCCGTGTGATGGTAGACCAAGTCAAGGGTTTTGCACGATCCAATGGTGAATTCATCATCTTCTCCATTTTTGATTTTTTCTGGACGGAACAGTAGCAGCGGATGCCGGCGGTGAGGGCTTAACGGCCGGAAATGTTCATGGGTACCTATCTCACTCAATACTCAACCAAATCCAACGATTCTTGAATGAAAATTGTGTAGTTTTTCGTGGGGAATCCAAATATACCATTATTTTTCATTGATATGCGCTCTAGCTCAAAACCCGTGTATGGATCCATGAATGTCAAGAACATGAAATTGCCATGAAAATGAATATTTCTTTACCAGAAACCATCTACTACCCAAGGGGATGTTGAATATGTAACAATGGTGTAAAAAGAATGCATAATTAGTGAGTAATGTTGATTTTCCGATACCTCTGAAAATTGAGTTGTGGAGCTTCACTCAACCACCAATTCTTTGAGAAAATGATGTGGACACGTTCTATAATTGATGAGGAAGGTATTTGGATGGGAAGAAGGCCTTGAAATGGTGTAAAACAGAAAATCAATTTTCCACTTGGAGCTCACTTTAATGGAGTTGTGTAGCTTGGTTCATGCATCAATTATGGCAAAAAAAAATGGATGAATCAATTGTAAGAATGATGTGGAAGTGATTTGCAATGGTGGAATGAACGAAAAATGGGAGAAAAATGGAATTGAAATTTTGAGTTTTCAAGTGTAGAAAAATGTGGGAAAAATGGAAAAATGGTGAAGAGGAATGCAAATGCCTTGATTTTTAGTTTTTATATTCCTTGCATCATAAGGAAGGTTTAAGGCCCACAATAGTTCCTTGTTTCTAAGCCCAAGCCCAAGATCCATTATGTTACTTGAATTGTAAGAAATCTTGAAATAGGCCATGATAAAATCCTCAAATGAAAAATGTAAAAGTGCCAATGTTCTTAAAACACGATTTCCATTCGAAATAAGCACAAATATGGACTTATTTGATTAAATTTTGAAGAAATACCAAACTATGCTTTTTCACATGTTTTCACCAAAGTCACTTTCATCAATCTTCAACCATGAGCTAGCCCATTAAAACCTTGAGGTTTAGTTGACCAAATGACGCCATTCGGAGCAACTTTCATGTTGGAAAAAAGTCTATTTGAGTTATGCAAAGTATTGAACTTGACCTGTAATTATAGTTTTCCAACTCATTGATAATCTTCAGTTGGCCTCTAAGTCAGGGGATGAATCCCACACAAACATCTGAACTTCTCAAGGGCATGAACCACTTCCTGGTGACTTTAGTGATTCCTCAAGCTCGAATAAAACCTCTAGATAGGCCTCTCTAGATGTATATCACACTTGATCCCCTACATAAATGCTAATGCAATGCTATGATAATGCTATGATGATGTTATGCTAATGCAAAAACAAGAAGGAAAAGGTTGGGCAAATTTTGGGGTGCAACACTAAGTCAACTGACCAATTGAAGAGGATCAAAGCTCAATTCTAGGTCTTTGTAATCATGGATAGTTGTGTTGTGACACATGAGATAATATTCCAAGATCTATGCAAGAAAATTTAAGGGTGTGAGGAGTTGCTAAATTAGGGTTCTCAGGGTAAAATCCCAAATTTAGTGCCTAACTTCAAGACCACTTATCTCAATATGCAAGTTTCATATCCACTTTTGGCCAACATGAAACTCGTAGAGCATGCTCTTAAATTTAATTTGAGTACTAGAAGTCCTCCATTGGATCTATAGAACTCAATTTATGACCCAGACAAGTTACAGGTCATCTGAGGAATGTGAAATTTGTCTGTGAAAGTTCACCAACTTCCAAGGAACGTTTGACCTAGAAGGGAGTTTCTCTTGAACTTTTGACCAACATGAAAGTTGTAGGGCTTGATCTTAGCTTTCCAAATTGTACTATAAGTCTTCCATATGATTTGTAGAACTCAAGTTATGAGGTTTACAAGTTAGGGGTATTTTGGGAAAGTAAGATTATATGTCATTTGGCATTATAGGTCATTTTCTCCATCTTGCAAGCTTCAAATGAAATTTTGTTCAACGCAAAAAACTTGCTCAAAATTATGTTTTTAGGTCAATCATATACTCATGATGGATTGATTTGGGTTTAGGTGAGACTTGGTTTGAAGAATTTTGCAAAAGGAAGAATTTAAAGGTATTTGATTGAAAATTCATGATCAATTCATTTATGCTCAAAAGGGACCATATGAATACTTATTTTGATCAGAAAAACAATTCTAAACACTTTGGCAATTTTAGAATTTCCATTTGAGGTCAATTTCATGGTGATATGGTTTGTTACTTCACAAGTAAGTTACACTTCATAATTTGATTTTGTGATAAGTTCAAGCACTCAAATCACTCCAAACACCCTCACCAGACTATAAGGAGTTGATTGCAAGCTTCTAAGTGAAGTTTCAAGTCAGAACACGTGCACACCATGGTTGGTTTTGTGAAAGAAAATTGAAGAGTGAATTTTCTGTGTTGGGCCTCAATTGGACCTCAAAAGCCCACAAAATGGTTGTATTTAAGTTCTGTGAGAGATCTTGCTCCATTTTGGTGACCAATTCGTGCTGGAAGCAGAGATAGCAAGTTGAGTTTCAAGAGCTCCAAGTGAAATCGTGATTTCCATTTCAAGCTAGATCTAAGCAAATTGAAGTTACAAACACGTTCCTCATCAAGCATTGAAGCGATCTACATTGTTTTGAAGCTAGAATCGTGTTCTAGATACCTCAATTTGAAGCTCAAAGTCAGGTATGTAGTTTTCAAATTTACACTAGTTATAGCATGATCAAAGCATGATTAGTATGTGGATAGGTTTTGAATTGAGATATAGATGGAATTTGGATCAGAAATTTGAGGATTAGAGACAAATTAGGTGATGACACAATTTGTGTTTGGATGCGAATTGATCTGATCTTGAAGCTTTGATGCAATTGGAATAGCATGTGATGATCAGTGTTAGATGAGGATTACATTCATACCAATAGTTTGAGTTTTGGTGAGAGTTCAAATTGAAGTGCATTTTGAGATCTTCTTCGTGTTTTAAAATCTAGTAGGATTTAGAGGAATTAAAGGTTATATTTGAGATCAGGAGGAAATTTGGAGTGGAATGATGTTAAGTTTGTTGAGTTCCATGACCTGTAAGTACATGCTCACCGGAGAAGATGACCAGAGGTCATCTCCGGCCACCGTCTGAGAGCTTCCCTCCATCTGAGAGTTTAAATGAAGACGGAGGCTATGAAGCGTTGGATCTGACTGGAATCAGGACTTTGTATGCACATCGTGTAGTCATGACTTGATCTGAGGGTTTGAGTTTTGGGATGAAACGCATCGTTTCATTAATCCTGGCTGGCAGCTGCGTGGCGTGTGAGGTGGAGCGTGTGTGAGCCTTTAGATTAGCTTACTGAGTCCACTGATCCAACACATGTTATATTTTCTAGTTTATTTGATTTTCTTAATTCATTTTCATATTATTTTAATTGCATTTTCATACTTTAATTCATTTTAATTTCATTTTTGATCAGAAAAATAATCCAAAAATATGCTCATGCTCCTCTTTTAATTTGTGATTTTTCTATGCTGTTAGATTTAATTTTTGATGACTTTGCAATTTAATTTATTTTTTTCTCATTTTTTATATTTCTTTATTTTTGCATATTTGATACATCTGCTTGTTGATTTTTGTTTGACCAATTGGTATTGAATTTGGATTTGATTTTTTGCTGGATTGTAGGTTAGAGATATATGTTCCCTCAGGAATTTTCTTTTGATTTTTAGATAATCATAGATTCTGTTTTGGATTAGGGTTTTAGAGCCTCCCCATTCATGGTATCCCTTTGACACTTTACAATGTAGGATTTTATTAGTTGCCTTAGAAATTGAATTAGACTCTGATATTTGAACTATAGGTGCTTAACACTTGCATGTTCCCTTAGGAAAATTTGTAGATTTTTATAATCTAGTTTGCTATTTTAGATAGAATTTACAATGAGGTTGTTCATTTGGTGCTCCTAATTTGGTACTTGTTTTATTTTGCCTTCATTGGTGGCTTTTGGTGCTTGGTGAGCTTGTGGTTATTCTTGGATGATGTTGTGGGCATGTTGCAGCTTCTGTGGAGTTGATTGTGGAGTTTGGCTTGGAGTTTTCTTTTCCTTTTGGTAGCTTTTTTGTAGCTTATAAGAATTAGGGTTTAGGAGAGAGCTTAGAAGTAGTTTTCTTTCTTCTTCAAACATGGATTTCTTTGATTGATTTCCATTCTCATCCTATGATTCAAGGTCCCTATGTGAAAGCCTCATCTTTACTTTGGAAGGATGTGTGGCATTTTACAATAAGTAGAACCTTTGAGGATGCCTTTCTCAGATGACTGGTTGAGTGTCAGGAGGGATTCCCTTGGTTTCCTTCCTACTTCCCATCATCAATCCAATATCTTGATTTGATTTTCCCTTCCCTTGTGTTAGATATTGTTGGAGCATGAAGATGAAAACCTCTCTTGAAGTTTTCCTTTGAAGGTGGTTTGGCTTGAAGTTGTTGTTTGCAGCTGTTTGCTTGTTTGCTGTTTATCTGCTTTGCTGTTGAGCTGTTTTGCCTGCTGTTTCTTCTGACTGCTCTGCTTTGCTTGTGTGACTTGATTGGAGTGTTGCATTAGTAGTAGGCTTCATGTAGATGATCATAGGCCTAAGAGCATCCTAAAGGTTGAGAATAGCTCCCTTTGCTTGTCTGCATTAGAGGTTGAGTTTCTCCCTCTGCTTGTATTTTTACTGTGTGGCTTTGCTTGCTGGTATTTGGTAGAGCTCACTCCCTTGCCTGTGTGGTGTGTGGCCTTTATGCCTTGTTTGTTTAGAAGTTGAGCTTGGCTCCTTCTGTTTGTGTGATGCATTGCATGCATTTTACTTACAACATTTTGTTTACAGTAATTTTCATTTCAGTTGATTTGTTTTGCTATTTGTTTTCCTTTGCCATGTTCCCCTAGGAACTCTGACTTCTCTTGTTCAAGAGAAGTTATGACAGACATTAGGATTCTAACCATGCATGATAACATTAGGTAGTTCCCTCCTAACCTCAACCATAGGTTCAATTTTTGCATGACAACTTTAGGATTGGATCAGTTCCCCTTTAGTGCATCTTTTCTCTTCTCATCTGCAAACAAAATCAAAATACAGTAATAAAGGTTAATTGACGTCGTACGTTACGAGCCTTAAGCTACTTGAGAAATGATTGTTGGAGAGTTTCTTTTCAACAGTCTGGATGTTTAGTATGGCACCCTTTGGGTGACATGCGACACATTCACTCTCAGGTCATAGTCTCTAATGCGATATCAGTCGCAAACATCCATAAAAGACACTTCTCTAAAAAACAGAAAACAAATATCAAACTCTTTTTATCCTCTTGGACCTTTAATTCTTGGAAACTTTTTTCAGAAGGAGAGTTTTGTTAACTCCCGGTTCTACCGCAAACGGTAAACGCCTAAGTCTCTAATGGTCGAGCTGCATACACCAAACTGTTGGAACCGTCTGTTAACCCTACTCGGATAAAAAAGACAAACCTGTGTCTCTCATGTCTCGAACTATGTTTGCTCTGATCTTTCGCGTCGTGTGAAAGTAAGTAGGCACAAGATGCGATATCTTGGCGAGCAACCCTTCCCCGTAGTTAGGCGAACTATGTTGACTCTGATTTCTTGTTCACGACGGGAATACGTAGGCATAAAGTGCGACGCTTTGCCGAGTCATTTTCTTTTCTTTTCTTTTCAGACCGGACCCTTAGCGTAGATAGATGTAACAAACCCGTCAGATAAACACAACAAGCATGGATCCCATCGAGTACGATGGACGTGAGGGGTGCTTATACCTTCCCTTTGCGTAACCGACTCCCGAATCCAGACAATGGTTGCGATGACCTTGTCTTATACCTTTGCGTCAGGTTTTTCCGATCGTTTCCTTTCCCGTTCTGAGGGATAAATAACGAAAGGTGGCGACTCTTCTGTCTTGCCGGCCTCGTTTTTCGCAGTAGCGACAGGTAGACACCACCACAAGCTCATCTCGACCTTCAATTGATGCAAACCAAAAGGATGCAAAACTTAAAAGAAATGCAAATGCAAGCACATGCCAAGGAAGTCTTGATTAAAAAAATCGAGAACAACAGCCAAAACTCCAGAATATTTCACTCCTAATGCATCGTATTGATTTACGATGATTCGATGTGAATCGGTATGCAAACAAGCAAGCAAAATAGCAAATATGACATTCTGGCACAATGTTAATCGGTTAACCTGTGTAAAACAAGTGAAAATCTAGAAATTCATAGGTGTTAATCGGTTAACACCAGGCGTTAACCGGTTAACACCCTGAAAACTTTGAAAAATGTGAATATTTGAATTGGTTAATCGGTTAACCATATACTGTACCAGAAGCCAAAAACAGCAGCAAAAAATCACTTCTAGCACCAAAACAGCTTATCCAAGGTTCCAACAGATCAACTTATCAATTAAGCACGAAATTAACAACAGAAAACAGAGATCCAACAGAATGGAAACAGATTATCACAGCCATATCACAAATCGAACGGATTAAATCAACACAAATTCAATCAAAAATGAATATCAACATGATTAAAGCAAATAAGCTAAAACCAGATTCGGATCCAACCTTCGGAGCGGAGATTTGCTCTGGTTAGTGTTGATTTGCTTTGAATTGAATAGATCCAATACTAGAAGTCCGAAAAACTTCAAGATCCAAGCCAATTGTTGTTGTATGAATGAAGATCCACCAACTTTGAGTCAAAATGCTTCAAATAATCACTTCTAGATCAAACTCCAAAATCAGATCTCAATTTGCACGAAAATGGATTATGAAAATTGATCCAATGATGATGGTAAATGGAGGTTTATGCTCAAGAATCCATTGATTCCAATGAAGAATCAAGAATTCCAATGAAAAAGAGCTTTGAGTGAGTTTTGGTTATGAAGGGAATTTGGAGAATTAAGATCAAATATGAAGTGAGAGTGAAAAATGAAGGTTAGAATGTGTTGGTTTGGAGTGGATCACTTAAATACTCTTTTGGTATGGATCCAAAGCTAGGTTTGGGAATTCGGATTGGAAATCAAGGCTTGGAATGTGGAATGGGATTTTGGAGGGAAATCTGAATTTTAAAGATGTTCTAGATCCTTCTCAAATGAGAATTTGAATTCCAAGGTTATCAAAATGGGACCCCAAGAGTGGCTGGACTTGAAAATTCACGTACAGGGCAAAATCTACTATGGTTAACCGATTAACCATATGTGTTAATCGGTTAACGCCTCTGAAACTTTGAATCTGGGTTAGTTTTCCTTTGGTTAATCAATTAACCATATAGGTTAAGCGATTAACACCTTCAAATTTTGAATTCTGGTGCCTTTTGGAGGGAAACCTGCCCGTTTGCCCTGTTTCAACTGTTTGGAGCTCTGTTTAGCTGTTGAACCTTATTTTTGAACATTATTACTGTGAAAATACTTGTTATGAGCCTGAGTGCTGATCCTGATCTAAAATTATCCTGCAAAACAGAATAAAATCGATCGCTCAACCGCTGAGCAAAATAAATGCCTGAGCCTCTAGTGCTCGCTGTTCGTTGTTCAGTCCTGCACTGAAATAAAACTTAGCCACAGGAACTCCTTGATCCCATGCCAAATGAATAATATCATGCCATGCAAATGATAAATGCGAAAATGAAACAACAGCCAGTTACGGTTAAAACGAAAAGGCAAATTTTGGGGTGCAACAGTCTTCATATATGATTGTTGTATTTATTTTTCCAAAATTTAAACCACAAGTCGCGTGTGTGTTGAATTAAGGATCACAACCAAATGCATTCTCAACTTATCTCATGTAATGATAAAAATTTCTTCATGATTAGATGAAGTTGCTGATATGGTTTGTTTTACAAATCTCCATGAAATAGTTGTACCACCATAAGTAAACAAATAACATGTGTAATATACCATTATGAGGATCTAACAAATAACATGTTTATGCATAACCTTGTAATTATAATTTGGATACTTAATTTGAATACTTTGTAATAAAACAAACTCATGTCTATTTAATATTAAGATAACGAAGTATATGTTTGACTTCATTCAAATGTCTTCGTGTGGGTGAAGAATTATATCTTGCTAATAGAGTAATAGAAATTGATATATCGTAGTGTGTATAATTAGCAAGATATGTCAGTGCTTGAATTACACTGAAATATGGTACTTCATAACCAATTAATTTTTCATCCTCTTCTCGAGGTCTAAAATAATCTTATATACATCCAATGATTTAACATCATAGGGATACATCTTTAATATATTAAACCCTTTAGGGAGTTTCATGTAAATATCATTATCAAGTGAGTCATACAAATAAGTTGTTACAACATCCATCATATTCAAATTAAGTCTTTCATATGCTACAAGACTAATTAAATATTAAAAATTGAATTGCGGGTGGATATGTTTCATCAAAATAAATCTTAGGTATTTGTGAAAATTACTGAGCAACAACTCAAGCTTTGTATCTCAAAAGTTCACAATTCTTATTTATCCTTTTTTTTTTACAAAAACTCATTTATATCCAATAGGTTTCGCACCTTGAGGTGTTCAAACTAAAGTTCCAAAATCGAGTCACTTGTAAAGTGTGTCCAGTTCTTCAATTGAATATGTTCATTTTGGCTAATTCTCACTTTGTCCAAATCTTTGATAGACTTTGACACGTGATCATTGTTATCATATATTATCTTTAGCTATATATTGTATAAAAAGACATTGCCAATATTGACTTTATTTTTGTTTCATCATATTCCATTTATGACATAATTTTTGAAATTTAATAAATTTATATGAGACTTTGGAGGAAGATAATACATTATCAATGAATAATATTGTCCCTCCACATAATTATTGAAGTGTGTAATCCAAATCTAGATTTTGTTGCATTTAGAGTTAATTTGGTTTTGCATTTAGCTTGGGCTTGTGTATATAAGCTAAAGTTTAGTTCAACTTTTAACAAAATTTTGTAATCATTTTTCAGTTAGAAGTTAGTTACAAAGTTTTATCTCTTTCATCATATTCTTCTTCTTCAACCTTGTGCACCAAATATTGGTATCTAAAGCTCCAGTTCATATTCAGATCGGGAAACATGAGTGTACATGAGGCATGTGCGATTGATTTCGTTTCTGAAATTCATAGTGAACTGAAGTTCAAAATCGAAACAAAATCACATTTCTTTATTCTGAGGGATTAGGAAACACAAATTTTAGTAATATTTGAGTGATTTTACACAAGATCAAAGATGAACAGAGAAAACGGTATCATGAACATAAAGCTTCCAATCTTTGATGGAAATAATTATAATTGATGGATGATTCAGATGCATGTATTGAGGATCATCTGCCTGAACTCTAACAGAGAGGCCTAAAATAAATTGAGGATCATTTGTCACAATGTAGAAATATTTCATCTTTCTTATTTTCTAGTCTGCACAGAGAATGTTCCAACATCATTCTCAACATCTATCCTTTGCTTAGCAATTGAATCATCAATTGTCACACTGATAGATTCTTCAATCATTTTAATTCTAAAGTTAAAAACTCTATAGACTCTACTACTTGAAGAATACCCCACAAATATCCCTTAATCACTTATAGAATTTGTCTTACTATTTTGATCTTTGTCAGTCAATATAAAGGATTTACTTCCAAAGAAATGCAAGTGTTTGAAGGTAGGTTTCCTCCCTTTCCATAGCTCGTAGATAGTGGTTGAAGCACCTCCTCTTAATGTGACCCTGTTATAAATCTAGCACGCAATATTCATAGCTTCAACCCAAAATACAAATGACAATTGATTGGCATGAAGCATAACTCTATTAGATTCTTGTATTCCTCTGGTCTTTTGTTCAACAATTCCATCCAGCTGAGAAGTGATAGAAGAAGAGAATTCATGACTAATATTTTCAAAATCACAAAATTCTGAGAATTCTGAATTCTTAAATTCCTTGTCATGGTCACTTATAATCTTGAAAATCACACCGTTCTTTTCCCTCTGAATACTTTTACACAGATCTTTAAAGACTTCAAACAAGTCTGATTTTTCTCTAATAAACTCCATCCACGTAAACCCAGAAAAATCATCTATAATCACATAGACATACCTCTTTCCATCCAAGATTTCTATCTTCATTGGTCCCATCAAATCCATATGAAGCAGTTCCAGCACTCTGGATGTAGTCTGATGTTGCAACATTGTGTGAGGCAACATACCCTGCTTTCTATTCTCACACTCTACACATATTTTTCCTTCTTTAATCTTAAGATCTGGCATTCCTCTAATGGCTCCTACAGACATTATTTCGTTCATTCTTTTGGGATGAAGATGTCCAAGAATCTGATGCCATAACTTTACTTTATCCTCATTATTTATAGCCCATGTGGAAGAATGAGCAGTTATTTGAGAATCCCACAGATAGAAGTTATCTTTGGACCTTATACCTCTCATTAGAACAACACCTTTCTCATCCTTGACTATGCATTCTGATTTTGAAAAATTGACCAACAAACTGTTTCCCTTAAAAATCGGAAAACAACCGCTGATCTTCCAAATCTAACTTTGGTGACTCACAGGATCGATCAGATTGATCGTAGGACATGTGCTAAAAGAATTATTTTTGGTTTTAAGAATTTATCCAAGTTCCACACTCAAATAGGGTTGGGATAAACAGAATCCTAAAAGAACATCTATTCGACTACAGGTTAATTTGAAGGTAAAATAAGGCTTCTAATAAAAGAGAAGAAAGTTTGTTGGTAAAGGTGAATTTGGATTGAGGACGAAGAGAAAAGAATTGCGTAGGAAGAAGAGGAATAAGGTAAAGAGTAAAAAGGTAAAGATAATAAAGGCAATAAAGGACTTTGTAAAACTTAAAATAAAAACAAGTAAATTGTATTAAGTTTAAAAGATGGTGTGTTTACATCACGTACATTCTCTTACAATACTCGCTTTCTCTACACTCGGATACTTGGAGTAATCTCAAGAGTAATTTGTACAATAGTAAATTACAACACACTTTGGATATGTCTAAGACACTCTATTTATAGTAACAAAAAATAACCTCTAATAACTTCCACCATGATCTCCTTCCGCCACTTGTCTCAAATGCATGGATCCATTATTCATAAGGTGACACGTGTCTCCCTCCATTTTCCACAAGAAAAAACGTTCCCTATAACATTCAAATTTCAAATACTTCGACGCACCATTCGTTATCAGCAGGCGGTCGAACCCTTGGCCTCTGGGTGAGTCCTTCGACTTAGCCTCTTCTTTCTTTCGACCATTTTCTTGCATTCAAGGTATTCCCCACCTTTTCTTTGGGAACCTTTTTTTCCTAGCTGAAGCGTCGAATTTAGGAGCTAACAAGTTGCCCCCCTAAAAATGTCTTTTCAACTTCAACCGTTGGAAAAGCACATTTTTTGACAGCGTCTGACATTCGTCGCCGCTTTTCCCTCATGAGTGTCGTCTGATATTCTTTCCACCAATGCAAGCCTGAGAAGTTGAAAGGGAATGAAAGAGAAAAAGAAAAATAGCTATGAACACGCAAGCTACTATTCCGCCGCCTTGATGCACGTTTTATGACGTCATTATCATCATGGCTATTTCCTCGGGACTTAACAAAATCGTGGGCCATCATCACCCTACCATCCTCGGGGACGTGATTTGCAACTACTACCTCTGCCATTCCACATCCAGGCATACACGTGGCCCACTAACTCTGACCCTTCAATGATGGAAACCTTCAGTCTTCCACTCACTACATAAGTAACTTCCCTTTGTTGTTTTCATTTTTTACAACTTCTCTAACTCCCCATAACTTTCCTTGCTTTTTCTCTAATTCTCTGCTCTCAACCAACCAACTCTTACTTCTTTCAACAATGGCCGATCATCAGAAAAAGAAAATGAAACCTAAGGGACAAACTTCTGCATCCATACTTCCTCTCTTTGCTAGTTTGAGCGGCCCTCAGGCGGTAAAAAATCAACAGTTCATCCGCGAGCCCCTGATGGAGGAGAAACGACACATCTACGAATCTCAGGTAATCATTCCTGTTACTGTTGCAGGGAGGCCTCTAGCCATGTCTGGGCCTTTACCCTCTCCCGGTCTCGACTACTCCGCCATCAAAGATTTCTTCCCTTCTTACAGAACCACTAAACCCCTAGGGCAAAGAGACTTCAATAAAGCTTCCACTGATGGTCCCAATAATCTGAGCCTTTTCGACGTGGACTTTAGGTACCTTCACGATGGGGCCAGATTGTTTAGGGCCACCCCCTATTTCAAAGATTCTGAACTCTATCTCAACTGGCTGACGAAAATAGAGAAGGTAAAAGCCCAAGAATGGAAGGAAACTGGGATTTACGATCTGATTATGATGTCGAAGGTATGCCCTTCGTACTGCCCTCTCATGTTAGCCTCCTCCTTATTCTTCTGGGATAGGACACACAACACTTTTCACCTTCCTTGTGGGATGATGACACCCACTTTACTCGACGTAGCTGCCATTGTAGGCCTAAAACCCTATGGCCTCGTTTATGATCCCGAGATCGATAGTCATGACAGTATTGGTTTTGCCAATACTAAACACACTTATACAACTTTTGTCCAACACTACCACAACAAAACTAGTACCTATGTTGATGATGAAGAACACATAGCCTTCTTGGCCATGTGGTTATCCTGCTGTGTATTTTGCACCAAATCTTTGCAGGTGGCGAGAAAGTATCTGGTCCTGGCTAACCAACTGCACCTGAAGAGAGGCATTTGTCTCAGTGAAATGATCCTGGCTAGTCTTTACGAAGCTTTAGGCGAAGGTGCAGGTAAACTGAAAGATCCTGACAGTCATGGCAACTTGCTGTTTTCGGGCCCCTTCTGGCTTCTTCAGCTGTGGCTTAATGCCACATTTGAGCACAGTCTCCCCAACAAAGGTGAAGTTGATGAACATTCGCCTGCAGTTGCTGAGAGGGGAGTCGAGTGGCCTCGCCTGGCTCAACTTACTCCTAGCGAGGAAGGTCATTCCCTTCGATCCAACTTGTCTAGCTTTGTTCATATATTTACAAAACGGCATGAGTTTACCGCGAACATGGCTCCCTTCGCAGAACGAAAATGTGGGCCAGAATGGTTTACTAGACCCTTCCCCGCTCCCTTAAAGAAACATGAGGAGGAGTCGAAGCTGATCGGGGAGAGGTTCCTCATTCCCCGCCTACTGATCCACAAACTAAACCTCATCAAAGGTCACTCCAGCCTGTTAGTCTATCAGCCTAACTTGGTTTCTAGACAATTTGGGTTAATTCAAACCTTTCCCAAATGCTTGTACGATAAGAAATCACACACCATCCTTCCTTTTACTGTGCTGTCTCCTCTGGATTGTTTGACGCAACTGGCACGCCATGCTCACAAGTCCTACCTCACACCTGTTCACTTTGAACCCTCTTATTTTTGCTCTCAAAATTTCTATGACTGGTGGTCGAAGCATTATGCTTCAGAATTTCTCGATGCTCCCAGTTTTACTCGCTTGATTGAACAAGCTTTCATTGATGTGCAGGAGAAGGTCAAGAAAGGTACGTCCACTCATATCAAAGAGATACAAGCCTTCCAGAAATATTTCGAAACTTCCTATCGACCAGATGATGTTAGTCGAACCATCCGCGAGGCTGCTGTTACCTTAAAAGAAAAAATTTCCAAAAAACTGGATAGTTTTAAGATTCCCTCTTCTGTTCCTCGTGAGAAACGGTATGAGGTTGCCTTTAAACTTTTCCCCCAAAAATCCCTCGACTACCAACCGCTGGTTTTGGCGTGGCTCTTGCCCCTCCATTTCCAGATTGGTTTATCTGTGGAGATGCTATAAAAATCCTTCGACAGCAGTCTAAGCCCAAGGCACAGCGGGTGGTTCCGAATAAACATACACTCGATACGTTTAAAGGGTACCTTCATGTCAGTATCGAAGATGTTCACATCAAATCCGACATTCTTGAAGGTTCACCCCCCTTCAATTTGGACTTCCCTCCCTGAGCTTTATTGTTGCTAACTGTTTTAAGTATCATCTATTTTTCAGCTGCTCCAAAATGTGCTGCCCCAACGATCAGGACTAAAGTGAAGGATGAAGGTTAAAAGGTAACCTTCCGCAGCTTTTAGTATCTCGATCTCCTTACTCAATCTCACCATTTCATGTTGTTTTCAGGCTAGTTGAAAACCACCTACTCCTCAAAGGAGATTAAAAAGGGCTTCTCCCCAAATTATTCTTGATTCTGATGACGAAGACGAGTCTCCTCGTGAGAGTCTTCAAGTGAAAAGAAAAAGAAAGATTATTCATGATGTAGATGCTCCTGATGCCCCACCTGCTCCAACTGCTCCTGTTGTGACCAACACACCTCAACCTACCAATCCTCCTCTAGAACCTACTCCTGCTCCCGTAGGGGATGCTTCGCTTCAAGCGGATGTCCCTATGGAAAGTGATAATTCGAGTCTTGCTGACGAAACTGTCAAGGTACGCCACACATCCACCTTTCCTTGGGTCTTTGCATTGAATCTTTCTCTAATATCCGCCTTTTCTAGGATGATGCTGGAACTTCAAGATCTAATTCCACGACGATTCCTCTATCACTATACTCCTTGAATAGCCAAGGTGAGCCTACCTACCATCCCACTTCTGATTTGGGTTCTGGTGTGAGTTCACTTGGCGAAATTAATAAACCTGATTCTTTCACAGCCCCTCCATCTCCTGCAAAGACTACTACCCAGCAGTCTCAGACTGACGGGTCTGATCATGAAGATGACCATCCTTAGGTTGATCCTATTACAGTGGATGATGAGGTTGACGCTTCAGAGGAGAAAACAACTCCGACTGATACGACCAACTCCCCTTTGGGTGAGACAGTAGCTGTGGATGAGACAGCTATCGAAGGTAGTCAAGCCATTGAGGATCAGGCTAAGCCCCAGCCTGAATTACATGAATCTAGTGACAAAAGCACTGGGGATGCCATGGAGGAGGATGTTGATAAGATCAAGGACATCAAAGATAAAAGATTACAAATTATGGACACTTCTGTCAAAGGACCTGAAACTGCTGAAGTAGCAAGGGCTCCCGTTCCTCCTACCCCAAAAGATATTCCAACAAGTTCTTTCCCAGACGAAACTCAACTGACTCCCGCTGAACTAGATGCATTGAAGGTTTCCAACCCTCGACAATATATCAGGCTCTTGTTGAGTAGGAGAAGCCGTTCTTCTAGCCGTACGCTCAGTACTTCGACTTCTGAAGGGCAAACCTCGAAGCCACCAACTAACAGTGCCCTCGACAAGGTCAAGCAAAAAATCTTCAAAGGGGATCTTTTTACCCTCCTGCAGATGGGCCCCGCCATCCATCTTCCCCTCAAAGCTCTCCTTCAGAAAGTGGACATTAAATCCCTTACTCCTGAGGTTGCAAGCGTTATTCGAGAGGTTGATACCCTGATCGACCAAGTTTACAAAGATTATCGACTGCTGCCCCAGATTAAGGGAGAGATTGAGAAGAAGGCTGGCAGCGAAGCTGCCGCTTGGAGCGCCGTTGTAGATTCTGAGGAGAAAATCGCTGAGTTGGAAGAAACCAAGGAAAAGAATAAACAAGAGGCTCTGACTAACAAGGTGAACATCGCCTATTAGGAATGAAAAATTAAAAAGCTCCGTAGTAAGATAACGAAGGCTAAGAAAAGGAATACTGAATTATCTTCTTTCGACGATACTTCCTTAATGTCGCTACCGCGAAAATAAGGTGCCGGCAAAACAGAAGAGTCGCCACCTTTCGTTATTTATCCCTCAGAACGGGAAAGGAAACGATTGGAAAAACCTGACGGAAAGGTATAAGACAAGGTCATCGCAACCATTGTCTGGGTTCGGGAGTCGGTTACGCAAGGGGAAGGTATTAGCACCCCTCACGTCCGTCGTACTCGACAGGATCCACGCTTGTTGTGTTTACTAGACGGGTTGGTTTTATCTATCTACCTATCAAGGCTGGCTTAAAAGAAAGAAAATGACTCGGCAAAGCGTTGCGCTTTATGCCTACGTATTCTCATCAGAGAATGAGAAATCAGAGTCAATGTAGTTCGCCTACTACGGGTTACGGGGAAGGTGGCTCGCCAATACATCAGTATTGTGCCTACGTACTCTCAACAGGTATGAGAGATCAGAGCTTACGTAGTTCGGGCTAATACGGATTACGGGGGTTCAGATTCATCTGTTTTATCGAGTAGGGTTAAACAGCAGTTCCGACAGTTAGGGACAAAGCCTGTTTGCGGTAGAACTGAGGGTTAACAACACTCTTTTCTTCAAAAAAGCTTTCTTTGAATTATGGGCCCACGGGGCAAAAAGGCTTGAAGTTTGTTTTCTGTCTTTTACGAAAGAAGTGTTTTTTATGGTGTTTGCAATTTCAATCGCACTAAAGACTATGACCTGAGAGTGAATGCGTCGCATGTCACCCAAAGGGTGCCATACTAAACATCCAGACTGTTGAAAAGAAACTCTCCAACAATCCTTTCTCAGATAGCTTAAGGCTCGTAACGTATGAAAGAAATCATTCATGATTACTGTATTTTAAGCTGTTTTGAGATGAGAAGAGAACAGGCTCAACTAAAGGGAGACTATCAAGTCCTATTGTTGTCATGCCAAGGATTCATCCTATGGTTGAGGTTTGAAACATGGAACTCCTAGAAATTATCATGCATAGGTTTCAACCTAAAGTTCTATCATCACTTCCTTATCAAAGGAAATGAGAGTCCTAAGGGATCATGTCAATGATAAACAGAAACAGATAAAGCGTCAGCTTAAACAGTAAACAGTAAACAGTAAACGACTGTAAAATGCATGCAATGCAAGTGAGGGAGGAAATGTGTGTGGGGCAGCAGCCTCCACAAGCTCATCTCAACCTCAAGCCAGAATGAATAACTGCAATCATACAACAATAATAACAACATGCTATCAAGCAGGATATAAGAGACTGTAATCATACAGAAGAAAATAAAATGCTGTCAAGCAAAAATAAACCACATGGGCAAGGGAGCTGGGCTCTACCGAATACCCGCAAGCAAAGCCATACAGTAACAATACAAGCAGAGGGAGCAACTCAACCTCTAATGCAATCATGCTCCTAGATTAAAGTCAGTCTAGACATGAACTTATTCTAATGCATCAAGCAAATCAAACAAGGCACATCAATACAGAAAAAAAACAGACAAGAAAGTAAAGTGCAAAAATGCAAAAAAACTAGACTTAATCATGAGTAAAATGCAAAAATAATGGGATTAATTGGATTAATTTTCAATTTTATATGATTTTTTCAAGAACCATGAATAAAATGAAGAAAATAAAGAAAATCCAAATAAAAGAATAAAGGCACGGTGTGGATAGTAACCAGAATCAGTACAAATTATGGATTGGGCCTTGGGGGGGTGTGAATATTAGCCAATTCACTAAGCCCAGCATCAGCTACTAAATGAAACGCAACGTTTCATTTATTCAGATCCTTCACAACTTGAAATTAAAACGTGGCCATTGGATCAAGCTTCTAGTCAAAGTCCAACCCTTATCCAACGGTGCTAACATCATCTTCTACCTTTTGAATGCCTGAACTTCGCGCCCAGCTCCGGCCACCACCGGTGGTGCTCCGGTCATCTCCCTCAACCCTAGTTCTCTCTAGGAGCCTCCATTGCAAATGGTCAACACATGAAACTTGTCCCAAATCTTGTCACGAATTCAACCATACCCTTTATTCAACCTAAATCCTCAAGATTCACCATATCCAAATCTCAACCGAAAATGGTAATGCACCTATTTTGTCACTAATTCTCAAATTAACTATTTGAAATCGTTCCTACACCATTCTATAATGAATCTAACACCTTAATTCATCTGGATTCACCCTAAATCATGCTAGAGGAAGAAAGTTACCAACCTGGAAATCTTGGATGAGCAGATGCACTAAACCTCCAATTCAAGCTCTCCAATCTTGCAGACACGATCAATGAACCCTCTCCTTGCTTCTGTATGCAAAAGAATCGGTTGAAAGTGCTTGAATCTTGAAATTCGATGGTGAGTTGCAGGTGGAAAATTCTGAGTTCAAGAGAACCAATTAGCCACGAATCCTTCTTGATTATGATCTGGAATCACTCCTTAACATCCATGGAAGAAGTTTCAATCAAGAAAATGGATGGAAAGTGAAGAATTTGAGGAAACCGAATTCACTTGCAAGCTATGAAATTTCAATCTCAATCTATTCTCTCTCCTTCAATCATCACCAACCTTTGCATTAGATCAACTCTATTCAATATATAGATGATGTATGAGTGATCTAGAACCCTTTAGATCCTTCTAATGAGAGTTTCCACTTCTCATGTCATGAGATTTTCAATCACTTATCATGACATGCATAACTCTGTTTGCAGCTTGAAAACCATCCCATTCTCTTTCAATTTCTCCCCTAGTGACATATTGAAAGAGTTTAGCTTGCAAAGGCCCTTGGTTATACCTTGATTCTATGTTTTGCACATGTTACTTAATATGCAAGTAACCACTTTCCAAAGCAAGTCCACAAATTGAATCTCAACTCAAAAATGTGGCTAAACCAATGTTCTTAAAATGTTTTCTAGAGTCAAAATGATATATTACATGCCATGGTTTGGATGTGTAGGTTGAAAATATCAATTTCCAACTTTGGTTTATTTAACTTATGCCCTTATTTTAGGTCATTTTTGCAACTTTGAGCTACAAGCATTTCCAACATCTCATGACCTCCTTACCAGCCTTAAAACATCATTTTGAACAAGTTTGATGTTGAAGATTTTTCCATTTGAAGCTTGGAAATAGGAGTTATGGTATGCTTGGAATGACCTGTAATCTCCAAATGACCAAAATACCCTTGACTTGTCAAAGCCATAACTTGAGTTCTACAAATCCTATCAAGGACTTATAGTACTCTCTAGAAAGCTAAGAGGATAAGGAACAACATTCATGTTGACCAAAAGTCCATAGGAATCATCCTTCTTGGGCAAAAGTTTGATGCAAGTTGGGTAACTTTCAAGGCCCCAGATTCACATACCTCAGATGACCTGTAACTTGTCAAAGTCATAATTTGAGCTCTACAAATCCTATCAAGGACTTCTAGCACTCAAATTAAATCTAAGAACAAGCTCTACAACATTCATGTTGGGGGTAAGATGAGATGACAATCACATCTTGAGCTAAACTGCCTTGAAGATAGGGGTCAAACTAGGGGATTTTACATTGTCAAGTCTTAGAAACCCTAGATTGAAACTTCTCAAACTCTTCAATCATGATGAGTTAACCTTGGAATCATCCTTATAACATCTCAATGTGTCAATCCATGATCACATGGCTCTTGGATTAGGTCTCAACCCTCTCCAAATCATCAGTTGACCTAGGGTTGACCCAGTCAAACCCTAATTACACCAATCATGGCTGAGGCTTCTTAATCTTGCACAATGACCTATCTAGGCTCCATGATGGCTTTCAAGACATCTCATAAGCTCTCTAAAGGCTTAAAGTCCACATTCTTGACTTCAGAATCATCTGAGGAGCTCCCACAACTCTCAAGTTAGGAGGCACACACTCTTGGTTTCACCACTCTTTCTGAGGATCTTTTGACTTCTCTGACAAGGATGTCTACCCTTGTACACTTGAATAACCTTCTTGTCTAGCTTCAAACTCTTGTGTATCTCTTAATTGGTAATCATACCTCTTGATCTCCTGCATACATGTCAATGAAATGCAAATGATAATGCTAATGTGAATGAAATGAAACATAAGCTAGGTAAAGAAAAGTTGGGCAAATTTTGGGGTGCAACAGCTGCCCCTATTCAAACGGCTTGAACCTGACTGGGTGAGCAGCGAACGGCTCTCAACCAATCAAGGTACGAGACGGTTGAATACCGACAAACCCGGAAATTTTCCAACTGCACAAGTACACGGTACTCTGATGGGAACAAATCTTCGAACACTGAAATATTAGCTGCACGGCAACTAGCTGGAGAATTGGTCACACGGTAACCGGTGATACATGGTCGAACATGCTGTCAGGCATCAAGATTCCTCGGGACTCATCAGTTCAACAATCAAGTTGATCATGCCATCGAGCATTCAAAGAAATTTTTGGGCATCAGCCGGACTTCATCAGTAAGTCGGGAATAGAAATCTTGGTCAATCATGAACCAATTGGGGATATCCAACTTCTACCATCAGGCACTCTGCATCAGCTGAGAGAACTGCTTCGTTAATACGGCTGGACTTCAATCATCAAGTCTTCGGGGGAAGTTTCAACTTCGCTGTTCAGAAACCTGCTGGGGATGACACATCTCCGCTGGGGATTCTGGAGAACTATCGAGTAACTCTGCTTCGGGGATCCAGAAATCATTCTGGGTGAATCATCTCTGCCGAGGACATCAAGAATCATCTTGAACAAATAACTCCGTGGGGACTTCAAGAATCATCCTGAACCAATAGCTATGCTGGAGATTTCAGGAATCATCCTGAGCAAACACTCTGCCGGGGACTCTAAGCATCAACTTGAGCAACCAACTTTTGCGACTTCACTGGGGATTTTAAGAATCATCTTAAGCAAACGACTTTGCTGGGGAATTCAAGAATCATCTTGAGCAAACCATTCTGTGGAGGAACACCTGCAAAACAAGAACGGTAATGACCTAGCTCATGTTTAGTATGCATATGCTTTGACAACGGCGCAATGCTCCACACGGTGGAAATGCTACGCGTTTATGATAAATGCTATGCAATCATGCAAAATGCTGCGATCCCGTCAGCAAAATAAATGCTGAAGGGAGAATCCTCCTGTCAAGGAGAGAGAAACACTCTGGTGGAGGGGAGGAATCATCCTGCCGAGGAGAAGAGGTCACGCCAATCTCAATTGGACTCCGCATGGGGAAGCAAACTTCAGTTGACTGCTTCAGGGGAACGAAGCTCTACAAGAACCTGGACTTGCTGAGGGAAGCGATGTCAATCGCAGAAATAAACTGTATGGCATTCGCAGCCAAACCTTCCTGGAGATAACGACTCCGGTGGGGAAATACGGCATCAGCTATTCAACACTTTACTGGGGAAAACCAATTATGGCCCAAACTGCTTTCCAAGGACTCGGCTCTCTCGGGGATCTGCAAACTCGGCTGGGGAAGAAGAAATCATCCTGCTTGCTGGGGAGAGTACGACTCTATAGGGAATCTCAATTCCGCTGGGGACTTCAGTCTGGCACTATCAACTGCTGCATACTTCAGCGTATGACTCAGCTGGGGAGACGACATTCTTTCAGGATGTACTTGACTGGGGAGAGAATCTTCTCTGCCTGGGGAAACACATATCAATGCTCATGATCTCACGTTCAGACTCTGCGGGGAGAGACTGCTGAACTTTGCTGGAGGAGGAGGAATCATCCTACTTGGGGATGCATACGACGTATTGTCTGGTACATGCTACACCTGCACCAACACAAACAAACAGACAAGATACCCTTCTCAAAGGGTCCTATCAAGGTTATTATCTCGTGACAATGTTCGAGTAATTCATTGTTTCAACAATCAGTGGCCTAGGCCAGTAAGTTTATGTATGCGCGTTTTGTCAAAAACATCGGCGTTCTTTTTCGCAAACAAAACAGATAAATGCTAAACAGACAAACAGAATTGCTGAATAATATACTTTTTATTGATAACGGACCCCTGAATGGGTGAAAATGTTTTACAACAGATGCAAGCTCCTGGAATGAGGAAGCTGCGCAAATATAAAAACATAAATATACATCAGTATATACAAATGTCGGCAATGAGGCGTAGACGAACACCATGAGTTGATCCCTCTATGACCCACTCGACTTCGATACTTCTTCGACGCTTCAGCTTCAGAAGATATTGATTCAGATAAACGGCCCTCAGGTCTTCCAAACCACTAAACAATGAAAGTCCACACGCGGAACGTAGTCATTTGCTTTTTCAAATCCCTAACTTTTGCCTGAATCGCCCTTTCGGGTTTTCGATTCACCGGGATACCCTTTTTTGCCAAAGTCGCCCTTCCGGGTTTTCGACTTTGCGGGTGTACATCTTTTCAATTTATATCCCTAATTTTTGCCCGAACCTTTTTCCTTTTTTATGGTTCGCCGGGATGCCCCCTTCTTGCCTGGATATTCTTTTTCTTTCCAGCGGGTCATTTTTTTAAAGCAAAGTATTTTTTAACTGCGTCCGCGTTCACCGGGGATGCAAAATCTTCACCATCCATCGTGGATAATAACAAAGCTCCTCCCGAGAAGACCTTGCTGACAACGTACGGACCTTCGTAATTGGGAGTCCACTTGCCCCGGTGATCAGAGTGTGGAGGAAGAATCTTCTTCAGGACGAGATCACCCGTCTGAAAGCTTCTAGGACGCACCTTCTTATCATAAGCTTTCTTCATTCGGCTTTGGTACAGACGACCATATGCAATTGATGCCAACCTCTTCTCGTCCATCAGGCTGAGTTGGTTTAGTCGGTTCTTAATCCATTCTGCCTCGTCGAGTTTCACGTCAACCAAAACTCGCAAAGAAGGGATCTCCACTTCTAACGGTAAGACAACCTCCATACCGTACACTAAGGAGAAAGGAGTTGCCCCGGTTGACGTACGTACCGTTGCACGATAACCGTGCAACGCAAACGGCAGCATCTCGTGCCAATCTTTATAGGTCACAACCATCTTCTGAACAATCTTCTTTATGTTCTTATTGGCCGCTTCAACGGCGCCATTCATCTTCGGCCGATAAGGAGATGAGTTGTGGTGTTCAATCTTGAAACTCTGCCACAGCTCCTTCACCATCTTGTTATTCAGATTCGAACCATTATCTGTAATGATCCGCTCGGGAATTCCGTATCGACAGATGATGTCCCTCTTTATGAATTTAGCCACCACCTGCTTGGTCACATTAGCATATGAGGCTGCCTCCACCCACTTGGTGAAGTAGTCGATAGCTACTAGAATGAAGCGATGACCGTTAGATGCAGTGGGCTCGATCTTGCCTATCATGTCGATGCCCCACATGGAGAACGACCATGGGGAGGACATGGCATTTAACGGGCACGGCGGCACATGAATCTTATCAGCATAAATATGGCATTTATGACATCTCTTCGCGAATTTAAAACAATTCGATTCCATCGTCAGCCAGTAATATCCTGCTCTCAGGATCTTTCTCGTCATAGCATGCCCGCCGGCGTGCGTACCAAATGTGCCTTCATGGACTTCTTCCATGAGCAAACTCGCTTCTTTCTCATCTACACATCTGAGTAGCACGAGATCGTGGTTTCTTTTATACAAAACTCCATCAGGATTGAGATAGAAATTTCCAGACAGCCTCCTCAGAGTCTTCTTATCCCGGGTTGACGCTCCCGCAGGATACTCCTTAGTCATAAGGAAGGTCTGAATGTCATGAAACCATGGCTTGCCGTCGGAGGCTTCCTCGATCGCAAAGACGAACGCAGGTCTATCAAGACGAGAAAGAACAATTCTTGGAGCTTCATTCCAAAAATTGACTTTATACATTGAAGCCAACGTGGCTAAGGCATCGACCATCTGATTTTCAGCTCTGGGCACATGATGGAGTTCTACTCGATCAAAGAACGGAAGCAGCCTTCTGGCATAGTTCATGTACGGCACCAAATTCGATCGACGAGTCTCCCACTCCCCTTTAATTTGGTTGATCACAAGCGCTGAGTCACCATATACATCTAGGTTCTTGATTCTCAAATCAATTGCCTCTTCTAGACCCATGATGCATGCTTCGTACTCCGCTTCATTATTGGTGACTGGAAACGTCAGTCTTGCAGTGAACGGGATGTGGGATCCATGGGGAGTCGTGATGATCGCCCCAATGCCACTTCCATAAGAATTAACCGCCCCGTCAAATATCAATTTCCACTGGGATTTCCTATCTGGCCCCTCGTCGGGCAACGGTTCATCGCAATCTTTCGCTTTGAGAAACATGATATCCTCATCAGGGAATTCAAATTTCATCGGCTGGTAATCCTCGATCGGCTGTTCGGCAAGGTATTCAGATAATACGCTTCCCTTGATGGCCTTCTGGGAAACGTACTGAATATCATATTCCGTCAACACGATTTGCCATCTGGCAATCCTGCCCGAAAGCGCTTGCTTCTCGAAGACGTACTTGATCGGATCCATCTTCGAAATTAGCATGGTGGTGTGGTTGAGCATGTACTGTCGTAAACGTTTGGCAGCCCAGGCTAGTGGACAACACGTCTTCTCCAGCATCGAGTAGCGAGATTCACAGTCTGTGAACTTTTTACTCAAGTAGTAAATGGCATGCTCCTTTCTGCCCGTCTCGTCGTGCTGACCGAGAACACACTCCATACTAGTCTTAAGAACTGTCAAGTACATGATTAAGAGCCGTCCGGCCACTGGGGGTATCAAGATTGGAGGTTCCTGCAGATACTGTTTTATCTTATCAAATGCCTTCTGGCAATCCTCGTTCCAGATAATCGCCTGATCTTTCTTTAGCAGTTTGAACATCGGTTCACACGTGGCCGTGAGCTGAGAAATAAACCTTGCAATGTAGTTTATTCTGCCCAGGAAACCACGAACTTCTTTTTCTGTTTTTGGCACTGGCATTTCTTGTATCGCTTTTATCTTCGCAGGATCAACTTCGATGCCTCTTTCACTCACGATAAACCCCAGTAACTTTCCGGACCGTACTCCGAAAGTACACTTGTTAGGATTCAGCCTCAACCTGAACTTCCTAAGCCTTTCAAAAAGCTTCAGCAAATTGACCAGATGTCCCTCCTCCGTTTGGGACTTCGCAATCATGTCATTAACATAGACTTCAATCTCATGATGAATCATGTCATGAAACAAAGTAACCATTGCTCGTTGGTAAGTGGCCCCTGCGTTCTTCAGACCGAAAGGCATTACCTTATAGCAAAATGTTCCCCAGGGAGTGATAAACATAGTTTTCTCCATGTCCTCCGGCGCCATCTTGATCTGATTGTAACCGGAGAAGCCATCCATGAACGAAAACACGGAGAATTGAGCTGTATTGTCGACCAACACATCAATATGAGGCAGCGGGAAATCATCTTTAGGGCTCGCCCTATTCAAATCCCGATAATCGACGCACATTCGTACCTTACCGTCCTTCTTCGGTACAGGCACTATGTTGGCGACCCACGGAGGGTAAGTAGTGACCGCTAAGAAGCCAGCATCAAGCTGCTTTTGCACTTCTTCTTTGATCTTAACGGCCATATCTGGTCGCGTCCTCCTAAGCTTCTGCTTGACGGGAGGACAATCTTCTCGCAGCGGCAAGTGGTGGACCACGA
Organism: Lathyrus sativus; assembly: GCA_963859935.3. NCBI lineage: Eukaryota > Viridiplantae > Streptophyta > Magnoliopsida > Fabales > Fabaceae > Lathyrus > Lathyrus sativus. Next base: position 420,520,199 of record OZ012737.1, read on the forward strand.
CGTCTGTATCAAGTCCGGGCATATCTTCGTATGACCAAGCAAAGACGTCACTATACTCTCTCAAAATCTCGACCAATCTCTGCTTGACATCACTCTGCAATGCAGCCCCTATCCTGACGTTCCTGACGAGTTCTTCAGAACCCAGATTCACAATCTCGATCTCCTCTTCATGAGGCAGAATAACTTTCTCCTCTTGTTTCAACAAGCGGGCCAACTCTTCAGGAAGGTCTTCGTCTTCATCAATCTCTTCGTCGGCTTGATAGATCGGGCAATCGAAGTCGAAGTGAGTCGTAGAAGGTCCAGAGTCGATGTCATCTGTTATGTGGATCCTGCAATAACAAGGGTTAAGCTTAAAACAAGGATATGCAGGTTAGCACGAACCCCATTTCCATTTTATTGTTTTTCAAAAAAAATATAAAACATGAATAACAAAGATCACAATATTTGAAGACGAAGGAAAACGCCTTTTGATTTATTGATAAAATGCATGTACATAATCAAACGAGGCCTTGATAATAAAACCACTATGCCCCGGGTAGGACATAGGGTTGTACAATGATTGGAAAAAGTAAATTATTACTCTTCGCTTGTCATCTGGATGATATCCTTGACGGGCCAATTGTTGAGGCTCTCGCCTGGCTTGCTTGGCTGGATCCAAGAGTCTAAGTCACAGTCGCTATCTCTGCTGTCTTCAGACACCGCGTTGATGCTTTCAAATATCAGCCCGCCACTGGTAAACTGGATCAGCCCTTTACCTCGCGACGCGCTGCTAGAAGAAGAAGCTTCATCTCCAGGAGAATATCCCAACCCAAACTTGTCTTGCTTGTTAGGTATCTCCAAAATTCGCCCCCAGCCTGGGGTAGATCCGGCTTGGACAACGGCCCGGGCTTCCTTGAATGAAAAGAGAGTCATCTCTGGCTTCTTAGTGACTACAAGAGCTACATCCTTGACCTTAACAGCTTTGAACGCTTGGCATAGGGTTTCGTGGATTTCCCCATCCATCTCAACATACTTGAAGGATGACAAATGGCTCACCATTATGTCTTCCTCGCCACACACAATCACGATGCTACCTCGGACAGCATACTTGAGCTTCTGGTGCAACGTGGAGGTCACGGCTCCAGCAGCATGGATTCACGGCCGGCCCAAGAGACAGCTGTAGGCAGGCATGATGTCCATAATGTAAAAGATCGCGTCGAACGTTTCCGGCCTGACTTGGATTGGCAGGGTCACTTCCCTGAAAACATGGCGTTTGGTTCCATCGAACGCCTTCACAACCAGATCACTGGGTGTGCAAATCACCCCGCGAGTATCTAACTTCATTAATGCCTTCTTCGGAAGAACATTGAGTGACGACCCCGTGTCCACCAACACGTGAGACATAATCGTTCCTCTACACTCTATCGAGATGTGCAGAGCACTATTGTGATTCCTCCCTTTCGGCGTCAGCTCTAGGTCAGTGAATCCTAAACCATTTCCAGCATTCACGTGGGCTACGACCTCTTCTAGCTGGTTTACCGATATTTCCTGCGGTACATACGCGGCGTTCAACATTTTCAGCAGCGCGTTGCGGTGTGCTTCAGAACACAGCAACAGATTCAGGATGGAAATCTTCGAGGGCGTCTGATAGAGATGATCCACAATATTGTAGTCACTCTTTTTAATCAACCTCATAAATTCCTCGGCGTCTTTAACAAGTCTTTGTCTACCCCGCAAGGGATCTCTTCAACGACTTTACTTTTCCCTTTATCAGTTGCGTCAGCTCTGTCCGCTTTGTCCGCCACGACCTCAGGTGGTGCAAACACTCTTCCGCTGCGAGTGATTCCGCTGATTCCCGCAAGGTTCTCCACAGACGACGCAAACGGTTCTAGTTCCAACTTCTGTCTGTTGCAGTAGACTTCAGCCCCATAATGCCACGGGACAGCATTAGTGCTTTCGAAGGGTATCGGCCCAGCTTTGGTGATGGTAATCATGGGCGGTCTGGGTGCAGAAATAGTTATCGTCTGGCGAGGGATGGTGATGGTGGCAACCTCATCACCTTGCTTCAGCATTACCTCCCCTGATCCGCCTTCGGCCCTCCGGCTGAATTGTAAAATCCCTTCAGTCATCAGACTTTGAATTCCTTCTACCAACTGTTCACATCCATCAGGACTTGTCGCACAGCCCATACACAGCTCTCCGCAACCTGGAAAGAAACCTCTTTTCATCAGTTTAGTTTTAGCGAAGCTAAGTGGCGTCTTTAGATCTCTGACGTCAGTCAACACATCCAAATTCTCGTCTTCAAGAATGGCAATTACTCCACCTCCCCTATGATTCGACATAGGGTTCTTCGTGACGTTCGACACATTATCTGAGAAGTTGATGATCTTAGCGTCCACCATGTCCTGCACCTTGTGCTTGAGGGCTTTGAAATTCTCTATTGTGTGGCCTGGTGCCCCTGAGTGAAACTCACAAGTTGCATTCGCGTCATAACCTGGCGGAGGTGCCCCTGTCAAGGGAGCCAAGGTTCTCTTCTGGATCAACTGTAGCTGAAGCAAAGTCTGTAATAGTTGCGCGTACGACATGGGCGGTGTCTCGAGGTGACGACTCGACAGAGGTGCCCGATTCTGATACTTTCGGTACCCTTGTTGATTCGGTTGCTGCTGCTGCTGTGGCTGTTGAACTGCCGGGATAGTTATGCTGGCCACCTATTGGTGAGGGCCTTTACCCTTCCTTCGAGCGTTGGTCACAGCGCTCGTTTCTCCTTCCCGTCTTTTGCCGCCATACGGTTTCTTTCCGCCTCCTCCAGCTGAGGATGACTCACCTTGAATTTTCCCGAGTTTGATCCCATTTTCGATGTGCTCACCCGTGATAATGAGATCTGAGAAGGTTCTAGACATACCGCTGACCAATTTCTCATAATAAACCCCTGGGAGGGTGGCTACGAACATCTGCACAAGCTCACGTTCAACCATCGGCGGCTGAACCCGGGCTGCCAATTCACGCCATTGTTGGGCGTATTCCTTGAACCCTTCGTTGTTCCTTTGCGACAGATTCTGCAGTTGGACTCGGTTCGGGGCCAAGTCGCTATTGTATTGGTAGTGGTGCACAAATGCTTCAGCAAGGTCCTTCCACGTGCGCACACTGGTAGGTTCCAGACTCATGTACCATTCAAGGGAGGGTCCAGACAGACTGTCCTGAAAGAAGTGCATCAGCAACTTCTCGTCATCAGAATGAGCGAACATTTTTCTGTAATATGATCTCAGGTGGACGCGAGGGCAAGTGGTGCCCTTGTACTTTTCAAAGTCAGGTACCTTGAACTTGGGAGGCACCTTGAAATCAGCAATCAGTCCCAACTTGGACATATCAACACCCAGGGTGTTCTGGTTCTCGATATTTCTCATCTTATCCTCGAGTACCTTGAACCTTAACCGTGCTTCAGCAATCAGCTCCCCTTCAGCACCTCTCTGAGAGAACACATTGTCTTGGCGGTCTTCTAACCACGGCTGAGGCCCAAACAGATTCCCAACACCTGCATTGCCGTTGCCCAGTCCAACATTGACGTTGGCTTCAAAATTCCCATTATCGACGCCCGTCGTATTACCATTGAGTCCCATGTTAGCTATCACATTGCCGTTGGCACTGCCATTCCCCCCGGTCACGGGGACACCATTCTGAGGAGTTTCAACTGGTGGAGGAGTAGGCACGGTCCCACCATGGAGTACCCCATTGCTATCAACCCTTGAAGTCAGAGGCTGAACCAAAGTTCTGAGCTGATCCTGGCCATTGGCGACCGCTTGCATGAGCTCCATGAAGCGGTCCATCCTTTCGCGGAGTTCCTGAACGTCAGTTTGCACTTGCTCCATGATTCTGGTTTGATTCGCTCTGGTCGGATAGCGGTGAATAGGTCTCTGATCAATCCTGAAACAACCTGAAAACACAAAAGGGTTAGGAAAAACGACAAAGTGCTCGTTATGCAAATGCTTCATGCAAATGCTTCATGCAAATGCAAACGTGTGTCTGTGTGTTAGGGAGATCTCCCCCGATCCTAGTGCCTGAGTGCCAGTGCCGATAATAAGAAGTCCGAGTCCAGTCATGGAAATAACAATCTCATATATAAAGAAAGCCCATCAAGGCAGTACACGACATCAGTGAGTACAAACAGAATCAATAGCATGGCCTCAGCCAACAAGCCTGGTGATGGTCAGCATCCAACAACGATCAAAACAAAAGGAATACAAATAGTCAAGTACGGCCACGGGCGCGAAACTCTTCTAACAACCCCTTCGTTTCTAGATGATCAGGCCGAGTGAGTAACCCCTCGACGAGTAACTCCCTCTGCATAATGGTGTATTGAAGACCTTCGACTGAATCTTCCCATGCTCCTTCGCCGAAACAATCTTCTAGCTTCCGCTTCTTGGACTCAAACGTCAGTTTGCACTCCTTCAGGTTAGCGAGAGCCCTGTTGAGCTGGCCTTTAGCGGCGTATCTGCGAGCGGTTTCTTCATCAAACCTCTTCTCACTAGCCTTTACCTGGGCTTTCAGCTTGGAGATCTGTTGCATCAGCTTATCCTCCCGCTCTTTCTTGTTGGCTAGGGAGGCCCTCCAATGCTGGTTGAACTTGGATATCCTCCGATACGCTTCGTCCAAGTGCTGCTTTTTCGTGGCCATTACATCGTTGACAACTTTGAAGTCTCGACCCATGCGCTCATGCTCAGCTATCTGCTTAGTCAAATCTGTCCCCGGCTGGTTCACCAGCTCTGTCTGCCTCTTGAAGGAATGAATGGCTTCGTTCCTCTCGCTTCTGAGCTGTGCCAATTATTTCTCCAGTTCTTCATTTGCCCTCTTCAATTCATCTCTCTCAGCTAACACCTGATTATGCTGCTGAATGGGCACAGTGGTAGGCTCTTCAATCACTGGAGGGCTTTCTGGCTTGGCAGGAGGAAACGGCATCCCTATAGCATCTGCTCTGGCTCTGATCCACATCACGTACGGAGGGTAGGCTTGATTATTGCTTCTCCCCAGCAATGGTTTTCCCTTCTTAATGATACCATTCCAAGCGCGCTGAAGCTTAGATAACAGATCCCCCTTGTTGCACCCTAAAATTTGCCCAACCTTATTCACTTGGTTTATGTTTCAATATCATTAGCATTTGCATATAGAGCCATGTACATAGTCCTAATCATCTGCATAGCATAAGCATAACAAGTCAACCAACAGGGAACCAATCATTATTCTCATCTCTAGAGGCCTATCAAGAGGTTATTATCCAAATTCAGTATCATTCAAGTCATCAGAAAGAATTTGAAAGCTGGGAAGTCAATGGATCAAGCAAGTGCATCCATCTCCTATCTGAGGGTCTCTGAGGATCAATAAGTAAGTTATGAGTTGTGAATTGAAGGCATAGGGAGTATATAGACATCTTGGGAGACTTAGAAAGTCATGCGGAGGAGTGGACAAGTCATTGAGGTGATCACAAGAATTACAGTTGAAGACAGTCAACTAGGGTTTCATCTGGGTCGACCCTGGGTCAACCCTAGGTCAAAGGATTGATTGAAAGGCATTGAGGGCTATTGAAGAGATGTGGGGTTCATCATTTGACATGAATAATAAGGATATGGTGATATGCCAAGAAGAAATCAAGAGAAATCAAGGAGAAGAGGAGTTTCTAAATTAGGGTTTCTATGTAAAATCCCCTAGTTTAGGTCAAATTTCCAAGCAAGATAAGTCAAGATGCAAGCTTCAAATGGATCCTTGGCCAACATGAAACTTGTAGAGGATCTCAAGACCTTTAATTTGAGTGGTGGAAGACATCAAGGAGATTTATAGAACTCAAGTTATGGTCCTTGCAAGTTACAGGTCATATGAGGTATCTGAAATTCTGTCTGTGAAAGTGACTTGACTTCCAAGCAATTTTTACCCCTCCAGGAGATTTCAAATGAATTTTTGGTAAACATAATAGTTGTTCCTTATTGTCCTAGCTTTCTAGAATGGTATAGTATGCCTTCATATGATTTGTGGAACTCTACTTATGGTCTTGGCAAGCAAAGGGTATTTTGGTCATCTGAGGATTACAGGTCATTCTTAGCCTATGCCTAAAACTCATACAAGGGAGCTTCAAATGAAAAACTTCCCAACATCAAAGTTGCTCAAAATTCCATTTTAAGTCAAGAAAAGAAGTTATGGAAGTTTGGAAATGCATGGAATGGAACTTGACCAAAGTTGGTGAAAAATGACCTAAAAAGGCATATAAGTTGAAAAAGTTGAAATAAAAAATTGGTTTGAGAGATCTACAAATCCAATATGGGTCATCCAATATACCAAATTGATTCCCAACATCATTTTAGAGACATTGGTTCAGCCACATTTTTGAGTTTAGGCTTAAAAATTGGACTTCCTTTGTAAATTTGTTTCTTGCATCATAAGGCAACATGGCAAAACTTAACACAAGGCAAGGAAAAGCTTGGTTTTTCATACATACACTCCTAATATCTCATGAAAGGAGATTTTCACACAAGTTTACCCAAGGTGCAAGCATGATATGAGATGATTCAAAATGCCATCAAATGATAAGTTCATGAAAGTTCCACAAGTTTCTAGATCCTTCTAGGACCAATCTAGAAGCTTCTCATTCTGTTAATCCTCACCTATATAAGGAAATGAAGCCCTTTGTGCATTGGTTGGTGATTCTTTGAGCTTGCAAACACTACTTTGATTCCTTCACTCCCATTTGCATTTTCTCTTCAAACTCCATTGAAGCTTCATCAAACATATTATTTTCTGTTATCATCATCATCCACCATCATCATAGAGCAATTGGCAAAGAGAATTGGGAGGAACTCGTGGCTGGTTTGTGTGATTCAAGTTTTCACTCCAACTTGCATGAAGAGTGGGATAAGGTGATTCAAGAAGATTGAGCAACTACCATTGCAAACAGTAGAAAGCACACCATTAGAGGAGCATCTAGAAGCAATTACAAGCATTGGATCCACCTGCAACTACCTCTACCATAGCTGATAAACAGGTTGGTGTTTTCTGTCTTCTCTCTATGATTAGGTATTGTTAGGTTAGATTAGTGGTATAAGTTTGTTAGGGTTAGGAAGAGGAACATTTACCCCATCTGTTATGGCCATTAGAGACAATTGGATTAATGATGATGAAACTGTGATGATCAAGAACTCCTGAATTTGGGCAAGAAAATGTTAGATGTTTGGCTCAGAATACTCACCATGACCTGTAGATCGTTCTAGGTTAGTTTGAGTAAGATTGGTGATCATGCACACCAGGTGCAATTCAGTATGTCCAGAACTTCCACCCATCGGGTTTTATTATAGGGCTAGTTTCAGTACAAACTAAGGGCATAGACTTGTAGAGGGGAAGAAATGGAGGGATTTTGGTCTTTACAAGTTTCGTTTTCATGGTGTATTGAGGAAGAATGAGAGGCTCGAAAGTCATGCATGGGACTGGTTTTTCTGAAACCCTAGAGGATGTTTGGGGACGATGATGGACGACCGTGGGATCTATCGTTTGACCATGACTTTGAGTCTAATCCAACGGTCCGTATTTGAAGTTGAAAATGGAGGGAGTTGACTAAAGCAAAACGCATCGTTTCATTAATGGAAACACGTGGGCTGGGTCCAACTTTAATATCCCCACCCCCCAATTAATGAGCCCAATGGAATGCACATGTTTTTACTGCTATTTGCACCAAAGATTTCCTTTTTTTTCTAGTAATTTTCATTTACATTTTCTGAGCGCGTATGGGCCTAAGCCCTTTGATATTCGCACCTCCCAGCTGGTGGCCTACCTGGATTATAACTAGGGCGCAGGTGCTATTCTCACCCCTCCCATTTAATTTCCATATTTTGTCATTTTTATTTCCTTTAATATTTTTGCATCTTTAAAAAATCATATAAAAATGAAAAATTAATATTTTTTGATTCTTGTTTTTTCTATAGGTCAATAATTCTGTCTAGAAAATTATAAAAAATAAAAATTGCATTTTATTTTTTATTTGATATTTTCCCATATTTTCCAAATAAATGCCTATTTTAGGTGTTTCATTTCATACATGAATTTGATAATTTTTATTCTAATAGTTGCTATAATATTTTTTGTCCATTCTTTTTAGGTTGATTAATAGACATTGTTAGCTTGTATATGCAATTTAGTTCATATTTTTAGGAATTAATTTTAGGTGATTAGTGTAAGTGTGAACAACATGAATAAAGTTAGGGTTTTAAATCAACTTAGGTGAGATAGTTTAATTCTTTTAGGAAATTTTCATTTGATTTTTGGGGTATAGACTATAGGGGTTATGGGTATAGGATAGATCCCTTTAGAAATCACTAGGATTCCCCCTACTGCTATTAGTATATACTGCTATATTTGATTGGTTGGTGTGGTGTGCCCTCTGGGGATTATTGATTTGTCTGTGCGGGTATTGGGATTGTCTGGGGATTGGGGAAGCTGAAGACTGATGATGATGAAGCCATTGGAGATCCAGAGACTGAAGACCAACTTCCAGAGTTGGTGAGGAGATTCCTGCTAGCAGCTGTTGAGGAGATTAGGGTTTAGGAGCTAGGCAGAGCTCTAGATTAGAAAGCTTGTTTCTCAAACATGGAATGCCTTGTCTGCATCCATCCTTTCTCTATGATTCAAAGTCTCTTTCAAATATCCACCTCCTTCCTTTGGAAGGATCAGTGAATGTATTTGAAAGATAGAACTCTTGAGAGGAAACTGTCTGTTTAATGTTAACAGTTGATGAACCACCCTTGGTAGGTAATTAACTGTCTAACATTCATTCACTTCATCTTGTTGACTGATGTTTCTCCTGAAGATTGAGACTTGAAGTAAAGCCATTGCAGATGGAAGATAGATCTTGCTTGAAGGCTGTGGAGATGGAGATTGATGCTTGCTGAAGCTTGAAGTCAGAGCTGCTGATGCTGTTTATTTTTCTGCTGTATTTCATTTCTGATGTATTGATTGGTTTTCTGGACTGTATTGTTTGCTGTTTACCCTGTTGGGTTGAAAGTGAAGTCTGTTCACTTTTGCCTATTGTTTTCTAGGTTCGAGGTTGAGTGGGACTCCCTTGCCTCGCTTGTATTGTTGCATCCATGCATTTTACTGTTTTACTGTATATATCTGATATTGTTTCTGTTTCCGTCTATTCCCTTAGGATCTCTGTTTCTCTCTGTGCAAGAGAGGAGCATGATAGACATTAGGTCTTAACCCATGCATGATAACATTAGGTTAGTCTGATTCCCTTTGCAACCATAGGTTAGAATTCTGTCTCTTCTTCCTCAAAAACAAACAGAAAAATACAATAAAGATTTCAAACACAATAAAAGACACTTCTTCCGTAAAAGAATGTGAACTCATCAAGACGTCATTTTTGTCCGCTTGGACTGCTAATCAGAAACACCTTTTTCAGAAGGAATAAAATCAATCAAGACAGACTTGTGTCGTACGGGCCCGAACTACGTTTGCTCTGATCTTTCATGCTGTATGAAAGTACGTAGGCATAGGATGCGATATCCTAGCGAGCAACCTTCCCCTCCTTTCCAGTAGGTAGGCGAACTACGTTGACTCTGATTTCTCGTTCCAGACGGGAATACGTAGGCATAAAGTGCGATACTTTGCCGAGTCATTTTCTTTTCTTTTTAACCCTGACCTGTAGTATAGAGAGAATAACAATCCATACCCAAAAACCAGCGTGGATCCCGTCGAGTACGACGGACGTGAGGGGTGCTAATACCTTCCCCTTGCGTAACCGACTCCCGAATCCAGGTTTTGGTTACGACGACCATACCTTTCCCGTGTTGTGCGAGGTTTACTCTGAGCGTTTCCTTTCCCTCCCGTGGGATAAATAACGCACGGTGGCGACTCTTCTGTTCAGCCGGCGCCGATTTTCGTAGTAGCGACAGCTGGCGACTCTGCTAGGGATCCAACGTCCCCTGGCTGCTAAGGACTGCGATAGTTCTTATGCATTTGGGATCCAACGTCCCTTAAGAGAGTCAATCTTAACGCTTGTTTTCCCGTCGAGGATTTTGTATGGATTTATATTTCTGACCTTTATTTTCAGCATTATATATATTGATTATTATTGTTGTACTGGGGTTGTGATGGGTGGTTCTATGATTGAGAGATAAGTCGGACCTGGGCTTGAGTGCACCTAGAATTAGAGTAGAAAGTAGTGGGCGCGTGCCGACTTTGCTTGCATTAGTGTCTCATGAAATCTACACTCGGACGAGGTTCTTCTGGTTGGCTTCTTTTTCTACCCTTTGGGTCGAAGGGGTTGTTGGTCAGCTGAATTGTCGACTCCGGGAACCGATCATTTGGAAGTTGGCTAAGTGAGGCCTCTTCAGGATTTGATGATGCCACTCCTTCTAGGAATCGTATCATCAACCCTGAAAGTCTGTGACGCCAACGACCGCATAGGATGCCATACCTTTGTCAGTTACTAGGTCATCCACCTGTGAGAGGGTTTGGGGTTATGCAGGTAACTAGACCTTCAGATACCGGTTATTTCTTGATCAGAGATCCTGGGTATTTATGGAGAATTATGAGGTCTGTCAGAGACCATTTGGAGATGTGTTCTGAGGTCTGTCAGAGACCAGTTGGAGAGTTCTGAGGTCTGTCAGAGACTAGTTGGAGAGTTTTAAGGTCTACCAGAGACCAGTAAGAGTTATGGCTTGAGGTCTGTCAAAGACCATTGTTGGAGCTTTGTTTTAGGTCTATCTGAGACCAGGGTTTGAGGACTTCTATAGAGTCTATCCGAGACTTCTTGATATGGTTCAGGCTATTCAGCTACGGCAGTTGGTCCTTGTTGCATGTTACTTGAATTGCATTGTTTGCATACTCATTATCATTGCATTCCATTAACGTGTGTCTGTGCTGCAGGTGCGTTTGCATATCCTCTGATTCTAGTGCCCAGACTTCTGAGTGTTGACTATGGCTGGTTTGAGGAAAACAGTTGCGTATAAGCTGCCTTCACCTGATATTACTTCTTTGCTTGGTCTGATATCTCTTGCTGATGAGGAGGTTAGGAGAAGCTTCAGAATGAGTCATGGGAGATTACTGAGATTAGTCTGCAAGCCCACTGCTGATGAGATGAACGGGCTGTACACCTTGATGCAGTTCTATGACCCCGCATTGAGATGTTTTACATTTGCTGACTTCATTCTGGGGCCCACCATTGAGGAGTATGTGGAGTTTACTGAGCTACCCGTGCAGAACAAGGTTCCCTTTATTCACTCTGCTGCTGAGCCCAAGTTGGAGGACTTAGCCAAGGCCTTGCATATGGACGCTGCAGAACTGTTAGTGACTTCTTGGCTTGGGGTTTCAGGTTTCTCTCTTGATTTCCTGGTTGGCAAGGCTCAGGAGTATGCCAAGAACGGGTGTTGGGTGGTTTTCAATGCTATTTTGGCTCTATGCATTTATGGGATTGTGTTATTCCCTAACTTGCCCAATTTCGTAGACCTGGACGCTTTCCATCTATTCGCTGCCGGCAATCCAGTGCCAACGTTGATCGGAGACTTCTACCACTCCTTGCACTACAAGAATGAAAACAGAAGGGGAAAGGTTGTTTACTGCTGTGCTCCTTTGTTGAATATATGGTTCAAGAGTCATCTTCCCATGAAGGGATCTTTTGTGGAGAGTGCAACCACCGCTAGCTGGTCAGAGCGCCTGATGAGGCTATCGTCCGAAGACGTTGAGTGGTTTGATCGAGACCTGCTGGGATCCGAGCTTATCTTCAGTTGTTCTGGTTACCCTAATGTCCCGCTGATAGGAAGGAAAGGGTGTATCAACTACAACCCATCGCTGTTGATCCGTCAGTTCGGATATGCGCTGAAGAACCCGCCAAAGGAGGAAGAAGTACAAGAATCTCTATACTTCACCGGAGATTTGAAGGGGGAGTTACTTGCCAAGCTACAGCATGCCTGGACGCGTATTAACCGAAGAGGGAATCCGTTGTTAGGGAAAAATGACTATCAGGCCTATGCACCTTATAGAGTTTGGATTCAAGAGAGAGCAAGTCAGTTGCGGATGCCATTTCCAGATGCACCAATCCTTGTTCCCATTCCGGTAGCAGAGCCGATTACTGTTTCTCGGGAAGCCTACGAACAAGTTGTGAAAGAAAAAGAAGCCTTGATGAAGATCAACGAAGGGTTAGAGCAGGAGCTAGCCCAGATACGCAGCGAGAAAAACAAGGCCGTCCATGCTTTCCAACAGCAGATTGAGCTAATGAACAGGTTAGGGGCTGAGTTGATTGAGGAAAAGAAGAAGCGCGAACGTCTGGGGCAAGAGTTCAGAAGCTCCCACGACATGCTGGAATCCAAGAAGAAAGCGCTTGACATCGCTCACCGAGAGATCTCTTCTTGCAATAAGACTTGGAATGCTACGCTCACCAATAATAAGAAGAGGGAAGATAAGTTGAAACAACAAATTTCCGACCTCGAAGACCAGTTGAAGTCCAGCATCAAGAAGTGTGAAGAAGAAGTGATGACCCGGTATAGTCTCCAGAACGCACTAAACAAGGCCATCAAAGGCAGAGATGAAGCTGTGTCTCAGAAGCGTAAACTAGAGGATCGCTTCGGAGAGGGGGCATGGGAAGAAACTGCTGAAGACGTGCGACGTGTTCTTAAGAAAAGAAACCAACTTGTTGAAGGGCTGCTTGATCGACCAAGTCATCCGGAGACCAAGAAGTTGCTAGAAGAATACCAGACTTATGGAGGATTTAATCATTTCATGTAGTAACTTGTATGCTTTATTTGCATAGTGCTGACCATCACCAGGATTGTTGGTTGAGGTCATGCCATCTTGTTGTACTCTCAGTGATATTGTATTCCGGGCTTATTGATTTCTCTACAATATATGAGGCTTTCTGTGATTCAGCTCCGATCTTTATATTGTTAGTATTGTCACTGCACCGGCACCTTCACACTAGAATCGGGGAATGAATTTCCCTAATGCACAGACACACATTGCATTGCATTCATATTCATATTGCATTACAGGTAATCTTTGGATGGTGTCTTATTTTCTGCTCTGTACCAGGTATTTCCAGGATTGCAGATCAGCACCCGCACCGCTACTCCACTCGCACCAACTGTCGAAGAATCATGGATCAAATGCAGAACGAGATGCAAGATGTGCGCGAGAAGCTAGCTCTCTTTATGCAGACCATGGAAGCTATTGCAAAAGGTCAGGAGAATTTGCAAGCCATGGTCCAACCTCTGTTGGCCCGAAATGCTGGTCACGGTAATGAGGATCATCAGTCTGTGCGAGTCGATACTGTTCATGGAGACGGCACTCCCACGCCAGTGGCTCCACCTGTAGTCAATATACCTGCTGCTAATGTCAACAACGCTACCGCTGCTGGGAATGGTAACGTCGGAGTTGGGAACGAGACTGCTGTCCATAACGTTGGGCTTGGTGATGTCAACTTGGGTGATAATATGGGAGGCAACGGCTTTGGCAATGCAGGATTCGGGTTCAATGATCAGGGATTCGATAACGCTGGGAAATATGGTTTCAATGCTCAAGGCTTTGGGCAAGATGGGTATGGTGTGGCCAATCAGGGTTACGGAGGTTTCGGAAATGGAAACGGCGCTGGGTTAATGGCTTTTGGGCCTGCTGGAGGTGTTCAAGGGTACGGTAACAGAGGCTGAGGCCCGGTGATGAATCAGATTAGAGCTGGCCGCAATAATGGATATGATGGGTATGGAGCTGGGAATGGTATGTGGCAAGAAGATCAACAGGAAGACGCCTTCTCCGGCGGAGGTTTCGAAGGGCCGATGGATGACTCCCAGAAGATCAGAATGCTAGAAGAGCAGATGAGGGGAGTCCTGAACCAAAGCACTGTGGGCTTGGACATGGCAACAATGGGTCTGGTACCTGGCTTGAGGGTGCCAATCAAATTCAAAGCTCCTACGTTTGATAAGTATAAAGGGGACACCTGTCCGAAAGTGCACGTGCGGGCTTATTACAGGAAGATGTCTGCGTACTCAACTGATGAGAGAATGCTAATGCATTTCTTTCAGGATAGTTTGTCAGGCCCTTCCCTAGAGTGGTACATGGGGCTGGAGCCAACCAATATCAAGACATGGAAGCAATTAGCAGAGGCATTTGTAGCTCACTACAAGTATAACAGCGACTTGGCGCCCAATCGGGTCCAATTGGCAGGGCTGTCGCAGAAGAAGGGTGAGAGCTTTAAAGAGTACGCGCAAAGGTGGCGCGATATGGCTGCCAGGGTCCGCCCTCCCTTAGAGGACAAGGAAATGAATGACATGTTCGTCGGCACATTCACAGGCTTGTTTCATGACATGCTGTTTCATACATCTCTGGCCAGTTTTTCAGACTTAATTCTGATGGGAGAAAAGATTGAACGTAACATTAAGCAAGGAAAGTTCCAAGTCGAGGAATCAACTGCATCTGGCAGTAATAGGAAGGCTTTTGGTGGGCGCCGTCAGGGCGAGGCCAGTGCAGTATTTGGAGGCCGAGGCCGAGGCTGAGGCAGGGGACGAAACCAATATCATCAGCCGCAGCAGGTGGCGAGTGTTACTATCCCGTATCAGCAACAACCACTTCATCAACAACAACCGTTTCAGCAGCAGCCAATGCAGCAACAACCGCAACAGCAGCAGCAGCCACAGCAGGGAGCACAGCAGGCTCAGCGAAGGTTCCAGGGTGGTAAACCAAGAAGAGTGTTTGAGAAGCCTCCCTCAACCTATGCAGATTTATTGCAGACATTGTTGGGTTTGAACCTGGTAGAGAAGAGAACTCTGGCACCGATAACGGGAACTCCTCCGTATGGTTATGATGCAAGCAGGCACTGTGAGTTTCATTCTGGGGCTCCGGGCCACGATATAGAGGGTTGCCATGCTTTTAAGCACGTCGTGCAGGATCTTTTGGACAATAAGACTATCAATTTCGGAACGGCAAGTCCGAATATAGTGCAGAAACCCATGCCTAATCATGGGGCAAACGCCATTCTGACTGAGGAAGGGTTGAATCTGATTGTGAATGTCGACGATTTAAAGACGCCGCTGGGCGAGATAAAAAGCAGATTGCTGCAAGGGGGTGTTTATCCAGGGTGTGACGAGTATTGCTTAGAATGCTGGACCCTAGCTGGGGGGTGTGATGATCTGAGGAAAGGCATTCAGGCTTTAATTGATGGAGGCACATTGCAATTTGACCGAGCAGCAACTGAAGAGCCTGCAGGGGCAGTAGCAGATGATCAGAGTGATGTGGCCACTGTAACGATTCCTCGAAAGACAATCACTATTGCAGCGCCGGTCCAGCGACCACCGATCACCATAACTAAGGCCGGACCGATCCCGTACGAGAATACAAAAGCAGTCCCATGGTCATATGGGTTGGAGGTGTATTGTGACGGGATAAAGATTGATGTTAATAAGCAACCAGCCGAGACTGTAGACAACGTTGTTGGTTCAGGAGGTATGACAAGGAGTGGTAGGATCTTCATATCGCCTGAAGTGGAGGCCAAAAGACTAGCGAAGGGAAAAGGGAAGATGGTTGAGAATGTCCCAGTGCAAGCAAGCGATAAAGAAGCGGCATCGAAAGATGTAGAAGAGTTCATGCGCTTGATTCGAAAAAGTGATTATAAGATTGTGGAGCATCTGCAACAGACGCCGTCCAAAATATCTATCCTGTCGTTGCTACTATGTTCTGAAGCTCACAGAAATGCTTTGTTGAAAGTCCTGGATACTTCCTTCGTACCCCAAGACGTCTCCGTGAATCAGCTGGAAGGAGTGTTGGCACATGTGAATGCCGGCCACAGTTTGGGCTTTACCGACTTCGATTTGACCCCGAAAGGGAGAGATCATAATATGGCGCTGCACATATCTGTCGAGTGTAGAGGATCAATAATGTCGCATGTATTGGTCGACACCGGATCGTCTCTGAATGTGATGCCTAAGAAAGCGATGATGAAGCTGGATGTCAGAGGAATCCTGTGCACGCCCAGTGACTTGGTAGTTAGAGCGTTCGACGGCACGCGAAGAACAGTCTTTGGATCGATAACATTGAAGGAAAATTGCGATCTAAACGCAGCGGAAAACAAAAATTTCCTTTAGTGATCCTTACGAATGAGCATGGTCAGTGATAGAATCGTTACCTCTTTGTGGCGATTCAGATCTTTGATGCAGCGATCACAAGCGTTGATGAAGTGCAACGCCTCTACTCAGTCCACACGAACAGCTTCCGGTCACAGTGCTAGCTGCTTACGAACGAAATTATTTGAGTGAGAAAAGAGAATCAAAAACGAAATTGCATCAAGTGAAAGCTTCATCACAAGGGTTCCTTTTATAGACTCTCTTGTGGGCTGCGGGCTAAAAACCCAATTCACATGATCCATAATAATATTATATATTATTATAATAACTATTATTATAATAAATATATTTATTTTATTATTATTTTATAACCATTATAAAATAACAATAATTATTATTATATTATCCGAATTTCTATTTTTCACTTAAGTGCACCGTACCTTACGGTGTTCCTTTGATTTCTCTATCTCTCATCAAACTGTCCTTATGTGTGTGACCCTGTAGGATTTCGTAACGTTGGTAATTATATTAAATTATATATTTAACATAATAAACAGTAAGCGGTATCTAGCAACACATCACTGCTACCCAAGTCACGAAAATGTCATGTGATCTGACAAAACCTTTTTCGTGATAATATATGTTTGTACAATTACCCTTTTGCCCCTATGTCTATATTGAACACAAGGCATACACTGTGTCATCCTTGTCCAGTTCAATATTGGGCCCTTAGACATTTCTCCTGTTATGCAGGATTGGCAAATTCCATCTAGGACACTCATGTCCCTCAGCATGCTTCGTGGAGTGCCCATCAACTGTCTTTATGATCATCCAGTTACGGATAATGTTTGATCAGCAATAAAGCACCCGACTCTACATCTAGGGTCCATAGTGGTTTCAGGTCGAAGGGTGGTAATACACCATTATCACCATGAGAATAACTTATGACACTTTGCATAACATACTATGTAGTATTCTCATAGCGGGTCAATCCGGTATAAATATTACTCCTAATATTTATACCTATGTCAAGACTTGATAACTCTTTATCCATGATCCATGAGATGTGATCATCAGTCTATCTTCATAATAGTCTCAATGCTTTTAATGTTATCCCACTTTGCAATAAAGCTTGACTACGGATATTTTAAGAATAATGTCTTTATGTTTAATAGGATCTCATGATTAAGTCACACTTAACATTTCATTAAACAAACTAACTATTCTAGGGACTTTATTATTCTGAAAGACAAACATAATAAAGAAATGCCTTTTATTATTAAACGAATAATCCGATACAAGTACCAAAAAGTATTGGCCTCTAGGGCTTACACCAACAATCTCCCACTTGCACTAGAGCCAATTAGGCATACCCTTAATACCCATAAATCTAGTATGACCATCATGCTTTTGTTGCGCAAGAGGCTTTGTTAATGGGTCAGCGATATTGTCAAGTGTAGGTACTCTGCATATCTTCACATCTCCCCGATCGATTATCTCTCGAATGAGGTGATAACGCCTAAGTATGTGTTTGGATCGTTGGTGAGATCTAGGCTCCTTAGCTTGTGCGATAGCACCATTGTTATCACAATATAAACCAATGGGATCCACAATGCTAGGGACTATGCGAAGTTCACTAATGAACTTCTTGATCCAAACAGCTTCCTTTGCTGCATTTGAGGCAGCAATATACTCGGCCTCAGTTGTAGAATCAGCAACTGTTTCTTGCTTTGAACTTTTCCAGCTCACAGCGCCACCATTGAGACAGAACACATAACCAGATTGTGATCTAAAATCATCCTTATCTGTCTGGAAGCTAGCATCAGTGTAACCAATTACATCAAGCTCTTCCTGTCCTCCATATATCAAGAATGAATCCTTAGTCCTTCTCAAGTACTTAAGAATATTCTTGACAGCTACCCAGTGAGCATCACCGGGATCAGATTGGTACCTACTCGTTGCATGATGCGTGTTTTTTGCAAGTGTACGAATCACGTCAAAGTAATATAAAAGATTATCGAATCCACAGAGACCAAGTGTCAATCTATCGTACCCGTTGTTATGGTGTTTATCTAAGGCAACTATTTTTAAGGGTTTTAGTAAGGGTGCAATGGTAAATAAAATTATAATTTTAAATAATAAATAAAAGACAGGCTCGAATGTAATTCACGTAATCAATGATAATCCAGTACTTGTTAATGGAACTACTTATGGGCAATGTTTTCTCCTTTGAAAAGAACTAATTTAACAGGAACTGTCGCTTTCGCGTATTCAGAACCGAGTTGTACTCTCTAATCAACCCCTCCTATTGTCACGGATAAAAAGGTGCGTACTGCGTTAGAGTAGTAAACCTATTTTTAAGAAATATAGTTTCTTAACAAAGTTGAAAAGTATTTTAACCTGGACTTCTTAGCAAAAAGAGGTTCTTATGAACCAGACTCTAAATCTCATAACGCGTCCGAAAATCGTTTTAAAATCTCTTTTCTTTTTAATCTAAAAACTCCTAATGAACTATACAAAGCGCTTTTGGCTGTTTTTGAAATAGTTAAAAACAATTACTTGAATTGAAAGATAAAATAGCCCTTAGGTGTTTCCACGAACAATTATACTGATTACTGGTTTAATTACGATCCTTACATTCTAACCTTTATGGGATTAGTTAGACATGATAAAGTAAATATTCTTTTTATAGTTTTTCATATGAGTAATTTAAAGCGAGTGCGGGAAGTAAACAAAGTAAATGTGCGAGTGCGGGAAGTAAACAAAGTAAATGTGCGAGTGCGGGAAATAAACAAAGTAAATGTGCGAGTGCGGGAAATAAACAAAGTAAATGTGCGAGTGCGGGAAATAAACAAAGTAAAGTGCGAGAAAATAAATAAAAGTAAAGCAATGCGGAAAAATAAAATACTAACTGGAATTAAAATGGTGGCAGGATTAACTTCCTCCAGAGTGCTCCAAAACTCGAACCACAGACAGATTACAGACTCGATCACTCGATTGCAGAGGCACCCCGATGTGGAATGGCAACTGCTTTATAACTGATATATGCCTAGAGAATTCTAATTTTGGATGAAGAAAAACGAAAATCTAAGGTCCTATTTATAGGAGAAACTGAAAGCATGAAATGACCGGGACGCCCCTCCACTAAAAAGTGGAGGTTATGAAGTTTTGCCTTGTGGCGCCCGCCACAAGGTCATGGCGCCCGCCATGGTCCCTACAGGGGATGATGGAGTGGGGATCGTGGGTCTTGGAGGTTGAGGAGTGGTCTTGAGACGTGGCCACGTCATGGCTAACCCCATGGCGCCCGCCACGGTGGGTGCCGTAAGTGCAAAATGCTGAATTTCTAGGTTTTCGTCCGTTTTCACTCCTTTTTCGCTCCTTTTCCCGATTCAAGCTCCGATTATTATAAAAACCTGAAAACATAAGAAAACAAAGCAATAACAAAGCAAAACAACAATAAAAGCTAAGAATGCATGCGAAATCGGAGTCAGAAATACGGTGAATTTTAGTGTGATCAAATTCTCCCACACTTAAACCTTTGCTTGTCCTCAAGCAAACATTAAAGCTTAAGAAAATATGGTGTCAACACTTGTCTTTGGGCTAAAGGGATTCTAAGTTCAAGTCAGGATGTAGTGACAGATACTAACTAAGTGAACCAAGGGTACCATAGTAACACAAACACAAACTTCAATCCTATATTAACCACTCCATGTCATCCCACGATACCTAGGCCTATCTTCTCATCTTTTTGTGCCCTTTTCATTCAGGCGCAATCACATTAAGCCCGTTATCCGTACATGCTTCATAGTAGAGTGACCGGTTAGTGATTCTGATCCATAACATAAGGTTTCTGGCACATAAGCATGTGTAAACCTGTTTTTATTTCGCCTAAATGTAGCTGCGGGGGATCGGATCGTAATCCGCCCTACCAAGTTCAGTGCCAGATACCTCTGAACCAACTAACAATAGGTGACTTGCAATTTTTTTTCTTTTTGTGGCAAAAAATTTTTTCTTCTCTTTTTTCGGTTTAAATGACTTTGTGAGGGTCACCTATACCAGAGTTTGCCTTTTTTTCTTTTTTTTTTCTTTTTTTTTTTTTTTTTTTTTAGCACTGGATCATTCACTTATATTCATCGGCCCCCTACGTAGAGTATGCTTAGGCCGGAGCTGACTGCTAAAATAAACTACTTAGGACAATTTTTTGAATGATAGTAAAGGCCATGGTGGTGGGGTTTAGGAGTGATTCCTATATTCAAGAGGTCTATGGTGCTAAAATGGTTCTGATGTTTCAAAAAGTTGACCTAAGTCACCACATCCTAATCTAAACCTGTCTCAAAGCCCAAAAAACATGTGAAACAACATTGTTTTCTTTTTAAAAATTTTCTGGTAAGGCTAAGGAAATGGGAAAAAATGAAGATGAACTAAAAAGACACTATACTGGTGACTCGTCAGACTCATGCATTATCTAAGAAAAATAAATTACTGAAAAGGGAAATAACTGAAAGGAAATTAACTAAAAAGGGAAATAACAGAAAGCAATAAAATCCCCTCCCACACTTAAATCGAACATTGTCCCCAATGTTTCGAAATAAGATAAGGGGGTAACCTGGAAAAAGACTACTGAGGAGGGGCACTGGTGCCTTCGCCGTCCTGATGTGATGGTCTGGAACGACGGGATCTACTACGATGCTGGTCCCTCCGGTCGAGTCGTGCTGATAAAGCAGCCTGAGCACTCTGGACCTCTCGAAGGTTACCCAAGATGGAACCCTGAGTAGCCTCTACAAGCTGGTAGTGTCGGCTGTTGAACTCTCTCTGACGGTTCTGCTCTAATGAAATATCGTTCAAGGCACGGCAAACGTTGCTATAAGCACGATCCGAAACCAATCGCGATTGTTGCATGAAGCTCATATTGTCCGTCAGCTGCTGTGAAATAGTAGAGAGAAGGCCATCGCGCCTTTCTTCTCTAGCTGTCATATCACGCCACATCTCCTCGGTGACAAAGAATCCAGGAGCAGTACCTGCAACAGGGTTAGAGGAAGATGGTGCAGTGTGTGACTGTGAAGGACGATGGGGGAACATGTGAGGGATGGGAGACTGCTCTCTCCGATCATACTCATCATCAGTGTCATGTGCCTCCCCATCGGGAATATTAGGAGGAAGTGGACCCAAAACACGTGGAGCATTAAGATCATAGGTCCAGTTCCTTTCATCACGTACATCAGTACGTCTACTGCATGGTAAAGCAACAGATGGGATAGCTACCCCATGAACCATCAACTCATAACCACCTTCTCTCCTTGTTCGGCACAATTTCATGTCTTTCAGAAATTTTAAATTAATTGTGCGAGGAGGTAGTGGTTCAAGTGTAGCTATCTCATCATTCAGGCCAAGAGCCCGAGCAATAGACGTAACAAGCCCTCCAAAAACAATCGGTCCTGTTTTATTAGTAAATAAAGTCATGTGGGCAAGCATAAACGGGACCGGATTGATGTGGGTTCTAGTGAGGCATCCTTGCAAAAATAGGAGTTCACGAGCATTAACCTTGTTTGGACTTTCCCGGCCAAAAATAGTACATGCCAAAAGAAGTCTAAAAACTCTTATGGCCGGGTTGTGAATGGTCGACGCAAGTATCCCTTCAAAAGAATTAATTGAAGTACTTGAAAGCCTTAGCCAGAAGGTAAATACCTCGGCCGACCATTCAGCATCCAAAGGTGCCTCACAAATCGAACCTTCCCTATGAGGGATTCCTAACAAATCTGCTAGCTCATTGGTACTGAATTCATATTCAATTCCAAACAGTCTAAAAATAACAGTACCGACAGTGCTAGCAGTGTTAGGACTGACAGTGTATATCAAAGAACTCAAAAACTCAGTTGTCAGCCTCTCATAGGTAGGTTCCTGATTAATGAAAATATTATGCAAGCCTAGAAATTCTAATAAATTAAAAACACTATGATAAATACCCAAAGCATACAGACAGTTATCGTCGACGTACCTAGTCGAGAGGATTTCTCGACTTTGAAGCCTCTGAATAATTTTCCGTTGCCTTTCGCCCGGTCTTCCATCACGAAGAATAAATCCGTTGAACTCCATTGTTGAAAAGCTCCTTAGGTAGTGAAAATAGTAGAAAAGTGGTTTATGAGGGGAATGATAAAGTTTTGATTTTTTTTGGTTTTTGATGGATGAAAATGGAAATGGATGTTGGATATGTTTTATGGATGGAGGGTATTTTGGAAATGGGGGAGCTTTAATGGGGTTCAAGGAGGATTTGGAAGGTTGGAAAAATGGGTTTTTGGTGAAGAAAGGGATGAAAATGGTGGAAATGGGGATTGAATCCCGTATTTGTTTGATGATACGGTGTGGCGCCCGCCACAGGGCCTATGGCGCCCGCCACAAGGCCAATTCCTGGGCCTTGTGGTTTTGGATCCTCCTTTGGGCCTTCCTTGCACCTTTGTCTTCCGGGGGGTCTGAATAGCGTTTTCTTCTTCTTTTCAAGGCATTGGCTTGCATATTTTTGTCTTATATATTTTTTCTTTGCACGACAAAAATAAAATAATTAAAAATCAAAAAAGAAAAAGAAAAATAAAAATTAGTGCATAATATGTATATATATAAGGAATTCAAAGTGCATGAAAATATAAAAGTGGAAATGCGATAAATAAAAGGAAGTTAAATACTAGGGTAGTGCTGTCAGGGTGGAATGAGTCATGTGGTAGGTTTCTTATCCTGGCTTGATCCACGAATCTCAGCTATCTCCCTCCGAAGCTCGTCGATCGCCTGATGTAGAGCATCGGTCTCTGAGGCATGAGTGAGATCAGAAACCTGCATCTGTAACTCTAAGTCTGCCACTTCCTGCTTGAGCAGGGCAGTCTCCTTGCGGAGCTCATAAATCTGTGTTTGTAGGTCAGGTGGCTGCAGAGACATATTGTTAGACATAACAGTGATTCGGGGAGTAAGAGGTGTAGGAGTGTACTCAGCGGCGGGAGGCGATTTCGGCTCTTCGACAGTCTCTCCATAACCCTCTAGAGCATAACTCCAATTGGCAGGATCATGGACACTGGTCATCAGCGGATCTGGTAATGTAAAGTAGTGTATCGCTTCACTGTCGATCAGTAATCTAAACATGTTGGGCTCAAAAGAAGCCCTCCTCATCAGTCCTCTATCAAGACAAAAATCAATATCCAGGGTGGTGTAGCAGTAGAAGGTCCTGAGGTGCAATAGCTTGCGAGACAAACCCAATGCAGTAGCAATCTGTGTAACAATCCCACCGACATGGATGATTCCTACTGATGATCTGGCAACACTAGCAAGGCCCTTCAGTAGAAAGTTGCCACAAGCAACAGGGCGAGACTGAGTCGCACAAAACAGTAGGAAAATCTCCTCTTCACTTAGCAGTGTCTCTGTATCTGGAAAACCTAGGAAAGAATGTGCTAGAATCATCTGGAAGTACCTCAATGCAGGGTTGTGGATTACCTGAGAAAACTGGGTAGAAGGATCTTGGCTCCCTCCGCTTGATATTTTAGTCCAAAACTTTTCCACTTCTCTGCTCATAAAATACCCCATCGGAGTCTCTGGAATAGCATCAGGAGTAGTCTGGAAACCTAGTAAGTCACCAAACTCTTTGTGAGAGAATGAGTAGTCAATCCCGAACAACCTGAAAACAGCGAGTCCATCGGGTCCAGCCCAAGGGTCATGATGAAACGAGCTGAGGAACTCAAGAGTCAAGTTCCTATAAGTGTTGTTCTTGTCGTCAAACTGGTCCCACTGGAGTTGATGGCATAAAAATCTGACGCTTGGCTCTATCCCCAAGGCATCCATGCAGTCATGGTCAGGGTACCTGGTAGGAGCCATAGGGCGTCTCATGTGAACATAGTAACGCTCTCTCTGTGCATCATCTCTAAAGGCCACGTGCATGTCATCAGGGTTCTGCATTCTGTACAAGGTTAGCAAACAAGTCCTGAAAGCACATAAGACATTCAATCGTGAGTCCTGACATAATAAAATAGACAAATTAAAATAAAGTAAAAATAAAAATAAAAAGTACAAAAATAAGAAAAACCATGGGTTGCCTCCCAGGCAGCGCTTGTTTAACGTCATTAGCTCGACGACCGATATTTTAAACATCATTGGAAGGATATGGTGGATCACTCAGAGTATGACCGGTGTATGTTGTTGGAATGTCACCTCCTTCGTAGGGCTTCAACCTCTGTCCATTGACTATGAACGGTTTACATGTTTGGTTCTTGATTTCAATAGCACCGGATCTCAGGATCTTAGATACTTCGAAAGGGCCAGTCCATCTCGAACGGAGTTTACCTGGAAATAGTCGTAACCTAGAATCGAACAGGAGAACAGGATCGCCTATTTTGAAGTCTCTTCTTATGATTCTTTTGTCATGCCAAGCTTTTGTTCTTTCTTTGTATATGATGGCATTTTCGTAGGCAGATTGTCTGAGCTCTTCTAATTTGTGGATATCAAGGATACGTTTCTCACCAGCTGTCAAGTAATCCAAATTCAAAGTTTTGATGGCCCAGTAGGCCTTATGCTCCAACTCAAATGGTAAGTGACATGATTTTCCATAGACCAGTTGATAAGGGGTTGTTCCTATAGGAGTTTTGAAAGCGGTTCTATAGGCCCATAATGCTTCTTGAAGTTTCTGCGACCAATCTTTTCTAGATATAGAGACAGTCTTCTCGAGGATTTGTTTTATCTCCCTATTAGATACTTCCACTTGTCCATTGGTCTGTGGGTGGTATGGTGTTGCTACTCTATGCTTAACTCCATACTTGCTTAAAAGTTTATCAAATATTCTCGATATGAAGTGTGATCCTCCATCACTTATGACTAAACGGGGTGTTCCAAACCTGGGAAATATATAATTCTTGAATAATTTGATGACTACTCTGGTGTCGTTTGTGGGTGCGGCGATAGCTTCAATCCATTTAGACACGTAGTCAACAGCTACTAATATGTACTGATTTCCAAAAGATGGTGGGAACGGTCCCATAAAGTCTATACCCCATACGTCGAAGAGTTCTACTTCTTGGATATTTCTTAACGGCATTTCATTACGTCTTGAAATATTTCCTGTGCGTTGGCATCTGTCACACTTGACAATGAAAGCATGGACATCACGCCACATAGTAGGCCAGAATAGGCCAGCTTGAAGAATCTTGGCGTAGGTCTTAGATGTGCTTGCATGTCCGCCATAGGGTGCGGAGTGACAATGCTCAATTATATTATTTACCTCTTCTTCTGGAACACAACGGCGGAAAATGCCATCTTTACCTCTCTTGAAAAGAAATGGATCGTCCCAATAGAAGTTTCTCACATCACTATAGAACTTCTTCTTCTGGTGGTAGTTTAGATCAGGGGGTATGATGTCAGCGGCTAGGTAATTAACAAAATCTGCATACCAAGGTACATTGCTTATAGCTAAGGATTTATGAAATTGCTCATGAGGGTCTGGGTTATCATCTTCAATGGTTTCTAGTTGGGCTATCAGTCTATCGTAGGCAAAATCGTCATTTATGGGTACTGGATCAGGTTTCAGGTATTCTAGCCTAGATAGGTGATCAGCTACCACATTATCAGTGCCTTTCTTGTCACGGATATCCAAATCAAACTCTTGTAATAATAGAATCCATCGAAGTAACCTAGGCTTGGCATCCTTTTTGCTTAGTAAGTAACGAATGGCAGCATGGTCGGTGTAAACTATAATCTTGGCTCCTACTAGATAAGATCTAAATTTGTCTATTGCAAAAACTACAGCTAGGAGCTCTTTTTCGGTTGTTGCGTAGTTGAGCTGTGCAGCGTCTAGGGTTTTACTGGCATAATAAATCACATGTAACTTCTTATCTTTTCTCTGACCTAGAACGGCTCCAACAGCATAATCACTGGCGTCACACATTATCTCAAACGGTTCCGACCAATCAGGGGGTTTCATTATAGGTGCTGAAATCAGAGCTTGCTTCAGAAGATTAAATGCTTCAGTACATTTTTCATCGAAGATGAACTCAGCATCTTTCATTAAAAGACCAGTTAAGGGCTTTGTTATTTTGGAGAAATCCTTGATAAAACGTCGGTAAAATCCGGCATGTCCAAGAAAACTTCTTATCTCCCTGATAGTCTTCGGCGGTTTTAGATTCTCTATGACCTCTATTTTTGCTTTATCTACCTCTATACCTTTTTCGGAAACTATATGTCCTAAAACAATCCCTTCGGTGACCATGAAATGACATTTTTCCCAATTTAGCACAAGGTTTACCTCCACACATCTCTCCAGGATTTTCTCAAGGTTGACAAGACAATTTTTGAAATCTGACCCACAAACTGAGAAATCGTCCATAAATACTTCCATGATTCCATCCAAATAATCAGCAAAGATAGACATCATGCAGCGTTGGAAAGTTGCAGGAGCATTACAAAGTCCAAAAGGCATTCTTCTATAGGCAAAGGTTCCAACTGGGCATGTAAAGGTAGTTTTTTCTTGATCTTCGGGGTGAATAGGTATTTGGAAGAATCCTGAATATCCATCTAAATAACAAAAGTAAGAGTGTCTGGCTAGGCGCTCCAACATTTGGTCTATGAATGGTAATGGGAAATGGTCCTTCCTAGTTGCTTTATTTAATTTTCTATAATCTATGCACATACGCCACCCTCCATCAGTTCTTTTTGCTACAGGTTCGCCCTTCTCGTTTTGCACGACTGTGATGCCTCCCTTTTTAGGTACTACATGCACAGGACTCACCCATTTACTGTCTGAGATCTGATATATTATACCTGCCTCTAGTAACTTAAGAACTTCAGTCTTAACTACAGTACTTATTATAGGATTTATTCTACGTTGGTGTTCTCTAGAAGGTTTTGAATCTTCTTCAAGCAAAATCCGATGCATGCATACGGATGGGCTTATTCCTTTTAGATCAGAGATCTTATATCCTAAGGCTGAGGGGTACCTACGTAAAACTTCTAATAATTGATCGGTTTCTTCTTGGTTTAAGGTAGCACTGACTATAACTGGACGGTTCATATCTTCATCAAGAAATTCATATCTCAGGTTTTTAGGCAGTTCCTTAAGTTTTACGGTCGGTTTTATAGGGCAAGGCATAGGATCTGGGGTAAGAGATAAACATTCGTGAAGGTTATCATCAATGTAGGGTGCTTTATAATTGTCATCTTCCAAAATAAGGGTTGATGGCAATTTTATAGATTCAGTTTCTTCTTCTTGTTCTAATTCCCTAATATATTCTTCGATGATATCTAAGGCATAACAAGAATCTCCTATCACAGGTGCCATAAGAAATTTTGACAATATAAATTCTATCTTCTGGCCACCTACCTCAAAAGTTAGTTTTCCCTTTTTAACATCTATTACGGCTCCAGCAGTCGATAAGAACGGTCTACCTAGGAGGATTGGCATGTCGTCATCTTCTTTAATGTCCATGACAACAAAATCAGTAGGTATAAACAGCTGACCTATCCTAACAGGGACGTCTTCAAGTATGCCTATAGGGTATTTAACGGATCTATCGGCTAATTGAAGTGACATCTTAGTAGGTTGTAATTCTCCTAAGTTTAATCTCTCACAAACTGCTAAAGGCATTAAGCTCACACTAGCTCCTAAGTCTAGAAAAGCTTTTTCGATGACATGATTCCCCAAAACACAAGGAATGGAAAAATTTCCGGGATCTTTATCTTTCTTTGCTAATCTATTTTCGGAAATAGAATTACATTCCACGGGTTTCGGATCTTCGAGTCTACGTTTATTTGTAAGTATGTCTTTGAGAAACTTAGCATAAGAAGGTATTTGGGTGATGGCTTCTGTAAAGGGGATTTCTACGTGAAGTTTTTCTATAACCTTAACGAATTTTTGATATTGATTATCGATTTGGGTTTTCTTTAATCTTTGAGGGTAAGGTATTGGTGGTTTGTATGGCGGTGGCGGTACATAGGTTTTATTTTTAGGTTCTTCTCCTTTTTCTTGACTTTCCGGGGTTTCAGGCTTCTCTGGTTCCTTTTCCTCATTCCTCTCAGAAGTTTCGGGCTCACTTAATCTAGGGTTTAAAGGTTCCTTATAAGCGGTTCCACTTCGTAGAGTAATGGCATTAGCTTGCCCTTTCGGGTTTTGTTGAGGTTGTCCAGGGAACTGTCCTCCAGGTGTAGTCTGTGGGGCTTGGTTTAACGCTACCTGAGAGATCTGGGTTTCAAGCATCTTATTATGAGTAATAATTTGATCAACCTTGGTTCCTAACTTGGTAATTAGTTCGTTAACATGGACGTTATGGTTCATGAACTCTTTGTTTTGTTGTTTTTGAGCAACGATAAAATCTTTTACAACTTCCTCAAAGCTCGGGCTAGGTGGTACAGGTTGCATAGGTTGATTTGTTCTAGGGGCTTGGTAACCTTGTTGTCTCGGAGGTGCGGTATTTTGGATAGGGTTATTATTTTTGTAGGAGAAGTTTGGGTGATTCCTCCATCCAGGGTTATATGTGTTTGAAAATGGGTTCCCTTGGGTATAGTTCACTTGCTCAGTGTTGGTTTCATTCAACAGATTGCATTCGGCGGATTGGTGTCCTTGCGTTCCACATATCTCACAATTCGGCGAAACTGCGGCAACAGTATTCGGAGTTGTACACATATGTTCGACTCTAAGGGCCAACGCGTCCATTTTAGCCTGCATCATGTCTATAGAGCTTAGCTCATGTATTCCTCCTTGGGCTTCCTTCTTTTCCACTGTCGCTCGTTCTACTCCCCATGATTGATGGTTTTGGGCCATATCCTCGATAAGGGCACTAGCTTCAGGGTAAGGTTTGTTCATCAGTGCGCCACCAGCGGCAGCGTCGATGGTCATTTTAGTGTTATAAAGAAGTCCATTATAGAAGGTTTGGATGATTAGCCAATTCTCTAGGCCATGGTGTGGGCATGCTCTTAATAGTTCTTTATATCTCTCCCCGGCAACGGCGCCAAAAACTTGATGCGTGTTTTTCGCAAGTGTACGAATCACGTCAAAGTAATATAAAAGATTATCGAATCCACAGAGACCAAGTGTCAATCTATCGTACCCGTTGTTATGGTGTTTATCTAAGGCAACTATTTTTAAGGGTTTTAGTAAGGGTGCAATGGTAAATAAAATTATAATTTTAAATAATAAATAAAAGACAGGCTCGAATGTAATTCACGTAATCAATGATAATCCAGTACTTGTTAATGGAACTACTTATGGGCAATGTTTTCTCCTTTGAAAAGAACTAATTTAACAGGAACTGTCGCTTTCGCGTATTCAGAACCGAGTTGTACTCTCTAATCAACCCCTCCTATTGTCACGGATAAAAAGGTGCGTACTGCGTTAGAGTAGTAAACCTATTTTTAAGAAATATAGTTTCTTAACAAAGTTGAAAAGTATTTTAACCTGGACTTCTTAGCAAAAAGAGGTTCTTATGAACCAGACTCTAAATCTCATAACGCGTCCGAAAATCGTTTTAAAATCTCTTTTCTTTTTAATCTAAAAACTCCTAATGAACTATACAAAGCGCTTTTGGCTGTTTTTGAAATAGTTAAAAACAATTACTTGAATTGAAAGATAAAATAGCCCTTAGGTGTTTCCACGAACAATTATACTGATTACTGGTTTAATTACGATCCTTACATTCTAACCTTTATGGGATTAGTTAGACATGATAAAGTAAATATTCTTTTTATAGTTTTTCATATGAGTAATTTAAAGCGAGTGCGGGAAGTAAACAAAGTAAATGTGCGAGTGCGGGAAGTAAACAAAGTAAATGTGCGAGTGCGGGAAATAAACAAAGTAAATGTGCGAGTGCGGGAAATAAACAAAGTAAATGTGCGAGTGCGGGAAATAAACAAAGTAAATGTGCGAGTGCGGGAAATAAACAAAGTAAAGTGCGAGAAAATAAATAAAAGTAAAGCAATGCGGAAAAATAAAATACTAACTGGAATTAAAATGGTGGCAGGATTAACTTCCTCCAGAGTGCTCCAAAACTCGAACCACAGACAGATTACAGACTCGATCACTCGATTGCAGAGGCACCCCGATGTGGAATGGCAACTGCTTTATAACTGATATATGCCTAGAGAATTCTAATTCTGGATGAAGAAAAACGAAAATCTAAGGTCCTATTTATAGGAGAAACTGAAAGCATGAAATGACCGGGACGCCCCTCCACTAAAAAGTGGAGGTTATGAAGTTTTGCCTTGTGGCGCCCGCCACAAGGTCATGGCGCCCGCCATGGTCCCTACAGGGGATGATGGAGTGGGGATCGTGGGTCTTGGAGGTTGAGGAGTGGTCTTGAGACGTGGCCACGTCATGGCTAACCCCATGGCGCCCGCCACGGTGGGTGCCGTAAGTGCAAAATGCTGAATTTCTAGGTTTTCGTCCGTTTTCACTCCTTTTTCGCTCCTTTTCCCGATTCAAGCTCCGATTATTATAAAAACCTGAAAACATAAGAAAATAAAGCAATAACAAAGCAAAACAACAATAAAAGCTAAGAATGCATGCGAAATCGGAGTCAGAAATACGGTGAATTTTAGTGTGATCATTGCACTTAATGCATACGAGACATCTGGTCGAGTACATAACATGGCATACATGATAGATCCTATTGCAGATGCATATGGAATCTTATTCATGCAATCCCTTTCTTCCTTAGTTGAAGGGGATTGTGGTTTTGATAAACACAGACCATGTTGCATAGGTATGAATCCTTTCTTGGAATCATGCATATTAAAGCGTCTCAACACTTTATCTATGTATGTACTCTGACTTAGGCCAAGCAGTTTTTGTGATCTATCTCTATAGATCCTAATTCCTAATATATAGGCTGCTTCACCTAGGTCTTTCATAGAAAAACAATTCCCTAACCAAGTCTTCACTTGTTGCAAGGTAGGGACATCGTTTCCAATGAGTAATATGTCATCTACATATAATACCAGAAACACGATCATGCTCCCACTAACCTTCTTGTAGACACAAGGTTCATCTTCATTTTTGATGAATCCATATTGTTTTACTGTTTCATCAAAACGAAGATTCCAGCTTCTGGAAGCTTGCTTCAATCCATAGATTGATCGCTGTAACTTGCATATCTTTTGGGCATCTTGTGGTATGTCAAATCCTTCAGGTTGTGTCATGTACACATCCTCAAGAAGATTCCCATTAAGGAAAGCAGTTTTGACATCCATCTGCCATATTTCATAATCATGATATGCAGCGATGGCAAGTAAAATCCGAACAGATTTAAGCATTGCAACTGGTGAAAAGGTTTCATCATAGTCAACCCCATGAATTTGTTTATAGCCTTTTGCAACCAGTCTTGCTTTATAGGTATGTACCTTACCATCCATGTCAGTCTTCTTCTTGAAGACCCACTTGCATCCTATAGGGTTAACTCCTATAGGAGGTTCTACCAAGGTCCAAACCTGGTTTGTGTACATGGAATCCATTTCAGATTTCATGGCTTCTAGCCACTTCTCAGACTCAGGACCAGTTATGGCCTCTTTGTAGGTCACAGGCTCATCTTGATCCATGAGTAATACATCACCCTGATCACTTATGAGATATCCATATCTCTCAGGTTGGTGACGTATCCTGCTTGACCTACGCTGGTCTTGTTCTACTTGAGCAGGTTGCTCTTCCACAACTACTTGTGTTTCCCGCTCTAGTTCCTCCATAGGTGTTTCAATGTTTTGTGATTCTTGAATTTCTTCAAGCTCTATTTTCCTCCCACTGTTTCCTTTGGAAATAAAATCCCTTTCCAGAAAGACTCCAGTTCGAGCGACAAACACTTTGCCCTCAGAAGGATTGTAGAAGTAATATCCTCTTGTTTCTTTAGAATACCCCACAAATAAGCATTTGTCAGATTTGGGCTCAAGCTTGGTTGAAATTTGTCGTTTGACGTAAACTTCGCAACCCCAAATCTTCATGTAAGACATATGTGGTTTCTTACCACTCCATATCTCATATGGTGTCTTATCAACCTTTTTGGATGGAACACGGTTAAGTGTGTAAGCTGCTGTTAATAATGCATGTCCCCAAAAGGAGTTTGGAAGATCGACGTGACTCATCATGGATCGGACCATGTCTAACAAGGTTCGATTTCTTCTCTCAGATACACCATTCCATTGTGGTGTTCCAGGAGGAGTAAGTTGGGATAGAATCCCATACTCTTTTAGATGGTCATCAAATTCTAGGCTTAAATATTCACCGCCTCGATCTGATCGAAGATCTTTAATATTCTTACCTAGTTGGTTTTGTACTTCATTCTTGAATTCCTTGAACTTTTCAAAGGACTCAGATTTGTGTTTCATTAAATACACATATCCGTATCTACTGAAGTCATCAGTAAAAGTGATGAAGTACTGAAAACCTCCTCTGGCTGGTATGTTCAGTGATCCACATACATCAGTATGTATGAGTGCCAAAAGATCATTAGCTCTTTCACCTTTTCCTGTGAATGGGGACTTTGTCATCTTTCCAATTAAACAAGATCTGCATGTCTCATATGATTCATAATCAAAAGAGTCCAAGAGTCCATCTTTATGGAGTTTGGAAATGCGTTTCTCATTTATGTGGCCTAATCGACAGTGCCAAAGGTAAGTTGGATTCAACTCATTAGGTTTCAACCTTTTAGTATTAATGTTATAAATTGGCATTTCAAGATCAAGGACATATAGTCCATTATTCATTTTTGCAGTAGCATAGAATATATCATTCAAATAAATGGAGCAACAATTGTTCCTTATTATGAATGAAAAACCAAACTTGTCCAAACAAGAAACGGAAATAATATTCCTGCTAATTGCAGGTACATAATAACAGTTCTCTAACTGAATTATTAAACCACTAGGTAAAGTTAAAACATAAGTTCCTACAGCTAAAGCAGCAACCTTTGCTCCATTGCCAACTCGTAGGTCAACTTCACCTTTTGCCAAATCTCTACTCCTTTTTAGCCCCTGCACATTAGTACAAATGTGAGAACCGCATCCAGTATCTAATACCCATGATGCAGAAGTAGATAAATTAATTTCAATAACAAAAATACCTGAATTTGAAGTCTCTACTCCATTATTCTTATCTTCCAGGTACTTTGGGCAATTTCTCTTCCAATGTCCGGTCTTACCGCAATGGAAGCAAGTGCCCTCCTTTGCTATTCCTCCACTAGGCTTCAAAACAGGAGGAGTGGGTTTGGGTTTGGCAACTTCCTTGCCTTTCCCTCTACCACCCTGTTTGATGGGCCTCTTGTTTTGTTTCTTTCCATTACTGACCATCAGAATGGATTTCCCTTTTGTCTTCATATTCTGCTCAGCAGTTCTCAACATGCCTAGCAGTTCTGGAAGACTTTTGTCCAAGTCATTCATATTGAAATTCAGGACAAACTGACTGAAGCTCTCTGGCAACGATTGCAAGATCAGATCAATCGCAAGTTCTTTTCCAAGGGGAAACCCTAATCTGTCAAGGTTCTCCACATACCCAATCATCTTGAGTACATGGGGACTTACAGGGGCTCCGTCAGCTAACTTGTTGTTAAAAAGGGACTTTGAAACCTGAAACCTCTCATTTCTTGCTTGCTCTTGATAAAGCGTTTTCAGATGTCCGATCATATCGAACGCAGACATGTTCTCGTGTTGCTTTTGCAACTCAGAGTTCATGGTAGCAAGCATGAGGCAAGCGGTTTCATTGGCATCATCGAAATGCTTCTTATAAGCATCTCTTTCTGCCTTTGGTGCAGAACTAGGAGGTTCCTCCTCAGGAACTGGTGTCTCCAAGACATACAGCTTCTTATCGTGCTTGAGGACAATCCTCAGATTACGGTGCCAATCCAGGAAATTTGTCCCAGACAATTTTTCCTTATCTAGGATGGATCGCAAAATATTGTTCGATGTGTTTGTTGTCATGGTAATCTACAAGAGAAATATGAAAATATAAGTATCATTAAAACAACATATTTAATTAGGCCTTTAATCAAATATGCTCCCACTATTTTATTCAAAACAAATGACCCTCATCATTTGATTCGGAAAATCCCGTTGGAAGACTTTCTAGTGGGTCGAGATCCATGTTTCACTTTGTTTTAAGTCAGCGTTAGGCTGATTTCACAAAACTAAGTTATTTAGGTAGGAACTCCTTCCAATTGTATCTCATACAACTCTCGAATATTTTCAATTGGGTGAATAACTCCTTATTCTGATCCATCACATGAATCATTCCCAATTCTTGCTTCTAAACATATATAATCTTATTATAATTTGTTTAGTTAAGTTTGACCCATTGTTTTAGCAATTGGATATTACAATTATCCCATCACACCTTACTAATATAGAACATGCACCTCGCGTAGGCGAAACCTACAATGCTCGATACTAGTCTTGATGAGTGCTAAAAATTGGAAAGCATAAACTTAATATTTAATTTTGAGGGAATTTGTTATTAGTTTGATCTCACCGGCTTAACATGCAAAACGTCTCTCACATGCATCAACATACAATTACATGCATCAACATACATATAAAAAAAAAGATACAATTATGGCCCCTAACGCAATTGTTCTCTCAAGCCAATGAGAGAACCTAAGCTAACCTAATAACGATCTAAGCTTCTCCAAGCATGATCTCCAAGGTTATCCTCCTTTAATATTGAATACTTCCTTTTTTTTTCATAACATAATATTACATTACATATAAGAAAACTCGTTTTACATACGAGGGAGTGAGATGAGAAAAGAAGTTACATAAAGAGATTGAGAGAGAGGCACGACACGCAGGCCGTATTCAAAAATCCCAAAACAATAATAAAGGAAAAACTAAGGCCATAACTGATCACCACAAATAAATAATAATAAACACACTTTTATTATTAGTTTAAAATTCCGATAATTAAATAAACTAAATTAAATTTCGGCTGATTGATCACACTTTGCAGACTTAGCCGGGGGTTCCGCTGCCCGGTCAGCGCCTCCTTGCGGGGTTGTTAGGGGCAGCGCCCCAGCGAAAAATTTTATGAACACTTCATTGTATTTCACGTCGTTTCCTGCACAACTTTTGTGCATTTACAACCCCAACCGGAAAAGTCTGCGGCAATACAACACTTGTACTGCCATTAATCCTAATGCAACAATTTCATGCCGTCAAACACAACTCGATTGATAACTCAATATGATAGATCAACATGTCATTGCTGTCGCTACTGCGAAAATCGGCGCCGGCTGACAGAAGAGTCGCCACCGTGCGTTATTTATCCCTCAGAGCGGGAAAGGAAACGCTCGAAGTAAACCTCGCAAAAAACGGGGAGAAGGTATGGTCATCGCAACCATAGCCTGGGTTCGGGAGTCGGTTACGCAAGGGGAAGGTATTAGCACCCCTCACGTCCGTCGTACTCGACGGGATCCACGCTTGCTTGGGTTGTCTACTGGATGCAAAACAATCTATCTACGGCTGCTAAATCTAAAGGGGAGGAAATTGACTCGATAGAGCGTCGCACTCTATGCCTACGTATTCTCAAGAGAGAAAGTCAGAGTCAACGTAGTTCGGGACTACAGGGAAAATTGGCTCGCCAAGACCTCGCGTCTTGTGCCTACGTTCTTCCACTGGATGGAAAATCAGAGCAAACGTAGTTCAGACTAACTACGGCTAACAAAACATTCTCACACAGTAGTGAGAAAAACAACTGGCTTCACAGGGTCGGGAACCTATGGGCAAAACTATGGCTTGGTCTCAAATGCCCTCGAGCAAGAGAGAAAAAAGGGTTCAATTAATCGTCCGCGGGAAAGTCTCGATCGCACAGCCGCGAGAGAACAAAAGTCAGTCGTTAGTGTGCTCGCTAGGATATCGCATCCTATGCCTACATATCTTCGGCTGGTGCGAAGAATCAGAGCAGCTGTAGTTCGGCTACTACGGGACCACAGCTCAAATCTCGTTTTATTAATCTCTGAAAAATGATTACAATGAGTTGGATACTGAAAAGATAAATCTCCTAGGAAGTACTATCCTATTCTATCCTGAAAAATCGAGTGGAAAATAGCCCCCTAACAAATGGGCTTCTAAACTATCCTAAAATCGGGAAAATAATCTCTATGAAAATATCCTAAAAGAAAATGCTTGAAAAATATTAAATCGACACTTTAATATTTTTTCCTTCTTTTCCAATCCTTTTCTCACATGTTTTTCAATATATTTTTTCAAATATTTTTCTCCAATATTTTCACCCTTTTTTCAATATATTTTCATATACTTTTTCTTGAATATTTTCCTATTTCCTTTTTCCATATTTTCCATATTTTTTTCAATATATCCTTTTTTCTCTTTTTCTTTTTCTCCAACTATTTTTCAAATATTCTTTTCTACTTGTTTTTCATTCTCTTTTTCTTTTTCTATATTTCAAATATATTTTTCTTTATTATTTCTTTTTTTTTCCTTCTAGAAGCTTTAAACAAGAGAAAGAAAATAAAAAAAATACAACAAAGAAAGGGAGGGGGTACACTGCTACACGGGGGAATGATAAGCAGAAAATAACTAACTGAGATTGGGCCCAGCCCAGGTCTCTTCAGAAAAAACGCAGAGGGGGGTGCTGTGTGCATCTGGGAGTATGCCAGAAACGCATTGGGCCCAAGCCCACTTCCTTCATCCAAAAAAAACGAAAGGGTGTATGTCAAAAAATGGAATTGGGCCTGAAGCCCAATCTCCCCTAACCCACCTTCTCTTCACTCTCAGGGTCTGAAAACCCTAGGTTCTCTCCTTCTTCTCCCTTGCAGCGCCGCCGTCACCCCTCTCCATCTCCTCCGTCTCCATCATACGTCAATCATCACGCGCCAGAAGGTGGAGTTTGACGATCTCGCTGAAGAAAATGACGAAGCTCCTGAGAATTTTGATAAAGATCTATGAAGATTCATCATCCCTGATGAATTTCTGGGAAGAACCAATGAAGAATCCCTAGAACTTGAATATTCTTCCTTCTGGAAATCTGGTGATGCTCGTTTGATGAAGATCCCTGTTG
Organism: Lathyrus sativus; assembly: GCA_963859935.3. Classification (NCBI taxonomy): domain Eukaryota; kingdom Viridiplantae; phylum Streptophyta; class Magnoliopsida; order Fabales; family Fabaceae; genus Lathyrus; species Lathyrus sativus. The sequence continues at coordinate 420,557,264 of OZ012737.1, forward strand.
ATGGTTGACGTTTGTTGAACGGTGAAGATGAAGGTTCTTGGATCTGGGAAGTTTTCTGGAAATATTATGAACGGCGATGAACATTCATGGACCTGGATGAATGTTGATGGACGGTTGACGGTTTGGAAGTTCTTCCTGAAGAAGATGGAGTTCCTTAAAGACTGCTGGGAAAAAAAACCATGGTTGTTGATGACGTTCTTCGGGAGACGATGATCTGAAGGATGAAGGAAGAGATTTCTGGAAATGGATGAGTGTGTTCACTGACGGACACTTGAAGGTTGATCGGAGGAAGATGGAAGTTGTGATCGGAATCTGGAACTTTTCTGAGGTTTTCCGACGAAGCTTTGGTAGTGATGATCGGAAACTGGAAAGGATTGGAGGTTTTTTTTTTCTGATGAAGTTTTGGTGGAGTTTTCTGGGTTTGGTGAAGGCTAAAGGAGGAGGACGATGAGTGTTGGCCGGGATCTGAGTTTTGGACGTTCTCCGGCGGGATTGGTGGTGGCCGCCGGCCATGCAGGCCGGTCGGTGAAGATTTCCGGCGAAGCGCTGTGGGTGGCTGTGTGGTCGCCACGTGGTGGTGTTAGTGGGGTGGTGGCATGCATGCCCTCCACGTGTGGGAGCATGTGGCAGAGTGGAGGGAGCGTCTGGGGTGGCGTGGCAGATGCCTGATGATGAAGCGTGGGCCCTCTCCCTGCCAACACGTGGCGAGCTTGCTATTTAAAGCTGAGATTTTCGGAAGCTTCTGGAAGGATCTAGGATGCGCTGGAGTTAGCTGGAATGTTTAGGACCATTCTGGACTTTTCTTGGACAGTTTCTGCACTAATGGGCCTGCGAATCAGATTGAAGCCCAACGAAATGGGGTCCAAAAAAACTCTGAAAAACTGAAAACACGATAAAAAAATCTAATTAACACCTAATCCTTATTAACTACTAATAATACTATAAAAAAATCTAATAAACTCACTAATCTAAAAAATTAAACTAAATCTCTATTAAATTTAAAAAGACTATTATTTATTTAAATTCTATAAAAGAAGAAAAATCTATTTAACTCTATTATCCTGAAAAATGAATTAAAAATATTAAAACTATTTAAAATCTATTTAAATTCTAATAATATCCTATATTAAATTCTAAAAAAAAAAGACTATATTATTTACAAATGATTTAAAATCTATAAAAGAAAATAAAATGAAAAATCTATTTATTTCTTAAAAAATGAAAGATCTATATTATATTCTAAAAATCCATATTACTCTATATTATCTAAAAGAAAATCTATATTATCTTATTTAAAACTATTAGTACCCTATTACTATTCTAAAACAAAAACTATTCTATATTATCTAAAAATATTAAAATCTATTTAAAATCCTATTAAATCCTAAAAATGAATTTAAAATCTATTTGAACCCTAAAAAATGCCAATAAATCCAGAAAAATCACCATAATTCCCAGAGGAACAAAAATAAGCACCGAACGACACAAAAATAATCGGTAAAAATAAACGGGCACCGAAATATCCCAAAAATCGATTTTATCTATCTGAACTGATTAACAACACCTGAAACACGAGACGGGAGCTGTGATCCCTGATAAAATCAATACAAATGAAAAATGCAATGTATGCAATATGCAGATGCGAATGCGATTATGCGTCGAAACATCGAGCCAAATGCGAGACCCGGTTGGTCAAATTTTGGGGTGCAACAGCTGCCCCTATTCAAGCGACTTCGACCTGAATGGGTGAAGAGCGCTCAGCCTTCAAACATTCAAGGTAGATGACGGTTGAATACAAATGGAACCCTGAAATTTGCCAACCGCAAGAATATACTGCAAAGCTGCTTGAGGAATAGCTTCCAATAAACTGAAGTTTGGTTGTCACGGCAACATCTGGTCGATTTTCTGATACAATTTTCTTCTCCTTTTCAACACCTGTGTAACGCCACAAGTATTGAAATAATGCTTCGGGAAAGCAAACGACTTGATTCCCATTTCTCTCATGGGATCAAATCTGGTCAAGTCACAGTTCACTGCGAACTTGAGGACAATTCTCCTGGGGGGAATTCTGAAGGGAACTGCTTGGCACCTATTCTGACGAAGGCGGCAGCTTCATAAATCTGATATATGTCAATCTCCGTTGTTGTTGTTGTTTTTTCCGATGCTGATGTAACAACCAAATATGAAGAATCACTCCGCTGGGGAAGTCGAGAAGCTGTACCACACAACTCTGCAGGTGAACAAATTCGAAATCCAATAGGTAACCATTCTGGTCCATGTTTCGACATGCGTATGATGCAATGCCCTATATGACATGTAAATGCTGTACATTCTGTTTGAAAATGCAATGCCCAGATGGCATGGAAATGCTATATGTTTGATAGATGCAATGACTATATATGCAAATGCTAATGCAGGCTCGAGCTGCCAGAGAACACCAGGTCTGAAAACCACTTGGCAAAATAAATGCCGAAGATAACGTCAACTCTACTGGGGATGACCTGAAGTCACAGAACCATCTCAGCAAAATAAATGCTGGAAACGGGAAATCAAATCCGCTGGGGATAACCGTTCTGCTGGAGAAATGAAAAGGCAACCCTGCCCGGTGACTTTACTGGGGAAAGAAAACAACTCTGCTCGGGGATGCTTCCTTCAAACCATTGACAACTGACTGTGCTCTGTGGGGATTTACCCAAACTGGGATTGATTACGCGCGGCACACTGCTGGAAATGCTCCTACTATCAAGGATACCAATCTCAATTTGCTGAGGATACTCCTGATCCTACTCTGATACGGGGTAAAATACAATCTCAACTCTTTCGGGGATAATACGCAACTTTCATCTGTTGAAGAGTAACAATTCTGATTTAACAACATCCACAAGGAATTCAAACATTACTCGGAGCACTGGCATTAATCGAGCTTCGTATCGGGGAACATGACAACATGCGGGTCATTGGAAAATACTGCGTCAGATACCTTCAGGTTTTTTGTTTCTTTTCTGGTTTATGGTAAACACGGACTATGTACACAGTGGAATATATGGAAATACTAGACGAGAACTAGCATCCAAAGGTAGACTACCAGGCGAGAACTGATAGGTGAGGAAAATTGAACAAACATTGATTTGTTTTTTGGACATCAGACGGGCTGACTGGATAACAGACTGAGGAAAAGGCAACCAGGCGAGAACTGGCTGAAAGCTAACGTACACCAGGCGAGAACTGGTATACCACATAGGTTAAAACACACGATGACCAGGCGAGAACTGGTTACGCAACGACATGTACCAGGCGAGAACTGATACAACATTTGAAGAAATGGCGGCCAGACGAGAACTGGTTACCAATAAACTGCACCAGACGGGAATGGATGCTTACAATAAACTGCACCAGGACGGGAACTGATGCTTACAGTAGGGTAGGCCAGACGAGAACTGGTTACCGGTTTGCCAGGCGAGAACTGGACTTTGGAAACGACTGGTTACTGACACGCAACAGGTTTAAATTGCAGGATAATGATCCAACGACAACAAGGTCTTCTTATTTGAAAGGCTTAGGTTTTTTGATAAGGGTATTGACATGATTCCCCGATACTCAACTCCGGCTGGGGATAGACAAGCTGGCTTGAATGACTTGCCCCTGGTACACTCAGCTGGGGGATAAAAGACTGGCGTGCACAACTTGCCCCAGTACAATTCAACTTGCCCCAATCTAACTCTTAGGAGTACTTGCTCTGAACAGCTTGCCTTGAGAATACTTCGAGAATATTTGCCCCGGTATCTGTACAACAACAGAATTCAATCTCCATTAGACACCTAACAACCCAGTTGATTTCAACATTCCCTGCGATGACTTGCCCCTGAATGAGCGTTCTAGCGACTTAACCCGCTCTGATTATCCGCTGGAAGTCTCTGCTTTCAAATATCCGCGTTCTGTATAACTGCCCCTGAATGGCTCTCGAGAAGACTCACTTCTGATCAACTACTTCTCAAATAAACTGCCCCTGCTCAACTGAAGCTTCGGGACTTGTCCTCAGACTGCCTGATACCGAACTTACTGGAAGATAATGCCCCTGATTCATTGGGCTTCACAACATACACCGTTCTGGTTCAGACTGCTGAATTACTCAGTCCTGCTCGATTATTCCCTGCTGGAATTTCTTTCATGCCAATTACTAACCTGCAATTAAAATTGTCTATTTACGAATGGTAATCTTAATGCAATGGTTATGCATATTTTGAAAAAATTTGAGCTGTCACTCATTTACATGCATGATGATTGTGAGTGACGAATGAACCAAAGTGCAAACGTAATGCTTACGTGGTCGGTAAAAATGCAATAAGGATGTGACTAGCAAGTCAAGAAAGAGTCAGGTTACTCGACCTTATCGTAATGCGCTTCAGATTTACCCTACCTCAATTAGGTCTTTTAAGGGTTGTATCGTGGTCGGGTTCACGGTTCATGGAACAAAGGATATTTGGCTCAAATTTGATTTGTACCCACCCCTTCTACGTGATGATCTCCGATCCTAAGGTTCAGTTAACCTGGCACGAGCGCTCGCCTCTTCGAGAGGTATGTTGAATGGTAAGAACCACAGTTAAGGAATTCACAAGCTTTTCTGGAGTGACAGTTACTCTTTCTTCGCTTTCGGTGTCTGTGTACACGACTTTGTGGTTTGTTGGGGAAAATTTTCTTTTTGATCCCTTTTTTCCATTCTTTTGATACCCTAATTTTTGCCTGGACTGACTCATTTTGAGTTCTTTTCGATTTTTTCGTTTTCCTTTTTTGAAGTCCAGCGGGATGCCCTGATTTTCGCCTAAGTATTAGCTTTCCAGCTTTTCCTTTCTTTTTACTTAGCGAGCTTTCTTTCTTCTTTCTTTTGGAACAAAGTCGTGTGACACTGGTTGTCTTGATTGCTCCGCAAGGATTGTAACTGTCTCACTCCTGATTAGTGAGGTTTGACCTCTTGAAAGGTACAAACTGATTGGTCCTCGAAAGACAACACTCCTCTGTAAGACTTGAATGCTTGGTCAAGCTAACTGACAACTACCCTGCCCCGGGTTAAGATGTGAGGGTTTAACAGCCCAAAAAAACTTCTACTTCCTGGCTCGAAGTGGTTAACAAGGGACTAACTCCTTATCTCTCCAGTGTTTGGGGAATTTGAAACAATGCCTTGTACGTCATCGGTACGGTCTTATCTGAAAGCATACGATCATCGGTTATGAGTTCAGTTTCGTCATCCTCCCTCCTAACTTTGCTAGTCACAGCGATAAAACGGAGTGAATAAAATGCAAGTGTCAGTGCAATGCAGTAAATGAGCGACAGCGACATGACTAATTCAGAAAAATGCATAGTCACTTTATTATTATCACCATTCAAAACATACAATGTTTAAAGCAGGTAGTAACTAACAGGAAAGAAACTACAAATGCAAATGATACATAAAAGCTTGAGGACTGCAAATGCTGAGGCGCCCGCCTGTCTGAACCGCTGGCTTTTGCTGGGGAATGCCTTCCGAATCAACGAGCTCAAACAGCTGAGGGGTTTGGATGAACAAACAGAAATCCTTCTCGAAAGGAAATGCGATCCTGATCAATCAACTGCTGTACCTTTGCCTAAAATGCTTTACAATCTTCTGTTGAATGCCCCAGAGAGCCACCATGATAACCACACTGAACGTGGGGATTATACCCAGGAGGGTAAGGTTCTGGAACTGGCTTAAGAGTTTTCGGCTCCACCAAAGACTTCTGGATCAAAGATGGTAGCAACTGGCTATACGGCATAGGCACTGGGTGAAAAGGAGCATTCCTTCGTTCCAAGTTGTTGCGAGGTCTGTTCTGATTCTGACGCTGATTCTGATAACCTCGGCCACGAGTTCGCTGATTTGCAATGGAAGCGACATAAGATTCCTGATAGAGTGCCCCAGGCACGGCTGTCTGTTCAGTATAACAAGCCACGGGAGGTACTGATCTCTGATAAGATGACGAACCAACAAAATTCACTGATTCGCTTCGAGGATATTCAACCTTTGGCATGACTGAGTTGATCACAACTTCTTCTTCACTCTGATAGTCACAAGGATATTCAGTTTCCTCAGCTTGATCATATGAAGTAATCTGAATTTTCCCCATTCTTATGGAGTACTCGAGGCGCTCTCCTAATGCTACCACGTCAGAGAAACTTGCCGGAATCCCGAGCAATCTTTTGAAGTATGGATATTGTAGGGAATCTACAAACATGCTTGTCAGCTCTTGGTCTAACAGTGGTGGACGCACTCTAGCAGCAAATTCTCTCCATCTCTGAGCATATCTCCTGATAGGTTCATTGATCTCTTGAGACAACTCTAGCAAATGCATGCGATAAGGAGCTATGTCTAGGTTGTAATCGTACTGCTTCAGAAAAGCTCTGGCTAAATCCATCCATGACTGAATCTGAGTTCTCTCTAACTGCATATACCAACTCAGAGGTGCCCCAGTCAGACTATCTTGAAAGCAATGAATCATCAGCTTGTCGTTGTGCACAAATGAAGTCATTCTTCGGCAGAACATCACCAAATGTTGCTTCGGGCAACTATCTCCTTTGTACCTTTCAAACCTCGGCATTCTGAACTTCGGAGGTAACACTAGGCCAGGAACCAGACACATATTTGCAGCACTAGGAGTAACAGCGTCTTTACCTTTCAAGGCTTTGAATCTCTCTTCTAATGCACGAAACCTTTCAGCATACACGGGAGCTAATGGGTCTTCATTCTTTGTTGTTGGGACCTCTCTTCGGGGCTTTGGCACAGGGAAGACAAAACCCTGGTAGTCTGAGACATCAACAGAAGGAGAACGTTCACCTCGGACAACAAACTGCTCACGCAGGCCTTGGTCTTCAACAGATGGCTGCACAGGCTGAGCTGCAGTAAGGTTGTTCACTTGCGGGAAATCTTCGTCGGGCGGAGATCCATACAGAGGATTAGACGCCACGGTGAAACCAGACAAGGTATCAACAAACTGGAAGCTGCTCTTTGACATAGCTATCAATGGTCTTCAGCTTGACTTTGATGCTTGACTCTGATCAAATTTGCTTTAAATCTGCTTCAACCCCTTGGTCGTCTTCAATATTCACCTTCAGAATCAAAATAACAGCTGGATAAGAGCTCTGACTAGCTGGCGAATAGTATGCAATATGATGCGAAGATGCCTATGCAAATGCAATGCAATGCAATAAACACGGGATCACAACTCCCACATAATCTAAATACAGCTGCACTGCTGACGGAGCACGGTGCTCTGAAGAGAAGACCAGAATAACGGGTAGGTTGGAAGTTAAGTTTCCTGCACAAAAAAACCCCCCACTCACAGGTGTGGACCTATATCTGACAAGGTACGGCATCCTATGCGGTCGTCAGCGTCACAGACTTTCAAGACTGACGATACGATTCCCAGAAGGAGTGGCATCATCGAGTCCTGAAGAGGCCTCACTTAGCTAACTTCCAGATGATCGGTTCCCAGAGTCGACAATTCACCAAACCAGCAACCGTCTCAACCCAAAGGGTTGAAAGTGAAGCCAACCGGATGAATCTCGTCTGAGCGTGGATTTCATGAGACACTAGTGCCTACAAAGCAAGCACGCGCCCACTAATTTCCACTCTAATTCTAAGGTGCACTCCAAGCCCAGGTTCGGCTTATCTCAATCATAGAACACCCGTAACACCCCAATAGTAACAGATAATATCGATAAATAAGCCCCAAATAGACAAGCAAACGAGCGCTAGGATTGACTCTCTCTTAGGGGACGTTGGATCCCACATGCATAAGAACTATCGCAGTCCTTAGCAGCCAAGGGACGTTGGGTCCCCAGCAGAGTCGCCAGCTGTCGCTACTGCGAAAATCGGCGCCGGCTGACAGAAGAGTCGCCACCGTGCGTTATTTATCCCTCGGAGCGGGAAAGGAAACGCTCGAAGTAAACCTCGCAAAAAACGGGGAGAAGGTATGGTCATCGCAACCATAGCCTGGGTTCGGGAGTCGGTTACGCAAGGGGAAGGTATTAGCACCCCTCACGTCCGTCGTACTCGACGGGATCCACGCTTGCTTGGGTTGTCTACTGGATGCAAAACAATCTATCTACGGCTGCTAAATCTAAAGGGGAGGGAATTGACTCGATAGAGCGTCGCACTCTATGCCTACGTATTCTCAAGAGAGAAAGTCAGAGTCAACGTAGTTCGGGACTACAGGGAAAATTGGCTCGCCAAGACCTCGCGTCTTGTGCCTACGTTCTTCCACTGGATGGAAAATCAGAGCAAACGTAGTTCAGACTAACTACGGCTAACAAAACATTCTTACACAGCAGTGAGAAAAACAACTGGCTTCACAGGGTCGGGAACCTATGGGCAAAACTATGGCTTGGTCTCAAATGCCCTCGAGCAAGAGAGAAAAAAGGGTTCAATTAATCGTCCGCGGGAAAGTCTCGATCGCACAGCCGCGAGAGAACAAAAGTCAGTTGTTAGTGTGCTCGCTAGGATATCGCATCCTATGCCTACATATCTTCGGCTGGTGCGAAGAATCAGAGCAGCTGTAGTTCGGCTACTACGGGACCACAGCTCAAATCTCGTTTTATTAATCTCTGAAAAATGATTACAATGAGTTGGATACTGAAAAGATAAATCTCCTAGGAAGTACTATCCTATTCTATCCTGAAAAATCGAGTGGAAAATAGCCCCCTAACAAATGGGCTTCTAAACTATCCTAAAATCGGGAAAATAATCTCTATGAAAATATCCTAAAAGAAAATGCTTGAAAAATATTAAATCGACACTTTAATATTTTTTCCTTCTTTTCCAATCCTTTTCTCACATGTTTTTCAATATATTTTTTCAAATATTTTTCTCCAATATTTTCACCCTTTTTTCAATATATTTTCATATACTTTTTCTTGAATATTTTCCTATTTCCTTTTTCCATATTTTCCATATTTTTTTCAATATATCCTTTTTTCTCTTTTTCTTTTTCTCCAACTATTTTTCAAATATTCTTTTCTACTTGTTTTTCATTCTCTTTTTCTTTTTCTATATTTCAAATATATTTTTCTTTATTATTTCTTTTTTTTTTCCTTCTAGAAGCTTTAAACAAGAGAAAGAAAATAAAAAAATACAACAAAGAAAGGGAGGGGGGTACACTGCTACACGGGGGAATGATAAGCAGAAAATAACTAACTGAGATTGGGCCCAGCCCAGGTCTCTTCAGAAAAAACGCAGAGGGGGGTGCTGTGTGCATCTGGGAGTATGCCAGAAACGCATTGGGCCCAAGCCCACTTCCTTCAGCCAAAAAAAACGAAAGGGTGTATGTCAAAAAATGGAATTGGGCCTGAAGCCCAATCTCCCCTAACCCACCTTCTCTTCACTCTCAGGGTCTGAAAACCCTAGGTTCTCTCCTTCTTCTCCCTTGCAGCGCCGCCGTCACCCCTCTCCATCTCCTCTGTCTCCATCATACGTCAATCATCACGCGCCAGAAGGTGGAGTTTGACGATCTCGCTGAAGAAAATGACGAAGCTCCTGAGAATTTTGATAAAGATCTATGAAGATTCATCATCCCTGATGAATTTCTGGGATGAACCAATGAAGAATCCCTAGAACTTGAATATTCTTCCTTCTGGAAATCTGGTGATGCTCGTTTGATGAAGATCCCTGTTGATGGTTGACGTTTGTTGAACGGTGAAGATGAAGGTTCTTGGATCTGGGAAGTTTTCTGGAAATATTATGAACGGCGATGAACATTCATGGACCTGGATGAATGTTGATGGACGGTTGACGGTTTGGAAGTTCTTCCTGAAGAAGATGGAGTTCCTTAAAGACTGCTGGGAAAAAAAACCATGGTTGTTGATGACGTTCTTCGGGAGACGATGATCTGAAGGATGAAGGAAGAGATTTCTGGAAATGGATGAGTGTGTTCGCTGACGGACACTTGAAGGTTGATCGGAGGAAGATGGAAGTTGTGATCGGAATCTGGAACTTTTCTGAGGTTTTCCGACGAAGCTTTGGTAGTGATGATCGGAAACTGGAAAGGATTGGAGGTTTTTTTTTTCTGATGAAGTTTTGGTGGAGTTTTCTGGGTTTGGTGAAGGCTAAAGGAGGAGGACGATGAGTGTTGGCCGAGATCTGAGTTTTGGACGTTCTCCGGCGGGATTGGTGGTGGCCGCCGGCCATGCAGGCCGGTCGGTGAAGATTTCCGGCGAAGCGCTGTGGGTGGCTGTGTCGTCGCCACGTGGTGGTGTTAGTGGGGTGGTGGCATGCATGCCCTCCACGTGTGGGAGCATGTGGCAGAGTGGAGGGAGCGTCTGGGGTGGCGTGGCAGATGCCTGATGATGAAGCGTGGGCCCTCTCCCTGCCAACACGTGGCGAGCTTGCTATTTAAAGCTGAGATTTTCGGAAGCTTCTGGAAGGATCTAGGATGCGCTGGAGTTAGCTGGAATGTTTAGGACCATTCTGGACTTTTCTTGGACAGTTTCTGCACTAATGGGCCTGCGAATCAGATTGAAGCCCAACGAAATGGGGTCCAAAAAAACTCTGAAAAACTGAAAACACGATAAAAAAATCTAATTAACACCTAATCCTTATTAACTACTAATAATACTATAAAAAAATCTAATAAACTCACTAATCTAAAAAATTAAACTAAATCTCTATTAAATTTAAAAAGACTATTATTTATTTAAATTCTATAAAAGAAGAAAAATCTATTTAACTCTATTATCCTGAAAAATGAATTAAAAATATTAAAACTATTTAAAATCTATTTAAATTCTAATAATATCCTATATTAAATTCTAAAAAAAAAAGACTATATTATTTACAAATGATTTAAAATCTATAAAAGAAAATAAAATGAAAAATCTATTTATTTCTTAAAAAATGAAAGATCTATATTATATTCTAAAAATCCATATTACTCTATATTATCTAAAAGAAAATCTATATTATCTTATTTAAAACTATTAGTACCCTATTACTATTCTAAAACAAAAACTATTCTATATTATCTAAAAATATTAAAATCTATTTAAAATCCTATTAAATCCTAAAAATGAATTTAAAATCTATTTGAACCCTAAAAAATGCCAATAAATCCAGAAAAATCACCATAATTCCCAGAGGAACAAAAATAAGCACCGAACGACACAAAAATAATCGGTAAAAATAAACGGGCACCGAAATATCCCAAAAATCGATTTTATCTATCTGAACTGATTAACAACACCTGAAACACGAGACGGGAGCTGTGATCCCTGATAAAATCAATACAAATGAAAAATGCAATGTATGCAATATGCAGATGCGAATGCGATTATGCGTCGAAACATCGAGCCAAATGCGAGACCCGGTTGGTCAAATTTTGGGGTGCAACAATTGCTTCACCATACTAACGTCGGATTCCGAAGCGAATGAAAATGATGATCTTTCAAAAGAATTACAATCCTTATGTGATTGAATGGATGAAATCAAAACAGTATATCCCATATACCATCTTTGCATCAGAATTTCTTATATCTTATATAAAAGTGATCGATCTAATTGTGTAACCTATGGATGATCAATGTATCGCACAACTTCACCATACTAATGTCGGTTTCTGAAGCATAATCAACATCAATCATCCAAATCGTACACAACAGATGCCAAATTTAATTAATCGTTTATTGTTAAATTCATTCTGTGTTTTAATCGAATCAAATACAGAAAAGACGAAAATTTAACAGCTATCAGATCCATGGTTTCGTAAGTGGCTCTGATACCACTGAAGGAAAATTGCGATCTAAACGCAGCGGAAAACAAAAATTTCCTTTAGTGATCCTTACGAATGAGCATGGTCAGTGATAGAATCGTTACCTCTTTGTGGCGATTCAGATCTTTGATGCAGCGATCACAAGCGCTGATGAAGTGCAACGCCTCTACTCAGTCCACACGAACAGCTTCCGGTCACAGTGCTAGCTGCTTACGAACGAAATTATTTGAGTGAGAAAAGAGAATCAAAAACGAAATTGCATCAAGTGAAAGCTTCATCACAAGGGTTCCTTTTATAGACTCTCTTGTGGGCTGCGGGCTAAAAACCCAATTCACATGATCCATAATAATATTATATATTATTATAATAACTATTATTATAATAAATATATTTATTTTATTATTATTTTATAACCATTATAAAATAACAATAATTATTATTATATTATCTGAATTTCTATTTTTCACTTAAGTGCACCGTACCTTACGGTGTTCCTTTGATTTCTATATCTCTCATCAAACTGTCCTTATGTGTGTGACCCTGTAGGATTTCGTAACGTTGGTAATTATATTAAATTATATATTTAACATAATAAACAGTAAGCGGTATCTAGCAACACATCACTGCTACCCAAGTCACGAAAATGTCATGTGATCTGACAAAACCTTTTTCGTGATAATATATGTTTGTACAATTACCCTTTTGCCCCTATGTCTATATTGAACACAAGGCATACACTGTGTCATCCTTGTCCAGTTCAATATTGGGCCCTTAGACATTTCTCCTGTTATGCAGGATTGGCAAATTCCATCTAGGACACTCATGTCCCTCAGCATGCTTCGTGGAGTGCCCATCAACTGTCTTTATGATCATCCAGTTACGGATAATGTTTGATCAGCAATAAAGCACCCGACTCTACATCTAGGGTCCATAGTGGTTTCAGGTCGAAGGGTGGTAATACACCATTATCACCATGAGAATAACTTATGACACTTTGCATAACATACTATGTAGTATTCTCATAGCGGGTCAATCCGGTATAAATATTACTCCTAATATTTATACCTATGTCAAGACTTGATAACTCTTTATCCATGATCCATGAGATGTGATCATCAGTCTATCTTCATAATAGTCTCAATGCTTTTAATGTTATCCCACTTTGCAATAAAGCTTGACTACGGATATTTTAAGAATAATGTCTTTATGTTTAATAGGATCTCATGATTAAGTCACACTTAACATTTCATTAAACAAACTAACTATTCTAGGGACTTTATTATTCTGAAAGACAAACATAATAAAGAAATGCCTTTTATTATTAAACGAATAATCCGATACAAGTACCAAAAAGTATTGGCCTCTAGGGCTTACACCAACAAACATTGCCCCTGCAAGTAGGGCCGGAGGTGTTTGCAACTGAGTTTTATATCATGGATATACAGCCTGCGTATAGCTGCCTGCTCGGAAGACCTTGGATTCATGGGGCTGGGGAAGTCACGTCTACCCTGCATCAGAAGTTGAAATATATGGTCGGAGACAGCGTAGTCACCGTATGCGGAGAAGAGGACATCCTGGTCAGCCATCTGTCGTCATTTAAATATGTGGAGGTCGATGGAGAGATCCACGAAACACCCTGCCAGGCATTTGAAGGGTTGCGCATCAAGGACAAAGGTCCCGAGCCGAGCAAAGTGTCGGAGATAGCCGTCTCATCGTATAAAGAAGCTCAAGCTCTGGTAGAGGCAGGAGAAGCAAAGGGTTGGGGCAAAGTGCTGGATATTCCTGTGAAAATGGACCGGTTCGGGCTGGGATACCAACCGTCGTCGTCAACACCCGCTGTGGGAGCACCCTGTTTCAGAGGGCCAATAACCATCTCTGCCAGTGGAGTATGTCATGAAACCATCAACGCTACTTCGGAGTCTGACGAAGGAGACAGCGACTGTGATATGGATACCTGGATTCAGCCAAGCACGCCAGGACAGGGACTGTGCAACTGGTCTATTCAGGAGCTTATTCCTGTGACTCTTAAACAGTAATGCTTTGCTTTATTAATTGTTGAATAATCTGATGTCTTGCCCGGGGCATCAGGATTTGCTTAGGGTTGTGCTGTTATGAACATTGCGTGTTTATCATTAAATAAATGGCGTTTTTTTTCATGTGCAAATACTGTAATCTCTGTCTTTCTTGTTTTGTATTTTTCAATAAAATGGCAACGTGGTTATTCGCTTTATACGCATTTTGAAGCACTTAACCATTTCTTTTGCAGGATAACATTTTCAGATGGCATCCTTGAACCACCTATGACTCGTCCCGACTTTGAGCACCCGGTATTTCAGGCCGAAGAGGAGGTTGTCGAAGATAGTGACGTTCCTGAAGAACTGTCTTGGTTGGTGAAGCAAGAGGAGAGAGCCATTCTGCCTCACGACGAGGTCATCGAAATTATCAACCTGGGGTCGGAAGGGGTTGAGAAGAATATTCGTATCGGAGCCGCGCTGCAGAGCGATATCAAGCGAAGACTGGTTGAAATGCTCTGAGAGTATAGTGATGTATTCGCTTGGTCGTATGAAGATATGCCAGGGCTTGATACAGATATGGTTGTGCACCGTCTGCCACTGAAAGAGGAATGCCCGCCGGTCAAACAAAAGCTTCGCAGAACTCGACCAGATATGGCAGTGAAGATCAAAGAGGAAGTTCAAAAACAGTGGGACGCTGGCTTCCTGGCTGTGACAAAATATCCCTCATGGGTTGCTAACATCGTACCAGTGCCAAAGAAAGACTGTAAAGTGAGAATGTGCGTCGATTACCGTGATTTAAATAAAGCGAGCCCGAAAGATGATTTTCCACTTCCTCATATCGACGTGCTAGTTGACAACACTGCTCAATACTCCGTATTCTCCTTCATGGATGGCTTCTCGGGCTATAATCAGATTAAGATGGCGCCAGAAGACATGGAGAAGACTACTTCCATAACGCCTTGGGGAACATTTTGTTACAAAGTGATGCCCTTTGGATTGAAAAATGTTGGGGCAACATATCAGCGTGCGATGACGACTCTTTTCCATGATATGATGCATAAAGAGATCAAAGTTTATGTGGACGATATGATTGCCAAATCCCAAACGGAGGAAGAGCATCTGGTAAATCTGCTGAAGTTATTTAAAAGGCTTAGGAAGTTCAGGCTGAGACTGAACCCTAACAAATGCACCTTCGGGGTGAGATCGGGTAAGCTGCTGGGGTTTATCGTAAGCGAAAGAGGAATAGAGGTCGATCCTGCTAAAATAAAAGCGATTCAAGAAATGCCGACGCCTAAAACAGAGAAAGAGGTGCGCGGGTTTTTAGGGAGGTTGAACTACATCGCTCGGTTCATATCTCATCTAACGGCCACGTGTGAACCATTATTCAAGCTGTTGAAGAAAGATCAAGCTGTAACATGGAACGAAAATTGTCAAAAGGCGTTCGATAAAATAAAGCAGTATTTGCAGGAGCCTCCTATTTTGATACCCCCAGTGGCAGGGAGACCCTTGATCATGTATTTGACGGTTCTTGAGGGAAGCATGGGTTGTGTTCTCGGTCAACACGACGAGACAGGAAGAAAAGAGCATGCGATCTACTACTTGAGTAAGAAATTTACAGAGTGTGAATCTCGATACTCAATGCTTGAGAAAACTTGTTGCGCGCTAGCCTGGGCCGCCAAGCGTTTGAGACAATACATGCTGAATCATACAACCATGCTCATCTCGAAGATGGATCCTATCAAATATGTATTCGAAAAGCAGGCGTTATCAGGGAGAATTGCCCGTTGG
Organism: Lathyrus sativus; assembly: GCA_963859935.3. Classification (NCBI taxonomy): domain Eukaryota; kingdom Viridiplantae; phylum Streptophyta; class Magnoliopsida; order Fabales; family Fabaceae; genus Lathyrus; species Lathyrus sativus. The sequence continues at coordinate 420,572,832 of OZ012737.1, forward strand.
CAGATGGTCTTGACTGAATACGACATCCAATACGTCTCGCAAAAAGCTATAAAGGGGAGTGTGCTGTCTGAGTATCTGGAAGAGCAGCCTATTGAAGATTACCAATCGATGAGGTTTGATTTTCCTGACGAGGATATCATGTACCTAAAGATGAAAGATTGTGAAGAGCCGTTGCCAGACGAAGGGCCAGAATTGGGTTCCAAATGGAAGATGATATTTGACGGAGCTGTGAATGCTTACGGTAGCGGAATAGGGGCAATCATCACTACGCCACACGGGTCGCACATCCCGTTTACTGCCCGATTGACCTTTGCCGTCACCAATAATGAGGCCGAATACGAAGCTTGTATAATGGGGCTCGAAGAAGCCATTGATTTGCGAATCAAAAATCTGGATGTATACGGAGACTCAGCTCTGGTGGTGAATCAGATAAAAGGGGAATGGGAGACACGTCAGCCCAACTTGATACATTACATGAACTATGCAAGGAGACTGTTGCCTTTCTTCGACAAGGTTGAATTGCATCATGTACCGCGGGCAGAGAATCAAATGGCTGACGCCCTGGCCACTTTGTCTTCCATGTACAAAGTCAATTTCTGGAACGAGGCTCCCCGAATCATTATCTCTCGGCTGGACAGGCCTGCCTTCGTATTTGCTATTGATGAAGCATCCGACGACAAACCGTGGTATTTTGATATCCTTAATTTTCTGAAGAATAAAGAGTATCCGGCTGGGGCATCCAGTCAAGATCAGAAAACTCTCAGGAGATTAGCGGGTAATTTCTATTTGAATCCGGATGGTGTCTTGTACAGAAGAAACCACGATCTGGTGCTGTTGCGTTGTGTAGACGAGAAAGAGGCGAAGCTGCTCATGGAGGAAATACACGAAGGTACCTTTGGTACGCATGCTGGTGGGTATGCTATGACGAGAAAGCTGTTACGGGCGGGTTACTTTTGGCTGACTATGGAAACTGATTGTTTCAAGTTTGCGAGGAAGTGCCACAAGTGCCAAATCTATGCTGATAAGATCCATGTGCCTCCGAGTCCTTTGAATGTGATGTCATCGCCTTGGCCGTTCTCGATGTGGGGTATCGATATGATTGGAAAGATCGAGCCGACAGCTTCTAACGGGCATCGGTTCATCCTAGTAGCAATCGATTACTTCACCAAATGGGTGGAAGCGGCGTCTTATGCAAATGTAACGAAGCAAGTGGTGGCTAGATTCATCAAGAGAGATATCATTTGCCGATATGGGATCCCCGAGCGGATAATCACGGACAACGGTTCGAACCTGAACAACAAAATGATGAAGGAGCTCTGTCAGAATTTCAAGATCGAACATCACAACTCCTCCCCTTACCGACCCAAGATGAATGGCGCTGTCGAGGCGGCCAATAAGAATATCAAGAAGATCGTTCAGAAAATGGTGGTGACCTATAAGGATTGGCACGAGATGCTACCTTTCGCTTTGCACGGTTATCGTACGACGGTACGCACATCAACCGGGGCAACTCCGTTCTCGTTAGTATACGGAATGGAAGCGGTATTACCATTGGAAGTTGAGATCCCTTCTCTGAGGGTATTGCGAGATGTTCAGCTAGACGAGGCAGAATGGGTGAAAGACAGGTTGAACCAATTGAGTTTGATGGACGAGAAGAGGCTAGCTTCTCTAGCATATGGTCGTTTGTACCAGAGCCGAATGAAGAAAGCATATGATAAGAAGATACATCCGCGAAGCTTTCAGACGGGCAACCTTGTGCTGAAAAGGATTCTCCCGCCGCAGGCAGATCACAGGGGCAAGTGGACCCCTAACTACGAAGGGCCATACGTTGTCAGGAAAGTCTTTTCAGGAGGAGCGTTGTTGTTGTCCACTATGGACGGTGAAGACTTTACGTCGCCTGTGAATTCGGACGCAGTTAAAAAATACTTTGCTTAAAATTGACCCGCTGGACAGAAAAAAGAGAGTCCAGGCAAAAATGGGGCATCCTGGCGAACCAAAAACAGAATGAAAGGTTCGGGAAAAAGTTAGGGATAAAATTGAAAAAATGTACACCCGCGAAGCTGAAAACCTACACTGGACGGCTTTGGCAAAAAGGGGTATCCCGGTGAACTGAAAACCCGTAAAGGGCGGTTCACGCAAAAGTTAGGGATTCGAAAAGCAAATGACTGCGGTCCGAATTTGATACTACAGTGAGCATCAGTGCGGGAGAATACCTGAGGGGTCGATTATCAGATACAACCTCTTCGAAAGAGTGAATACCGGAAAGCATTAGAGTCGGGCGAGTCATGGGAGGATCAGTTCGTGGTGTTCGTCTGCATCCCGTTGCCGACATGTGTACAAAATTTAATTTGCCAAAGTATTTATGTTTCTTGTGCATACTTGTATATCTACTTTACGTAGCTTCCTCTTTTCAGGAGTTACATCCCGTGTACAAAACTCCGCCCATTCAGGGGCCCAATCAATAAAATGTGTTATTCAGTACTTGATGCTGGTTCTTTACTGTTTTGTGCATGATAAAACGCCTAAGTTTATTGAAACTAGCATGTGTATAACGTCACTGGCCCTTGCCAACAATTGCTAAGGCGTTGAATTAACTGAAAATAACGTCACTAACCTGAGTTGATTTGGTTGCATAGGCTTGTCTTGTCTTGTTTGTGTTGTTGCAGGTTTTATAGCCGTACGAGGAAGATGATCAACAGATTGCAATAGCGAGAGACTCGACCCCCACGCAGGTCGTGCATGTACCTCCTGAAGAAGGATCGAATTCCCTAGCTAGTCGTAGCATATCCAGAAGGCACGCTCCAACAAGGCCATTTATTCTCAGCAGAATTGATGATCCCAAAATTGTAGGCTGTATGCAGACAGTGTGGTGTCCCCCAGAAGGATTCCTTATCTCACGCAGAGTGGGCTAGCCTCAGAAAATTAATATTTGCGAGCTGTATTCAGGCAGTTTACTCTTCCCCGCCGGGCCATTTATTCTCCCCCAGCGGAGCCAGTGGATGTTCTTCAAGAGAATCATCCCATCCCCAGTGGAGTTCTCTTTCCAACCAGTGTCTTCATTCCTCCCAGTGGAATTCAAAGGTTAAGGCTCTCCCCGGAAGAGTTGGTGTGGGTCTTGGCATTTATTTTGTCAGAATACCGTGTGATATCCGTTCACTTTCCAGCAGAAGTTCGATCATACCAGGCGCATCTGCCATTCTTACATTCCCAGTAGGATGTTACTTCAGCGAGGTGTTTGGTTCAAGTTCCCCATTTCCCAGCTGAGTCGACTTCACTCTCCCAGCATTTATGTTGCTGGAATAGTTCTGTAGCGTCTGGCTACCCCCAGCGGAGTTGGCATTATCTTCAGCATTTATTTTTGCTGAAGCAGTTCCTGTATTTCAGCAGTTCGAGTCTGCATTTGCGTGGGCATATAGTGTCATACTTGCATCTACCAAATAAAAGCGTAGCATTTCCATGTCGATTGGAGCATTGCGTCATTATCGAGCATGCATTTTGAAACATAAACCAGGACGGCTAACCTTTTATGTCAAGTATTATTTCTCTCGCAGGTAGAAAGAGCCCTCGCTCAGGTGAATCAATAAGCATTCAAAGTCTCGGCATGAGACATTCAACGAAGTGTCAGCTTTGGCGCTACTCCCCACGGAGTCAGCAGGATAAGTTTCTCTTTGTCCCCAAGCAGAGTTACTTATCTCCCCGCCAGGGTTCCTTGTCGGATTATTTCCTTCAAAGTTGTTGTTACGTCAGCATTCTAAGGGTTTCAGGAATAAGAATTTCAGGGGCTACCGCCGATTATCAGAGCAGGCGTCCGGTAGTTTAATTCCTCAATATCCCCAGTAAAGTCAGCCTCAAGGTTGCTGTAACATCAGTAATAAGAAGTTGGCGGACCAATGGAAGGAGGAGTCCTAACGTGGACAATTTTCTTGACAAGTTTTCTTTGTGCTAGAAAAGTAGGGGTCCTGACGTGGACACTTCCTCAAGTTGACGATATGTGTTAGTCCTAACGTGGGCAGGTTCGATTTTTCAAGATTGTTGGAATGTGGAGTCCTGACATGGACATTTCCTCAAATTGACGATGTGTGCTAGTCCTAACGTGGACAGAATCGAGCTCTCAGTGTGGATTGAATGTGAGGTCATAACGTTGACAAGGTTGATTACTCTTCGTGTTGGAGTCCTGACGTGGACCATTTATTTCCAGCAGATAGCTTTATTCGTAATGGTGAAATGTGTGTCCTGACGTGGACCAGTTTGTAGTTCTTTGTGATGACAAGATACGAGAGTCCTGACGCGGGCAAATTTATCCTTCATCGTGTTGTTGGAAAAGTATGAGTCCTGATGTGGACAAAGTCTCACTTCCCCAGTGGGTCAAAGGTGCATGAGTCCTAACGTGGATAAGTTTGTATCCTCAGCGAGTCGAGTGGTGAGTCCTAACGTGGACAAATCAAGACGAAAAGCGTTTCCTTACGTGGAAAGGTTGGAGTCCTTACGTGGACAGATAAAGGAGTGTTCCTTACGTGGAACGTTGGAGTCCTTACGTGGACAAATCAAGAAGATTATTATTCCTAACGTGGAAAAGTGGGTCCTAACGTGGACGATGTAGTCCTTACGTGGACATATCAAATTGTTCTCCTTATGGGGAAAGTTGTATTCCTTACGTGGAAGAAGAGGATGTGATTCCTTACGTGGAAAGATTGAGTCCTTACGTGGACATATCAAGTTGGAGTCCTGACGTGGACAGATCGAGGATGAGATTCCTAACGTGGAAAAGAGATGTTCCTTACGTGGAAAGAAGATGCATTCCTAACGTGGAAAGAAAGATTGGTATAGTATTCCTCACGTGGAAAGATTAGAGTCCTTACGTGGACATATCAAGAGCATTCCTTACGTGGAAGAAAAACGGTCTCCTAACGTGGAAAGACGAGTTCATTCCTTACGTGGAAAGATTGAGTCCTTACGCGGACATATCAAGATTGACTCCTAACGTGGAAAGCAGAGTTATTTCTAACGTGGAAAGATTTCATTCCTGACGTGGAAGAATTTAGTCCTGAAGTGGACAGGTACAGGAGAATTTATTCCTAACGTGGAAGGGTGAGTCCTAACGTGGACGATGTATTCATGGCCTAGAAAGTTTAGTCCTAACGTGGACAGATCTAGACGATGTTTATTCTTGACGTGGAAGAGTTTAGTCCTGACAGAGGCAGATGAGATGATTCCTTACGTGGACGGTGTTATTCCTAACGTAGAAGAGTTTATTCTTAATGTGGACAATTTATTTCTGATGAAAGACAGACGAGTCATCCCCAGCGAAGTCGCCGAAGTTTTCTGAGTTAACAGCAGGTGGAGTCCGGGCATGGACGAGTTTTAGTTGAGATTTCTGCGATGATAGAACATTTGTCAGGCTGATGAAAATAATCCCCAGCACGAGATCAGTGGGTTGCCGTAACAGTCAGAGTCAGCTGATGAATGTCGTTCCCCCGAACAGTGGTGCCATTTATTTCTGTGGTTGGCAAATTTCTGGGTTCTTAGTATTCAACCGTCTCGTACCACGAATGTCTGAAGGCTCCGGGCTCTTCACCCAATCGGGTCCAAGTCACTTGAATAGGGGCAGCTGTTGCACCCTAAAATTTGCCCAACCTTATTCACTTGGTTTATGTTTCAATATCATTAGCATTTGCATATAGAGCCATGTACATAGTCCCAATCATCTGCATAGCATAAGCATAGCAAGTCAACCAACAGGGAACCAATCATTATTCTCATCTCTAGAGGCCTATCAAGAGGTTATTATCCAAATTCAGTATCATTCAAGTCATCAGAAAGAATTTGAAAGCTGGGAAGTCAATGGATCAAGCAAGTGCATCCATCTCCTATCTGAGGGTCTCTGAGGATCAATAAGTAAGTTATGAGCTGTGAATTGAAGGCATAGGGAGTATCTAGACATCTTGGGAGACTTAGAAAGTCATGTGGAGGAGTGGACAAGTCATTGAGGTGATCACAAGAATTACAGTTGAAGACAATCAACTAGGGTTTCATCTGGGTCGACCCTGGGTCAACCCTAGGTCAAAGGATTGATTGAAAGGAATTGAGGGCTATTGAAGAGATGTGGGGTTCATCATTTGACATGAAGAATAAGGATATGGTGATATGCCAAGAAGAAATCAAGAGAAATCAAGGAGAAGAGGAGTTTCTAAATTAGGGTTTCTATGTAAAATCCCCTAGTTTAGGTCAAATTTCCAAGCAAGATAAGTCAAGATGCAAGCTTCAAATGGATCCTTGGCCAACATGAAACTTGTAGAGGATCTCAATACCTTTAATTTGAGTGGTGGAAGACATCAAGGAGATTTATAGAACTCAAGTTATGGTCCTTGCAAGTTACAGGTCATCTGAGGTATCTGAAATTCTGTCTGTGAAAGTGACTTGACTTCCAAGCAATTTTTACCCCTCCAGGAGATTTCAAATGAATTTCTGGTAAACATAAGAGTTGTTCCTCATTGTCTTAGCTTTCTATAATGGTATAGTATGCCTTCATATGATTTGTGGAACTCTACCTATGGTCTTGGCAAGAAAAGGGTATTTTGGTCATCTAAGGATTACAGGTCATTCTTAGCCTATGCCTAAAACTCATACAAGGGAGCTTCAAATGAAAAACTTCCCAACATAAAAGTTGCTCAAAATGCCATTTTAAGTCAAGAAAAGAAGTCATGGAAGTTTGGAAATGCATGGAATGGAACTTGACCAAAGTTGGTGAAAAATGACCTAAAAAGGCATATAAGTTGAAAAAGTTGAAATAAAAAATTGGTTTGAGAGATCTACAAATCCAATATGGGTCATCCAATATACCAAATTGATTCCCAACATCATTTTAGATACATTGGTTCAGCCACATTTTTGAGTTTAGGCTTAAAAATAGGACTTCCTTTGTAAATTTGTTTCTTGCATCATAAGGCAACATGGCAAAACTTAACACAAGGCAAGGAAAAGCTTGGTTTTTCATACATACACTCCTAATATCTCATGAAAGGAGATTTTCACACAAGTTTACCCAAGGTGCAAGCATGATATGAGATGATTCAAAATGCCATCAAATGATAAGTTCATGAAAGTTCCACAAGTTTCTAGATCCTTCTAGGACCAATCTAGAAGCTTCTCATTCTGTTAATCCTCACCTATATAAGGAAATGAAGCCCTTTGTGCATTGGTTGGTGATTCTTTGAGCTTGCAAACACTACTTTGATTCCTTCACTCCCATTTGCATTTTCTCTTCAAACTCCATTGAAGCTTCATCAAACATATTATTTTCTGTTATCATCATCATCCACCATCATCATAGAGCAATTGGCAAAGAGAATTGGGAGGAACTCGTGGCTGGTTTGTGTGATTCAAGTTTTCACTCCAACTTGCATGAAGAGTGGGATAAGGTGATTCAAGAAGATTGAGCAACTACCATTGCAAACAGTAGAAAGCACACCATTGGAGGAGCATCTAGAAGCAATTACAAGCATTGGATCCACCTGCAACTACCTCTACCATAGCTGATAAACAGGTTGGTGTTTTCTGTCTTCTCTCTATGATTAGGTATTGTTAGGTTAGATTAGTGGTATAAGTTTGTTAGGGTTAGGAAGAGGAACATTTACCCCATCTGTTATGGCCATTAGAGACAATTGGATTAATGATGATGAAACTGTGATGATCAAGAACTCCTGAATTTGGGCAAGAAAATGTTAGATGTTTGGCTCAGAATACTCACCATGACCTGTAGATCGTTCTAGGTTAGTTTGAGTAAGATTGGTGATCATGCACACCAGGTGCAATTCAGTATGTCCAGAACTTCCACCCATCGGGTTTTATTATAGGGCTAGTTTCAGTACAAACTAAGGGCATAGACTTGTAGAGGGGAAGAAATGGAGGGATTTTGGTCCTTACAAGTTTCGTTTTCATGGTGTATTGAGGGAGAATGAGAGGCTCGAAAGTCATGCATGGGACTGGTTTTTCTGAAACCCTAGAGGATGTTTGGGGACGATGATGGACGACCGTGGGATCTATCGTTTGACCATGACTTTGAGTCTAATCCAACGGTCCGTATTTGAAGTTGAAAATGGAGGGAGCTGACTGAAGCGAAACGCATCGTTTCATTAATGGAAACACGTGGGCTGGGTCCAACTTTAATATCCCCACCCCCCAATTAATGAGCCCAATGGAATGCACATGTTTTTACTGCTATTTGCACCAAAGATTTCCTTTTTTTTCTGGTAATTTTCATTTACATTTTCTGAGCGCGTATGGGCCTAAGCCCTTTAATATTCGCACCTCCCAGCTGGTGGCCCACCTGGATTATAACTAGGGCGCAGATGCTATTCTCACCCCTCCCATTTAATTTCCATATTTTGTCATTTTTATTTCCTTTAATATTTTTGCATCTTTAAAAAATCATATAAAAATGAAAAATTAATATTTTTTTATTCTTGTTTTTTCTATAGGTCAATAATTCTGTCTAGAAAATTATAAAAAATAAAAATTGCATTTTATTTTTTATTTGATATTTTTCCCATATTTTCCAAATAAATGCCTATTTTAGGTGTTTCATTTCATACATGAATTTGATAATTTTTGTTCTAATAGTTGCTATAATATTTTTTGTCCATTCTTTTTAGGTTGATTAATAGACATTGTTAGCTTGTATATGCAATTTAGTTCATATTTTTAGGAATTAATTTTAGGTGATTAGTGTAAGTGTGAACAACATGAATAAAGTTAGGGTTTTAAATCAACTTAGGTGAGATAGTTTAATTCTTTTAGGAAATTTTCATTTGATTTTTGGGGTATGGACTATATGGGTTATGGGTATAGGATAGATCCCCTTAGAAATCACTAGGATTCCCCCTACTGCTATTAGTATATACTGCTATATTTGATTGGTTGGTGTGGTGTGCCCTCTGGGGATTATTGATTTGTCTGTGCGGGTATTGGGATTGTCTAGGGATTGGGGAAGCTGAAGACTGATGATGATGAAGCCATTGGAGATCCAGAGACTGAAGACCAACTTCCAGAGTTGGTGAGGAGATTCCTGCTAGCAGCTGTTGAGGAGATTAGGGTTTAGGAGCTAGGCAGAGCTCTAGATTAGAAAGCTTGTTTCTCAAACATGGAATGCCTTGTCTGCATCCATCCTTTCTCTATGATTCAAAGTCTCTTTCAAATATCCACCTCCTTCCTTTGGAAGGATCAGTGAATGTATTTGAAAGATAGAACTCTTGAGAGGAAACTGTCTGTTTAATGTTAACAGTTGATGAACCATCCTTGGTAGGTAATTAACTGTCTAACATTCATTCACTTCATCTTGTTGACTGATGTTTCTCCTGAAGATTGAGACTTGAAGTAAAGCCATTGCAGATGGAAGATAGATATTGCTTGAAGGCTGTGGAGATGGAGATTGATGCTTGCTGAAGCTTGAAGTCAGAGCTGCTGATGCTGTTTATTTTTCTGCTGTATTTCATTTCTGATGTATTGATTGGTTTTCTGGACTGTATTGTTTGCTGTTTACCCTGTTGGGTTGAAAGTGAAGTCTGTTCACTTTTGCCTATTGTTTTCTAGGTTCGAGGTTGAGTGGGACTCCCTTGCCTCGCTTGTATTGTTGCATCCATGCATTTTACTGTTTTACTGTATATATCTGATATTGTTTCTGTTTCCGTCTATTCCCTTAGGATCTCTGTTTCTCTCTGTGCAAGAGAGGAGCATGATAGACATTAGGTCTTAACCCATGCATGATAACATTAGGTTAGTCTGATTCCCTTTGCAACCATAGGTTAGAATTCTGTCTCTTCTTCCTCAAAAACAAACAGAAAAATACAATAAAGATTTCAAACACAATAAAAGACACTTCTTCCGTAAAAGAATATGAACTCATCAAGACGTCATTTTTGTCCGCTTGGACTGCTAATCAGAAACACCTTTTTCAGAAGGAATAAAATCAATCAAGACAGACTTGTGTCGTACATGCCCGAACTACGTTTGCTCTGATCTTTCATGCTGTATGAAAGTACGTAGGCATAGGATGCGATATCCTAGTGAGCAACCTTCCCCTCCTTTCAAGTAGGTAGGCGAACTACGTTGACTCTGATTTCTCGTTCCAGACGGGAATATGTAGGCATAAAGTGCGATACTTTGCCGAGTCATTTTCTTTTCTTTTTAACCCTGACCTGTAGTATAGAGAGAATAACAATCCATACCCGAAAACCAGCGTGGATCCCGTCGAGTACGACGGACGTGAGGGGTGCTAATACCTTCCCCTTGCGTAACCGACTCCCGAATCCAGGTTTTGGTTGCGACGACCATACCTTTCCCGTGTTGTGCGAGGTTTACTCTGAGCGTTTCCTTTCCCTCCCGTGGGATAAATAACGCACGGTGGCGACTCTTCTGTTCAGCCGGCGCCGATTTTCGCAGTAGCGACAGCTGGCGACTCTGCTGGGGATCCAACGTCCCCTGGCTGCTAAGGACTGCGATAGTTCTTATGCATTTGGGATCCAACGTCCCTTAAGAGAGTCAATCTTAACGCTTGTTTTCCCGTCGAGGATTTTGTATGGATTTATATTTCTGACCTTTATTTTCAGCATTATATATATTGATTATTATTGCTGTACTGGGGTTGTGATGGGTGGTTCTATGATTGAGAGATAAGCCGGACCTGGGCTTGAGTGCACCTAGAATTAGAGTAGAAAGTAGTGGGCGCGTGCCGACTTTGCTTTCATTAGTGTCTCATGAAATCTACACTCGGACGAGGTTCTTCTGGTTGGCTTCTTTTTCTACCCTTTGGGTCGAAGGGGTTGTTGGTCAGCTGAATTGTCGACTCCGGGAACCGATCATTTGGAAGTTGGCTAAGTGAGGCCTCTTCAGGATTTGATGATGCCACTCCTTCTAGGAATCGTATCATCAACCCTGAAAGTCTGTGACGCCAACGACCGCATAGGATGCCATACCTTTGTTAGTTACTAGGTCATCCACCTGTGAGAGGGTTTGGGGTTATGCAGGTAACTAGACCTTCAGATACCGGTTATTTCTTGATCAGAGATCCTGGGTATTTATGGAGAATTATGAGGTCTGTCAGAGACCATTTGGAGATGTGTTCTGAGGTCTGTCAGAGACCAGTTGGAGAGTTCTGAGGTCTGTCAGAGACTAGTTGGAGAGTTTTGAGGTCTACCAGAGACCAGTAAGAGTTATGGCTTGAGGTCTGTCAGAGACCATTGTTGGAGCTTTGTTTTAGGTCTATCTGAGACCAGGGTTTGAGGCTGTCGCTACTGCGAACATCGGCGCCGGCTGAACAGAAGAGTCGCCATCGTGCGTTATTTATCCCACGGGAGGGAAAGGAAACGCTCAGAGTAAACCTCGCACAACACGGGAAAGGTATGGTCATCGCAACCAAAACCTGGGTTCGGGAGTCGGTTACGCAAGGGGAAGGTATTAGCACCCCTCACGTCCGTCGTACTCGACGGGATCCACGCTTGTTTTCGGGTATGGATTTTTATTCTATCTACTCTAAAGGTCAGGGGTTAAAAAGAAAAGAGAATGAAAATAAAATGACTCGGCAAAGTATCGCACTTTATGCCTACGTATTCCCGTCTGGAACGAGAAATCAGAGTCAACGTAGTTCGCCTACCTACGGGAAAGGAGGGGAAGGTTGCTCGCTAGGATAACGCATCCTATGCCTACGTACTTTCATACAGCATGAAAGATCAGAGCAAACGTAGTTCGGGCCACGTACGACACAAGCTTGTCTTGGTTGATTTTATTCCTTCTGAAAAGGTTTTCTTGATTAACAGTCCCGGCGGACAAAAATGACGCTTTGATGAGTTCACCTTCTTTTACGAAAGAAGTGTCTTTTATTGTGTTTGAAATCTTTATTGTGTTTTTCTGTTTGTTTTGAGAAAGAAAGAGACAGAACTCTAACCTACGGTTGCGAAGGGAATCAAACTATCCTAATGTTATCATGCATGGGTTAAGACCTAGTGTCTATCATGCTCCTCTCTTGCACAGAGAGAAACAGAGATCCTACGGGATGGGCAGAAACAGAAACAATACAGATATAATAAAGCGGTAAAATGCATGGATGCAACAGTACAAGCGAGGCAAGGGAGTCCCGCTCAACCTCGAACCTAGAAAACAATAGGCAAAAGTGAACAGACTTCACTTTCAACCCAGCAGGGTAAACAGCAAACAATACAGTCCAGAAAACCAATCAATACATCAGCAATGAAATACAACAGCAAAAGAAACAGCATCAGCAGCTCTGAATCAATATCTGGCTTCAAGTAATCTCCAATCATTTATGGGCTTCAACAAGCATCAATCTCCATCTTCATGGCCTTCAGGCAAGGGCTTTGATCACCAGTCTCCTATAAGCAATGGCTTTTCTTCAAGTCTCCAATCTTCAGGGATGAACATCAGTCAACAAGAGGAGGTGAATGTTAAACAGTAAACTGCCTACCAAGGGTGGCTCATTAACTGTTAACATTATGCAGACAGGTTTCTCTCAAAAGTTCTATCTTCCAAATACTTTCACTGATCCTTCCAAAGGAAGGAGGTGGATATTTGAAAGAGACTTTGAATCATAGAGAAAGGATAGAGGCAAACAAAGCCATCTATGTTTGAGCAGCAAGCTTTCTAATCTAGAGCTCTGCCTAGCTCCTAAACCCTAGTCTCCTCAGCAGCTGCTAGCAAGAAACTCCTCTCCAACTCTGGCAGTTGCTCTTCAATCTCTGGATCACCAATGGCCTTCATCTCCCCAAATCTTCAGCTCTCCCAAGTCCCCAGACAATCCCAATACCCATACAAGCAAGCAATAATCCCCAGAGGGCACACCACACCAGTCAATCAGATATACAGCATATCAATAGCAGTAGGGGAATCCTGACTTTTTCTAAGGGGTCTAATAACTACCCATAGTCCCTATAGTCCCATAACTAGACTAGTCAAACCCTAAGTCCTAAGGGAAAAGAATCAAATCTCCTAAGTCATCACCTAAAACCCTAGCTTTATCCATGTTATTCACACCTACATTAAGCACCTAAAATTAACTTCTAAAAATGGGAATTAAATTGAATCTACAAGTTCAATGTCTAACCTAAACAACCTAAAAAGAATGGATGAAAAATATGAAAGTATCTAATAGAACAAAAATTAACAAAATCATGTATGAAATGAAATCATTTAAAATGTTATTTATTTAGAAAATATGGGAAAAATATCAAATAAAAAATAAAATGCCATTTTTATTTTTTTATAATTTTCTAGACATCTTAAAGAAAAATATGCAAAAAGAATGAATTAAAAATGATGATTTTGCTATTTATTATGAATTTTATAAGATGCATGAAAAATATAAAGAAAATAAAAAGAAAATGGAAAGAAATAGCCAGAGGGGTGCAAATAGGAGCACGCTGCAGTGGTTTTATTGAGTGGGCTGAGGACCGGGGGGTGCAAATAGGACAAATCCATAGGCCCAATTCGCTTCAGAATCTCACCAAAACCAAAACTCCAGAACGGTGTATATAGCAATAATTCTAGTTGATTTCATGTTGGGCCTGGTTGAGAGGGGTGCTAAAAGTAAAATTCACTTAAGCCCAATGGTCAGATTAAGTGATACGGTGCGTTTTGCTCATCAAAAGGAATCCCTCACACACTATGGGTCACGCACAGCCTTGGGATTATGGTCTCGGTCAATGATTTGTCACGATCCAAGGGCTTAGAACCTTTCTTCCTCATTTGAACTCAGCCTTGGAGCCAAACGCCATGGATGAATGCTTCCAAGAACACCAACTGATCCTCAGACGAACTTCCTCAGTTCTTGATGAAACCCTAAGGTGCAAAGACCAAACTCACTCCAAATTCCATCAGCAACTCGGTCATGGCTTCAGAAATAGTTGAAACACAACCTAACCCTAAACCCGATAACTATCCCCAAAATATGATCCAGAACCGACTCTCATAATTCTCAAAATTAATGGCATAAACCTGTTCCTCTCTTCACCTAGATCATTTCCCCCTAAAGAACTAAGTCTAATGCTCCCAATTCGAAGAGTTCTTGCTTCTAACAGAAATTATGCCAACCTAAAAAACATCACCAAATCGATCCATACTTTCCAGAAATGATCTACCACTTATTCCCTATCATTCTAACCTATTAATCTTGCTAAACTATGCACAAATTAGAGTGTAGAGATCAAGATGCAAACCTGATAAAATGTGTGAACCAGATAGGGGAATCCTTCAAATCACTGCTTGTACTTGTGCAGAAACACTCAGTGACACGAGAGCTTGCTTCTGTTTGCACTAGTTTGGGTTGATGGTGCTTGAATCTTGGAAATGGATCTGAAGCTGCAAGCTACCAAACTCAATATACAGAACACGATTTGGACCTGAATTTCTTCTGATTTTGATTGTTACACACTCAATGATGATGATAGAGTTGAATCAGATCAAGAAACTGAACAGAATGTGGAAGAGATGAAGAATTGGTAAATGACTTGCTATGGAAGAAATTTGATCTCAATCTCTTTTTCTGCAGCAATTCTCTCTAACCTCTGCATCTGAGCACATCCCAAATTACTTATAGATGGTGTAAGAATGATCTAGAAGGGACTGGAACAATCCAATGAGAAATTGGATATCTCACTTCATGAGATTTTTGATTCCATGCTAAGCATAGGCCATTCTTTGTTCAAGCTTGCACACTCCTCATTTCTCATTTGAAATTCTCCTTAGAGGATATTTTTGATATGCTGAAAAACCTTGCAAGCTTGCCCATTGATTCCTTGTTTATGTGGGGTTTTGCCATGTGACCCTATGTGGCAAGAAGCAAATTTACAAAGGAAGTCCCATTTTTAAGCTTAAACTCAAAAATGTGGATGAACCAATGTCTTTAAAATGAGGTTTCCAATCAAAATGATATATTGGATGACCTATTTTGGATTTCTAGATCCTCCAAACCAATTTCCAAATTCAACTTTTTCAACTTATAAGCCCTTTTTAGTTCACTTTTTGACCAATCATGCAAATCCATGCTATGAGCTTTTCCAATCATTCATGACCTTATCTCTTGACTTAAAATCACCTTTTGAACAACTTTCATGTTTTGAGTTTTTTCATTTGAGGCTTGGAAATAGGAGATATGGCCTTTGCTTAAAAAATGACCCATAACTGACAAATGACCAAAATACCCTTTGCTTGCCAAGACCATAAGTAGAGTTCCACAAATCATATGAAGGCATACTATACCATTATAGAAAGCTAAGACAATGAGGAACAATTCTTATGTTGACCAGAAATTCATTTGAAATCTCCTTGAGGAGTAAAAATTGCTTGGAAGTCAAGTCACTTTCACAGACAAAATTTCAGACACCCCAGATGACCTGTAACTTGCAAGGACCATAACTTGAGTTCTATAAATCTCCTTGATGTCTTCCACCACTCAAATTAAAGGTCTTGAGATCCCCTACAAGTTTCATGTTGACCAAGAAGCCATTTGAAGCTTGCATTTTGACTTATCTTGCTTGGAAATTTGACCTAAACTAGGGGATTTTACATAGAAACCCTAATTTAGAGACTCCTCTTCTCCTTGATTTCTCTTGAATTCTTCTTAGCACAACAACATATCCTTATTCTCCATGTCAAATGATGAACCCCACATCTCTCCAATAGCCCTTAATTCCTTCAACTCAATCAATTGACCTAGGGTTGACCCAGATGAAACCCTAGTTGACTGCCTTCAACTGCAATTCTTATGATCACATCAACCACTTGTTTTCTTCTCCAAATGACTTTATAAGCCTCTCATGATGTCTAGATACTCTCCATGCCTTCCATTCACAGCTCACAACCCCCTTGTTGACCCTCAGATACCCTCAGATAGGGGATAGACTCAAGGCTTGATCTGCTGAACTCTCTGCTCTCAAATTCTTTTCTGATGACTTGAATGAGATGGAATTAGGATGATAACCTCTTGATAAGCCTCTAGAGATGAGAATAATGATTGATCCCCTGTTGAATGCCTTGCTATGCTTATGCTATGCAGATGGTTAGTCTATGTACATGACTCTATATGCAAATGCTAATGATTTTGAAACATAAACCAGGTGAATAAGGTTGGGCAAATTTTAGGGTGCAACAGCTGCCCCTATTCAAGCGACTTGGACCCGATTGGGTGAAGAGCCCGGAGCCTTCAGACATTCGCGGTACGAGGCGGTTGAATACTAGTGAAACCAGAAATTTGCCGACCGCAGAAATAACCTGCGCTCCTGCTTGGGGAACGACATTCATCAACTGAATCTGACTGTTTGCAACCGCCTATTGATCCCGTAACGACCGTGCTGGGGACTGTCTTCACCGTTCTGAAAAAATGTTGTCATAACAGATTGCTTGCTTGTCCACTTAGGACTCTGTCTGTCATCAACACGAAGAAATCTCAACTAGAACCCGTTCACGTTAGGACTCCACCTGCCGTTAACCCAGACAAATCTCGGCAACTCTGCTTGGGTAATTTAATAAATCGTCCACGTTAGGAATGGACTCTTCCACGTTAGGAATACACCATCCACGTAAGGAATCATCTCTTCTGCATCTGTCCACGTCAGGACTAAACCTTTCATCTTTCCACGTCAGGAAGCAATCTTCTTTCCACATAAGGAGAACTATATCAATCTGTCCACGTAAGGACCCCAATACCGCTCGACATGTCCGCGTCAGGACTCCAATCTTTCCGCGTAAGGAATACAACTTTGGTTCTGAACCTGTCCACGTTAGGACTCCACTTTTCCACGTAAGGAGTACATCATTCTTCCACGTCAGGAATCAACTTTTCTTGAATCCGTCCACGTAAGGACCCCAATTTCTCCACGTAAGGAAACCAACTCTTTCCGATTTGTCCGCGTCATGACTACATTTTTCCACGTAAGGAATGCCATCTTAATCTGTCCACGTGAGGACTCCGCTCTTTTCCATGTAAGGAACACATTTTCTTTGGATTTGTCCCCGTCAGGACCCCAATCTTTCCGCGTAAGGAATCAACTTCTTTTCCACGTCAGGAATGCATCTCCTTCCACGTAAGGAATAAACTTTTCATCTTTCCATGTCAGGAACTGAAACCTCTTTTCCCCTGTAAGGAATAGACTTGTCCACGCCAAGACCCCTCTTTCGTCTTGATTTGTCCACGTCAGGACTCAGGCATCTTCGGCCTGCTGAGGAAATAAGACTTGTCCACGTCAGGACTCACACCTTTGTCTGATCTGTCCACGTCAGGACCCATGCTTTGCCAACACGAAGAAAGATAACTGCTGAGAGGAACTGGTCCACGTCAGGACACCAACACAAAGAGTAATCACTTTTGTCAACGTCATGACTTCCCATTTTACCAATTTCGAGAACCCGAATCTGCCCATGTTAGGACTAACACACTTCACTAACCCGGGGAAATAAACCTGTCCCCGTTAGGACGCCCACTTCTGAAGAAATCCCGTTAATATAGGAATAAATTGTCCACGTCAGGACTTAGTTCTTCCTTGATCCCACCCACAAACTTCTTTAGCACTGACGTGACAGCGACTTTGAGGCGGACTTTACTGGGGATATCTGGAAACCCAACTATCAGACGCCTGTTCTGATAATCGGCAGTAGCCTCTGATTTTCTGATTCGTGGAACCCCTGATGACAACTAACTCTGCCTGGGAATAAAGAGAAACTTACCCTGATAACTCTGTGGGGAATACGGCCGAAACTGACATTATCATTGGATGTCCCATGCCGAGGTCTTGAATGTTTGGTAGTTCATTTGAGCAGGAGTTCTCTCCACCTGAACTGCTAGAGTACAGAAACTGCTTCAGCAAAATAAATGCTGAAGATGATGCCGACTCCGCCGGGAATAGCCAGATGCTACAGAATTATTCCAGCAAAATAAATGCTGGAAGGATGAAGTCAACCATGCTGGGAAGTTGGGAGTTCGAACCAAACACCCTGTTGAGGTAACCCCCTGCTGGGGAATATAACTTTGCTGAGGAATAGCAGGTATGCCAAGTATGATTGGACTTCTCTGCTGGAGAGTGACCTGATATTACACGGTATCCCTGACAAAATAAATGACAGGACCCACCACCAACTCTGCTGGGGAGAGTCTTGATCTCCGGGTTCCACTGGGAGGAAAGAACATTTGCTGAAAGGAGAGAACTCCGCTGGGGGTGGGACTATTTTCTCGGGGGAAATCCACTGACTCCGCTGGGGGAGAGTGAATGACCCTGCGGGGAAAGATGAACCTGTCTGAATACAGCCTTACGATCTTGGAATCGTCGATCCTTTTTGCACAAGCTACGACTAGCTGGAGAGTTCGATCCTTCTTCAGGAAGAACCTGCATGACCTGCGTGAAGGCTGAGTCTTTCGTTATTGCAATCTTTCGATCATCTTCCTCGTACGGTTATGAAACCTGCAACAACACAAACAAGACAAGACAAGCCTATGCAACCAAATCAACTCAGGTTAGTGACGTTATCTTCATTTAATTCAAAGCTTTAGCAACTGTTAGCAAGGGCCAGCGACGTTATACTCATGCTAGTTTCATCAAACTTAGGCGTTAATCATGCACAAAACAGTAAAGAACAGTGTCAAGTACTGAATAACGTATTTTATTGATCGGACCCCTGAATGGGCGGAGTTTTGTACACGGGATGTAACTCCTGAAATGAGGAAGCTACACAAAGCAAATATACAAGTATACAAGTATGCACAAGAAGCATAAATATTGACAACTTAAATTTGTACACATGTCGGCAACGAGATGCAGATGAACACCACGAACTGATCCTCCCATGACTCGCCCGACCCTAATGCTTTCCCGGTATCCCCACTTCTGAAGAGATTGTATCCGATAACTGACTCCTCAAATGTATTCTCCCGCATTGATGCTTATTGCAATTATCAAATTCAGACCGCAGTCATTTGCTTTTCAAATCCCTAACTTTTGCGTGAACCGCCCTTTACGGGTTTTCAGTTCACCGGGATACCCTTTTTTGCCGAAGCCGCCCAGTGTAGGTTTTCAACTTCGCGGGTGTACATTTTTTCAATTTTATCCCTAATTTTTGCCCGAACCTTTCATTCTGTTTTTGGTTCGCCAGGATGCCCCATTTTTGCCTGGACTCTCTTTTTTTCTGTCCAGCGGGTCTATTTTAAGCAAAGTATTTTTTAACTACGTCCGAATTCACAGGCGACGTGAAGTCTTCTCCGTCCATGGTGGACAACAACAACGCTCCTCCCGAAAATACTTTCCTGACAACGTATGGCCCTTCGTAGTTGGGGGTCCACTTGCCCCTGTGATCTGCTTGCGGCGGGAGAATCCTTTTCAGCACAAGGTCGCCCGTCTGAAAGCTTCGCGGATGTATCTTCTTGTCGTACGCTTTCTTCATTCGGCTCTGGTACAAACGACCGTATGCTAGAGAAGCTAGCCTCTTCTCATCCATTAAGCTCAGTTGGTTCAATCTGTTTGTTACCCATTCTGCCTCGTCTAGCTGAACGTCTCGCAATACCCTCAGAGAAGGGATCTCAACTTCCAATGGTAATACCGCTTCCATTCCGTATACCAATGAGAACGGAGTTGCCCCGGTTGATGTGCGTACCGTCGTACGATAACCGTGCAAAGCAAAAGGTAGCATTTCGTGCCAATCCTTATAGGTCACCACCATTTTCTGAACGATCTTCTTGATATTCTTATTGGCCGCCTCAACAGCGTCATTCATCTTGGGTCGGTAAGGGGAGGAGTTGTGATGTTCGATCTTGAAATTCTGACAGAGCTCCTTCATCATTTTGTTGTTCAGGTTTGAACCGTTGTCCGTGATTATCCGCTCGGGGATCCCATATCGGCAAATGATATCTCTCTTGATGAATCTGGCCACCACTTGCTTCGTTACATTTGCGTATGACGCCGCTTCCACCCACTTGGTGAAGTAATCGATTGCTACTAGAATGAACCGGTGCCCATTAGAAGCCGTCGGCTCGATCTTTCCAATCATATCGATTCCCCACATTGAAAATGGCCAAGGCGATGACATCACATTTAGAGGACTTGGAGGCACATGGATCTTATCAGCATAGATTTGGCACTTGTGGCACTTCCTCGCAAACTTGAAACAATCAGTTTCCATGGTCAGCCAAAAATAACCTGCTCGCAGCAGCTTTCTCGTCATAGCATGTCCACCCGCATGCGTACCAAATGTACCTTCATGTATTTCCTCCATGATAAGCTTTGCCTCTTTTTCGTCTACACAACGCAACAACACCAAATCGTGGTTTCTTCTGTATAATACGCCATCCGGGTTCAAATAGAAATTGCCCGCTAATCTCCTGAGAGTCTTCTGATCCTGACTGGATGCCCCAGCCGGATACTCTTTATTCTTCAGGAAATTAAGGATATCAAAATACCACGGTTTGTCGTCGGATGCTTCATCAATAGCAAATACATAAGCTGGCATGTCCAGCCGGGAGATAATGATTCTGGGAGCCTCGTTCCAGAAGTTGACTTTGTACATGGAAGACAAAGTGGCCAGGGCGTCAGCCATTTGATTCTCTGCCCGCGGTACATGATGCAATTCAACCTTGTCGAAGAAAGGCAACAATCTCCTTGCATAATTCATGTAATGTATCAAATTGGGCTGACGTGTCTCCCATTCCCCTTTGATCTGATTCACTACCAGAGCTGAGTCTCCGTATACGTCCAGGTGTTTGATTCGCAAATCAATGGCTTCTTCAAGCCCCATTATACAATCTTCGTATTCGGCCTCATTGTTGGTAACAGCAAAGGTCAGTCGGGCAGTAAACGGGATGTGTGACCCGTGTGGCGTAGTGATGATTGCCCCTATTCCGCTACCGTAAGCATTCACGGCTCCGTCAAATATCATCTTCCATTTGGAACCTAGCTCTGGTCCTTCGTCTGGCAACGGCTCCTCACAATCTTTCATCTTTAGGTACATGATATCCTCGTCAGGAAAATCAAACCTCATCGATTGGTACTCTTCAATAGGCTGCTCTGCCAGATATTCGGATAGCACACTTCCCTTTATAGCCTTCTGCGAGACGTATTGAATATCATATTCGGTCAAGACCATCTGCCAACGGGCAATTCTACCTGACAACGCCTGCTTTTCAAATACATATTTGATAGGATCCATCTTCGAGATGAGCATGGTTGTATGATTCAGCATGTACTGCCTCAAACGCTTGGCGGCCCAGGCTAGCGCGCAACAAGTTTTCTCAAGCATCGAGTATCGAGATTCACAGTCTGTAAATTTCTTACTCAGGTAATAGATCGCATGCTCTTTCCTTCCTGTCTCGTCGTGTTGACCGAGAACACAACCCATGCTTCCCTCAAGAACCGTCAAATACATTATCAAGGGTCTACCTGCCACTGGGGGTATCAAAATAGGAGGCTCCTGCAAATACTGCTTTATTTTATCGAACGCCTTTTGACAATTTTCGTTCCACGTTACTGCTTGATCTTTTTTCAACAGCTTGAATAATGGTTCACACGTGGCCGTTAGGTGAGATATGAACCGGGCGATGTAGTTCAACCTCCCTAAAAACCCGCGCACCTCTTTCTCTGTTTTAGGCGTCGGCATTTCCTGAATCGCTTTTATTTTAGCAGGATCGACCTCTATTCCTCTTTCGCTTACGATAAACCCCAGCAGTTTACCCGATCTCACCCCGAAGGTGCATTTATTAGGGTTCAGCCTCAGCCTGAACTTCCTAAGCCTTTTAAACAACTTTAGCAGATTTACCAGATGCTCTTCCTCCGTCTGGGATTTGGCAATCATATCGTCAACATAAACTTCGATCTCTTTATGCATCATGTCATGAAAAAGAGTCGTCATCGCGCGCTGATATGTTGCCCCAGCATTTTTCAAACCGAAGGGCATCACTTTGTAGCAAAATGTTCCCCAAGGCGTTATGAAAGTGGTCTTCTCCATATCCTCTGGCGCCATTTTAATTTGATTATAGCCCGAAAAGCCATCCATGAAGGAGAATACGGAGTATTGAGCAGTATTATCAACTAACACGTCAATATGAGGAAGTGGAAAATCGTCTTTTGGGCTTGCTTTATTCAAATCTCGATAGTCCACGCACATTCGAACCTTGCCATCTTTCTTTGGCACTGGTACGATGTTGGCAACCCATGAAGGATACTTCGTCACAGCAAGGAAACCAGCGTCCCACTGTTTCTGAACTTCCTCTTTGATCTTCATTGCCATATCTGGTCGAGTTCTGCGAAGCTTTTGCTTGACCGGCGGGCAATCCTCTTTCAGTGGCAGGCGATGCACGACCATGTCTGTATCGAGCCCTGGCATATCTTCATACGACCAAGCGAATACATCACTATACTCTTGGAGCATTTCAACCAGTCTCCGCTTGATATCGCCCTGCAGCGCGGCTCCGATACGAATATTCTTCTCAACCCCTTCCGACCCCAAGTTGATAATTTCGATGACCTCGTCGTGAGGCAGAATGGCTCGTTCCTCTTGCTTCACTAACCAAGACAGTTCTTCAGGAACGTCACTATCTTCGACAACCTCTTCTTCGGCCTGGAATACCGGGTGCTCAAAGTCGGGACGAGTCATAGGTGGTTCAAGGATGTCATCTGAGAATGTTATCCTGCAAAAGGAATGGTTAAGCGCTTCAAAATGCGTATAAAGCGAACAACCACGTTGCCATTTTATTGAAAAATATAAAACAAGAAAGACAGGGATTACAGTATTTGCACATGAAAAAACGCCGTTTATTTAATGATTAACACGCAATGTTCATAACAACACAGCCCTAAGCAAATCCTGATGCCCCGGGCAAGACATCAGATTATTCAACAATTAATAAGCAAAGCATTACTGTTTAAAAGTCACAGGAACAAGCTCCTGAATAGACCAGTTGCACAATCCTTGTCCTGGCGTGCTTGGCTGAATCCAGGCATCCATATCACAGTCGCTGTCTCCTTCATCAGACTCCGAAGCAGCATTGACAGTTTCGTGGCACACTCCACTGGCAGAGATGGTGATGGGCGTTCTGAAACGGGGCGCCCCCACGGCAGGAGTTGATGACGACGGTTGGTATCCCAGCCCGAACCGGTCCATCTTCACAGGAATGTCCAGCACTTTGCCCCAGCCCTTTGCTTCTCCTGCTTCTACTAGAGCTTGAGCTTCTTTATACGATGAGACGGCTATCTCTGGCACTTTGCTCGGCCCGGGACCTTTGTCCTTGATGCGCAAACCTTCGAATGCTTGGCAGGGTGTTTCGTGGATTTCTCCGTCGACCTCCACATATTTAAATGACGACGGATGGCTGACCAGGATGTCCTCTTCTCCGCACACGGTGACTACACTGTCTCCGACCATATATTTCAACTTCTGGTGCAAGGTGGACGTGACTGCCCCCGCCCCATGAATCCAGGGTCTTCCAAGCAAGCAACTGTACGCAGGCTGTATATCCATGATATAAAACTCAGTTGCAAACACCTCCGGCCCCACCTGTAGAGGCAATGTGATCGATCCAAAGACTGTTCTCCGCGTGCCGTCAAACGCTCTGACTACCAAATCACTGGGCGTACACAAAATTCCTCTAACATCCAGCTTCATCATCGCCTTCTTGGGCAGCACATTCAGAGACGATCCGGTGTCAACCAATACGTGCGACATTACTGATCCTCTGCACTCGACAGATACGTGCAGCGCCATATTATGATCTCTTCCTTTCGGAGTCAAGTCGAAATCGGTAAAGCCCAAGCTGTGGCCTGCATTCACATGTGCCAACACTCCTTCCAACTGATTCACGGAGACGTCTTGGGGTACAAAAGAAGTATCCAGGACTTTCAGCAACGCATTTCTGTGGGCTTCCGAACACAACAACAATGACAGAATAGATATCTTGGACGGTGTCTGCTGCAGATGCTCCACAATCTTATAATCACTTTTCCGAATCAAGCGCATGAACTCTTCTACATCCTTCGATGCTGCTTCTTTTTCACTCACTTGCACCGGAACATTCTCAACCGCTTTCCCTTTTCCTTTCGCTAGTCTTTCAGCCTCCACTTCAGGAGATATAAAGATCCTGCCACTCCTTGTCATACCCCCCGAACCAACAACATTATCCACAGTCTCGGTTGGCTGCTTATTAACATCAATTTTTATCCCGTCACAATACACCTCCAACCCATATGACCATGGGACTGCTTTTGTGTTCTCGTACGGGATTGGCCCGACCTTAGTTATGGTGATCGGTGGTCGCTGAGCTGGCGCGGCGATAGTGATTGTCTTCCGAGGAATCGTTACAGTGGCCACATCATTCTGATCATCTGCTATTGCCCCTGCGGGCTCTTCAGTTGCTGCTTGGTCAAACTGCAATATGCCCTCATCAATTAAAGCTCGAATGCCTTTCTTCAAATCATCACACCCCCCAGCTAGGGTCCAACAGTCTAAGCAATACTCGCTACATCCTGGGTAAACACCCCCTTGTAACAGTCGGCTCTTTATCTCGCTCAGCGGCGTCTTCAAGTCTTCAACATTCATAATCAGATTCAACCCTTCCTCAATCAGAATGGCGTTAGCCCCGTGATTAGGCATGGGTTTCTGCACTATATTCGGACCTGCCGTTCCGAAATTGATGGTCTTATTGTCCAAAAGATCCTGCACAACATGCTTAAAAGCATGGCAACCTTCTATATCGTGGCCCGGAGCCCCAGAATGAAACTCACAGTGCCTACTTGCATCGTAACCAAACGGGGGAGCTCCCGTTATCGGTGCTAGAGTTCTCTTCTCTACCAAATTTAGACCCAACAGCGTCTGCAACAAATCTGCATAGGTCGAGGGAGGCTTCTCAAACACTCTTCTCGGTTTACTACCCTAGAATCTTCGCTGAGCCTGCTGTGCCCCCTGCTGAGGCTGCTGCTGCTGTTGCATCGGCTGTTGATGAACCGGTTGTTGTTGCTGGAGTGGTTGTTGCTGATACGGGATAGTAACACTCGCCACCTGCTGCGGCTGACGATATTGACCTCGTCCCCTGCCTCGGCCTCGGCCTCGGCCTCCAAATACTGCGCTCGCCTCGCCCTGACGGCGCCCACCATAAGCTTTCCTATTACTGCCAGATGCAGTTGATTCCTCGACTTGGAACTTTCCTTGCTTAATATTACGTTCAATCTTTTCTCCCATCAGAATCAGGTCTGAAAAACTGGCCAGAGATGTGTGAAACAGCATGTCATGAAACAAGCCTGTGAATGTGCCGACGAACATGTCATTCATTTCCTTATCTTCTACAGGAGGACGGACCCTGGCAGCCATATCGCGCCACCTTTGCGCGTACTCTTTAAAGCTCTCCCCCTTCTTCTGTGACAGCCCTGCCAATTGGACCCGATTGGGTGCCAAGTCGCTGTTATACTTGTAGTGAGCTACAAATGCCTCTGCCAATTGCTTCCATGTCTTGATATCGGTTGGTTCCAGCCCCATATACCACTCTAGGGAAGGTCCCGACAGACTATCTTGAAAGAAATGCATTAGCATTCTTTCATCAGTTGAGTATGCAGACATCTTTCTGTAATAAGCTCGTACATGCACTTTTGGACATGTGTCTCCTTTATACTTGTCAAACGCAGGAGCTTTGAATTTAATTGGCACCCTCAATCCAGGTACCAGACCCATTGTTGCCATGTCCAAACCCACAGCACTTTGGTTCAGGACTCCCCTCATCTGCTCTTCCAGCATTCTGATCTTCTGGGAGTCATCCATCGGCCCTTCGAAACCTCCTCCGGATAAAGCGTCCTCCTGCTGATCTTCTTGCCACATACCGTTTCCAGCCCCATACCCGTCATATCCATTATTACGTCCAGCTCTGATCTGATTCATCCCCGGACCTCGGCCTCTGTTGTCGTACCCTTGAACTCCTCCAGCAGGACCAAAAGCCATAAATCCCGCGCCGTTTCCATTTCCAAAGCCTCCGTAACCCTGATTGGTCGCGCCATAACCGTCTTGCCCAAAGCCTTGAGCATTAAAGCCATATTTCCCCGCGTTATCGAATCCCTGATCATTGAACCCGAATCCAGTATTGACAAAGCCGTTGCCTCCCATATTATCTCCCAAATTGACATCACCCAGCCCAATGTTATGGACGGCAGTCTCATTCCCAACTCCGACGTTACCATTCACAACAGCGGTAGCGTTGTTGACATTAGCAGCAGGTGTATTGACTACAGGCGGAGCCACTGGCGTGGGAGTACCGTCTCCATGAACAGTATTGACCCGTACAGACTGATGATCTTCATTACCATGACCAGCGTTTCGGGCCAACAGAGGCTGGACCATGGCCTGCAAATTCTCCTGCCCTTTCGCAATAGCTTCCATGGTCTGCATGAAGAGAGCGAGCTTCTCGCGCACATCTTGCATCTCGTTCTGCATTTGATCCATGATTCTTCGACAGTTGGTGCGGGTAGAATAGCGGTGCGGATGCTGATCTGCAATCCTGAAAAGTACCTGTTACAGAGCAGGACATAAGACACTTATTCAAAGATTACCTGTAATGCGATATGAATATGAATGCAATGCAATGTGTCTGTGCATTAGGGAAATTCATTCCCCCAGTTCTAGTGTGAAGGTGTCAGTGCAGTGACAGTGTTGACAATAGGAATATCGGAGCTGAATCATAGAAAGCCTCATATATTGTTGAGAAAACCCGAATACAATGTCGCTGAAAGTACGATAAGAAGGCATGACCTCAACCAACAATCCTGGTGATGGTCAGCACTTATGCAAATAAAGCATACAAGTTACTACAAGTTACTACATGAAATGATCAAATCCTCCCAAAAGTCTGGTACTCTTCTATCAACTTCTTGGTCTCAGGGTGACTTGGTCGATCAAGCAGCCCTTCAACAAGTTGGTTTCTCTTCTTAAGAACACGGCGCACGTCTTCAGCAGTTTCTTCCCATGTTGCTTCTCCGAAGCAATCTTCTAGCTTTCGCTTCTGAGACACCGCTTCATCTCTGGATTTGATTGCCTTGTTCAGTGCATGCTGGACACTATACCGGGTCATCACTTCTTCCTCACACTTCTTGATGCTAGACTTCAACTTCCCTTCGAGGTCGGAGATTTGCTGCTTCAGCTTATCTTCTCTCATCTTATTGTTGGTGAGAGTAGCATTCCAAGTCTTATTGCAAGAGGAGATTTCTCGGTGTGCTGCGTCAAGCGCCTTCTTTTTGGCTTCCAGCATGTCATGGGAGCTTCTGAACTCTTGCCCCAGACGTTCGCGCTTCTTCCTTTCTTCGGTCAACTCATCCCCTAATCTGTTCATTAACTCAATCTGCTGTTGGAAAGCATACACGGCCTTGTTTTTCTCACTGCGTACTTGAGCTAGCTCTTGCTCTAACCCTTCATTGATCTTCATCAAGGCTTCTTTTTCCTTCACAACTTGCTCGTAGGCCTCCCTAGAAACAGTAGTTGGCTCTTCTGCCGGGACGGGAACAGTGACGGGTGCAGCTGGGAATGGCATTAATAACTGACTTGCTCTCTCCTGGATCCAAACCCTGTAAGGTGCATAGGCCTGACAGTCATTCTTTCCTAACAACGGCTTCCCTCTGCGGTTAATACGCGTCCAGGCATGTTGCAACTTGGCTAATAACTCCCCCTTCACGTCACCTGTGAAGTACAGAGATTCCTGTACTTCCTCCTCCTGAGGTGGATTCCTCAGTGCATACCCGAACTGACGAATGAATAGAGAAGGGTTGTAATTGATACACCCTTTCCTTCCTATCAGCGGCACATTAGGGTACCCAGAACAGCTGAAGATGAGCTCAGATCCCAACAGGTCTCGATCAAACCACACAACGTCTTCGGAATATAGCCTCATCAGGCGCTCTGACCAACTGGCTGAGGTTGCACTGTCCACAAATGGTCCCTTCATGGGGAGATGACTCTTGAACCACATATTTAATAGAGGAGTACAACAGTAAACAACTTATCCCCTTCGGTTTTCGTTCTTATAGTGCAATGAGTGGTAGAAGTCTCCGATCAACGTTGGCACCGGGTTGCCTGCAGCAAACAGATAGAAAGCATCCAGATCTACAAAGTTGGGCAAGTTAGGAAACAGCACAATTCCATAAATGCATAAAGCCAAAATAGCGTTGAAAACCACCCAACAACCGTTCTTGGCGTACTCTTGAGCCTTGCCAACCAGAAAATCTAGAGAGAAACCGGGAACCCCAAGCCAAGAAGTCACCAACAACTCAGCAGCATTCATATGCAAGGCTTTGGCTAAGTCCTCCAACTTGGGCTCAGCAGCAGAGTGAATAAAGGGAACCTTGTTCTGCACGGGAAGCTCAGTAAACTCCACATACTCCTCAATGGTAGGCCCTAGAATGAAATCAGCAAACGTAAAACATCTCAATGCGGGGTCATAGAACTGCATCAAGGTGTATAGCCCGTTCATCTCATCAGCAGTGGGCTTGCAGACTAATCTCAGTAATCTCCCATGACTCATTCTAAAGCTTCTCCTAACCTCCTCATCGGCAAGAGATATCAGACCAAGCAAAGAAGCAATATCAGGTGAAGGCAGCTTATACGCAACTGTCTTCCTCAAACTGGCCATAGTCAACACTCAGAAGTCTGGGCACTAGAACCGGGGAATATGCAAATGCACCTGCAGCACAGACACACGTTAGTGAAATGCAAGTGATAATGGATATGCAGGCAATGCAATGCAAGTAACATGCAACAGGGACCAAAGCTGTAGCTGAATAGCCTGAACCCAATCAAGAAAGGTCTCGGATAGACCATCCAGAAGTCATCAAACCCTGGTCTCAGATAGACCTAAAACAAAGCTCCAATACTGGTCTCTGACAGACCTCAAACCATAACTCCCACTGGTCTCTGGTAGACCTCAAATCACATCTCCAATTGGTCTCTGACAGACCTCAGGACACTCCAACTGGTCTCCGACAGACCTCAAATCACATCTCCAATTGGTCTCTGACAGACCTCCTAACTCTCCATAAATACCCAGGATCTCTGATCAAGAAATAACCGGTAGTCTGAAGGTCTAGTTACCTGCATAACCCCCAAACCCTCTCACAGGTGGATGTCCTAGTAACTGACAAAGGTATGGCATCCTATGCGGTCGTCGGCGTCACAGACTTTCAGGGTTGATGATACGATTCCAGAAGGAGTGGCATCATCAAATCCTGAAGAGGCCTCACTTAGCCAACTTCCAAATGATCGGTTCCCGGAGTCGACAATTCAGCTGACCAACAACCCCTTCGACCCAAAGGGTAGAAAAAGAAGCCAACCAGAAGAACCTCGTCCGAGTGTAGATTTCATGAGACACTAATGCAAGCAAAGTCGGCACGCGCCCACTACTTTCTACTCTAATTCTAGGTGCACTCAAGCCCAGGTCCGGCTTATCTCTCAATCATAGAACCACCCATCACCCCTAATACAGCAATAACAATCAATATATATAATGCTGAAAATAAAGGTCAGAAATATAAATCCATACAAAATCCTCGACGGGAAAACAAGCGTTAGGATTGACTCTCTCAAAGGGACGTTGGATCCCAAATGCACAAGAACTATCGCAGTCCTTAGCAGCCAGGGGACGTTGGGTCCCCAGCAGAGTCGCCAGCTGTCGCTACTGCGAACATCGGCGCCGGCTGAACAGAAGAGTCGCCATCGTGCGTTATTTATCCCACGGGAGGGAAAGGAAACGCTCAGAGTAAACCTCGCACAACACGGGAAAGGTATGGCCATCGCAACCAAAACCTGGGTTCGGGAGTCGGTTACGCAAGGGGAAGGTATTAGCACCCCTCACGTCCGTCGTACTCGACGGGATCCACGCTTGTTTTCGGGTATGGATTGTTATTCTATCTACTCTAAAGGTCAGGGGTTAAAAAGAAAAGAGAATGAAAATAAAATGACTCGGCAAAGTATCGCACTTTATGCCTACGTATTCCCGTCTGGAACGAGAAATCAGAGTCAACGTAGTTCGCCTACCTACGGGAAAGGAGGGGAAGGTTGCTCGCTAGGATAACGCATCCTATGCCTACGTACTTTCATACAGCATGAAAGATCAGAGCAAACGTAGTTCGGGCCACGTACGACACAAGCTTGTCTTGGTTGATTTTATTCCTTCTGAAAAGGTTTTCTTGATTAACAGTCCCGGCGGACAAAAATGACGCTTTGATGAGTTCACCTTCTTTTACGAAAGAAGTGTCTTTTATTGTGTTTGAAATCTTTATTGTGTTTTTCTGTTTGTTTTGAGAAAGAAAGAGACAGAACTCTAACCTACGGTTGCGAAGGGAATCAAACTATCCTAATGTTATCATGCATGGGTTAAGACCTAGTGTCTATCATGCTCCTCTCTTGCACAGAGAGAAACAGAGATCCTACGGGATGGGCAGAAACAGAAACAATACAGATATAATAAAGCGGTAAAATGCATGGATGCAACAGTACAAGCGAGGCAAGGGAGTCCCGCTCAACCTCGAACCTAGAAAACAATAGGCAAAAGTGAACAGACTTCACTTTCAACCCAGCAGGGTAAACAGCAAACAATACAGTCCAGAAAACCAATCAATACATCAGCAATGAAATACAACAGCAAAAGAAACAGCATCAGCAGCTCTGAATCAATATCTGGCTTCAAGTAATCTCCAATCATTTATGGGCTTCAACAAGCATCAATCTCCATCTTCATGGCCTTCAGGCAAGGGCTTTGATCACCAGTCTCCTATAAGCAATGGCTTTTCTTCAAGTCTCCAATCTTCAGGGATGAACATCAGTCAACAAGAGGAGGTGAATGTTAAACAGTAAACTGCCTACCAAGGGTGGCTCATTAACTGTTAACATTATGCAGACAGGTTTCTCTCAAAAGTTCTATCTTCCAAATACTTTCACTGATCCTTCCAAAGGAAGGAGGTGGATATTTGAAAGAGACTTTGAATCATAGAGAAAGGATAGAGGCAAACAAAGCCATCTATGTTTGAGCAGCAAGCTTTCTAATCTAGAGCTCTGCCTAGCTCCTAAACCCTAGTCTCCTCAGCAGCTGCTAGCAAGAAACTCCTCTCCAACTCTGGCAGTTGCTCTTCAATCTCTGGATCACCAATGGCCTTCATCTCCCCAAATCTTCAGCTCTCCCAAGTCCCCAGACAATCCCAATACCCATACAAGCAAGCAATAATCCCCAGAGGGCACACCACACCAGTCAATCAGATATACAGCATATCAATAGCAGTAGGGGAATCCTGACTTTTTCTAAGGGGTCTAATAACTACCCATAGTCCCTATAGTCCCATAACTAGACTAGTCAAACCCTAAGTCCTAAGGGAAAAGAATCAAATCTCCTAAGTCATCACCTAAAACCCTAGCTTTATCCATGTTATTCACACCTACATTAAGCACCTAAAATTAACTTCTAAAAATGGGAATTAAATTGAATCTACAAGTTCAATGTCTAACCTAAACAACCTAAAAAGAATGGATGAAAAATATGAAAGTATCTAATAGAACAAAAATTAACAAAATCATGTATGAAATGAAATCATTTAAAATGTTATTTATTTAGAAAATATGGGAAAAATATCAAATAAAAAATAAAATGCCATTTTTATTTTTTTATAATTTTCTAGACATCTAAAATAAAAATATGCAAAAAGAATGAATTAAAAATGATGATTTTGCTATTTATTATGAATTTTATAAGATGCATGAAAAATATAAAGAAAATAAAAAGAAAATGGAAAGAAATAGCCAGAGGGGTGCAAATAGGAGCACGCTGCAGTGGTTTTATTGAGTGGGCTGAGGACCGGGGGGTGCAAATAGGACAAATCCATAGGCCCAATTCGCTTCAGAATCTCACCAAAACCAAAACTCCAGAACGGTGTTTATAGCAATAATTCTAGTTGATTTCATGTTGGGCCTGGTTGAGAGGGGTGCTAAAAGTAAAATTCACTTAAGCCCAATGGTCAGATTAAGTGATACGGTGCGTTTTGCTCATCAAAAGGAATCCCTCACACACTATGGGTCACGCACAGCCTTGGGATTATGGTCTCGGTCAATGATTTGTCACGATCCAAGGGCTCAGAACCTTTCTTCCTCATTTGAACTCAGCCTTGGAGCCAAACGCCATGGATGAATGCTTCCAAGAACACCAACTGATCCTCAGACGAACTTCCTCAGTTCTTGATGAAACCCTAAGGTGCAAAGACCAAACTCACTCCAAATTCCATCAGCAACTCGGTCATGGCTTCAGAAATAGTTGAAACACAACCTAACCCTAAACCCGATAACTATCCCCAAAATATGATCCAGAACCGACTCTCATAATTCTCAAAATTAATGGCATAAACCTGTTCCTCTCTTCACCTAGATCATTTCCCCCTAAAGAACTAAGTCTAATGCTCCCAATTCGAAGAGTTCTTGCTTCTAACAGAAATTATGCCAACCTAAAAAACATCACCAAATCGATCCATACTTTCCAGAAATGATCTACCACTTATTCCCTATCATTCTAACCTATTAATCTTGCTAAACTATGCACAAATTAGAGTGTAGAGATCAAGATGCAAACCTGATAAAATGTGTGAACCAGATAGGGGAATCCTTCAAATCACTGCTTGTACTTGTGCAGAAACACTCAGTGACATGAGAGCTTGCTTCTGTTTGCACTAGTTTGGGTTGATGGTGCTTGAATCTTGGAAATGGATCTGAAGCTGCAAGCTGCCAAACTCAATATACAGAACACGATTTGGACCTGAATTTCTTCTGATTTTGATTGTTACACACTCAATGATGATGATAGAGTTGAATCAGATCAAGAAACTGAACAGAATGTGGAAGAGATGAAGAATTGGTAAATGACTTGCTATGGAAGAAATTTGATCTCAATCTCTTTTTCTGCAGCAATTCTCTCTAACCTCTGCATCTGAGCACATCCCAAATTACTTATAGATGGTGTAAGAATGATCTAGAAGGGACTGGAACAATCCAATGAGAAATTGGATATCTCACTTCATGAGATTTTTGATTCCATGCTAAGCATAGGCCATTCTTTGTTCAAGCTTGCACACTCCTCATTTCTCATTTGAAATTCTCCTTAGAGGATATTTTTGATATGCTGAAAAACCTTGCAAGCTTGCCCATTGATTCCTTGTTTATGTGGGGTTTTGCCATGTGACCCTATGTGGCAAGAAGCAAATTTACAAAGGAAGTCCCATTTTTAAGCTTAAACTCAAAAATGTGGATGAACCAATGTCTTTAAAATGAGGTTTCCAATCAAAATGATATATTGGATGACCTATTTTGGATTTCTAGATCCTCCAAACCAATTTCCAAATTCAACTTTTTCAACTTATAAGCCCTTTTTAGTTCACCTTTTGACCAATCATGCAAATCCATGCTATGAGATTTTCCAATCATTCATGACCTTCTCTCTTGACTTAAAATCACCTTTTGAACAACTTTCATGTTTTGAGTTTTTTCATTTGAGGCTTGGAAATAGGAGATATGGCCTTTGCTTAAAAAATGACCCATAACTGACAAATGACCAAAATACCCTTTTCTTGCCAAGACCATAAGTAGAGTTCCACAAATAATATGAAGGCATACTATACCATTCTAGAAAGCTAATACAATTAGGAACAATTCTTATGTTGACCAGAAATTCATTTGAAATCTCCTTGAGGAGTAAAAATTGCTTGGAAGTCAAGTCACTTTCACAGACAAAATTTCAGACACCCCAGATGACCTGTAACTTGCAAGGACCATAACTTGAGTTCTATAAATCTCCTTGATGTCTTCCACCACTAAAATTAAAGGTCTTGAGATCCCCTACAAGTTTCATGTTGACCAAGAAGCCATTTGAAGCTTTCATTTTGACTTATCTTGCTTGGAAATTTGACCTAAACTAGGGGATTTTACATAGAAACCCTAATTTAGAGACTCCTCTTCTCCTTGATTTCTCTTGAATTATTCTTAGCACAACAACATATCCTTATTCTCCATGTCAAATGATGAACCCCACATCTCTCCAATATCCCTTAATGCCTTCAACTCAATCAATTGACCTAGGGTTGACCTAGGGTTGACCCAGATGAAACCCTAGTTGACTGCCTTCAACTGCAATTCTTGTGATCACATCAACCACTTGTTTTCTTCTCCAAATGACTTTCTAAGCCTCTCATGATGTCTAGATACTCTCCATGCCTTCCATTCACAACTCACAACCCCCTTGTTGACCCTCAGATACCCTCAGATAGGGGATAGACTCAAGGCTTGATCTGCTGAACTCTCTGCTCTCAAATTCTTTTCTGATGACTTGAATGAGATGGAATTAGGATGATAACCTCTTGATAAGCCTCTAGAGATGAGAATAATGCTTGATCCCCTGTTGAATGCCTTGCTATGCTTATGCTATGCAGATGGTTAGTCTATGTACATGACTCTATATGCAAATGCTAATGATTTTGAAACATAAACCAGGTGAATAAGGTTGGGCAAATTTTAGGGTGCAACAGAGGACTTCTATAGAGTCTATCCGAGACTTCTTGATATGGTTCAAGCTATTCAGCTACGGCAGTTGGTCCCTGTTGCATGTTACTTGAATTGCATTGTTTGCATACTCATTATCATTGCATTCCATTAACGTGTGTCTGTGCTGCAGGTGCGTTTGCATATCCTCCGATTTTAGTGCCTAGACTTCTGAGTGTTGACTATGGCTGGTTTGAGGAAAACAGTTGCGTATAAGCTGCCTTCACCTGATATTACTTCTTTGCTTGGTCTGATATCTCTTGCTGATGAGGAGGTTAGGAGAAGCTTCAGAATGAGTCATGGGAGATTACTGAGATTAGTCTGCAAGCCCACTGCTGATGAGATGAACGGGCTGTACACCTTGATGCAGTTCTATGACCCCGCATTGAGATGTTTTACATTTGCTGACTTCATTCTGGGGCCCACCATTGAGGAGTATGTGGAGTTTACTGAGCTACCCGTGCAGAACAAGGTTCCCTTTATTCACTCTGCTGCTGAGCCCAAGTTGGAGGACTTAGCCAAGGCCTTGCATATGGACGCTGCAGAACTGTTAGTGACTTCTTGGCTTGGGGTTTCAGGTTTCTCTCTTGATTTCCTGGTTGGCAAGGCTCAGGAGTATGCCAAGAACGGGTGTTGGGTGGTTTTCAATGCTATTTTGGCTCTATGCATTTATGGGATTGTGCTATTCCCTAACTTGCCCAATTTCGTAGACCTGGACGCTTTCCATCTATTCGCTGCCGGCAATCCAGTGCCAACGTTGATCGGAGACTTCTACCACTCCTTGCACTACAAGAATGAAAACAGAAGGGGAAAGGTTGTTTACTGCTGTGCTCCTTTGTTGAATATATGGTTCAAGAGTCATCTTCCCATGAAGGGATCTTTTGTGGAGAGTGCAACCACCGCTAGCTGGTCAGAGCGCCTGATGAGGCTATCGTCCGAAGACGTTGAGTGGTTTGATCGAGACCTGCTAGGATCCGAGCTTATCATCAGTTGTTCTGGTTACCCTAATGTCCCGCTGATAGGAAGGAAAGGGTGTATCAACTACAACCCATCGCTGTTGATCCGTCAGTTCGGATATGCGCTGAAGAACCCGCCAAAGGAGGAAGAAGTACAGGAATCTCTGTACTTCACCGGAGATTTGAAGGGGGAGTTACTAGCCAAGCTGCAACATGCCTGGACGCGTATTAACCGAAGAGGGAAGCCGTTGTTAGGGAAAAATGACTGTCAGGCCTATGCACCTTATAGAGTTTGGATTCAAGAGAGAGCAAGTCAGTTGCGGATGCCATTTCCAGATGCACCAATCCTTGTTCCCATTCCGGTAGCAGAGCCGATTACTGTTTCTCGGGAAGCCTACGAACAAGTTGTGAAAGAAAAAGAAGCCTTGATGAAGATCAACGAAGGGTTAGAGCAGGAGCTAGCCCAGATACGCAGCGAGAAAAACAAGGCCGTCCATGCTTTCCAACAGCAGATTGAGCTAATGAACAGGTTAGGGGCTGAGTTGATTGAGGAAAAGAAGAAGCGCGAACGTCTGGGGCAAGAGTTCAGAAGCTCCCACGACATGCTGGAATCCAAGAAGAAAGCGCTTGACATCGCTCACCGAGAGATCTCTTCTTGCAATAAGACTTGGAATGCTACGCTCACCAATAATAAGAAGAGGGAAGATAAGTTGAAGCAGCAAATTTCCGACCTCGAAGAGCAGTTGAAGTCCAGCATCAAGAAGTGTGAAGAAGAAGTGATGACCCGGTATAGTCTCCAGAACGCACTAAACAAGGCCATCAAAGGCAGAGATGAAGCTGTGTCTCAGAAGCGTAAACTAGAGGATCGCTTCGGAGAGGGGGCATGGGAAGAAACTGCTGAAGACGTGCGACGTGTTCTTAAGAAAAGAAACCAACTTGTTGAAGGGATGCTTGATCGACCAAGTCATCCGGAGACCAAGAAGTTGCTAGAAGAATACCAGACTTATGGAGGATTTAATCATTTCATGTAGTAACTTGTATGCTTTATTTGCATAGTGCTGACCATCA
The DNA here is from genome assembly GCA_963859935.3 of Lathyrus sativus. Lineage (NCBI taxonomy): Eukaryota > Viridiplantae > Streptophyta > Magnoliopsida > Fabales > Fabaceae > Lathyrus > Lathyrus sativus. The sequence continues at coordinate 420,609,425 of OZ012737.1, forward strand.
CCAGGATTGTTGGTTGAGGTCATGCCATCTTGTTGTACTCTCAGTGATATTGTATTCCGGGCTTATTGATTTCTCTACAATATATGAGGCTTTCTGTGATTCAGCTCCGATCTTTATATTGTTAGTATTGTCACTGCACCGGCACCTTCACACTAGAATCGGGGAATGAATTTCCCTAATGCACAGACACACATTGCATTGCATTCATATTCATATTGCATTACAGGTAATCTTTGGATGGTGTCTTATTTTCTGCTCTGTACCAGGTATTTCCAGGATTGCAGATCAGCACCCGCACCGCTACTCCACTCGCACCAACTGTCGAAGAATCATGGATCAAATGCAGAACGAGATGCAAGATGTGCGCGAGAAGCTAGCTCTCTTTATGCAAACCATGGAAGCTATTGCAAAAGGTCAGGAGAATTTGCAAGCCATGGTCCAACCTCTGTTGGCCCGAAATGCTGGTCACGGTAATGAGGATCATCAGTCTGTGCGAGTCGATACTGTTCATGGAGACGACACTCCCACGCCAGTGGCTCCACCTGTAGTCAATATACCTGCCGCTAATGTCAACAACGCTACCGCTGCTAGGAATGGTAACGTCGGAGTTGGGAACGAGACTGCTGTCCATAACGTTGGGCTTGGTGATGTCAACTTGGGTGATAATATGGGAGGCAACGGCTTTGGCAATGCAGGATTCGGGTTCAATGATCAGGGATTCGATAACGCTGGGAAATATGGTTTCAATGCTCAAGGCTTTGGGCAAGATGGTTATGGTGTGGCCAATCAGGGTTACAGAGGTTTCGGAAATGGAAACGGCGCTGGGTTAATGGCTTTTGGGCCTGCTAGAGGTGTTCAAGGGTACGGTAACAGAGGCCGAGGCCCGGTGATGAATCAGATTAGAGCTGGCCGCAATAATGGATATGATGGGTATGGAGCTGGGAATGGTATGTGGCAAGAAGATCAGCAGGAGGACGCCTTCTCCGGCGGAGGTTTCGAAGGTCCGATGGATGACTCCCAGAAGATCAGAATGCTAGAAGAGCAGATGAGTGGAGTCCTGAACCAAAGCACTGTGGGCTTGGACATGGCAACAATGGGTCTGGTACCTGGCTTGAGGGTGCCAATCAAATTCAAAGCTCCTACGTTTGATAAGTATAAAGGGGACACCTGTCCGAAAGTGCACGTGCGGGCTTATTACAGGAAGATGTTTGCGTACTCAACTGATGAGAGAATGCTAATGCATTTCTTTCAGGATAGTTTGTCATGCCCTTCCCTAGAGTGGTACATGGGGTTGGAGCCAACCAATATCAAGACATGGAAGCAATTAGCAGAGGCATTTGTAGCTCACTACAAGTATAACAGCGACTTGGCGCCCAATCGGGTCCAATTGGCAGGGCTGTCGCAGAAGAAGGGTGAGAGCTTTAAAGAGTACGCGCAAAGGTGGCGCGATATGGCTGCCAGGGTCCGCCCTCCCTTAGAGGACAAGGAAATGAATGACATGTTCGTCGGCACATTCACAGGCTTGTTTCATGACATGCTGTTTCATACATCTCTGGCCAGTTTTTCAGACTTAATTCTGATGGGAGAAAAGATTGAACGTAACATTAAGCAAGGAAAGTTCCAAGTCGAGGAATCAACTGCATCTGGCAGTAATAGGAAGGCTTTTGGTGGGCGCCGTCAGGGCGAGGCCAGTGCAGTATTTGGAGGACGAGGCCGAGGCCGAGGCAGGGGACGAAACCAATATCATCAGCCGCAGCAGGTGGCGAGTGTTACTATCCCGTATCAGCAACAACCACTTCATCAACAACAACCGTTTCAGCAGCAGCCAATGCAGCAACAACCGCAACAGCAGCAGCAGCCACAGCAGGGAGCACAACAGGCTCAGCGAAGGTTTCAGGGTGGTAAACCAAGAAGAGTGTTTGAGAAGCCTCCCTCAACCTATGCAGATTTATTGCAGACATTGTTGGGTTTGAACCTGGTAGAGAAGAGAACTCTGGCACCGATAACGGGAACTCCTCCGTATGGTTATGATGCAAGCAGGCACTGTGAGTTTCATTCTGGGGCTCCGGGCCACGATATAGAGGGTTGCCATGCTTTTAAGCACGTCGTGCAGGATCTTTTGGACAATAAGACTATCAATTTCGGAACGGCAGGTCCGAATATAGTGCAGAAACCCATGCCTAATCATGGGGCAAACGCCATTCTGACCGAGGAAGGGTTGAATCTGATTGTGAATGTCGACGATTTAAAGACGCCGCTGGGCGAGATAAAAAGCAGATTGCTGCAAGGGGGTGTTTATCCAGGATGTGACGAGTATTGCTTAGAATGCTGGACCCTAGCTGGGGGGTGTGATGATCTGAGGAAAGGCATTCAGGCTTTAATTGATGGAGGCACATTGCAGTTTGACCGAGCAGCAACTGAAGAGCCTGCAGGGGCAGTAGCAGATGATCAGAGTGATGTGGCCACTGTAATGATTCCTCGAAAGACAATCACTATTGCAGCGCCGGTCCAGCGACCACCGATCACCATAACTAAGGCCGGACCGATCCCGTACGAGAATACAAAAGCAGTCCCATGGTCATATGGGTTGGAGGTGTATTGTGACGGGATAAAGATTGATGTTAATAAGCAGCCAGCCGAGACTGTAGACAACGTTGTTGGTTCAGGAGGTATGACAAGGAGTGGTAGGATCTTCATATCGCCTGAAGTGGAGGCCGAAAGACTAGCGAAGGGAAAAGGGAAGATGGTTGAGAATGTCCCAGTGCAAGCAAGCGATAAAGAAGTGGCATTGAAAGATGTAGAAGAGTTCATGCGCTTGATTCGAAAAAGTGATTATAAGATTGTGGAGCATCTGCAACAGACGTCGTCCAAAATATCTATCCTGTCGTTGCTACTATGTTCTGAAGCTCACAGAAATGCTTTGTTGAAAGTCCTGGATACTTCCTTCGTACCCCAAGACGTCTCCGTGAATCAGCTGGAAGGAGTGTTGGCACATGTGAATGCCGGCCACAGTTTGGGCTTTACCGACTTCGATTTGACCCCGAAAGGGAGAGATCATAATATGGCGCTGCACATATCTGTCGAGTGTAGAGGATCAATAATGTCGCATGTATTGGTCGACACCGGATCGTCTCTGAATGTGATGCCTAAGAAAGCGATGATGAAGCTGGATGTCAGAGGAATCCTGTGCACGCCCAGTGACTTGGTAGTTAGAGCGTTTGACGGCACGCGAAGAACAGTCTTTGGATCGATAACATTGCCCCTGCAAGTAGGGCCGGAGGTGTTTGCAACTGAGTTTTATATCATGGATATACAGCCTGCATATAGCTGCCTGCTCGGAAGACCTTGGATTCATGGGGCTGGGGCTGTCACGTCTACCCTGCATCAGAAGTTGAAATATATGGTCGGAGACAGCATAGTCACCGTATGCGGAGAAGAGGACATCCTGGTCAGCCATCTGTCGTCATTTAAATATGTGGAGGTCGATGGAGAGATCCACGAAACACCCTGCCAGGCATTTGAAGGGTTGCGCATCAAGGACAAAGGTCCCGAACCGAGCAAAGTGTCGGAGATAGCCGTCTCATCGTATAAAGAAGCTCAAGCTCTGGTAGAGGCAGGAGAAGCAAAGGGTTGGGGCAAAGTGCTGGATATTCCTGTGAAAATGGACCGGTTCGGGCTGGGATACCAACCGTCGTCGTCAACACCCGCTGTGGGAGCACCCTGTTTCAGAGGGCCAATAACCATCTCTGCCAGTGGAGTATGTCATGAAACCATCAACGCTACTTCGGAGTCTGACGAAGGAGACAACGACTGTGATATGGATACCTGGATTCAGCCAAGCACGCCAGGACAGGGACTGTGCAACTGGTCTATTCAGGAGCTTGTTCCTGTGACTCTTAAACAATAATGCTTTGCTTTATTAATTGTTGAATAATCTGATGTCTTGCCCGGGGCATCAGGATTTGCTTAGGGCTGTGCTGTTATGAACATTGCGTGTTTATCATTAAATAAATGGCGTTTTTTTTCATGTCCAAATACTGTAATCTCTGTCTTTCTTGTTTTGTATTTTTCAATAAAATGGCAACGTGGTTATTCGCTTTATACGCATTTTGAAGCACTTAACCATTCCTTTTGCAGGATAACATTTTCAGATGGCATCCTTGAACCACCTATGACTCGTCCCGACTTTGAGCACCCGGTATTTCAGGCCGAAGAGGAGGTTGTCGAAGATAGTGACGTTCCTGAAGAATTGTCTTGGTTGGTGAAGCAAGAGGAGAGAGCCATTTTGCCTCACGACGAGGTCATCGAAATTATCAACCTGGGGTCGGAAGGGGTTGAGAAGAATATTCGTATCGGAGCCGCGCTGCAGAGCGATATCAAGCGAAGACTGGTTGAAATGCTCTGAGAGTATAATGATGTATTCGCTTGGTCGTATGAAGATATGCCAGGGCTCGATACAGATATGGTTGTGCACCGTCTGCCACTGAAAGAGGAATGCCCGCCGGTCAAACAAAAGCTTCGCAGAACTCGACCAGATATGGCAGTGAAGATCAAAGAGGAAGTTCAAAAACAGTGGGATGCTGGCTTCCTGGCTGTGACAAAATATCCCTCATGGGTTGCTAACATCGTACCAGTGCCAAAGAAAGACGGTAAAGTGAGAATGTGCGTCGATTACCGTGATTTAAATAAAGCGAGCCCGAAAGATGATTTTCCACTTCCTCATATCGACGTGCTAGTTGACAACACTGCTCAATACTCCGTATTCTCCTTCATGGATGGCTTCTCGGGCTATAATCAGATTAAGATGGCGCCAGAAGACATGGAGAAGACTACTTTCATAACGCCTTGGGGAACATTTTGTTACAAAGTGATGCCCTTTGGATTGAAAAATGCTGGGGCAACATATCAGCGTGCGATGACGACTCTTTTCCATGATATGATGCATAAAGAGATCGAAGTTTACATGGACGATATGATTGCCAAATCCCAGACGGAGGAAGAGCATCTGGTAAATCTGCTGAAGTTATTTAAAAGGCTTAGGAAGTTCAGGCTGAGACTGAACCCTAACAAATGCACCTTTGGGGTGAGATCGGGTAAGCTGCTGGGGTTTATCGTAAGCGAAAGAGGAATAGAGGTCGATCCTGCTAAAATAAAAGCGATTCAAGAAATACCGACGCCTAAAACAGAGAAAGAGGTGCGCGGGTTTTTAGGGAGGTTGAATTACATCGCTCGGTTCATATCTCATCTAACGGCCACGTGTGAACCATTATTCAAGCTGTTGAAGAAAGATCAAGCTGTAACATGGAACGAAAATTGTCAAAAGGCGTTCGATAAAATAAAGCAGTATTTGCAGGAGCCTCCTATTTTGATACCCCCAGTGGCAGGGAGACCCTTGATCATGTATTTGACGGTTCTTGAGGGAAGCATGGGTTGTGTTCTCGGTCAACACGACGAGACAGGAAGAAAAGAGCATGCGATCTACTACTTGAGTAAGAAATTTACAGAGTGTGAATCTCGATACTCAATGCTTGAGAAAACTTGTTGCGCGCTAGCCTGGGCCGCCAAGCGTTTGAGACAATACATGCTGAATCATACAACCATGCTCATCTCGAAGATGGATCCTATCAAATATGTATTCGAAAAGCAGGCGTTATCAGGGAGAATTGCCCGTTGGCAGATGGTCTTGACTGAATACGACATCCAATACGTCTCGCAAAAAGCTATAAAGGGGAGTGTGCTGTCTGAGTATCTGGCAGAGCAGCCTATTGAAGATTACCAATCGATGAGGTTTGATTTTCCTGACGAGGATATCATGTACCTAAAGATGAAAGATTGTGAAGAGCCGTTGCCAGACGAAGGGCCAGAATTGGGTTCCAAATGGAAGATGATATTTGACGGAGCTGTGAATGCTTACGGTAGCGGAATAGGGGCAATCATCACTACGCCACACGGGTCGCACATCCCGTTTACTGCCCGATTGACCTTTGCCGTCACCAATAATGAGGCCGAATACGAAGCTTTTATAATGGGGCTCGAAGAAGCCATTGATTTGCGAATCAAAAATCTGGATGTATACGGAGACTCAGCTCTGGTGGTGAATCAGATAAAAGGGGAATGGGAGACACGTCAGCCCAACTTGATACATTACATGAACTATGCAAGGAGACTGTTGCCTTTCTTCGACAAGGTTGAATTGCATCATGTACCGCAGGCAGAGAATCAAATGGCTGACGCCCTGGCCACTTTGTCTTCCATGTACAAAGTCAATTTCTAGAACGAGGCTCCCCGAATCATTATCTCTCGGCTGGACAGGCCTGCCTTCGTATTTGCTATTGATGAAGCATCCGACGACAAACCGTGGTATTTTGATATCCTTAATTTTCTGAAGAATAAAGAGTATCCGGCTGGGGCATCCAGTCAAGATCAGAAAACTCTCAGGAGATTAGCAGGTAATTTCTATTTGAATCTGGATGGTGTCTTGTACAGAAGAAACCACGATCTGGTGCTGTTGCGTTGTGTAGACGAGAAAGAGGCGAAGCTGCTCATGGAGGAAATACACGAAGGTACCTTTGGTACGCATGCTGGTGGGCATGCTATGACGAGAAAGCTGTTACGGGCGGGTTACTTTTGGCTGACTATGGAAACTGATTGTTTCAAGTTTGCGAGGAAGTGCCACAAGTGCCAAATCTATGCTGATAAGATCCATGTGCCTCCGAGTCCTTTGAATGTGATGTCATCGCCTTGGCCGTTCTCGATGTGGGGGATCGATATGATTGGAAAGATCGAGCCGACAGCTTCTAACGGGCATCGGTTCATCCTAGTAGCAATCGATTACTTCACCAAGTGGGTGGAAGCGGCGTCTTATGCAAATGTAACGAAGCAAGTGGTGGCTAGATTCATCAAGAGAGATATCATTTGCCGATATGGGATCCCCGAGCGGATAATCACAGACAACAGTTCGAACCTGAACAACAAAATGATGAAGGAGCTCTGTCAGAATTTCAAGATCAAACATCACAACTCCTCCCCTTACCGACCCAAGATGAATGGCGTTGTCGAGGCGGCCAATAAGAATATCAAGAAGATCGTTCAGAAAATGGTGGTGACCTATAAGGATTGGCACGAGATGCTACCTTTTGCTTTGCACGGTTATCGTACGACGGTACGCACATCAACTGGGGCAACTCCGTTCTCGTTAGTATACGGAATGGAAGCGGTATTACCATTGGAAGTTGAGATCCCTTCTCTGAGGGTATTGCGAGATGTTCAGCTAGACGAGGCAGAATGGGTGAAAGACAGGTTGAACCAATTGAGTTTGATGGACGAGAAGAGGCTAGCTTCTCTAGCATATGGTCGTTTGTACCAGAGCCGAATGAAGAAAGCATATGATAAGAAGATACATCCGCGAAGCTTTCAGACGGGCGACCTTGTGCTGAAAAGGATTCTCCCGCCGCAGGCAGATCATAGGGGCAAGTGGACCCCTAACTACGAAGGGCCATACGTTGTCAGGAAAGTCTTTTCAGGAGGAGCGTTGTTGTTGTCCACTATGGACGATGAAGACTTTACGTCGCCTGTGAATTCGGACGCAGTTAAAAAATACTTTGCTTAAAATTGACCCGCTGGACAGAAAAAAGAGAGTCCAGGCAAAAATGGGGCATCCTGGCGAACCAAAAACAGAATGAAAGGTTCGGGCAAAAGTTAGGGATAAAATTGAAAAAATGTACACCCGCGAAGCTGAAAATCTACACTGGGCGGCTTCGGCAAAAAGGGGTATCCCGGTGAACTGAAAACCCGTAAAGGGCGGTTCACGCAAAAGTTAGGGATTCGAAAAGCAAATGACTGCAGTCCGAATTTGATACTACAGTGAGCATCAGTGCGGGAGAATACCTGAGGGGTCAATTATCAGATACAACCTCTTCGAAAGAGTGAATACCGGAAAGCATTAGAGTCGGGAGAGTCATGGGAGGATCAGTTCGTGGTGTTCGTCTGCATCCCGTTGCCGACATGTGTACAAAATTTAATTTGCCAAAGTATTTATGTTTCTTGTGCATACTTGTATATCTACTTTACGTAGCTTCCTCTTTTCAGGAGTTACATCCCGTGTACAAAACTCCGCCCATTCAGGGGCCCAATCAATAAAATGTGTTATTCAGTACTTGATGCTGGTTCTTTACTGTTTTGTGCATGATAAAACGCCTAAGTTTATTGAAACTAGCATGTGTATAACGTCACTGGCCCTTGCCAACAATTGCTAAGGCGTTGAATTAACTGAAAATAACGTCACTAACCTGAGTTGATTTGGTTGCATAGGCTTGTCTTGTCTTGTTTGTGTTGTTGCAGGTTTTATAGCCGTACGAGGAAGATGATCAACAGATTGCAATAGCGAGAGACTCGACCCCCACGCAGGTCGTGCATGTACCTCCTGAAGAAGGATCGAATTCCCTAGCTAGTCGTAGCATATCCAGAAGGCACGCTCCAACAAGGCCATTTATTCTCAGCAGAATTGATGATCCCAAAATTGTAGGCTGTATGCAGACAGTGTGGTGTCCCCCAGAAGGATTCCTTATCTCACGCAGAGTGGGCTAGCCTCAGAAAATTAATATTTGCGAGCTGTATTCAGGCAGTTTACTCTTCCCCGCCGGGCCATTTATTCTCCCCCAGCGGAGCCAGTGGATGTTCTTCAAGAGAATCATCCCATCCCCAGTGGAGTTCTCTTTCCAACCAGTGTCTTCATTCCTCCCAGTGGAATTCAAAGGTTAAGGCTCTCCCCGGAAGAGTTGGTGTGGGTCTTGGCATTTATTTTGTCAGAATACCGTGTGATATCCGTTCACTTTCCAGCAGAAGTTCGATCATACCAGGCGCATCTGCCATTCTTACATTCCCAGTAGGATGTTACTTCAGCGAGGTGTTTGGTTCAAGTTCCCCATTTCCCAGCTGAGTCGAATTCACTCTCCCAGCATTTATGTTGCTGGAATAGTTCTGTAGCGTCTGGCTACCCCCAGCGGAGTTGGCATTATCTTCAGCATTTATTTTTGCTGAAGCAGTTCCTGTATTTCAGCAGTTCGAGTCTGCATTTGCGTGGGCATATAGTGTCATACTTGCATCTACCAAATAAAAGCGTAGCATTTCCATGTCGATTGGAGCATTGCGTCATTATCGAGCATGCATTTTGAAACATAAACCAGGACGGCTAACCTTTTATGTCAAGTATTGTTTCTCTCGCAGGTAGAAAGAGCCCTCGCTCAGGTGAATCAATAAGCATTCAAAGTCTCGGCATGAGACATTCAACGAAGTGTCAGCTTTGGCGCTACTCCCCACGGAGTCAGCAGGATAAGTTTCTCTTTGTCCCCAAGCAGAGTTACTTATCTCCCCGCCAGGGTTCCTTGTCGGATTATTTCCTTCAAAGTTGTTGTTACGTCAGCATTCTAAGGGTTTCAGGAATCAGAATTTCAGGGGCTACCGCCGATTATCAGAGCAGGCGTCCGGTAGTTTAATTCCTCAATATCCCCAGTAAAGTCAGCCTCAAGGTTGCTGTAACATCAGTAATAAGAAGTTGGCGGACCAATGGAAGGAGGAGTCCTAACGTGGACAATTTTCTTGACAAGTTTTCTTTGTGCTAGAAAAGTAGGGGTCCTGACGTGGACACTTCCTCAAGTTGACGATATGTGTTAGTCCTAACGTGGGCAGGTTCGATTTTTCAAGATTGTTGGAATGTGGAGTCCTGACATGGACATTTCCTCAAATTGACGATGTGTGCTAGTCCTAACGTGGACATAATCGAGCTCTCAGTGTGGATTGAATGTGAGGTCATAACGTTGACAAGGTTGATTACTCTTCGTGTTGGAGTCCTGACGTGGACCATTTATTTCCAGCAGATAGCTTTACTCGTAATGGTGAAATGTGCGTCCTGACGTGGACCAGTTTGTAGTTCTTTGTGATGACAAGATACGAGAGTCCTGACGTGGGCAAATTTATCCTTCATCGTGTTGTTGGCAAAGTATAAGTCCTGACGTGGACAAAGTCTCACTTCCCCAGTGGGTCAAAGGTGCATGAGTCCTAACGTGGATAAGTTTGTATCCTCAGCGAGTCGAGTGGTGAGTCCTAACGTGGACAAATCAAGAAGAAAAGCGTTTCCTTACGTGGAAAGGTTGGAGTCCTTACGTGGACAGATAAAGGAGTGTTCCTTACGTGGAACGTTGGAGTCCTTACGTGGACAAATCAAGAAGATTATTATTCCTAACGTGGAAAAGTGGGTCCTAACGTGGACGATGTAGTCCTTACGTGGACATATCAAATTGTTCTCCTTATGGGGAAAGTTGTATTCCTTACGTGGAAAAAGAGGATGTGATTCCTTACGTGGAAAGATTGAGTCCTTACGTGGACATATCAAGTTGGAGTCCTGACGTGGACAGATCGAGGATGAGATTCCTAACGTGGAAAAGAGATGTTCCTTACGTGGAAAGAAGATGCATTCCTAACGTGGAAAGAAAGATTGGTATAGTATTCCTCACGTGGAAAGATTAGAGTCCTTACGTGGACATATCAAGAGCATTCCTTACGTGGAAGAAAAACGGTCTCCTAACGTGGAAAGACGAGTTCATTCCTTACGTGGAAAGATTGAGTCCTTACGCGGACATATCAAGATTGACTCCTAACGTGGAAAGCAGAGTTATTTCTAACGTGGAAAGATTTCATTCCTGACGTGGAAGAATTTAGTCCTGAAGTGGACAGGTACAGAAGAATTTATTCCTAACGTGGAAGGGTGAGTCCTAACGTGGACGATGTATTCATGGCCTAGAAAGTTTAGTCCTAACGTGGACAGATCTAGACGATGTTTATTCTTGACGTGGAAGAGTTTAGTCCTGACAGAGGCAGATGAGATGATTCCTTACGTGGACGGTGTTATTCCTAACGTAGAAGAGTTTATTCTTAATGTGGACAATTTATTTCTGATGAAAGACAGACGAGTCATCCCCAGCGAAGTCGCCGAAGTTTTCTGAGTTAACAGCAGGTGGAGTCCGGGCATGGACGAGTTTTAGTTGAGATTTCTGCGATGATAGAACATTTGTCAGGCTGATGAAAATAATCCCCAGCACGAGATCAGTGGGTTGCCGTAACAGTCAGAGTCAGCTGATGAATGTCGTTCCCCCGAACAGTGGTGCCATTTATTTCTGTGGTTGGCAAATTTCTGGGTTCTTAGTATTCAACCGTCTCGTACCACGAATGTCTGAAGGCTCCGGGCTCTTCACCCAACCGGGTCCAAGTCGCTTGAATAGGGGCAGCTGTTGCACCCTAAAATTTGCCCAACCTTATTCACTTGGTTTATGTTTCAATATCATTAGCATTTGCATATAGAGCCATGTACATAGTCCCAATCATCTGCATAGCATAAGCATAGCAAGTCAACCAACAGGGAACCAATCATTATTCTCATCTCTAGAGGCCTATCAAGAGGTTATTATCCAAATTCAGTATCATTCAAGTCATCAGAAAGAATTTGAAAGTTGGGAAGTCAATGGATCAAGCAAGTGCATCCATCTCCTATCTGAGGGTCTCTGAGGATCAATAAGTAAGTTATGAGCTGTGAATTGAAGGCATAGGGAGTATCTAGACATCTTGGGAGACTTAGAAAGTCATTTGGAGGAGTGGACAAGTCATTGAGGTGATCACAAGAATTACAGTTGAAGACAGTCAACTAGGGTTTCATCTGGGTCGACCCTGGGTCAACCCTAGGTCAAAGGATTGATTGAAAGGCATTGAGGGCTATTGAAGAGATGTGGGGTTCATCATTTGACATGAAGAATAAGGATATGGTGATATTCCAAGAAGAAATCAAGAGAAATCAAGGAGAAGAGGAGTTTCTAAATTAGGGTTTCTATGTAAAATCCCCTAGTTTAGGTCAAATTTCCAAGAAAGATAAGTCAAGATGCAAGCTTCAAATGGATCCTTGGCCAACATAAAACTTGTATAGGATCTCAAGACCTTTAATTTTAGTGGTGGAAGACATCAAGGAGATTTATAGAACTCAAGTTATGGTCCTTGCAAGTTACAGGTCATCTGAGGTATCTGAAATTCTGTCTGTGAAAGTGACTTGACTTCCAAGCAATTTTTACCCCTCTAGGAGATTTCAAATGAGTTTATGGTCAACATAAGAGTTGTTCCTCATTGTCTTAGATTTCTAGAATGGTATAGTATGCCTTCATATGATTTGTGGAACTCTACTTATGGTCTTGGCAAGAAAAGGGTATTTTGGTCATCTAAGGATTACAGGTCATTCTTAGCCTATGCCTAAAACTCATACAAGAGAGCTTCAAATGAAACACTTCCCAACATCAAAGTTGCTCAAAATGCCATTTTAAGTCAAGAAAAGAAGTCATGGAAGTTTAGAAATGTATGGAATGGAACTTGACCAAAGTTGGTGAAAAATGACCTAAAAAGGCATATAAGTTGAAAAAGTTGAAATAAAAAATTGGTTTGAGAGATCTACAAATCCAATATGGGTCATCCAATATACCAAATTGATTCCCAACATCATTTTAGAGACATTGGTTCAGCCACATTTTTGAGTTTAGGCTTAAAAATTGGACTTCCTTTGTAAATTTGTTTCTTGCATCATAAGGCAACATGGCAAAACTTAACACAAGGCAAGGAAAAGCTTGGTTTTTCATACATACACTCCTAATATCTCATGAAAGGAGATTTTCACACAAGTTTACCCAAGGTGCAAACATGATATGAGATGATTCAAAATGCCATCAAATGATAAGTTCATGAAAGTTCCACAAGTTTCTAGATCCTTCTAGGACCAATCTAGAAGCTTCTCAGTCTGTTAATCCTCACCTATATAAGGAAATGAAGCCCTTTGTGCATTGGTTGGTGATTCTTTGAGCTTGCAAACACTACTTTGATTCCTTCATTCCCATTTGCATTTTCTCTTCAAACTCCATTGAAGCTTCATCAAACATATTATTTTCTGTTATCATCATCATCCACCATCATCATAGAGCAATTGGCAAAGAGAATTGGGAGGAACTCGTGGATGGTTTGTGTGATTCAAGTTTTCACTCCAACTTGCATGAAGAGTGGGATAAGGTGATTCAAGAAGATTGAGCAACTACCATTGCAAACAGTAGAAAGCACACCATTGGAGGAGCATCTAGAAGCAATTACAAGCATTGGATCCACCTGCAACTACCTCTACCATAGCTGATAAACAGGTTGGTGTTTTCTGTCTTCTCTCTATGATTAGGTATTGTTAGGTTAGATTAGTGGTATAAGTTTGTTAGGGTTAGGAAGAGGAACATTTACCCCATTTGTTATGGCCATTAGAGACAATTGGATTAATGATGATGAAACTGTGATGATCAAGAACTCCTGAATTTGGGAAAGAAAATGTTAGATGTTTGGCTCAGAATACTCACCATGACCTGTAGATCGTTCTAGGTTAGTTTGAGTAAGATTGGTGATCATGCACACCAGGTGCAATTCAGTATGTCCAGAACTTCCACCCATCGGGTTTTATTATAGGGCTAGTTTCAGTACAAACTAAGGGCATAGACTTGTAGAGGGGAAGAAATGGAGGGATTTTGGTCTTTACAAGTTTCATTTTCATGGTGTATTGAGGGAGAATGAGAGGCTCGAAAGTCATGCATGGGACTGGTTTTTCTGAAACCCTAGAGGATGTTTGGGGACGATGATGGACGACCGTGGGATCTATCGTTTGACCATGACTTTGAGTCTAATCCAACGGTCCGTATTTGAAGTTGAAAATGGAGGGAGCTGACTGAAGCGAAACGCATTGTTTCATTAATGGAAACACGTGGGCTGGGTCCAACTTTAATATCCCCACCCCCCAATTAATGAGCCCAATGGAATGCACATGTTTTTACTGCTATTTGCACCAAAGATTTCCTTTTTTTCCTGGTAATTTTCATTTACATTTTCTGAGCGCGTATGGGCCTAAGCCCTTTGATATTCGCACCTCCCAGCTGGTGGCCCACCTGGATTATAACTAGGGCGCAGATGCTATTCTCACCCCTCCCATTTAATTTCCATATTTTGTCATTTTTATTTCCTTTAATATTTTTGCATCTTTAAAAAATCATATAAAAATGAAAAATTAATATTTTTTGATTCTTGTTTTTTCTATAGGTCAATAATTCTGTCTAGAAAATTATAAAAAATAAAAATTGCATTTTATTTTTTATTTGATATTTTTCCCATATTTTCCAAATAAATGCCTATTTTAGGTGTTTCATTTCATACATGAATTTGATAATTTTTGTTCTAATAGTTGCTATAATATTTTTTGTCCATTCTTTTTAGGTTGATTAATAGACATTGTTAGCTTGTATATGAAATTTAGTTCATATTTTTAGGAATTAATTTTAGGTGATTAGTGTAAGTGTGAACAACATGAATAAAGTTAGGGTTTTAAATCAACTTAGGTGAGATAGTTTACTGCTATTAGTATATACTGCTATATTTGATTGGTTGGTGTGGTGTGCCCTCTGGGGATTATTGATTTGTCTGTGCGGGTATTGGGATTGTCTGGGGATTGGGGAAGCTGAAGACTGATGATGATGAAGCCATTGGAGATCCAGAGACTGAAGACCAACTTCCAGAGTTGGTGAGGAGATTCCTGCTAGCAGCTGTTGAGGAGATTAGGGTTTAGGAGCTAGGCAGAGCTCTAGATTAGAAAGCTTGTTTCTCAAACATGGAATGCCTTGTCTGCATCCATCCTTTCTCTATGATTCAAAGTCTCTTTCAAATATCCACCTCCTTCCTTTAGAAGGATCAGTGAATGTATTTGAAAGATAGAACTCTTGAGAGGAAACTGTCTGTTTAATGTTAACAGTTGATGAACCACCCTTGGTAGGTAATTAACTGTCTAACATTCATTCACTTCATCTTGTTGACTGATGTTTCTCCTGAAGATTGAGACTTGAAGTAAAGCCATTGCAGATGGAAGATAGATCTTGCTTGAAGGCTGTGGAGATGGAGATTGATGCTTGCTGAAGCTTGAAGTCAGAGCTGCTGATGCTGTTTATTTTTCTGCTGTATTTCATTTCTGATGTATTGATTGGTTTTCTGGACTGTATTGTTTGCTGTTTACCCTGTTGGGTTGAAAGTGAAGTCTGTTCACTTTTGCCTATTGTTTTCTAGGTTCGAGGTTGAGTGGGACTCCCTTGCCTCGCTTGTATTGTTGCATCCATGCATTTTACTGTTTTACTGTATATATCTGATATTGTTTCTGTTTCCGTCTATTCCCTTAGGATCTCTATTTCTCTCTGTGCAAGAGAGGAGCATGATAGACATTAGGTCTTAACCCATGCATGATAACATTAGGTTAGTCTGATTCCCTTTGCAACCATAGGTTAGAATTCTGTCTCTTCTTCCTCAAAAACAAACAGAAAAATACAATAAAGATTTCAAACACAATAAAAGACACTTCTTCCGTAAAAGAATGTGAACTCATCAAGACGTCATTTTTGTCCGCTTGGACTGCTAATCAGAAACACCTTTTTCAGAAGGAATAAAATCAATCAAGACAGACTTGTGTCGTACGTGCCCGAACTACGTTTGCTCTGATCTTTCATGCTGTATGAAAGTACGTAGGCATAGGATGCGATATCCTAGCGAGCAACCTTCCCCTCCATTCCAGTAGGTAGGCGAACTACGTTGACTCTGATTTCTCGTTCCAAACGGGAATACGTAGGCATAAAGTGCGATACTTTGCCGAGTCATTTTCTTTTCTTTTTAACCCTGACCTGTAGTATAGAGAGAATAACAATCCATACCCGAAAACCAGCGTGGATCCCGTCGAGTACAACGGACGTGAGGGGTGCTAATACCTTCCCCTTGCGTAACCGACTCCCGAATCCAGGTTTTGGTTGCGACGACCATACCTTTCCCGTGTTGTGCGAGGTTTACTCTGAGTGTTTCCTTTCCCTCCCGTGGGATAAATAACGCACGGTGGCGACTCTTCTGTTCAGCCGGCGTCGATTTTCGCAGTAGCGACACCCCTCTAGAAGACCAGTGAGGTACAGAGATTCCTGCACCTCTTCATCCTTCGGCGGAGCTCTCAAAGCATACGCGAACTGTCGGACCAGCAAAGACGGATTATAGTTTATACAGCCCTTCCTGCCTATCAAAGGCACGTTCGGAAACCCGCTGCAGCTGAAGATAATCTCGGTACCCAACCTATCTCTGTCAAACCAGTCAATATCCTCCGCAGATAGACTCATCAAACGCTCGGACCACTCAGCTGTGGCTGCAGACGAAACAAAGGGACCCCTCTTGGGCAGATGACTATCAAGCCATTTATAAAGCAAGGGCACACAACACGAGACATTCTTGCCCCTCCTGTTCTCGTTTTTGTAGTGGATAGAATGGTAGACATCTCCTATCAAGGTAGGGACTGGATTCCCTGATGCAAAGATGCGGAATGCGTCGAAGTCTACAAAGTCGGGCATATTGGGGAACAGAATGATGCCATATATGCACAGAGCGAGGATGGCGTTGAACACGACCCAACATCCGTCTTTGGCGCACTGCTGAGCCTTTCCCACTAAGAACTGCAAGGAGAAACTGGGAACCTTGTTCCAACTAGACAATACCAACTCGGAGGTATCTAGATGAAGTGACGGAGCTAGACCAGCCAGATTAGGCTCAGCATCCATATGAACAAAAGGCATCTGGCTCTTGATAGGCACACCTAACAAATCAGCATATTCCTCCAGCGTGGGTGCGAGAACAAAATCCTGGAAAGTAAAGCATCTCAATAGAGGATCGTAGAACTGCAGCAGAGCGTGCAACCCATTCAACTCGAACACAGAGGGTTTACGAACCAGACTGAGCAGTTTGCCGTAAGACTTTCTGAACTCATCTCTCACAGAATCACCAGCTAAAGCAATCAAACCAGTCAGCTGAACCACATCAGGGGCAGGGAGCTTGTAAGCCACGGTCTTCCTCAAAGAACCCATAACAATACAATAGGAGGCAAGAAATCCGGGATCGGGGAAAACAGTACCTGCAACACAGACACACGTTAATGAAATGCAAATGAGCATGCAAGGCAATGTAAAATGAAGTCATGCAGCAGGAGATCAAGACAACTGCGCTGTTGAGATTCTGTATCAACAAAACCATGACGCTGCTCTGTCAAGAACAACCACTATATCTGATAATAAGAAAACCCTGGTATCGGACCACAAATCTGCTCTGTCAAGAACACACACACATAGGACCATAAATCTGCTCTGTCAAGAACACACACACATAGGACCATAAATATGCTCTCTCAAGAACAAACATCTGATAATAAGGACCTCTGATGCAGGACCAAAACTCTGCTCTGTCAAGAACAAATCTGATAATAAGGACCTCTGATACAGGACCAAAACTCTGCTCTGTCAAGAACAAACATACACCTGCAGATGAGACCCTCTGATCCCAATCAAAAACCTGCTCTGTCAAGAACAACTACACATCTCTGAAGATAAGGTCCTCTGATACAGGACCATAACTCTGCTCTGTCAAGAACAAACATCTGATGATGAGAACCTCCGGTATAAAACTGATTCACTATCAAGAAAACCAGGTAGTCTGAAGGTCAAAGTTTCCTGCAACAAACCCAACCCTGCTCACAGGTATGGACCTAAACTGACTCAAGTTCGGCATCCTATGCGGTCATCAGCGTCACAGACATTCAAGAGGGGTGATACGATACCCAGAAGGTGTGGCATCACCAGCTCATGAAGCGGCCTCACTCGGATGAATCCCAAATGATCGGTCCCCAGAGTCGACAATCCTCCAAACCAACAACCCCCTCAACCCAAAGGGTTGAAAAAGAAGTCAACCGGGAGAACCTCGTTTGAGCGTGGATTTCATGAGACACTAGTGCCTGCCAAGCAAGCACGCGCCCACTAATTTCCACAACTAATGCTATGTTCACTCAAGCCTGGGTCTGGCTTCTCACTCATTAGAATGCCCCTCCCACAACAGCACAGATAATCATATCATACTGAAAATAAAATGCGGGAAATAAAAATGCGATAAATAAATACAACCCAACAAGTAATCATACAAGCGCTAGGATTGACTCTCGCAGGGGACGTCGGATCCCCAAACTGACTCGCATACGGGACGTTGGATCCCAGGAAACTATCAAGTTCCCCAGCAGAGTCGCCAGCTGTCGCTACCGCGAAAATAAGGTGCCGGAAAAACAGAAGAGTCTCCACCTTTCGTTATTTATCCCTCAGAACGGGAAAGGAAACGATCGGAAAAACCTGACGGAAAGGTATAAGACAAGGTCATCGCAACCATTGTCTGGGTTCGGGAGTCGGTTACGCAAGGGGAAGGTATTAGCACCCCTCACGTCCGTCGTACTCGACGGGATCCACGCTTGTTGTGTTTACTGGACGGGTTGGTTTTATCTATCTACCTATCAAGGCTGGATTAAAAGAAAGAAAATGATTTGGCAAAGCGTCGCGCTTTATGCCTACGTATTCTCATCAGAGAATGAGAAATCAGAGTCAATGTAGTTCGCCTACTACGGGTTACAGGGAAGGTGGCTCGCCAATACATCAGTACTGTGCCTACGTACTCTCAACAGGTATGAGAGATCAGAGCTTACGTAGTTCGGGCTAATACAGATTACGGGGGTTCAGATTCATCTGTTTTATCGAGTAGGGTTAAACAGCAGTTCCGGCAGTTAGGGACAAAGCCTGTTTGCGGTAGAACTGAGGGTTAACAACACTCTTTTCTTCAGAAAAGCTTTCTTTGAATTATGGGCCCACGGGGCAAAAAGGTTTGAAGTTTGTTTTCTGTCTTTTACGAAAGAAGTGTTTTTTATGGTGTTTGCAATTTCAATCGCACTAAAGACTATGACCTGAGAGTGAATGCGTCGCATGTCACCCAAAGGGTGCCATACTAAACATCCAGATTGTTGAAAAGAAACTCTCCAACAATCCTTTCTCAGATAGCTTAAGGCTCGTAAAGTACGAAAGAAATCATTCATGATTACTGTATCTTAAGCTGTTTTGAGATGAGAAGAGAATGGGCTCAACTAACGGGAGACTATCGAGTCCTAATGTTGTCATGCCAAGGATTCATCCTATAGTTGAAGTTTGAAACAAGGAACTCCTAGAAGTTATCATGCATAGGTTTCAACCTAAAGTTCTAATCATCACTTCCTTATCAAAGGAAGTGAGATTCCTAAGGGATCATTGTTGCTTGCGCAAAAATAAGGTGCCGGCATGACAGAAGAGTCGCCACCTTTCATTATTTATCCCTCAGAGCGGGAAAGGAAACGATCGGAAAAACCTGACGAAAAAGGGTAAGACAAGGTCGTCACAACCGTTGTCTGGATTCGGGAGTCGGTTACGCAAGGGGAAGGTATTAGCACCCCTCACGTCCGTCGTACTCGATGGGATCCTCGCTTGTTGTGTTTACTTGGACGGGTTGGTTTTATTCTATCTACCTATCAAGGCTGGCTGAAAAAGAAAAGAAAAATGACTCGGCAAAGCGTCGCACTTTATGCCTACGTATTCTCATCAGAGAATGAGAAATCAGAGTCAACGTAGTTCGGCCTACAAAGGGGTTATGGGGGAAGGTAGCTCGCCAAGAGATCGCCATCTTGTGCCTATGTACTCTCAACAGGTATGAGAGATCAGAGCTCACGTAGTTCGGGAAACTACGGTTTATTTCCTGTCTTTTACGAAAGAAGTGTTTTTTATTGTGTTTGCGATTTCAATCGCACTAGAGACTATGACCTGAGAGTGAATGCGTCGCATGTCACCCAAAGGGTACCATACTAAACATCCAGACTGTGGAAAAGAAACTCTCCCACAATCCTTTCTCAGATAGCTTAAGGCTCGTAACGTACGAAAGAAATCATTCATGATTACTGTATCTTAAACTGTTTTGAGATGAGAAGAGAACAGGCCTAACTAGGAGGGAGACTATCAAGTCCTACTGTTGTCATGCCATGGATTCATCCTATGGTTGAGGTTTGAACAGGGAACTCCTAGAAGTTGTCATGCATAGGTTTCAACCTAAGATTCTATCATCAAATCCTTATCAAAGGAAATGAGAGTCCTAAGGGATCATGTCAATGATACACCAAAACAGACAAAGCATCAGCTTAACAGTAAAATGCATGCAATGCAAGTGAGGGAGGAAATGTGTGTGGGGCTTCAGCCTCCACAAGCTCATCTCAACCTCAAGCCATAATGGATAACAGTAATCATACTGAAATATAAACAACATGCTATCAAGCAATAACAGTAAACTGCAATCATACAGATAAAATGAAATAAAATTCCATCAGGCAAACAAACCACATGGGCAAGGGAGCTGGGCTCTACCGAATACCCGCAAGCAAAGCCACACAGTAACAATACAAGCAGAGGGAGCAACTCAACCTCTAGTGCAATCATGCTCCTAGAATCTACTTATTCTAGATATGAACTTATTCTAATGCATCAAACAAGTCAAGCAAAACACATCAATACAAAAAAGAAAACAGAAGAGAGGAGACCAACTCCTCTCTCAACTCCAAGCTTCAGCTTTTCCAACAGCAACTCAGTCTTTAGACTTCAATCACTCTTGACAAATATCAATTTGCTTTTCCAGGTTTCAACCTTTCAACATAAGTTTCAACTTATCTTCTCCCTTAAGCTTCAGCTTCTTGATCAGCTCCACCTTCAGGCTTCACCTAATCTTCAGGGGTCTTCAAGTATCAACTTGCTCTTGTTTCTCTTCAAGCTTCAGCTGGAATGGCAATACTCAAGGATTCATCCTCTTAAATACCCTTCAATGAAGTATTCATCTTCAAACTCAAGCTCAACATCTCTCAGGATAATCAAACCAGAGGAAATCACTTACTGGATAAGCTAGGGATATTGAACTGCTTACTGACCACCAAAGGTGACCTATAAGGGTTCAACATCAAAGGAATGGTTCCCTCAAAAGTTCTAGTTCCTAGGTACATCACTTATCCCTCCAAAGGAGAGAGGTGTATACCATGGAAGGACTTTGAATCATAGGGAGGAATGGATGTGAAAGATACCATCCATGTTTAAGAAAGAAGTCATCTACATCTAAACTCTTCCTAATCCCTAACCCTAAAACAAACAAAAAAAGAAAAAAGACCAAGCTCTCAAGCTCCTCAATCCATCTTCAAGTCTTCTACTATGCTCCTCAATGCTCCTTAGAACAAAACCAAGCTCTCCAAGCCCACAAAGCAAAGCAAACAAAGCAACAATGCCCTAAAGGCAGCACAAACAATCATCCAATACAAAAATCAACTAAAAATAGTATACTACTATATTAAATCCTAATATAATTTCTAAGGGATCCTACATACCTACCCTTAATACCCATATATTCCCCATAGTCTAATTTGTCCTAAAAACCCAAAAATCTAGAGTTATTATGGACCTATGTTGAAGTTTAACCTAATTCTACACACCCTAATGGAATCTAATCAAAACTATCCTAAAAATCATCACAAAATTATGGAATAAATCCAGGGGGAATCTAAAACTCATATCTAACTATCCTAAAAAGAATGACCTAAAAATACTAAGGGATCTACCTAAACAAAATTCTACAAGTTCATATATCAACATAAAAGAATTAAAAAGTAATAAAAGAAGAAAATATGCAAAAAATACCAAAATGCATGAAATGAAAAATGTTTTTATTTTATATTTTTCTAGACAAAAATATGAAGTAGGAGAAAAAACTCCCATTAAAAAATCTTTAATTTTCAAATTAATATGATTTTCCAAAGTATGAAAGAAAATGGAGAAAAATAAAATCAAAATATGAGAATGGGGTGCAATCAGTAAGATAATGCAGTTAAAATCACGCTTGGGCCCAGAATGGGGGTTTAAACAGCAAAGCGCTTGGGCCCATTTATCAAATCAGAAAAACCAATTAAAAACATAAAGGAAATTGAGAAATCAGCGGTGCAAATATCAACAAGATTCAGTTCATTATGCAATTGGGCCTCAAAGGGGGGTGGGGATAGCACGAGATCATCTAAGCCCAGAACCTTCCTTTTAATGAAACGCGGCGTTTCATTAGCTCAGCTTCCCTCTCAAAATTCAATTGAACGTGAGCCATCAGATCCAGTTCCCAGTCAATGGTCAGCTCGCTCATCCAACGGTCGTGGGATCGTCTTCTTCCTCACGCAGCTAGGGTTTTGCTGAAACCCCATGAAAACAGATTTCATGCAACACACTTCCATCCCTTCGTACTACCTCAAATCAACATCCAATTCAACCATTCAAAACCCTAAATTGATCCATTTTTCTCCCTGAACACGATCCTAGTCTTGAAATGCATTGAAATGGTCTCTATCATGCAACCCGATAGTGGATCCAAATTAATCTCAAAATATGATCAATCCTCAACTGCAACCAACCTCAGATTTCTTTACATCAAAATGATCCTCACACTGCCCTAATCAAAACCAGCTATTAACCTTGCATTATCACTCACTATATCACTAGTTCTTGCTCCATAAAGATATGGTGTCCATAACTGAAACTTCATCACATGGTCCTAAACTCTTCAGAATTCATCACCTAGGGGTCTCTAACCATTCTACACTAATAATTTAACCTAACCATGCCTAAATAATGAGGTGAAAGAGATTTTGCAAACCTGGCTTCTTGGTATGGCAGATGTAGTAGATCTTCAATTCAAGGCTTGAAACTCTTCAAGAATGATCCTTGGATGAAGATAAGACTTCTGTTTGCAAAAAATCTGAGGGAGAGAGATTGTGCTTCAAGATTCGATGATGAGTGGCTTCTTGAAAATTCAATTGGAACACCTTCAATCCTCCATTAATGGCACTTCAATTCAGCATGCACACACTCAGAGGGATCTATGGAAAGTATTTGTGAAGAAAAAATGGATGGAAATGAAGAAGAATGAAGAAATTGCACTTGACTTGCAATGGAAGAATTTGGATCTCACTCTCTCTTCTCTACACCAATTCACACCAACCTTGCATCTGAGCAAGTTGCACTTGTTATATAGAGTGGTTTAGAATCATCTAGAACCCTCTAGGATCATCCAATGAGAAATTGAACTTTTCATGTCATGGTATTTTGATTTCTCATTCTCCTTACATGCTATCTCATGCCAAGCTCCTTGTACACTTCAATTCTAACTTGAATTTATCCCCACATGAGATTTTGGATGAGTTACAATGCATAACTACCTTGTTTATTGAGTTCTTTTGAGTTTTGCCTTGATGCCTTAATATGCAAGTAAGCCAATTCCAAAGCAGCCCTATGATCCAAGCCTCAAATCAAAATTGTGGCTGAACCATTGTTCTTAGAATGTCATTTGGAGTCAAAATGACCTATTACATGACATGGTTTGGACTTATAGCTTGTGATTTATGATTTTCAATTTCACTTTAATTAACTCATGCCTCCTTTTTAGGCCATTTTTATCACTTTTTGATATGAGCCTTTTCAACATCCCATGACCTCCTTACTAGCCTTAAAACATCATTCTAAGCAGGTTTGATGTTGAAGATTTTTCCATTTGAAGCTTGGAAATGGGAGATATGGCCTTATGCTTGAAATGACCTATAACCTCCAAATGACCAAAATGCCCTTGACTTGTCAAAGCCATAAGTTGAGTTCTACAAATCCTATCAAGGACTTATAGTACTTTCTAGAAAGATAAGAAGATGCTCTTTAACATTAATGTTGACCAATAATCCATAGGAATCATCCTACTAGGGAAAAAGTTGGATGCAAGTTGGGTGACTTTCAAGGACCCAGATTCACATACCTTAGATGACCTGTAATTTGTCAAAGTCATAACTTGAGCTATACAAATACTATCAAGGACTTCTAGTACTCAAATTAAGGCTAAGAACAAGCTCTACAACATTCATGTTGTGGGGAAGATGAGATGACAATCACATCTTGAGCTAAACTGCCTTGAAGATAGGGATCAAACTAGGGGATTTTACACTGTCAAGCCTTAGAAACCCTAGCTTAAAACTTCTCAAACTCCTCAATCATGATGAGTTGGTCTAGGAATCATCCTTATAACATCTCAATGCTTCATTCCATGATCACATGGCTCTTGGATTAGGTCTCAACCCTCTCCAAATCATCAGTTGACCTAGGGTTGACCCAGTCAAACCCTAATTCCACCACTCATGGCTGAATCTTCTGAATTCTTGTACAATGACCTCTCTAGGCTTCATGATGGCTTTCAAGACATCTCATAAGCTTTCTCAAAGCTTAAAGTCCATCCTCATAGTCTTAGAATCATCTGAGGAGCTCCCACAACTCTCAAGTTATGAGGCACACAACCTTGGTTTCAACCAATTTCTCTGAGGATCTCTTGAGTTCTCTGACAAAGATATCAATCTTTGAACCTTTGAATAACCCTCTTGGATAGCTTCAAAGTATCATACAACTCTTGATGGATAAATAAATGTTGGTCAAATTTTAGGGTGCAACAGCTGCCCCTATTCAAACGGTTTGGACCTGACTGGGTGAAGAGTGAACGACTCTCAGCCAATCGAGGTGCGAGACGGTTGAATACCGATAAACCCGGAAATTTGCCAAAAGCACGAGCACACGGTACTCTGGCAGGAATGAATCTTCGAAAACTGAAATAATAGCTGCACGACAACTAGCTGGAGAAATATTGATCTGACATCGCCGTCGGACAACCAAAACACTCAACATCGCCGCTGGAAGACTAGATCACCTGACATCGCCGCCAGAACCAAAACACCCAACATCGCCACTGGAGAAACAAAAGAACCTGACATACCCGCTAGAAGCGAACATCCAAAACACCCAACATCGCCGCTGGAAAACTGAAGAATCTGACATCGCCGCCAGAAACGAACATTCAAACCACCCAACATCGCCGCTGGAAAACTGAATCAACTGACATACCCAACATCGCCGCTGGAAAGATAAACCACCTGACATCGCCGCCAGAAACAAACATCCAACATCACCGCTGGAGAAATAAAGAATCTGACATCGCCGTCGGAAACAAAACACCCAACATTGCCGCTGGAAAACTAAGGAATCTGACATCACCGTCAGAAACAAAACACCCAACATCACCGCTGGAGCAAACATCCAACATCGCCGCTGGAAACAAACCATCAAACATCGCCGTCGGAAAACCAAAGAACCTGACATCACCATCATAAACAAACATCCAACCTCGTCGCTGGAGCAAACATCCAACATCGCCGCTGGAAACAAACCATCCAACATCGCCGTCGGAAAACCAAAGAACCTGACATCACCGTCAGAAACAAATATCCAACATCGCCGCTGGAGCAAACATCCAACATCGCCGCTGGAAACAAACCATCCAACATCGCCGTCGGAAAACCAAAGAACCTGACATCGCCGTCATAAACAAACATCCAACCTCGCCGCTGGAGCAAACATCCAACCTCGCCGCTGGAGAACTCAAAATAATCTGACCTCGCCGTCGGGGTGAAGAAACTCCATTGGGGAATTGGTCACACGGTAACCGGTAATACATAGTCGATCATGCCATCAGGCATTCAAAGAACACTTTCGGGCATCAGCCGGACCTCAACCATCAGGTTGGTCATGCCATCAGGCATTCAAAGACATTGTCGGGCATCAGCCGGACTTCAACCATCAGGTTGATCATGCCATCAAGCATTCCAAATTACTGTCGGGCATCAGCCGGACATCATCAGCAAGTCGGGAATAGAATTCTTGGTCAATCATGAGCCAACTGGGAATGCCTAAACCTCTGCCATCAGGCACTCTGCATCAGCTGAGAGAACTGCTTCATTAACACGGTCGGACTTCAATCATGGAGTCTTCAAGGGAGATTTCAACTTCGCCATTAGAAAACCTGCTGGGGAGGACGCTTCGCCGCTGGGGAATCTGGAGAACTATCAAGTAACTCCGCTTCGGGGGTCCAGAAATCATTCTGGATGAATCAACTCTGCTGAGGACTTCAAGAATCATCTTGGACAAATAACTCCGCCGGGGAATTTCAAGAATCATCTTGAACCGGTAATCATTCTGGAGATTTCAGGAATCATCCTGAGCAATCAATTCTGTGGCGGAACACCTGCAAAACAAGAACGGTAACAACCTAGATCATGTTTATTATGCATATGCTTCGGCAATGGCGCAATGTTCCACACGGTGGAAATGTTATGCGTTTATGATGAATGCTATGCAATCATGCACAATGATGTGTTCCCGTCAACAAAATAAATGCTGAAGGGAGAATCCTCCTATCAAGGAGAAAGAACTACTCAGATAGAGGAATCATCCTGCTGAGGAGAACATAGACACGCCAATCTCAATTGGACTCCGCAGAGGGCACAACTTCAGTTGACTGCTGCGGGGGAAACAACTTCAGTTGACTACTGCAGGGGAACGAGGCTCTACGAGAACCTGGACCTGCTGAGGGAAAGCGATGTCAATCGCGGGAATAAACTGCATGGCCGTCTCGGCTACTTCTCTGGAGATAACGACTCTGTGGGGAAACAACTTCAGTTGTTCAACACTCTACTGGGGAAAACCAATCATGGCTTGAGCAATCTTCCAAGGATTCAGCTCTCTTGGGGATCTGCAAACTCGACTGAGGAAGGAGAAATCATTCTGCTTCGCTGGAGAGAGTACGACTCTGATGAGGAAATCTCAATTCCGCTGGGGAAGAAGGAATCATCCGACTTCGGGGGAGAGTACAACTCTGGTGGGGAATTTCAATTCCGCTGGGGAAGAAGGAATCATCCGACTTTGGGGGAGAGTACAACTCTGGTGGGGAATTTCAATTCCGCTGGAGACTTCAGTTTGGCACCATCAGTTGCCGCATACTTCGACGTACGAATAGTTTCCTATGAAGCCTGCACTTGTGACCCGGTGCTGGGGGGTGAACACGAGCTTTGGCGCCTGAACATTTCTATGAAACCTGCACTTGTGACCCGGTGCTGGGGGATGAATTCATGCTTCGGCGCCTGATTCAGCTGAGGAGATGACATTCCTTCAGGACGCATCTGCTTGGGGAGAGAATCATCTCTGCCTGGGGAGACATATCAATGCTCATTATCTCGCGTTCAGACTCTGCGGGGAGAGGCTACTGAACTCTGCTGGAGAAGGAGGAATCATCCTGCTTCGGGATGCGCACGACGCACTGTCTGGAATATGCTACACCTGCAACAACACAAACAAACAGACAAGATACCCTTCTCAAAGGGACCTATCAAGGTTATTATCTCGTGACAATATTCAAGTGATCAATTGTTTCAACAATCAATGGCCTAGGCCAGTAAGTTTATGTATGCACATTTTATCAAAAACATCGGCGTTCTTTTTCGCAAACAAAACAGATAAATGCTAAACAGACAAACATAATTGCTTAATAGTATGCATTTTATTGATAACGAACCCCTGAATGGGTAAAAAATGTTTTACAACAGATGTAAGCTCCTGGAATGAGGAAGCCGCGCAAAAATAAAACATAAATATACATCAGTATATACAAATGTCGACAACAAGGCGTAGACGAACACCATGAGTTGATCCTTCTATGACCCACTCGACTTCGATACATCTCCGACGCTTCAGCTTCGGAAGAGATTGATTCAGATAAACGGCCCTCAGGTCCTCCAAACCACTAAATAATGAAAGTCCACACGCGGAACGCAGTCATTTGCTTTTTCAAATCCCTAACTTTTGCGTGAACCGCCCTTTACGGGTTTTCAGTTCACCGGGATACCCTTTTTTGCCGAAGCCGCCCAGTGTAGGTTTTCGACTTCGCGGGTGTACATTTTTTCAATATATCCCTAATTTTTGCCCGAACCTTTTATTCTGTTTTTGGTTCGCCGGGATGCCCCTTTTTTGCCTGGACTCTCTTTTTTTGTCCAGCGGGTCGCTTTCAAGCAAAGTATTTTTTTACTGCGTCCGCATTCACCGGGGATGCAAAATCTTCACCATCCATCGTGGATAACAACAAAGCTCCTCCCGAGAAGACCTTGCTGACGACGTACGGACCTTCGTAATTCGGAGTCCACTTGCCCCGGTGATCAGAGTGTGGAGGAAGAATCTTCTTCAGGACGAGATCACCCGTCTGAAAGCTTCTAGGACGCACCTTCTTATCATAAGCTTTCTTCATTCGGCTTTGGTACAGACGACCAAACGCAATCGATGCTAACCTCTTCTCGTCCATCAGGCTGAGTTGGTTCAGACGATTCGTAATCCATTCTGCCTCGTCGAGTTTCACATCAACCAAAACTCGCAAAGAAGGGATCTCCACTTCTAACGGTAGGACAGCTTCCATACCGTACACCAAGGAGAAAGGAGTTGCCCCGGTTGACGTACGTACCGTCGTACGATAACCGTGCAACGCAAATGGCAGCATCTCGTGCCAGTGTTTGTAGGTCACAACCATCTTCTGAACAATTTTCTTTATGTTCTTGTTGGCTGCTTCCACGGCGCCATTCATCTTCGGCCAGTAAGGAGATGAGTTGTGGTGTTCAATCTTGAAACTCTGGCACAGCTCCTTCATCATCTTGTTATTCAGATTCGAACCATTATCAGTAATGATCCGCTCGGGAATTCCGTAACGACAGATGATATCCCTCTTTATGAATTTAGCTACCACCTACTTGGTCACATTAGCGTACGAGGCTGCCTCCACCCACTTGGTGAAGTAGTCGATGGCTACTAGAATGAAGCGATGACCGTTAGATGCAGTGGGCTCGATCTTGCCTATCATGTCGATGCCCCACATGGAGAATGGCCACGGAGAGGACATGACATTCAACGGGCACGGCGGCACATGAACTTTATCAGCATAAATCTGGCATTTATGACATCTCTTCGCGAATCTGAAGCAATCCGACTCCATCGTCAGCCAGTAGTATCCTGCTCTCAGGATTTTCTTCGTCATAGCATGCCCGCCGGCGTGCGTACCAAATGTGCCTTCATGGACTTCTTCCATGAGCATACTCGCCTCTTTCTCATCTACGCATCTGAGTAGCACGAGATCGTGGTTTCTCTTATACAACACTCCATCAGGATTGAGGTAAAAGTTTCCAGACAGCCTCCTCAGAGTCTTATTATCCTGGGTTGACGCACCCGCAGGATACTCCTTAGTCATAAGGAAAGTCTGGATGTCATGGAACCATGGCTTGCCGTCGGCGGCTTCCTTGATTGCAAAGACAAATGCCGGTCTATCAAGACGGGAAAGGACAATTCTTGGAGCCTCATTCCAAAAATTGACTTTATACATTGAAGCCAACGTGGCTAGGGCATCAGCCATCTGATTTTCTGCTCTGGGCACATGATGGAGTTCCACTCGATCAAAGAACGGAAGTAGCCTCCTGGCATAATTCATGTACGGCACCAAATTCGACTGACGAGTCTCCCACTCCCCTTTAATTTGGTTGATCACAAGCGGTGAGTCACCATATACGTCTAGGTTATTGATTCTCAAATCAATTGCCTCTTCTAGACCCATGATGCATGCTTCGTACTCCGCCTCATTATTGGTGATTGGAAACGTCAGTCTCGCAGTGAACGGGATGTGGGACCCGTGGGGAGTCGTGATGATCGCCCCGATGCCACTTCCATAGGAATTAACCGCCCCATCGAATATCAATTTCCACTGGGATTTCCTATCTGGCCCCTCGTCGGGCAACGGCTCATCGCAATCCTTCGCTTTGAGAAACATAATATCCTCGTCAGGGAATTCGAACTTCATAGGCTGGTAGTCCTCGATCGGCTGCTCGACAAGGTAATCAGACAATACGCTTCCCTTGATGGCCTTCTGGGACACGTACTGAATATCATATTCCGTTAACACCATTTGCCATCTGGCAATCCTGCCCAAAAGAGCCTGCTTTTCGAAGACGTACTTGATCGGATCCATCTTCAAAATTAGCATGGTGGTGTGATTGAGCATGTACTGTCGTAGATGTTTGGCAGCCCAGGCTAGTGCACAACACGTCTTCTCCAGCATCGAGTAGCGAGATTCACAGTCAGTGAACTTTTTACTCAAGTAGTAAATGGCATGCTCCTTTCTGCCCGTCTCGTCGTGCTGACCGAGAACACACCCCATACTGTTCTCAAGAACTGTCAAGTACATGATTAATGGTCGTCCAGCCACTGGGGGTATCAAGATTGGAGGTTCTTGAAGATACTGCTTTATCTTGACGAATGCCTTCTGGCAATCCTCATTCCAAGTAATCGCCTGATCTTTCTTTAAAATCTTGAACATCGGTTCACAAGTGGCCGTGAGCTGAGAGATAAACCTTGCAATGTAGTTTATTCTGCCCAAGAAACCACAAACTTCTTTTTCTGTTTTCGGCGCTGGCATTTCTTGAATGGCTTTTATTTTCGCAGGATCAACCTCGATGCCTCGTTCACTAACGATAAACCCCAACAACTTTCCAGACCGCACTCCGAAAGTGCATTTATTAGGATTCAGCCTCAACCTGAACTTCCTAAGTGTTGCGGTGGAAATAGGATCACAAACTATTAATGAGTTTGAATCTCAATTCAATTCACAACCGCTCTTTGATTTATCCGAAGGAAAAGGTCAAAAAGGGAAAACCTATTTTGCATCGTAAACACAATGCGGGGAAAGATCTAGGGTTCGGGGGTTGGTTAAATTTAGGGAAGGTATTAGCACCCTAAACTTCTGTAGTACTCTACAGGAACCTTTTGTTCAATGCTTACTATTTGCTTTATTTATTTGCTTAAGGTATATGTACAAAGGATTAAAAGTGAGAAAAGAGACCTAAGGGGTTAATTCTAAGTTTAC
The DNA here is from genome assembly GCA_963859935.3 of Lathyrus sativus. Taxonomy (NCBI): domain Eukaryota; kingdom Viridiplantae; phylum Streptophyta; class Magnoliopsida; order Fabales; family Fabaceae; genus Lathyrus; species Lathyrus sativus. The sequence goes on from OZ012737.1 coordinate 420,640,259, forward strand.
TCGGCAAGACATCGCATCTTGTGCCTACGTATCCTTACGGGAGTGGAATCAGAGTAATCGTAGTTCCTCTCAATAGGGAGGTTAGAAACTTCTTGACTGTGGTCAAGGTCTCAAGGGGAATAAACGCATCTTAAGGACACGCTTACGTGGAGTGTAGAAACTCCAAATCTCTACGTTGAAATGTTAAGTTGTAATTAGGGTTAAATTAGGGATTCCACGGCGGGAAACCCTAAACTGAGCGCGGCGGCTCTTTGACCTAATGCTAGGGGTAAAATTGTAATCTTGCCTGCGGCGAGGCATTTGTGAAAATTAGGGTTTGTAGTTTGTAGTTTTGAGGATTTGAAATTGAATGTGTGAAGTTTTACGGACTATTGGCGCGGCGGCCAAACAGTTAGACCTAACCTTCGGATGTGTGCAATGTGACAGAAATAATGGTAAACGCGTGAGATAATTGAATCATGCAAACAGAGAGATAATGTCATAATTTAAACCATGCAAGCAGAAATTTAAAGGCAGGATTTAAAGAGCGATTGTTAAGTTCGCGAGGTTACATGAGAGGAGCAGATACAATATGATAATGAAATTTGAATTGAACAATAATAAAATAAAATAAATAACGGTTCTAGTTATTATTTAAAAAAAAAGATTTTAGTTATTATTTTAAATTTATCTAAAAAAAAGTTTTTCTTAAAAATAATAGGTTTTCATATTAATTTGGAAAAGATGTTAATGTTATTTATTTTAAAAAACAGATTTTTATATTATAACAAGTTTTAATAAATTAATGATAACAATAATAATAATAATGGTAATAATAATGATAATAATGATAATAATAATAAATAATGATAATAATAATACTAATAATAATAATAATAATAATAATAATAATAATAATAATAATAATAAAGCAATAATGAATTTTAAATGTGCCAAATAACCCAACAATGTTGCTAACGCAGAAATGCACTCATCGCAACCAGATCTAAATCGGACAAAAAAAAATTTATCGCGAAGAAAAAGAAATTAAGCAAAAAATAGTATTATTGCTCACACAAAAATGCGATCATCGCAATCAGATCGAACTAACACAAATGTCACGCGTCATGCACACAAATGTGCAAACATCGTATCGACATAATTCGATCAAAAATTAATCTTATATATATAAACTCTAACAATTTAAAAAAATATATATATAAACGTAACAGTAATAGATAAAGAAAAAGAAATAACGGTAATAGATGAAGAAAAAGAAATAACGGTAAAAGATGAAGGAAAAGAAATAACGATAAACGATGAAGAAAAAGAAACAATAGTAATGGATGAAGAAGAAAACTAAATAACGGCAAACGGCACTCACTCCTCTTAGGTTTTTTTCATTCTCTCCCCTTTTTTCCAACAAGGCAACACATGTATATATAGGGAACAAATTAGGGTTAACACCAAATTGTCAATAATGTCCCTAAAGCCCATTTTAAAGCCCAAACTAAATAATTAGTTAAGAAAAAATTTAAATAATTTAAAATAATTAAAATAAACTTAAAATAAAAACTAATAATCCTATTGATTCCTAAAATCAAAAATATTATAAAAAGAACAAAATTTTTTTTCAATATTTTTTTATTTTATGATTTTTTGGATATTTTTATGAATAATTTAGAAAAAAGTGAAAAAAATAATATTTTAAAAAATGATTTAATTAAAATACGAAAATAATAATTAAATAATAATAAAAAACTATTTTTGTTATTTTTTTAATGAAAGATAGAAAAATTTAGAGTAAAAATAATAAAAAACAAAAAAAGTGACAAAGGTGAGATTCGAACTCTCAACCTCTCACACTCATAACTTCTTACACATGTCCTCCTGCCAATTGTGCCATTTTTACTTTTTAGAAAAAAATGCATGCCATATGATATTTACCTGCAAAAAGTCAAACGACTACACAAATTTGTTAGTAATTGATTAAATGCAATAAAAATGCAATGAAATGCGACGACAAATCTTAGGGCAAAATTTGGGGTATTACAGTTGCCCCTATTTAAATAACTTCACCGGGTGATTCGAGTGGCGGAGACTCGAGGAATCATGGTGGAGGGATTTAAATATAGATAACCGAAAATTTTGCCCTTATATGTGGCGATATGCAATGTTATGGACCAAACAAGACTAATGCAGACAATGCCATGAATATGATATGATGTGTATGCTGGAATGATGAGTGCGAAAATGCTGACGAATAACGACGACACAGGGACAGACGCTACGAGAAGAACACACTGGGGAAAACGACGCGCTGGGACACAGTACAACACTGGGGAATTCTAAAATGATGGTCAGCTGGTGCGAACACGACCAATTATCATTTTTAGACCGGGAACGAGATTCTCAAATGGAGATGGCACCTATGAGACGGCCTCCACTGGGGAATCTAAAAATAAAACTGGATCACGTACGATTGCAAGATCGATTACAGAATGCTGGAGCATTGAGCAAAGAATAACATCCAAGCTTCTATAAACTATCCCTCGTGACAGGATCAAACGGACTTTTCGGGAATCCGTAGCAAATATACAGGGTAAAAAAACCGGCTGTATGCCAAAATAAATGGACTTTGAGTGGTTAGAACAAAACCCTTAATAGTGATGGCGCTTATGCGATGGCCTCCACTTGGGAATGTCTAACAATGAGACTGGATCTACACGACTGCAAGATCGATTACAGAATGCTGGAGCATTGAGCAAAGAATAACATCCAAGCTTCTATAAACTATCCTTCGTGATGGGATCGAATGGACTTTTCGGAAATCCGTATCAAATATACAGGGTAAAGACCGGCTGTATGCCAAAATAAATGGACTTTAATGATAAGATCCTTAAATGGAGATGGCACCTATGAGATGACCTCCACTGGGGAATCTAAAAGTAAAACTGGATCATGTACAACTGCAAGATCGATTATAGAACGCTGGAGCATTGAGCAAAGAATAACATCCAAGCTTCTATAACCTATCCCTCGTGGTGGGATCGAATGGATTTTTCAGAAATCCATATCATATATACAGGGTAAAGACCGGCTGTATGCCAAAATAAATGGACTTTGATGGGAAATGCCCTGATAAGCTTCTCGAGGGAGAACTGTCACTTATCGTTGGAAGGGACTTACATGCCAAAACGGATAAGCACTCAAATAAAGAGGCTGCTGCTTATCTGATATATAAATCTTCTCATATTTAAGGTTGGTGCCTGGAATACGATTCTGATTTTTCTTAAAGGGTAAACTGAACTTCCTCATACTTCAAGATCGTGCTCTCCTGAATATGATTCCGCTCCTTCTTTTACTAAAGGGTAAATGAACTTCTTCATACTTCAAGATCGTGCTCTCCTGAATATGATTCCGCTCCTTCTTTTACTAAAGGGTAAATGAACTTCTTCATACTTCAAGATCGTGCTCTCCTAAATATGATTCTGCTCCTTCTTTTACTAAAGGGTAAATGAACTTCCTCATACTTCAAGATCGTGCTCTCCTGAATATGATTCTGCTCCTTCTTTTACTAAAGGGTAAATGAACTTCCTCATACTTCAAGATCGTGCTCTCCTGAATATGATTCCGCTCCTTCTTTTACTAAAGGGTAAATGAACTTCCTCATACTTCAAGATCGTGCTCTCCTGAATATGATTCCGCTCCTTCTTTTACTAAAGGGTAAATGAACTTCTTCATACTTCAAGATCGTGCTCTCCTGAATATGATTCCGCTCCTTCTTTTACTAAAGGGTAAATGAACTTCTTCATACTTCAAGATCGTGCTCTCCTGAATATGATTCCGCTCAAACCTCCCCGTACTTCAAGATCGTGCTCTCCTGAATACGATTTGGTTCAAACCTTCCCATACTTCAAGACGACAGGTAAAATGGAAGCCCAACTGCTCAATGGAGATGGCCATTTGCTGCGAGTCATAACGAAGATAGGATTGGCTTCTCAGGCGAGAGATGTCGCTTATTTTGCAAGAGTAGCAATAATAAGCCTCTCATGTAAGAACTGCTTGTAGAGGTGATAACAGATGATGATAAGCTTCTCTGGTGAGAACAGGCGTGTATTGTGTTGTGTAAGGTTGTCATATCGATAGGTTTCTCAGGCGAGAAATGTATCATACCGATGTTGTAACAATGTAGGAATGTAAAGTGTTGTACTGATAGATTTTCCAGGCGTGAACTGGCGTGCATCTGTAAAGGATTAGTTGAAAGATAGTGCAAAATAAATGCACGTCCGGGTACAGTGATAAACTTCTCGGGCGAAAACAGTCGCGTATCTGCCATGGTATGGTGAAAATCTTTAGATGGTGCAAAATAAATGCACGTCCGGTTGGGCTCGACGACCGACAAGACTGAGATTCAATCTAGGATCGAGCTAGAAAGAAGACTGGTAATCAAGACTCCATCGAGGGAATGAACTCGAAGGGTAGATATCTTATCCTGGCGAGGAAAGATAGCTGAAGTAACCGTCATCCACGAGGATCGAGCTCCGTAGGGAAACTTGGAAACACATATGTATTTTATGCTTAGGGCTGACAATCTATTTGAAGAGAATGGACGAACCCAGTTACTCGGCGGTAACGACCAACGATAGAGACACAATGAACCTGTGCATGCTAACGCGTATGTTAATGAATATGTTAATATGAATGTATGTTGATGTCTATGTATGTAAATATGCAGGATGTTATGAAATGAGTATGTAATGAGTATGTAATGAATATGTAATGAATATGTAATGAAATAGGCATGTGATGCTTATGCCCTTGCGTACACTGACGAAACTGACTAGAGACGGGACGAGAGATGAAATAAACATCTCGACGGAGATACCCTGCGTTCTCTGCAACCAATACGTCAATCATGGGTAAGAAAGATCAATGGTAGAACCAAATCTGGTTTTAAAGTTCTGAATTCTCTGGGGAGAAAGTAATCTGCTTGGGTGCCCAGTATCACGTCTTCACATGGGGAGAAGAAAACCTGAGGGACACTTTCGAGTTACCCAAGAAAAAGTTGTCAGCTTATAGTCTCTCTGGGGACTGTGATGAGGCAATAGTTTAGGAGCCTGTTGCAACACTGAGGTTTATTGGGGAATGAAGGCCGCTGCGAGTAAAATCCATTGGGTGTATGAGGAAAAGTTGTGAAACCACATAGTTTTGATCTTGAAGGATCTTTTAGTAGTCGCCATTTGTTTCCTTTAAAAACATGGTGCCCCAGGATACTTGCGTTGCGAGGTAGGGTCATCTCAAGAGGATTTTATAGAGAACACCGAGTCCGGTTGCCCCATTGTTCTCAAACTCTTTGAGAGATTTGTCAGGTCTCGACGTAACTGGCACAAATTAATCGTGTTACGACGAAATCTTTGGGAAATAGCTCTTAAGAATGTCAGACTCGCGTTGGTAAGCGAATTGGGAAACTGCCTGCCCCTGTTCAGCAGGATCTTCAAGTTCCACGGGTTATGTTCATATGTAAATCTCTAAGATATCAAGCAAAGTTGTCATGCCTGAAATGCCTATCCTGAGCTTGTCAATGTACACATATATTTGTCCTGAATTTTTGTTTTGAAAAAAAGATATCGCGATAACTTGTGACCGAAATCACTAGTCAGGATATAAGTTTTAATTATAATGCCAATATGAATTTTTTTCTGAGCATAGCTCGTAGGAGTCAGGAAACGTGATCTTGTCGAGTATGCTTTCAACCGAAGTCCTACTTCAATTAGGTCTTTTAAAGGTTGTATCGTGGCTCGGTTCACGGTTTAAGAAACAAAGGATATAGGCTCAAAGTTATATTTGTACCCACCCCTTCTTCGTGATGTTCTCCAATCCTAATTCAGTTAATCGAATACGAACGCTCATATCTCAAGCGGATTTGCTATGGTCGAGAACTGATCAAGGCGTCGGACATGGCAGTCACTCACCTATTCCTGATGGCAATTGGTCGCACGACTTTGTTTTTTATAGGGATCCTACAAAAAACTACTGGTTTGTTGTTCTTATTCCCTAACTTTTGCCTGGACAACATCTTTTGATTTGCCTTTGGAGTCCAGCGGGATGCCCCAGTTTTGCCTAAGTCTCCTTCATAGGTTTCGACTTAGTGGGCTCTTATTTTTTTGAATATTCTTTTATGCACAAGTCGTGTAAACCTTTTGAAAGGCTCGTGACTGCCCCACTCCTTAGGTAACCGAGGGATAGTCATTGTATTGGACTTCTTAAGATGCTAAGGATAAATTCTCGAAGGTTTTGCTCTTCCCTTTTTTAGAGTCTAAGTGCCCGATCGGTTTAACTGAAACCTACCCTGCCCCAGGTTGGGATGAAGGTTCTTAAAAAAGAAAACTCCTACTTCAAGGCTCAAAGAGGTTGACTAGGGATTAACATCCTTATATCTCCAGTGTATGGGATTTGAAACAATGCCTTACATCATCAGCGGGTTTTAATTGAAAGCATACGACAAGAAATCTGACGTTTTAGGTTCGTCATCCTCCCCCCAATTCTCCATCAGAACAAGAGATCGGGTAAAGTTGGCATTATAATTTATGAAAACGTCTTTGAATGAGTGAAGCAAATGGATTTATTCAAGACAAACATATGCGTTGCATTAATTAATCAAAGATAAACAAGTTCGTGCATGCTAAATATGCTTAATCAAAGAGAAATGCATATAAATAAACAAATGAACTGTCGGAAAAATCCTTCTAAATGTTTATGAAATCTTGCATTCAAGAGTAACAGTTTCCTTTGGCGGAGCCTCAATGGAAAGGATGTCCGGTTTATGATCACTGTGAGTCGTCATGGCTTGCCCCAGTTATACTGGTCACATCTTCAACAGTTTTCAGTCGTTGCTTCAAAATAAATTTCCCAGATTCTTTGTTGATCCTGGTCATATCACCTTGAGGGTTACTGAAATGAAGCGAGCTAGGCCTTTGAATAATTACTGGATTCGACTGATTTGCTGAGGTAACAACATGCTTTGCAGAATTTAAGTTTGACAAGTGAGGGACCCCGAGAGGAGTCTCGATCTTCAGCTGAGCATTGCTAAAAGACAACTTCTTCGTTTCTAGCAAATTTCTGACAACTTTCTTAGGAGCATAACAATTCTCTAGATCATGGCCGGGCGCACCCTCATGAAATAAACAATGAGCGGCAGCGTTGTAACCTGCAGGTAACGGATTAGGCGGAGGACCCAAAGCACGGGTGGTAATCAGACCCTGTTGTACCAAATGGGGGTATAATTCAGTGAAAGCCATCGGAATTGGAGGACAAGGCTTATACTGACTCTTACGGGGATAAGGAACCTGATCCTGTGATTGCTGGTGAACAGGAGCGTTGGGCACTCGTTGACTGTTGACAGGAACTTGCACGGGCGGATGACCGAAAGGTTGTTGATGAATCGGTGCTTGATATACCGGAGCTGACGGCACAGGCTGGTATGTAGGAAACTTCTGATCGTAAGAAGGCGCTACAGTAACTACATAGGGTTGTTGGACATATGGAAGCGGATAACCTTGAACATAACTCTGCTGATGTTGCCAAGGTTGAGGTGTAGCTGTTTTGCGGTTCCTCGAACGTGCAGGTCCTTTACCATGGTCGGAGTTAGGAGTTTTGCATTTTGGAGGGGTAGCTTGTCGAACTGGTTGAGCACTGGGAGGCACCGAACCGGATTGAAGACCGTGAGGAGGTACATTCTCGACAGTAACAGCTGGTTGAGGTTCCATAACGGTATTAGTAGTCTCAGAAACAATAGTAGACTGAGCATCCACCTTCACACTAAGAGCTCGTAGCATCTCCAAAATCTGCCCCACACTTCCTCGAAGATCTTCGAGTTCATGGCTAACACGACTGATCTCTTGGTTTTGATCTTCCATCCTTATGAAGGGTCGTATTGATGCAGAGAACTCAGAGTGACAAAACTGGAGGGTGAGAAAACCACGTATGAGAAAACGGGAGACACATGCAATGCAAAAGAAAGATGCTAAAATGCGAATGCAATTGAAGATTTCATGGAATTCAAATATTTACGAATATTGCGGAATACCAAGGAAACTTTTAATTCATTGAAGACAAATTACAAATAATATTCTTGCAACCAAAATAGCTAAATAAAAGCCTAGAAAATCCTAGAGAAGCATCTTCCACAACTTCAGTGAGCAGACGGAGATCCGGAGGAAAATAAATACTCGTAGAGCCTTCTCTTCTTGTAGGATTGTATCTCATCATTCTTCGACTGAATCTGCTTTTGAAGTTCTTCGTACTCACTGACCATCACATGGTATTTGTTCTTCCATGATTCTGTTTCGCGTTGTGATCTTTTCAAAGTGATCTTCAAAGCCTCAACTTCAGTTATGAAATACTGGACAGGTTCTTCTCTTTGAGGTAAAGGATCTTGGCGAGAGTAGGGCATCTTCAACTCAATAGCTCTTCCTCGGACCCATTGAAGGTATGGTTCCATGGATACACAATTAGGTCTTCCCAAACTTTCTTTGTCTTTCCTATGCAGATGATTCCAAGAAGATAGAATCTGATCTTGAAGCTTTTTGTCGTCTTTGAAAAAGATTTTCTCCACATGAATACCTTTAGGCGGTTCCTTCAAGGGGTATCCCAACTGTCGGTGAGCTAAGACTGGATTGTAGCTAATTCCTCCATTGAAACTGAGCAAAGGCACATTGTTGAATTTTCCACAACTATCAATGATCGATATCCCATCGTACATGTGATTATACCAATCAATATCAGAGTGAGTTAAAGCCATAACTTTTTGCGACCAACGTTCTTGATTAGGGCTCCAGAACGGACCGGACTTGGGTAAGTGAGAAATAAACCACTTGTATAGTAATGGCACACAACATGTAATCATTCCCCCACCATGAAAGTTTCAAAGATGTACTGAATGATAAGTATTACCCAATAGCGTTGGAACTGGATTTCTCCTCATGAAGGTCTTAATTGCATTAATGTCCACAAACCCCTCAAAACTAGGAAAAAGCAGCAACCCATAAATAAGCAAAGCAAATATTGTCTCAAAGGCAAACATGTCTTTATGATCGGCATAAAATTGGGCCTTCTTAATTAGGAAGTCCCTGAGAAAAGCGGAGGTCCCCCCTTTAGTGATCATATTGTTTTTGACATCGGATATCTTCAGACAAATGGCTTTAGCAATATCTCGTTCTTTAGGGTCTTCCTCCAAGAACAACAAAGACAATAGCCTTCCATATCTGTTTTGGAACTTTTCTGGATCTTGAACCAAATCTCTTAGCTTCTCTAGGACTTCCAAATTAAAACCCTTAAAAGTAAATTTCAAAGTATGCCTTCTAGAGTGATCCATGGTATCCTACAATGTTCATAAATAGAGTTTGAATTCCATGAAATCTTAATGCGATATGATGTTTTATGAATGCAATGCATGAAAACACACAAAGTCCTAGGTTAAAGGTACGTGAGCGGAGTTAAGGTCTACCCATCCCTAAAAGGAGTGTACTATAGGTTAGTTGTACCTGTAGAACAAGGTTCTAAAAAGTGCCCAAAGTCATCAGCCCATCTTTCGGATATTATCAACCTTCCGACTGACTCGGGGGTTAATAATATTCTCAAGAGAACCTCTTTTGAGTGTAGTATCGCGTAGCAACCATTGTAGGACTACTCCCACATAGTTCCCGCACTACGTCCTAAATAAGGCCGAGGTGGTGTAAAGGTACTACGGTCCTCAATATCACAGACTCCAATCGACCATGGAAAAAGTTTTCACGATTACCCGTTCAACCGAACCATTTTCGAAAAGGTCTCAACTGAGCGGTGATTCTCGAATCAGCTTGGTCGGGATTCACTCCCTATAAGCCTCATCGAATATATCCCCATCCTATAATAATGTCACTAGTCCGGGCATAGGACTTATCTCACAACACAAGGAACAGTCCCCAAAAGCAAAGTACAATATATACATGCAAATGAATAGCAAAGCAAATGGTAATAAATATGAACAAATTAGGGATAACCCTCAAAAGTTAAGACATCCCCAGTGAAGTCGCCATTTTCTGTTGCGGTGGAAATAGGATCACAAACTATTAATGAGTTTGAATCTCAATTCAATTCACAACCGCTCTTTGATTTATCCGAAGGAAAAGGTCAAAAAGGGAAAACCTATTTTGCATCGTAAACACAATGCGGGGAAAGATCTAGGGTTCGGGGGTTGGTTAAATTTAGGGAAGGTATTAGCACCCTAAACTTCTGTAGTACTCTACAGGAACCTTTTGTTCAATGCTTACTATTTGCTTTATTTATTTGCTTAAGGTATATGTACAAAGGATTAAAAGTGAGAAAAGAGACCTAAGGGGTTAATTCTAAGTTTACTCGGCAAGACATCGCATCTTGTGCCTACGTATCCTTACGGGAGTGGAATCAGAGTAATCGTAGTTCCCCTCAATAGGGAGGTTAGAAACTTCTTGACTGTGGTCAAGGTCTCAAGGGGAATAAACGCATCTTAAGGACACGCTTACGTGGAGTGTAGAAACTCCAAATCTCTACGTTGAAATGTTAAGTTGTAATTAGGGTTAAATTAGGGATTCCACGGCGGGAAACCCTAAACTGAGCGCGGCGGCTCTTTGACCTAATGCTAGGGGTAAAATTGTAATCTTGCCTGCGGCGAGGCATTTGTGAAAATTAGGGTTTGTAGTTTGTAGTTTTGAGGATTTGAAATTGAATGTGTGAAGTTTTACGGACTATTGGCGCGGCGGCCAAACAGTTAGACCTAACCTTCGGATGTGTGCAATGTGACAGAAATAATGGTAAACGCGTGAGATAATTGAATCATGCAAACAGAGAGATAATGTCATAATTTAAACCATGCAAGCAGAAATTTAAAGGCAGAATTTAAAGAGCGATTGTTAAGTTCGCGAGGTTACATGAGAGGAGCAGATACAATATGATAATGAAATTTGAATTGAACAATAATAAAATAAAATAAATAACGGTTCTAGTTATTATTTAAAAAAAAAAAGATTTTAGTTATTATTTTAAATTTATCTAAAAAAAAGTTTTTCTTAAAAATAATAGGTTTTCATATTAATTTGGAAAAGATGTTAATGTTATTTATTTTAAAAAACAGATTTTTATATTATAACAAGTTTTAATAAATTAATGATAACAATAATAATAATAATGGTAATAATAATGATAATAATGATAATAATAATAAATAATGATAATAATAATACTAATAATAATAATAATAATAATAATAATAATAATAATAATAATAATAATAATAATAATAAAGCAATAATGAATTTTAAATGTGCCAAATAACCCAACAATGTTGCTAACGCAGAAATGCGCTCATCGCAACCAGATCTAAATCGGACAAAAAAAAATTTATCGCGAAGAAAAAGAAATTAAGCAAAAAATAGTATTATTGCTCACACAAAAATGCGATCATCGCAATCAGATCGAACTAACACAAATGTCACGCGTCATGCACACAAATGTGCAAACATCGTATCGACATAATTCGATCAAAAATTAATCTTATATATATAAACTCTAACAATTTAAAAAATATATATATATAAACGTAACAGTAATAGATAAAGAAAAAGAAATAACGGTAATAGATGAAGAAAAAGAAATAACGGTAAAAGATGAAGGAAAAGAAATAACGATAAACGATGAAGAAAAAGAAACAATAGTAATGGATGAAGAAGAAAACTAAATAACGGCAAACGGCACTCACTCCTCTTAGGTTTTTTTCATTCTCTCCCCTTTTTTCCAACAAGGCAACACATGTATATATAGGGAACAAATTAGGGTTAACACCAAATTGTCAATAATGTCCCTAAAGCCCATTTTAAAGCCCAAACTAAATAATTAGTTAAGAAAAAATTTAAATAATTTAAAATAATTAAAATAAACTTAAAATAAAAACTAATAATCCTATTGATTCCTAAAATCAAAAATATTATAAAAAGAACAAAAATTTTTTTCAATATTTTTTTATTTTATGATTTTTTGGATATTTTTATGAATAATTTAGAAAAAAGTGAAAAAAATAATATTTTAAAAAATGATTTAATTAAAATACGAAAATAATAATTAAATAATAATAAAAAACTATTTTTGTTATTTTTTTAATGAAAGATAGAAAAATTTAGAGTAAAAATAATAAAAAACAAAAAAAGTGACAAAGGTGAGATTCGAACTCTCAACCTCTCACACTCATAACTCCTTACACATGTCCTCCTGCCAATTGTGTCATTTTTACTTTTTAGAAAAAAATGCATGCCATATGATATTTACCTGCAAAAAGTCAAACGACTACACAAATTTGTTAGTAATTGATTAAATGCAATAAAAATGCAATGAAATGCGACGACAAATCTTAGGGCAAAATTTGGGGTATTACACTAAGCCTCTCAAAAAGCTTCAATAAGTTGACCAGATGCTCCTCCTCCGTTTGGGACTTCGCAATCATGTCATCAACATAGACCTCGATCTCATGATGAATCATATCATGAAACAAAGTTACCATCGCTCGTTGGTAAGTGGCCCCTGCGTTCTTCAGACCGAAGGGCATTACCTTATAGCAAAACGTTCCCCATGGAGTGATAAACGTCGTTTTCTCCATGTCCTCCGGCGCCATCTTGATCTGGTTGTAACCGGAGAAGCCATCCATGAACGAAAACACGGAGAACTGGGCTGTGTTGTCGACCAACACATCGATATGAGGCAACGGGAAACCATCTTTAGGGCTCGCCCTATTCAAATCCCGATAATCAACGCACATGCGTACCTTACCGTCCTTCTTCGGTACAGGCACTATGTTGGCGACCCACGGAGGGTAAGTGGTGACCGCTAAGAAGCCAGCATCAAGCTGTTTCTGCACTTCTTCTTTGATCTTAACGGCCATATCTGGTCTCGTCCTCCTAAGCTTCTGCTTAACGGGAGGGCAATCTTCTCGCAACGGCAAGTGGTGGACCACGATGTCCGTGTCAAGTCCGGGCATATCTTCGTATGACCAAGCAAAGACGTCACTATACTCTCGAAGCATCTCGACCAATCTCTGCTTGACATCCTTCTGCAACGCAGCCCCTATCCTGACATTTCTGACGAGCTCTTCAGAACCCAGGTTTACGATTTCGATATCCTCCTCATGAGGCAGAATAACCTTTTCCTCTTGTTTCAACAAGCGGGCCAACTCTTCAGGAAGGTCTTCGTCTTCATCAATCTCTTCCCCGGCTTGATAGATCAGGCAATCGAAGTCGAAGTGAGCCGTAGAAGGTCCAGAGTCGATGTCATCTGTTATGTGGATCCTGCAATAACAAGGGTTAAGTTTAAAACAAGAATATGCAGGTTAGCACAAACCCCATCGCCATTTTACTGTTTTTCAAAACAAACATAAAACAGGAATAATAGAGATCACAATATTTGAATGCGAAGAAAACGCCTTTGATTTATTAACAAAATGCATGTACATAATCCAACAAGGCCCTGACAATAAAACCACTATGCCCCGGGTAGGACATAGGGTTGTACAATGATTGAAAAAGTAAATCATTACTCTTCACTTATCATCGGGATGATATCCTTGATGGTCCAATTGTTGAGGCCCTCGCCCGGCTTGCTTGGATGAATCCAAGAGTCGAGATCACAATCGCTATCCCCGCTGTCTTCAGACGCCGCGTTGATGCTTTCGAAAATCATTCCGCCACTGGTAAATAGGATCGGCCCCTTACCCCGTGACGCGCTGCTAGACGAAGAAGAAGAAGCTTCAGCTCCAGGAGAATACCCCAACCCAAACTTATCCTGCTTGTTCGGTATCTCCAAAATATGCCCCCAGCCTGGGGTAGATCTAGCTTGGACAACGGCCCGAGCTTCATTGAATGAGGAGAGATTCATCTCTGGCTTTTCTGTGACCACAGGAGCTACCTCTTTCACTTTGACGGCCTCGAATGCTTGGCAAAGAGTTTCATGGATTTCGCCATCCATTTCAACATACTTAAAGGATGACAAATGGCTCACCATTATGTCCTCCTCACCACACACGGTTACTATGCTTCCTCCGACAGCATATTTGAGCTTTTGGTGCAACGTGGAGGTCACGGCACCAGCAGCATGGATCCATGGCCGGCCCAAGAGACAACTGTAGGCAGGCATGATGTCCATGATATAAAAGACCGTGTCGAACGTTTCCGGACCAACTTGGACCGGCAGGGTCACCTCCCCGAAAACGTGGCATTTAGTCCCGTCGAATGCTTTCACCACCAGATCACTGGGGGTGCAGAGCAATCCGCGAGTATCCAGCTTCATTAACGCCTTCTTAGGAAGAACATTAAGTGACGAACCCGTGTCCACCAGGACGTGCGACATGATCGTTCCCCTACACTCTATCGAGATGTGCAGGGCGCTGTTGTGATTCCTCCCTTTTGGCGTCAGCTCTAAGTCTGTGAAACCTAGCCCATTGCCAGCATTAACGTGGGCTACCACCTCTTCTAGCTGATTCACCGATATCTCTTGCGGTACGTAGGCAGCGTTCAACACCTTCAGCAGCGCGTTGCGGTGCGCTTCAGAACACAGCAACAAGTTGAGAATAGAAATCTTCGAAGGCGTCTGATGGAGATGGTCTACAATCTTGTAGTCACTCTTTTTGATCAACCGCATAAACTCCTCGGCATCTTTGACAAGCAAATCTTTCTCTACCCCACACGGGACCTCTTCGACGACTTTGCTTTTACCCTTATCGGCTGTATCAGCTCTGATCGCTTTCTCTGCCACGACCTCTGGCGGCGCAAATACTCTTCTGCTGCGAGTAATACCACTGATTCCTGCGAGATTCTCCACAGTCGACCCATACGGCTCCAGCTCTAACTTTTGACCGTTGCAATAGACTTCAACCCCATAATGCCACGGAACGGCGTTAGTGCTCTCGAATGGTATCGGCCCAGCTTTGGTAATAGTGATTGTAGGCGGTCAGGGCGCAGAGATAATTATTGGCCGGCGAGGGATGGTGATGGTGGCGACTTCATCGGCCTGCTTCAGCACTACCTTTCCTGACACACTTTCAGCCCTCCGGCTAAACTGTAGAATCCCCTCAGCCATCAGGCTTTGAATTCCTTCAACCAACTGCTCACATCCATCAGAATGTGTGGCACAGTCCATGCATAGTTGTCCGCATCCTGGAAAGAACCCTCTTTTCAACAACTTAGCTTTGACGAAGCTAAGCGGCGTCTTTAGGTCTCTGACATCAGTCAACAGATCTGCGCTCTCTTCTTCGATAATGGCGTTCACTCCGCCTCCCCTATGATTCGGCATAAGGTTTTTCGTGACATTGGGCACATTATCGGAGAAGTTAATGATCTTGGCATCTACCAAATCCTGCACCTTATGCTTAAAGGCTTTGCAGTTCTCGATTGTGTGGCCTGGTGCCCCTGAGTGGAAGTCGCAAGTGGCATTTGCATCGTACCCTGGTGGAGGTGCCCCTGTCAAGGGAGTCATCGTCCTCTTCTGAACCAACTGAAGCTGAAGCAAAGTCTGCCAGAGTTGCGCGTACGACATGGGCGGTGCTTCGAAGTGACGGTTTTTAAAGGCGCCCGATTCTGGTACTTTCTATATCCCTGTTGATTCGGTTGCTGTTGCTGCTGTGGCTGCGGAGCTGCTGGGATATTTATACTGGCTACCTGCTGCTGAGGGCCTTTGCCCTTCCTTCGAGCGTTGGTCACAGCGCTCGCTTCTCCTTCTCGTCGTTTACCAGCATAAGGTTTCTTTCCACCTCCTCCGGCTGAGGATGACTCACCTTGGATCTTCCCGATCTTGATTCCATTCTCGATGTGCTCGCCCATGATGATGAGAGCTGAGAACGTCCCAGACATACCGCTGACTAACTTTTCATAGTAAACCCCTAGGAGGGTAGCCACAAACATCTGCACGAGCTCGCGTTCAACCATCGGCGGCTGAACCCGAGCTGCCAACACACGCCACCGCTGGGCGTACTCCTTAAATCCTTCATTATTCCTCTGCGACAGGTTCTGGAGCTGAACTCGGTTCGGGGCCAAGTCGCTATTGTACTGGTAATGGTGGATAAACGCTTCAGCGAGATCCTTCCATGCGCGCACGCTAGTGGGCTCCAGGCCCATGTACCACTCGAGGGATGGTCCAGAAAGACTGTCTTGGAAGAAGTGCATCAGCAACTTCTCATCTTCGGAATAGGCAGACATCTTCCTGTAGTACGATCTAAGGTGGACACGAGGGCAGGTGGTGCCCTTATATTTCTCAAAGTCAGGCACCCTGAACTTAGGAGGTACCTTGAAGTCAGCAATTAACCCCAGCTTGGACATATCAACACCCAAAGTATTCTGATTCTCAATATCTCTCATTTTATCTTCTAGTGCCTTGAATCTGAGCCACGCTTCAGCATTCAGCTCCCCTTCTGCACCCCTTTGAGAGAACACATCATCCTGATGATCCTCAAGCCACGGTTGAGGCACCAACAGATTCCCGACGCCTGCATTGCCGTTACCCGGCCCGATGTTGACATTAGCTCCCAGACTCCCATGACCGGCGCCCGTCATATTGAGTCCGATGTTGGCCACCACGTTGCCATTAGCACTGCCGTTGCCCCCGGCCACGGGGACACCATTCTGCGGAGTATCAACTGGTGGAGGAGTAGGCATAGCCTCGCCGTGGAGTATGCGGTTGCTATCAACCCTGGAGATCAAAGGCTGAACCAAAGTCCTGAGCTGGTCCTGACCATTGGCGACCACCTGCATAAGTTCCATAAAGCGATCCATCCTCTCGCGGAGCTCCTGAATGTCTGTTTGCACTTGATCCATGATCCTGGTCTGATTAGCTCGAGTTGGATAACGGTGAATTAGTCTCTGATCAATCCTGGAACCACCGGAAGCAGCCTGGGACCTGTAAACCTGAAAAACCTGTAAACACTAAAGGTTAGGAAAAACAACAAAATGTACGCTATGCAAATGCATGCGTGTGTCTGTGTGTTTGGGATATTTCCCCCGATCCTAGTGCCTGAGTGCCATTGCTGATAATAATAAGAAGAAGAAGTCTGAGCCCAATCATGGAAACATCAATCTCATATATAAAGAAAGCCTATCAAGGCAGTACATAGCATCAGCGAGTACAAGACGAATCAACAGCGTGACCTCAGCCAACAAGCCTGGTGATGGTCAGCATACAACAAAAGGAATACAAATAGTCAAGTACGGCCACGGGCGCGATACTCTTCTAACAACTCCTTCGTCTCTAGATGATCTGGCAGAGTGAGCAACCCCTCGACGAGCAATTCCCTCTGCACAATGGTATACTGAAGTCCCTGAACTGAACTTTCCTATGCTCCTTCGCCGAAGCAATCTTCTAATTTCCGCTTCTTGGACTCAAGCGTCAGCTTGCGCTCCTTCAGGTTAGCGAGAGCTTTGTTGAGCTGGCCTTCAGCGGCGTATCTGCGGGCGGTTTCTTCGTCAAACCTCTTTTCACTGTCCTTCACCTCGGCTTCCAGCTTGGAGATCTGCAGCATCAGCTTATCCTCCCGCTCTTTCCTGGTGGCCAGGGAAGCTTTCCAGTGCTGGTTGAACTTAGATATCCTCCGATATGCCTCGTCCAAGTGCTGCTTCTTCGTAGCCAGTACGTCGTTGACAGCCTTGAAGTCTCGACCCATGCGTTCACGCTCGACTATCTGCTTAGTCAGGTCTGTACCTAGCTGGTTTACCAACTCTGTCTGCCTTTTGAAAGAATGAACGGCTTCGTTCCTCTCGCTTCGGAGCTGAGCTAATTCCTTCTCCAGTTCTTCGTTCGCCCGCTTCAATTCATCCCGCTCAGCTAGTACCTGGTTATGCTGCTGAATGGGCACAATAGTAGGCTCTTCGATTGTTGGAGGGCTTTCTGGCTTGGCATGAGGAAACGGCATCCCTATAGCATTGGCCCTGGCTCTGATCCAAGTCACGTACGGAGGGTAGGCTTGATTGTTGCTTTTTCCCAGCAAAGGCTTTCCTCGCTTACCGATACCATTCCACGCGCGCTGAAGCTTGGACAGCAGATCCCCCTCTAGAGTACCAGTGAGGTACATAGATTCTTGTACCTCTTCATCCTTCGGCGGAGTCCTCAAGGCATACGCGAACTGTCGAACCAGCAACGATGGATTGTAGTTTATACAGCCCTTACTACCTATCAAAGGTACATTTGGAAACCCACTGCAACTGGAGATCACCTCAGTACCCAATCTATCTCTATCGAAATAGTCAATATCCTCTGCAGATAAGCTCATCAGACGCTCAGGCCACTCAACTGTGGCAGCAGACAAGACAAAAGGACCCCTCTTGGGCAGATGACTTTCAAGCCATTTGTACAGCAAGGGTACGCAGCATGAGACATTCTTCCCCCTCCTGTTCTCGTTTTTGTAGTGAACTGAATGATAGACATATCCTATCAAGGTAGGGACTGGATTCCCTGAAGCAAAGATATGAAGCGCATCAAAGTCTACAAAATCGGGCATGTTGGGGAACAAAATGATGTCGTATATGCATAGAGCGAGGATGGCATTGAACGCGGCCCAACATCCGTCCTTGGCACACTGCTGAGCTTTACCTACCAGAAACTGCAAGGAGAACCCAGGAACCTTGTTCCAACTAGTCAATACTAACTCGGAGGCGTCCAAATGAAGTGAAGGAGCTAAATCAGCCAGATCAGGCTCAGCATCCATGTGAACAAAAGGCATCTGCCTCTTGATAGGCACACCTAGCAGATCGGCATACTCTTCTAGCGTAGGTGCGAGAACAAAATCCTGGAAAGTGAAACATCTCAGCGGAGGGTCGTAGAACTGCAGCAGAGCGTGCAACCCGTTCAACTCGAACATAGAAGGCTTATGAACCAAACTGAGTAACCTGCCGTAAGATTTTCTGAACTCATCCTTCACAGAATCACCTGCTAGAGCTATCAAACCAGTCAACTTAACCACATCAGGGGTAGGGAACTTGTACGCCACGGTCTTCCTCAGAGAGGCCATAACAATACAATAGGAGGCAAGAAATCCTAGATCGGGGAAAACGGTACCTGCAACACAGACACACGTTAATGAAATGCAAATGAATATGCAAACTAATGCAAAATGCAATCATGCAATAGGAGGCCAAAGCAACTGCTGCTGTGGAGATTCTGTATCAACAACCACTGATAAGAAGGAAACCCCGGTGTAGGACCACTAATCTGATCTGCCAAGAACAACCATCTAATAGGACCATATACATAAAATCATAATTCTGCTCTGTCAAGAACAAATGTCTGATGATAAGGACCTCTGATGTATGATCAAGAAATATCTGCTGATGAAGTCTTCAGACCCCAGTCAAAAATCTTATCTATCAAGAACAAACAACATTTGCTGATGAGATCTTCAGACCCCAAAACTCTGCTCTATCAAGAACAAACAACATCTACTGATGAGATCTTCAGACCCCAAAAATCTGCTCTATCAAGAACAAACAACATCTGCTGATGAGATCTTCAGACCCCAAAAATCTTCTCTATCAAGAACAAACAACTGATGACAATACTCTGCTCTATCAAGAACAGCCATACACCTGATGACAAGATCCTCTGATCAAAACCTGCTCTATCAAGAACAGACATGCACCTGATGATAAGATCCTCTGATCAAAACCTGCTCTATCAAGAACAGACATGCACCTGATGATAAGATCCTCTGATCAAAACCTGCTCTATCAAGAACAGACAAATCTGCAACTGAGAAACCCTGGTACCAACAAAACTGATTCACTGTCAAGAAAACCAGGTGGTCTGAAGGTCAAAGTTTCCTGCAATAAACCCAACCCTGCTCATAGGTATGGACCTAAACTGACTCAAGGTACGACATCCTATGCGTTCATCAGCGTCACAGACTTTCAAGAGGGGTGATACGATACCCAGAAGGTGTGGCATCACCAGCTCACGAAGCGGCCTCACTTAGCTGAATCACAAATGATCGGTCCCCAGAGTCGACAATCCACCAAACCAGCAACTGTCTTAACCCAAAGGGTTGAAAGGGAAGCCAACCGGATGAACCTCGTCTGAGCGTGGATTTCATGAGACACTAGTGCCTGCAAAGCAAGCACGCGCCCACTAATTTCCACTCTAAGTCTATAGTGCACTCAAGCCTGGGTCTGGCTTCTCACTCATCAGAACTCCCATCCCACAACAACACAGATAATCATATCATACTGAAAATAAAATGCGGGAAATAAAAGGCGAGAAGTAAAATGCGAAAAAATAAACGCAACCCAACAAGTAAACATACAAGCGTTAGGATTGACTCTCAGGGAACCATTGAGATCCCCAGCAGAGTCGCCACCTTTCGTTATTTATCCCTCAGAGCGGGAAAGGAAACAATCGGAAAAACCTGACGAAAAAGGGTAAGACAAGGTCGTCGCAACCGTTGTCTGGATTCGGGAGTCGGTTACGCAAGGGGAAGGTATTAGCACCCCTCACGTCCGTCGTACTCGACGGGATCCTCGCTTGTTGTGTTTACTTGGACGAGTTGGTTTTATTCTATCTACCTATCAAGGCTGGCTGAAAAAGAAAAGAAAAATGACTCGGCAAAGCGTCGCACTTTATGCCTACGTATTCTCATCAGAGAATGAGAAATCAGAGTCAACGTAGTTTGGCCTACGAAGGGGTTATGGGGGAAGGTAGCTCGCCAAGACATCACCATCTTGTGCCTACGTACTTTCAACAGGTATGAGAGATCAGAGCTCACGCAGTTCGGGAAACTACGGTTTATTTCCTGTCTTTTACGAAAGAAGTGTTTTTTATTGTGTTTACGATTTCAATCGCACTAGAGACTATGACCTGAGAGTGAATGCGTCGCATGTCACCCAAAGGGTACCATACTAAACATCCAGACTGTGGAAAAGAAACTCTCCCACAATCCTTTCTCAGATAGCTTAAGGCTCATAACGTACGAAAGAAATCATTCATGATTACTGTATCTTAAACTGTTTTGAGATGAGAAGAGAATAGGCCCAACTAGGAGGGAGACTATCAAGTCCTACTGTTGTCATGCCATGGATTCATCCTATGGTTGAGGTTTGAACAGGGAACTCCTAGAAGTTGTCATGCATAGGTTTCAACCTAAGATTCTATCATCAAATCCTTATCAAAGGAAATGAGAGTCCTAAGGGATCATGTCAATGATACACCAAAACAGACAAAGCATCAGCTTAACAGTAAAATGCATGCAATGCAAGTGAGGGAGGAAATGTGTGTGGGGCTTCAGCCTCCACAAGCTCATCTCAACCTCAAGCCAGAATGGATAACAGTAATCATACTGAAATATAAACAACATCCTATCAAGCAATAACAGTAAACTGCAATCATACAGATAAAATGAAATAAAATGCCATCAGGCAAACAAACCACATGGGCAAGGGAGCTGGGCTCTACCGAATACCCGCAAGCAATGCCACACAGTAACAATACAAGCAGAGGGAGAAACTCAACCTCTAGTGCAATCATGCTCCTAGATTCTACTTATTCTAGATATGAACTTATTCTAATGCATCAAACAAGTCAAGTAAAACACATCAATACAGAAAAGAAAATAGAAGAGAGCAGACCAACTCCTCTCTCAACTCCAAGCTTCAGCTTTTCCAACAGCAACTAAGTCTTCAGACTTCAATCACTCTTGACAAATATCAATTTGCTTTTCCAGGTTTCAACCTTTCAACATAAGTTTCAACTTATCTTCTCCCTTAAGCTTCAGCTTCTTGATCAGCTCCACCTTCAGGCTTCACCTAATCTTCAGGGGTCTTCAAGTATCAACTTGCTCTTGTTGCTCTTCAAGCTTCAGCTGGAATGACAATACTCAAGGATTCATCCTCTTCAATACTCTTCAATGAAGTCTTCATCTTCAAACTCAAGCTCAACATCTTTCAGGATAATCAAACCAGAGGAAATCACTTATTGGATAAGCTGGGGATATTGAACTGCTTACTGACCTAAAAACCCAAAAATCTAGAGTTATTATGGACCTATGTTGAAGTTTAACCTAATTCTACACACCGTAATGGCATCTAATCAAAACTATCCTAAAAATCATCACAAAATTATGGAATAAATCCAGGGGGAAGCTAAAACTCATATCTAACTATCATAAAAAGAATGACCTAAACATACTAAGGGATCTACCTAAACAAAATTCTACAAGTTCATATATCAACATAAAAGAATTAAAAAGTAATAAAAGAAGAAAATATGCAAAAAATACCAAAATGCATGAAATGAAAAATGTTTTTATTTTATATTTTTCTAGACAAAAATATGAAGTAGGAGAAAAAACTCCCATTAAAAAATCTTTAATTTTCAAATTAATATGATTTTCCAAAGTATGAAAGAAAATGGAGAAAAATAAAATCAAAATATGAGAATGGGGTGCAATCA
This sequence comes from Lathyrus sativus, assembly GCA_963859935.3. Taxonomy (NCBI): domain Eukaryota; kingdom Viridiplantae; phylum Streptophyta; class Magnoliopsida; order Fabales; family Fabaceae; genus Lathyrus; species Lathyrus sativus. The sequence continues at coordinate 420,662,720 of OZ012737.1, forward strand.
GTAAGATAATGCAGTTAAAATCACGCTTGGGCCCAGAATGGGGGTTTAAACAGCAAAGCGCTTGGGCCCATTTATCAAATCAGAAAAACCAATTAAAAACATAAATGAAATTGAGAAATCAGCGGTGCAAATATCAACAAGATTCAGTTCATTATGCAATTGGGCCTCAAAGGGGGGTGGGGATAGCACGAGATCATCTAAGCCCAGAACCTTCCTTTTAATGAAACGCGGCGTTTCATTAGCTCAACTTCCCTCTCAAAATTCAATTGAACGTGAGCCATCAAATCCAGTTCCCAGTCAATGGTCAACTCGCTCATCCAACGGTCGTGGGATTGTCTTCTTCCTCACGCAGCTAGGGTTTTGCTGAAACCCCATGAAAACAGATTTCATGCAACACACTTCCATCCCTTCGTACTACCTCAAATCAACATCCAATTCAACCATTCAAAACCCTAAATTGATCCATTTTTCTCCCTGAACACGATCCTAGTCTTGAAATGCATTGAAATGGTCTCTATCATGCAACCCGATAGTGGATCCAAATTAATCTCAAAATATGATCAATCCTCAACTGCAACCAACCTCAGATTTCTTTACATCAAAATGATCTTCACATTGCCCTAATCAAAACCAGCTATTAACCTTGCATTATCACTCATTATATCACTAGTTCTTGCTCCATAAAGATATGGTGTCCATAACTGAAACTTCATCACATGGTCCTAAACTCTTCAGAATTCATCACCTAGGGGTCTCTAACCATTCTACACTAATAATTTAACCTAACCATGCCTAAATAATGAGGTGAAAGAGATTTTGCAAACCTGGCTTCTTGGTATGGCAGATGTAGTAGATCTTCAATTCAAGGCTTAAAACTCTTCAAGAATGATCCTTGGATGAAGATAAGACTTCTGTTTGCAACAAATCTGAGGGAGAGAGCTTGTGCTTCAAGATTCGATGATGAGTGGCTTCTTGCAAATTCAATTGGAACACCTTCAATCCTCCATTAATGGCACTTCAATTCAGCATGCACACACTCAGAGGGATCTATGGAAAGTATTTGTGAAGAAAAAATGGATGGAAATGAAGAAGAATGAAAAAATTGCACTTGACTTGCAATGGAAGAATTTGGATCTCACTCTCTCTTCTCTACACCAATTCACACCAACCTTGCATCTGAGCAAGTTGCACTTGTTATATATAGTGGTTTAGAATCATCTAGAACCCTCTAGGATCATCCAATGAGAAATTGAACTTTTCATGTCATGGTATTTTGATTTCTCATTCTCCTTACATGCTATCTCATGCCAAGCTCCTTGTACACTTCAATTCTGACTTGAATTTATCCCCACATGAGATTTTGGATGAGTTACAATGCATAACTACCTTGTTTATTGAGTTCTTTTGAGTTTTGCCTTGATGCCTTAATATGCAAGTAAGCCAATTCCAAAGCAACCCTATGATCCAAGCCTCAAATCAAAATTGTGGCTGAACCATTGTTCTTAGAATGTCATTTGGAGTCAAAATGACCTATTACATGACATGGTTTGGACTTATAGCTTGTAATTTATGATTTTCAATTTCACTTTAATTAACTTATGCCTCCTTTTTAGGCCATTTTTATCACTTTTTGATATGAGCCTTTTAAACATCCCATGACCTCCTTACTAGCCTTAAAACATCATTCTAAGCAGGTTTGATGTTGAATATTTTTCCATTTGACGCTTGGAAATGGGAGATATGGCCTTATGCTTGAAATGACCTATAACCTCCAAATGACCAAAATGCCCTTGACTTGTCAAAGCCATAAGTTGAGTTCTACAAATCCTATAAAGGACTTCTAGTACTCTCTATAAATCTAAGAAGATTCTCTTTAACATTAATGTTGACCAAGAATCCATAGGAATCATCCTACTAGGGCAAAAGTTGGATGCAAGTTGGGTGACTTTCAAGGACCCAGATTCACATACCTCAGATGACCCGTAATTTGTCAAAGTCATAACTTGAGCTCTACAAATCCTATCAAGGACTTCTAGTACTCAAATTAAGGCTAAGAAAAATCTCTACAACATTCATGTTGTGGGGAAGATGAGATGACAATCACATCTTGAGCTAAATTGCCTTGAAGATAGGGATCAAACTAGGGGATTTTACACTGTCAAGCCTTAGAAACCCTAGCTTAAAACTTCTCAAACTCCTCAATCATGATGAGTTGGTCTAGGAATCATCCTTATAACATCTCAATGCTTCATTCCATGATCACATGGCTCTTGGATTAGGTCTCAACCCTCTCCAAATCATCAGTTGACCTAGGGTTGACCCAGTCAAACCCTAATTCCACCACTCATGGCTGAATCTTCTGAATTCTTGTACAATGACCTCTCTAGGCTTCATGATGGCTTTCAAGACATCTCATAAGCTTTCTCAAAGCTTCAATTCCATCCTCATAGTCTCATAATCATCTGAGGAGCTCCCACAACTCTCAAGTTATAAGGCACACAACCTTGGTTTCAACCAATTTCTCTCAGGATCTCTTGAGTTCTCTGACAAAGATATCAACCTTTGAACCTTTGAATAACCCTCTTGGCTAGCTTCAAAGTCTCATTCAACTCTTGATGGATAAATAAATGTTGGTCAAATTTTAGGGTGCAACAATCATGTCAATGATAAACAGAAACAGATAAAGCGTCAGCTTAAACAGTAAACAGTAAACGACTGTAAAATGCATGCAATGCAAGTGAGGGAGGAAATGTGTGTGGGGCAGCAGCCTCCACAAGCTCATCTCAACCTCAAGCCAGAATGAATAACTGCAATCATACAGCAATAATAACAACATGCTATCAAGCAGGATATAAGAGACTGTAATCATACAGAAGAAAATAAAATGCTGTCAAGCAAAAATAAACCACATGGGCAAGGGAGTTGGGCTGTACCGAATACCCGCAATTAAAGCCATACAGTAACAATACAAGCAGAGGGAGCAACTCAACCTCTAATGCAATCATGCTCCTAGATTAAAGTCAGTCTAGACATGAACTTATTCTAATGCATCAAGCAAATCAAACAAGGCACATCAATACAGAAAAGAAACAGACAAGAAAGAAAGCAGATCAGCCCCTCTCTCTTTCAATTCCAAGCTTCAGCTCTTCTAACATCAATCCAGTCTTCAGACTTCAATCACCCTTCAAGGCTATCAGCTTCACTGGCAAGTACCAACTTGCTTCCCCAAGGTTTCAATCCATCAAACCCCAAGTATCAACTTGCTCTCTCTTCTCCAAGCTTCAGCTCTTCAGTCAATTCCACCTTCAGGCTTCCCTCTTAACTGCAAGTATCAACTTGATTCCTTCAGGCCCTCCAAACATCAATGCCAATATCAACTTATCTTTTATTCCTCAAGCCTCAGCTCTATACTGAATCTCAATTGAATCCTCTTCATAAGTATCAACTTAGTCTTCAAGCTTCAGCTCTCTTTGCTTTACCAGTCTCAACTTGGTCTTCTCTATCTACAAGCCTCAGCTTCTCAGGGTAATCTTTAATCACTTAGAAGTGTCAACTTCATCCTTCAATGTTCTTCAAGCAAGGAACCCCTTACTCTTCATTCAATCTCCATTGGATCTTCAAGTATCAACCTGGTCTTCAAGCTCTTCAAGCTTTAGCTGCAATGGCAATGCTTAAGGAATCATCCTCTTCCACACTCTTCAGTGAAGTCCTCATCTTCAAACTCAAGTCCAACATCTTTCAAGATACCCAAACCAGAGGACAATTGATTTAACAGGATGAGGGGAAATGATAAACAACTTACTGACAACCAAAGGAAGCCTGTATGGGTTCATCATTATGAGAGACTGGTTCCCTCAAAGTTCTACTCCCCAGATAAAGCCACTCATCCCTCCAAAGGAGGGATGGGAATATCTGAGAAGGACTTTTAGTCATTGGGAGGAATGGGAGCACAAGATGCTTTCCATATTTGTGAAAGAAATCATTCTAACTATAAGGCTCTCCCTATGTCCTCTATCTCCTAAATCTTCATCAGACACCTTCAGGCACAGACAACTCCTAGCTCCAAGCAACTTCAAGCAACTTCAAGCATCCTCACCTTGTCTTCAACTTGTCTTCAATCTCAACCAAAGGCAAACCAAGCACAAACCCTAATCTAAGGGGACTAAAGAAGTTAAACTAGTTGAATTAGTAAGTTAGGATCACCTAAAACCTAGTACTAAAGTTAGTCCTAACTAAAATACTAAAACCAATTGTAAAATCCTACAAAAATATCTATGGGAACCTAGGTCAATCATGACTCTACCACATTAATTTCAGAGATCAAATCATCAAATTAGACCTAGAACTAAATCCTACATTACAAGGTATCAAACCTAAACCCTAAAAGGAAGCATCTAAATCTCAACCTAGAAAGCACACCTATTTTCATCACAAAAATGTGAGAAAAATTCTATCGGATCATACATGTCTAACCTAATCACACACAAAAAATTAGGATCAAAGTCATCACCACATGATCACACAAAATTCCACAAAATTATGTATCAAACATAACCATTTTAATATCAATTAAAATGTAAAATTCCCATTAAATCAGAAAATAAATGGAATGAAAATATTTTTTATCTAAAAAAAACTAGACTCAATCATGAGTAAAATGCAAAAAGAATGGGATTAATTGGATTAATTTTCAATTTTATATGATTTTTTCAAGAACCATGAATAAAATGAAGAAAATAAAGAAAATCCAAATAAAAGAATAAAGGCACGGTGTGGATAGTAACCAGAATCAGTACAAATTATGGATTGGGCCTTGGGGGGGGTGTGAATATCAGCCAATTCACTAAGCCCAGCATCAGCTACTAAATGAAACGCAGCGTTTCATTTATTCAGATCCTTCACAACTTGAAATTAAAACGTGGCCATTGGATCAAGCTTCTAGTCAAAGTCCAACCCTCATCCAACGGTGCTAACATCATCTTCTACCTTTTGAATGCCTGAACTTCGCGCCCAACTCCGGCCACCACCGGTGGTGCTCCGGTCATCTCCCTCAACCCTAGTTCTCTCTAGGAGCCTCCATTGCAAATGGTCAACACATGAAACTTATCCCAAATCTTGTCACGAATTCAACCATACCCTTTATTCAACCTAAATCCTCAAGATTCACCATATCCAAATCTCAACCGAAAATGGTAATGCACCTATTTTGTCACTAATTCTCAAATTAACTATTTGAAATCGTTCCTACACCATTCTACAATGAATCTAACACCTTAATTCATCTGGATTCTACCTAATCATGTTAGAGGAAGAAAGTTACCAACCTGGAAATCTTGGATGAACAGATGCACTAAACCTCCAATTCAAGCTCTCCAATCTTACAGACACGATCAATGAACCCTCTCCTTGCTTCTGTATGCAAAAGAACCGGTTAAAAGTGCTTGAATCTTGAAATTCGATGGTGAGTTGCAGGTGGAAAATTCTGACTTCAAGAGCACCAATTAGCCACGAATCCTTCTTGATTATGATCTGGAATCACTCCTTAACATCCATGGAAGAAGTTTCAATCAAGAAAATGGATGGAAAGTGAAGAATTTGAGGAAACCGAATTCACATGCAAGCTATGAAATTTCAATCTCAATCTATGCTCTCTCCTTCAATCATCACCAACCTTTGCATTGGATCAACTCTATTCAATATATAGATGATGTATGAGTGATCTAGAACCCTCTAGATCCTTCTAATGAGAGTTTCCACTTCTCATGTCATGAGATTTTCATTCACTTATCATGACATGCATAATTCTGTTTGCAGCTTGAAAACCATACCATTCTCTTTCAATTTCTCCCCTAGTGACATTTTGAAAGAGTTTAGCTTGTAAAGGCCCTTGGTTATGCCTCGATTCTATGTTTTGCACATGTTACTTAATATGCAAGTAACCACTTTCCAAAGCAAGTCCACAAATTGAATCTCAACTCAAAAATGTGGCTAAAACAATGTTCTTAAAATGTTTTCTAGAGTCAAAATGATATATTACATGCCATGGTTTGGATGTGTAGGTTGAAAATATCAATTTCCAACTTTGGTATATTTAACTTATGCCCTTATTTTAGGTCATTTTTGCAACTTTGAGCTACAAGCATTTCCAACATCTCATGAACTCTTTACTAGCCTTAAAACATCATTTTGAACAAGTTTGATGTTGAAGATTTTTCCATTTGAAGCTTGGAAATAGGAGTTATGGCCTTATGCTTGGAATGACCTGTAATCTACAAATGACCAAAATACCCTTGACTTGTCAAAGCCATAACTTGAGTTCTACAAATCCTATCAAGGACTTATAGTACTCTCTAGAAATATAAGAGGATAAGGAACAACATTCTTGTTGACCAAAAGTCCATAGGAATCATCCTTCTTGGGCAAAAGTTTGATGCAAGTTGGGTAACTTTCAAGGCCCCAGATTCACATACCTCAGATGACCTGTAACTTGTCAAAGTCATAATTTGAGCTCTACAAATCCTATCAAGGACTTCTAGCACTCAAATTAAAGCTAAGAACAAGCTCTACAACATTCATGTTGGGGGTAAGATGAGATGACAATCACATCTTGAGCTAAACTGCCTTGAAGATAGGGGTCAAACTAGGGGATTTTACATTGTCAAGTCTTAGAAACCCTAGATTGAAACTTCTCAAACTCTTCAATCATGATGAGTTAACCTTGGAATCATCCTTATAACATCTCAATGTGTCAATCCATGATCACATGGCTGTTGGATTAGGTCTCAACCCTCTCCAAATCATCAGTTGACCTAGGGTTGACCCAGTCAAACCCTAATTACACCAATCATGGTTGAGGCTTCTTAATCTTGCACAATGACCTATCTAGGATCCATGATGGCTTTCAAGATATCTCATAAGCTCTCTCAAGGCTTCAAGTCCACATTCTTGGCTTCAGAATCATCTGAGGAGCTCCCACAACTCTCAAGTTAGGAGACACACACTCTTGGTTTCACCACTCTTTCTGAGGATCTTTTGACTTCTCTGACAAGGATGTCTACCCTTGTACACTTGAATAACCTTCTTGGCTAGCTTCAAACTCTTGTGTAGCTCTTAATTGGTAATCATACCTCTTGATCTCCTGCATACATGTCAATGAAATGCAAATGATAATGCTAATGTGAATGAAATGAAACATAAGCTAGGTAAAGAAAAGTTGGGCAAATTTTGGGGTGCAACACTTAACAGCTGAGCTTGAACACGCCGTCACCTATGCTGAGGAAGCCCGTCGTTTAGAATCTGAAGTTGCCTAGCTAAGGGCGGATAAAGCTCAATGCCACAGCCGTCTCGAACTTCAAAAGTCGACTTACCTTAAGATGAAGGCAAATCTTCCTTTTTAATTTGTTGGTTTTTTTTAATAGAGTAGATTATGCTGGCCTTTACGAGCCACTTCTCTTGTTTGTAAGACATTGGGCCATTTTGGCATATTTTAAATTACCATTTATGGCTTCGTTTTATCTTTAACAATTATTCTGTTGATATTCTCACCTCTCGAAGTGTAGGCTTATACTTCTTTAGATATTTGCCATTTACTTTTAATACTCTCTCATCCTTACTCAGCTCTGTCACTTCATATGCCCCATTGAAGAATACCTTCGATACCTGGAATGGTCCTTCCCACTTCGGGAACCACTTACCTAGGGATCTCACCTTTCGATCCATAGGCAGGATTACCCTCCAAACCAAATCTCCAACCAGGAAAGTCTTCGCTTTGACCTTCTTGTTATATGATTTCTCCACTCTCCTCTTTTGTCTTCTCAAGAGTTCTAGAGCTTTTATTCTCTCCTCGTCTAAGTCGACTAACTAATCAAGCATCATGTCCCAGTAAATCTCTCGAGGGATCTCATGATGTCTTTGAATTCTTACTGACTGTATGTGTATCTCGACTGGCACTATTGCGTCATGTCCGAAAGTAAGTCGATAAGGGGAAGTGTTGGTTGCTTCCTTCGGGGATGTTCGACATGCCCATATGACTTGATCCAATGTCTTATGCCAATTCCTAGGCTTGCTTCCAATCTGTTTCTTTATCATGCCAATTATTACTTTTTTTTCCGCTTCGACCTGGCCATTGGCTTGGGCATAGTAAGGTGACGAGATAAGGAGTTTAAATCCCATTTCTTTAGCAAACTCCTGCATCTTCCTACCCGTAAATACTGACCCTTGATTTGTCGTTATTGTCTCTGGTAGGCCAACCCTGTAGATGATATACTTCTAAATGAATTCGATAACATCTTCTTGGTCTACCTTCGGATGAGGTATAGCCTCGATCCACTTGGTAAAGTAGTCTATCCCTACCAGAATGTATTTTTGATTTTTGGAGGATGCTGGTCGAATCTCTCCTATAAGGTCTAAAGCCCAACCTCTAAATGGCCATGGCTTGACTATGGAATGCAACTCGCTTGCTGGGATATGATGTATGCCAGCATGAACTTGGCATTCCTGACAACCTTTGGCGAACTCTATGCAATCTTTCAACATCGTAGGCCAGTACATCCCCTGGAGAAACAGCAACCATTTCATCTTATGGCCCACTTGGTGCACTCCGCATGTCCCACCATGGACTGAGGACAATGCTAAGTATGCTTCAGATTCACTGAGGCATTTAAGTAAAACTCCCTCAGAAGTTTTCTTAAACAACTCGTTCCCCAACAGGACGTAGCTTAGTGCTTGGTATTTTATCTTTCGCTCTGTAGTTGATGAAGGGTTCTGAAGGTATTCGACCAGAGGTCTCCTCCAGTCTTTGTCTGTCAAACCCTCGACTGTAAAAACCTCAAAGGTTTCCTCGTCGGCGTAGCCAAATTTCGTGATTTCCAAGTTTGATGGTCTCAAGCCCACAGACACCACTTTGCCTCTGGCCTCAATTGTCTCCTGTAAGTTCTCCTTCGAGACCCTGTATCCTGAGGCAACTTGCGCCAGGTCGTTGGCTATCTGATTGTGTATTCGCGGTATGTGTCGAATGGTACAGAATTCAAACTTTTTGAGCAGTCTGTTAGCTATTACGAAATACATGATGAGATTTTCTTTAACGCATTTATATTCCTTTGTCAACTGTTTTACAACCAACTCTGAATCTCCCATTATTTTGACTCGAGTTGCCCCCAATTCTAACAAAATTTCAAGTTCGGCGATCAAAGCTTCGTATTCAGCCTCATTATTAGAACATAAGCCCTCGACCCTATACTTGAATTTTGTTGGAATTTTGTCAGGCGAAATGATCAGTAGACCTATGCCTGTCCTGTTCTTGTGACTAGACCCATCAAAGTATAGCTTCCAAGGCTCTAGTTCAACAAAGTTCAGGGTATTTTCATTTATAGAGTGGTCGACAATAAAGTCTGCCACTATTTGTCCTTTGACCGCTTTCAACGGTCTATAAGTCAATGAATACTCAGTTAATGCTAATGCCCATTTACCGATTCGACTATGCAAAATAGGTTTGGATAACATGTGCTTAATAACATCAAAATGTGAAGACACGAAAACATCAACTGGTTTTATATATTGCTTCAACTTCATACATGAGAAATACAAACATAAGCGTAATTTCTCTATTTCACTATACCTAGTTTCTGCATCATTTAAAACTCTACTAAGGAAGTAAATGGCCCTTTCGACGCCACTCTCATCCTCTTGAGCAAGCATGCTCCCTAGAGTTTTGTCTGATGATGATATGTACAATCTCATGTTTTTGGTTCGACATGGAGTTGCAAGGACCGGAGGATGAGTCAAGTAGTCTTTGATCTTGTCGAAGGCCTCTTGTTGTTCTTTTGTCCATTCGAACTTCTCCTTAGTAGCTCGAAGTAATGGCGAAAAGGCTTGTGTTTTTCCGCTGAGATTCGATATGAACCTTCTTAGGAAATTTATTTTTCCTAGCAAGGACTGAAGTTCCTTCTTGTTGGATGGCGCTTTCGCTTCCATGATGGCCTTCGTTTTGTTTTGGTTGATTTCGATCCCCTTCTTGTGGACTACGAAAGCCAAAAAAATCTCCTGCTTGCACACAGAATGCACACTTGAGGGGATTCATCTTGAGTCCAAATTTCCTCATCTTATGAAGGATTTGCGCAGGTGTTCCACATGAGCCTTTCTTGACACAGATTTTATCACAATGTCATCAATGTAAATTTGCATAAAGGACTCAATGTAGTCATGAAAAATTGAGTTCATCGCCCGCTGATACGTTGCCCCAACATTCTTTAGGACAAAAGGCATCACTACCCATTCGTAAGTGCCTAAGGCCCCTGGGCAACGGAACGCTGTTTTAGGAACATCATCCTCAGCAATGAAAATCTGGTTGTAACCAGAATATCCATCCAGTATGCTAAGGTATTCGTGGCCAGCAGCTGAATCGACTAACATTTCTGCCACTGGCATCGAATACTCATCTTTAGGGGTTGCTGAATTCAGATCCCTAAAGTCTATACAGACCCTTAACGAACCATTTTTCTTTATGACTGGCACAATATTTGTTAGCCATTCAACATACCTGGTTGTACGGATAAATTTGCATCGGAAGAGTCTTTCAACTTCCTCTTTTATTTTCGAGAGGATCTCAGGGGCGAAGTGCCTTGGATTCTGCTTAACTGGTTTTTTGCCAGGCTTGATTGGTAGCCTGTGCTCGACTAGATCTCTTTTTAGACCTGGCATTTCGTCGTAGTCCCAAGCAAAACAATCCCTGTACTCTTGTAGTAACTGAATAATTTTGACCCTAAGTTGGGGGTCGAGGCTGGCGCTGATATAAGTTGGCCTTTTGATTGCTCCATCTCCCAGGTCGACTTCCTCCAGTGGATCTTGCGCCAACATTTTGACATTGCTGGCCAAAGGATCCTTTTCGAAACCCAAAGGCTCATTGTCGTATATGGCGACGAGTCTTTGCCCCTCGTATTGAATCTTAGGGTCAAAATACCCAACTGGACCTGCTTGTTTGGATTTTTCATTGGCTCCTTCAGCCATTTTATTATTAGCAGCCTACAAGGCCGTTTGTAGTTTAGTCTCGGACACGTAGGCCGAAATCTTTCGAAGCACTGCGGCTTCAGTCATCATCATCGAACTCACTTCCCCAGCCAGTGGGGTCTACGGGAAGTTCGCCAAGGTATGGTAACCTTTCGCCTGGAACTTCCTTGTCCCATCGGAAACCTTCAACGAGATGCAGATACAACGAACAATACACTTCGTCATTAGGTGTAAATTCGAAGTCTGCAGGTTCATATGGCCCTATACTGGCCAAATGTTTGTCAAACTGTCCTCTATTAATTTGATTTTAGGTGCTTTAAAGTATCCCTGATCTACTTCGATGTTCTCGACAATACCGTCTGGTCTCCAGATAGCAATCCTCTGATGCATCGATGATGGTACTGCCCCCACTCCATGGATCCATTCTCTTCCAAGTAATAGATTATAATTGGCAGTGGTCTCCACCACCATGAAGACAGTCGGACGGGTTATGGTTTCGACCGTGACATTCACCTGAATGACCCCCATAGTCGAACCCACCTTCCCTTCATAATTTGATAACACCATGTTGTGTGGCTTGGTGTCTGTCTCACTTTTCCCAATTTTTTTCAGCAAGAAATGCAGCATCAAGTTCACCGTAGCGTACAGTCCACCAGTATTTTGTTGACTGGGACCTTCTCTATTTGCGTTGTAATATAAAGAGGCTTCAGATGGTTCTTCATCGCCTCCGTTGGCCGTTCAAAGAAAGCATTTTGCTCCTCGACGCAGCCGTTGTTCATTACATAATAGCATACCGGCTTATGAGCCGTTATTTCCCAGTCCGTATAGGCGTTTGAGTTCTCGACTACTGAAACCCTGTCGAACTCCCTGGGCATTACTGATACTACGTTGACCAGAATATCCAACGTATCATCAGAATCTTCATCAAAGTTATCGGTCATTTCATCGTTGACCGACTTTACTTGTTCTTCAATCTGTGTTGGAAACAACTTTCTTCCTATGGGCGTCTTCCCAAAAGCCTCTGTTCGACCTTCCTACTTTGTGAGAGTATTGGTGTTGGACTGTGGTTGGTCTTTATGTGCACCTTCTCTAAATGCTTTCCTTCTTCTCTGCTCACGTCTCCATTGGGATCGAGACATGGGATTTTTCCCTTTGTAATTTTCTGATACATGAGCAGCCTTCGAAGACTGAAATTCTTTTCGATATCTTAACGAGGATCCCCTTTGTACTTTGAAATTTTTCCATCTCTTCTGCCCTTGCTGCTTGTTCTCATTAGGCTTCGTCCATTTTCCATCAGTGGCCTCAGCATTGGGGTTGAAGCTAGTGGGCTTGTTCATAGGAGGCCTTATGCGAGGGTCAGATCTCTGCTGGAGGCCTCTTCGAGGGTCGAATCTTGGCCTTTCGCTTTCTTGCTTCAACCTTCATGTCCCCTCCAACTTTTGTGCAACCTTCTTATCGAATATGGCGCTGCATCAAGGACAGAGCATCACACTAGAACCCTTTTGCTGGCAGCGGTGAAGGAAAGAAACGATGGATTCTTCTTGTTCTGGGTATGCTTCCCTTGTGTGTGTTTCCTGGTAGTTTGACTCACTATCCGCTACCTCCTCGTGTTGAGTGATTTGAACCATGTTAATCTCAATTTCTTTGGCCAGGCTAAGCTTCTTCAAGTTTAACTCCACGCCTTTAGTGGCTTCATCGATCTTAACAAAGTCATCAGCTGTTTCCTTGGTCACTATCTCCCAACCCAGATTATTCCTGTTGCTTGGGCCTTTGGTTTCACCCCTCTGGTCACAGCTATCAACTTCCATTTCGACACAACTCTCCTGTCCGAAACTGATGGTAACTTTCGCCATTACAGCTTCGTCTATGGGATTGCCAGCAGCCTCTGTTACTTCGATTGAGAAGTCGTAACCGCTGACAACTTCGATCATGTTAGCCTTGACTGGCTCTGTATAATTTGCGTCTGCCGTCTGTAGAGGATCTGAGTCGACCTTCATTTGGCCACCAGCTTTTTCCCCGAACTTTAGACGTCCCTCTTGGATCGCATTCTGAACGAGGTCCCTGAAAAGAAAACATTGAGATGTTTTATGACCCAAGAAATTATGATATTTACAAAACCCTCTTTTCTTCCTTTGCTCTAGGGATGGCATTTTGGCGCCAGGAGGCACTATCATTTGTCCATCCTTAACTAACAAATCGAAGATTTCATCACATTTTGTGATGTCAAAGGTATATGTTTTCTTTGGGAACCTATCATTCTTTTCGGATTCGACATAACTCTTCCCTTGTGGGGGAGCTAATACTTTGCATAAGTAAGGTGGCCCTTGCTTGAGTTCAGCAAGATCCACTTCACCATCGTCGAAACTCATGGACTCGTCACCCAGACCTTCGACATTATCATTAAATTCGAAAAAAGCTATATTTTTATTTTTATTAAATTTAGCCTTTTCGACTTTGAGTCTTTCGAGTTGCCGAACCCGATCAGCTAATTGGGTCATGTCCCTTAGGTACTGGGTGTCCAACTTTTTCCTAATAGAGTAATCAAGACCACCAGCGGCCATTTCGACAAACTCATGTTCAGGGACCTGCATGAAGCATCTGGCCTTGAGCAAACGGAACCTATTAAGGTACTCCTTTATTGGTTCAGAGAATTTTCGCTTTACACTAGCTAGTTCCTTCAAGCTAATTTTAGTATGACCCATATAGAACTGTTCATGAAACAAACGCTCTAACTGGGTCCAATTACATATCGTGTTAGGGGGAAGCATCATGAACCAGGTGAAGGCGTTCTTAGTAAGAGAACTTGGGAAGTATTTTATCCTAAGGCTTTCGTTGTTCGCTATCTCTCCAGCCTCAATTAAGTAACGAGCCACATGTTCGACGATGGATTCCGTCGTATCTCCTGAGAACTTAGTGAATTTAGGTACTTTCATCCTAGGAGGAAACTCCGCCTGAAGGATATAGTCTACTATAGGTGAAGTGTAATTTGGCCTAGTAAAACCGGTGTTTAACCCATTTCTGGCTATAATTCTCTCGACCATTGCCGCTAGATTATTGTCTACGGCTATGTTGTTTCGACGAAGACACTGGACTACATTATCTACATCTTGGTTTTGATTCACAACCACCACTCCTGGATTTCTTTCTCTCAAGCCACGAGGTTGGTTTTGCAACGACTCTTCCCTAAGCTCTTCGACTACTGGAGGGACTATCCTTCCTTGGTTTCCTACGTCGACTTCTATCATATTTTCCAGGTTATCTCGCGGGGTGTTCGCTATTGCGGCTTGGTTTCTAGCTAAGGGAGGTACCCCCATGAATTCAGCCAATCTTGTTAATTGTACCGCCAATTGTTGATTGGTCTGGGTTGTATTTTGGATTAATGGCTGAAATATTTCGCCCATGGTTTGTGACAAAGTCTGAACCATCTGTAGGTTACTTTCATCCATCTGCTGTCTCAAACACGCAACCGAGGTGTTGGTCAAATTGGGGCCTTGTGTCAAATACCCTAAACTCTGGGGGTTTTGACTCATGTTCACACCTGACCCCGACCCTTGCAGTGGCGAAGCCATCGCCTGATATGAAAATATAGGGGGTGCATTTTAGAGCCCTTGCATCATAGCAGTGGGCATCCCATATAAGGGGTTTCTTGGTGACTGTGAAAAACCAGGAGGCACAAACTGCCTGGACGTCGAATTTCCTCCTAACACAATCTGAGGATTCGACATCTGGTGACCAATGTATTCCAACACTGGTTGAGTATAAGGCCTTATCACTGTCGATCCCACCCCAAGTGCTGAAGGCGTCGGCACTGGCCTCACAGGAAGCACCGTTTGTTCCCTAGTCGACGGTATCGGAGGGGGAGCTCCCTCGTCTCTTATTCCTTCGATGGAACCGTCTCCTGGTTGGTTGGAGTTATCTGGCTGGTTTGTATCTGTAGCCATGTTCTTACTGCTTCGTCTTGATCGCGTCTCTTCGTTTATAGCGGTAATTTTACCACTTTTCAGTAACATAAAAGTGTACCTTCTCACGAAACGGGACCAGTAAAACTGCAAAAAAAATTTTTTAAAGTTTAGTTTTGTAAAATAGATTTTCTAGCACTGTCCCACTGGGCGTGCCATTTTGTTTCCCTTGAAAATCAGAAAACAACCACTGATCTTCCAAATCTAACTTTGGTGACTCACAGGATCGATCAGATTGATCCTAGGACATGTGCTAAAAGAATTATTTTTGGTTTTAAGAATTTATCCAAGTTCCACACTCGAATAGGGTTGGGATAAACATAATCCTAAAAGAACATCTATTCGACTACGGGTTAATTTTAAGGTAAAATAAGGCTTCTAATAAAAGAGAAGAAAGTTTGTTGGTAAAGGTGAATTTGGATTGAGGACGAAGAGAAAAGAATTGCGTAGGAAGAAGAGGAATAAGCTAAAGAGTAAAAAGGTAAAGACAATAAAGGCAATAAAGGACTTTGTAAAACTTAAAATAAAAACAAGTAAATTGCATTAAGTTTAAAAGATGGTGTGTTTACATCACGTACATTCTCTTACAATACTCTCTTTCTCTACACTCGGATACTTGGAGTAATCTCAAGAGTAATTTGTACAATAGTAAATTACAACACACTTTGGATATGTCTAAGACACTCTATTTATAGTAACAAAAAATAACCTCTAATAACTTCCACCATGATCTCCTTCCGCCACTTGTCTCAAATGCATGGATCCATTATTCATAAGGTGACACGTGTCTCCCTCCATTTTCCACAAGCAAAACCGTTCCCTCCAACATTCAAATTTCAAATACTTCGACGCACCATTTGTTATCAGCAGGCGGTCGAACCCTTGGCCTCTGGGTGAGTCCTTCGACTTATCCTCTTCTTTCTTTCGACCATTTTCTTGCATTCAAGGTATTCCCCACCCTTTTCTTTGGGCACCTTTTTTTCCTAGCTGAGGCGTCGAATTTAGGAGCTAACACAAACCTTGTTCACAAAGCTGACTAATGCTAATAAGGTTAGCAGTTAATCCTTTCACCAGAAGAACATCTTCTAAATTAGGAGATCCTGCGCACATCAATCTACTCACTCCCTTAATTTTTCTTTTAAATCCATCACCAAATTTGACAGAACCTGAGGGCAAAGACCTAATATCCACTAACAACCTCTGAATCTCATTCATGTGTCTAGAACATCCACTATCAAAGTACCAGTCTTCTCTAGTTTACACTCTCAAGGAGGTGTGAGCCATAAGATTCACATCCCTGTTTATAGACCTTCTTTTCTTACTTACTTGATTGAATTTGGCACGAGCTGAAGATTGTTTCACTCCATATAAATTATAACAAAAAGGCTTAATCTAACCATACTCCCCATAGTAATGACACCTCCAAGTTGAGGCTTTAGAGTTTATTGAATACACACCATGTCTGTAAGGATGTTATAACATGCGGTTGGACATGGTGACTTATTATTTTATTGATCATCAGAAGGATAATTACCTCCTGCATTTCTATACTCCTTCACCACATCATCTTCATTACTCATTCTTCTTAATGAGTCTGTCTTGTTATTAAGCTTAGACTTTAGGAAGGTTACCTCATCCTGAAGATGATAAACACTACATAGAAGTTATTTCTTCTCATTCTCCAGTACAATTATGATCTTCCTCTGATTCTCCTCTGTCTTAATATGTTCTTCACACTTTCCATAAGTTTTCTTGTAAGACATATCTTTATCTTCATAGAAGAAAATTTCTGCACACGATTCTTCCTCATTAGCCCATCTACCAGAGAGAGTATTCACAATGTTGACAGTCTCAGAATTAGATTCATCTTTAGACTCATCATCATCATCCGACCATGATACATACAACCCTTTCTTTTGTTTCTTAAGAAAAGTGGGACATTATGACTTGATGTGACCAAAACTCTCACACTCATAGCATTGAATTCCTATGCCTTGATTTGAATTCCTTTGCCTTGATTTGAATTCTCTTCATACCTGACATTCTTTTGAGAATCATTTTTATTTCTAATGTTGGATAAGATGTTCTTGACACCTGACCTTCCTCTTCTGTGCATCCTTTTCATAACCTTATTGAATTTCCTCCCAAGAAGCACAATAGCATTAAATATATCTTCATCTGTATCTAGGTCATGTTTATCCTCTAAGTCTTTAGCATTTGACACAAAAGTTATGATCTTCTTCTTTTCAGCCCTGTCACTGATTCCTAATTCAAAGGTTTGAAGAGATCCCATAAGCTCATCAACTTTCATGTTGTTAATGTCTTGGGCTTCTTCGATGACAATCACATTCATGTTAAATCTCTTTAGAAGAGATCTGAGAATATTTCTGACCAACTTAGGTTCTGAAATCTCTCCCCCAGTGCACTTTAGGCATTCTCTATCTCAATAATATTCCTGTGAAAATCATGAATACTTTTGTAATACCCCAAATTTTACCCTTATATTTAGTCAGTCATTTCGCATATCATCTCATATGTACATTTGCTAACCACTAACAAGTGAGGGAGGTGTCTGTTTTGCAGATTTGGTCCCAGGGGTATTTTGGTCATTTTACGCAAATTCTACCAATTCCTTGAAGACGGGCTGTTATTCTGAGGCGTTTGATACGTTATTGTTTTGAGGCATTTATCTATCACCAGGTCTGATCGTATCAAGGTGCCAATTTGACGTGGTCGATATTAAAGTATGCCGAGCACAACTGGATTTAAGATCCGTTCCAAAGCTCTTCCGTTTCTGTTATTAAGGCGCAGTCGTAATTGGGTGTTATTGGTTTGTGGCTCTTGGCGTTTGGTCAGTGGAATTTAATTACGAGTAGTGTTGTTGTTGATGCTGAAACTGTTGTGATTATGGTGCACATCCGTGTTGGGTTACGAAATGGTTGGTGAACATTTAAATTGGATTTTAATCAGATGATGAGATTAGGATTACAAATGAGACGAGTGCACAAATAAGAATATCACTTGGGAGTGTTTATGTTTTATGACCATGTTAATGAATTTAAATACTTGTGGATTTATCCACAAATGTTTATATTTTTTTAACTAAGAATAAAATATAAATGAATTCAAATTTTGGGAATTTTATTTCATAAAAGAATCTCATCATACAAGAAATGGAGATTGCTTCACATTTTATACGTACTGTTACAAGGAATTACATTAAAAGTTCTAAATCTTAAGGAATTACATTAAAGTATCTATCCTAAATCCTAAGAACATCTAAGTGTCTTCATGTTGTCTTTGAGCTTCTCCGCGAGTCCTCGATTCACCTGCACGGCAAAACATAACAAACAGTATAGAAAAATGTTAGAAGATGTTTTTGACACTCTCAGAACAATGTCATCATCGAGTGCCGGGAGTGGCACAACCGAAGCTGCGTCCTACCCCCGTTACCGATCCGCGCCGTGGGCGTCAGATCAGGTAATACTTGTTCTTATCGATACGGGACATCCGAGAGATAGAAGTAATAAAAGAAGCGGGACTGATTCGTTTTGCCGCGATTGGATTTCCGAACTGATACGAGAATAAGGCAACATAGACAAAATTGAACTCAGACCCGGATGCCGGCAGGTCTGAGTCACTTTGGTTTCAAAACTTCCCACACCTGAAAATCCACAAACACATCAATATCAGTTTCAGCATTCAAAACTCAAAATGATTCATAAGTTGCCATAGGCATCAAACTGCAGCAATCCTGAACAGGACAAGAGAATTGAAATACAAGCCAAAACTGCATCAAATTGCAAACAGAACACCATATGCCAACTAAACAATGCATCAGAAGGCAGACTTATGCGCAAGAAGCCATAAGAAAATATCTCATAGGTCTGTCATAACAAGATCCAAAGAAAAGGTGACAACAGATAATACAAAGAAAGCCAGAAGAATAAAGCTGTAACAAGCTGCAAAGCTGTACCAAAAGGCTGTCAGTTAGGGGCAAGCCTCACGGATGGCAAGTCACAAAAATGGACACCAAGTTGCAGCACAAGGCATAGCGCAGAATGGGGCTCAGTCATAAACATCATTGCCCCAACAAACAAGTCACCGAAGCAAGTTATCAAGCCATACTCAGTTCATGAAACAAACAAATGGCTCGGTTAACCAAACACCATAACCCAAATCATCATCGCCCAAACTCACTATCGCGTAAGTGTATCGAGGCAACATTAAGCATTCATAGTTGGACACAATTGCCCAGAGTATCAGCTCTGAAACACAAGAATCAAATATCATCAGCAGTTAAAATAACTCAAAGGGAATAAGTGATAAACCACACGCGAAGATCATCAGAAGCAACCGCGACTTCGTCGAAGAAACATCCCTCGAAGGCTCAGAACGGTATCATCATTGCCGTATACCTTTCCCGGCAATTCTGATTCGATCGAAGTCACAACATCAAGCCCTCTCTGAAAGAAGAAGAGGAAAAGCTAACTGCACCAGAAAATCAAAAACAAATCGAAAACGCATCAGCACAGTCCAGATTGAATTCAAACAGGACAAACAAATTAATCCAGATATCAAACAGATCAAGTAAATTCAAAGGCAACCCAATCAGAAAATGATCAAACACAATCGAGCTGGAAAGGGAAAGTTTCGAGTCAGATCCAAATGCATCAGGAAACATCTCCATTGGAACCAATCTGAACCAATCTGAACCAATCTGAATCAATTTGAATCAATCTGAATCAATCAAACAAATCAATCAAACAAGTCAGTCAAAAACGAATCAGTTCGAAATCAAACGAATCAGTATAGAGCAATCAAGCAAATTAATGAAATCCAATCGAATCAGAAGATCATATCAGCACAAAACCCCAATCAGGTTCCAAAAGAAGAAACGAGATCCCAATCGTATCAGAAAGCATCCTATTTGAACTCAATCTGGAAAAACCAAACAAAATCAAATCAAATCGAAATCATCAAATCTCAGAGTAACTCAAATCCAAGGCCCAAAAAAAGAGATAAAGAGAAACTATAAAAAGGGAACGATCACCTCGTTGAAACCCTAGACAGAGAGGGACGAAAAACGGCGAAGAGCAAACCCTAGCAATCGTGAAAGAGAGAGATCAAAAGCAACCCGAAAAAAGAAGGTTCACCAGCGCCGTTTCGAATAACAACGGGCAAACCTTCGAGGCTCAGATCATAACATCATCATCGCCTTCATCGCCGTCAAAATCACCGTCAAAAAAAATCATCGTCGGAATCTGGGTAAGGAGATCACTAATTCATGCATGTTTGGTGTTTTGCTCATATAGGAAGAAGAAGATTCGGTCGTGATCAAACAAGGAGAGATACATGGCCGCGAGAGAGACGAGAGAAACGCAGGAGAAACGGCGCCGCGAGGACGAGGGTTCTGAAACCCTAAAATGAAACTTTGGGGTGTATTCACAACAACTGGGTTGGGTCCGGGTGTGGTGACCGGCCCAACCCTCTCCCCCTTTTTATTTTTTTTTTCTTTTCTCTCTGTTTTGTTTTTTTTAAATTAATTTGTTTTATGTTTTTTAAAAAAACCTTTTTTAACATTTTAATTTTATAATTTTAAAAAAAATCTTTATAAAAAAAAATAACATAACATTTTCATTTTAATCCTTTTAAAATATAATTATTAAGAATAAATTAAAACCTTTTTTTAAAATTAAAACTATTTTTTATATAAAATTAAAACTTTTTGTAAATATAAAAATAAAATTTTTTTTAATAAAATAAGGAAAACTTTTTTTAATATAAAAATAAAACCCTTTTTAAAAACTTCTTTTGTAAGCTAACATTAAATCATTAAATTTTAAATAAAACAATAGTAAAATCTCAATTTACATCTTCTCGTAACTCATTGCTGCCTAACTCTGCCTACTAACGGGTGTTCATTGTTTGCAGTTCATATTTATTACTATTGTGTTGATTTTCATTTAAGTTTCCTTTATACTTGTACCTGTCTCTCAATTGTAACCTCGCGAACCTAATAATCGCGTTTACTTTTCGCATTTAAATTTCTGCATGATGTATGATTTAAATTTCTGCTGATGTATTGCAATATTTCTGTCACCTTACACAATCCGAAGGATAGGTCTAGCTTTTGGCCGCCGTGTCAATAGTCCTCAATTTCAAATCCTCAAAACTACAAACCCTTACAAACTACAAACCCTAAATTTCACAAATGCCTCGCCGCAGGCAAGATTACAATTTTACCCCTAGCATTAGGTCAAAGAGCCGCCGCGCTCATTTTAGGGTTTCCCGCCGTGGAATCCCTAACCTAATTTAACCCTAATTACAACTTAACAATTCAACGTAGAGATTGGGAGTTTCTACACTCCACGTAAGCGTGTCCTTAAGATGCGTTTATTCCCCTTGAGACCTTGACCACAGTCAAGAAGTCTCTAACCTCCCTTTTGAGGGGAACTACGATTACTCTGATTCCACTCCCGTAAGGATACGTAGGCACAAGATGTGATGTCTTGCCGAGTAAACTTAGAACTAACCCCTTAGGTCTCCTTTCTCACTTTTAATCCCTTTGCACATATACCTTAAGCGAATAAATAAAGCAAAATAGTAAACATCTGAACAAAAGGTTCCCGTAGAGTACTACGGAAGTTTAGGGTGCTAGTACCTTCCCTAAATTTAACCAACCCCCGAACCCTAGATCTTTCCCCGCATTGTGTTTACGATGCAAAATAGGTTTTCCCTCTTTTGACCTTTTCCTTCGGATAAATCAAAGAGCGGTTGTGAATTGAATTGCGATTCAAACTCATTGATAGTTTGTGATCCTATTTCCACCGCAACAGAACATGGCGACTTCACTGGGGACTCCCTTAACTTTTGAGGGTTACCCCTAATTTGTTCATATTTATTACTATCTGTGTTATTATTCATTTGCATGTATATATTTGTGCTTTGATTGTGGGACTGTTCCTTGTGTTGTGAGATAAAGTCCTACGCCCGGACTAGTGACATTATTATAGGATGGGGATATATTCGATGAGGCTTATAGGGAGTTGAATCCCGACCAAGCTGATTCGAGAATCTCCGCTCAGTTGAGACCCTTTCGAAAATGGTTCGGTTGAACGAGTAATCGCGAAAACTTTTTCCATGGTCGACTGGAGTCTGTGATATTGAGGACCGTAGTACCTTAACACCACCTCGGCCTTATTTAGGACGTAGTGCGGGAGCTATGTGGGAGTAATCCTACAACGGCTGCTACGCGATACTACACTCAAAAGAGGTTCTCTTGAGAATATTATTAACCCCTGAGTCAGTCGGAAGGTTGATAATATCCGAAAGATGGGCTGATGACTTTGGGCACTTTGTAGAACCTTGTTCGGCAGGTACAACTAACCTATAGTACACTCCTTTTGGGATGGGTAGACCTTGACTCCGCTCACGTTCCTTTAACCTAGGACTTTGTGTGTTTTCATGCATTGCATCCATAAAGCATCTCATTACATTGTATTTCATGGAGTTCAAATATCATTTATGGATACCGCAGGGTACCATAAATAAATAAAAAAAATAAGATGAAAAAAAAGAAAAAGATTTCTTCGGTACCCCACGACATTCGTAAATGTTTGAATTCCATGAAATCTTCATTTGCGTCATAGCATCATTTACTTTCTTGCAGTGCATGTGTCTTCCGTTTTCTCATGTTCGGTTCTCTCGCCTTCCAGTTTCGTCACCCTGAGTTCTCGGCACCAGTACAACACCAGAGCTCAAACTCGGAAGAGAATGGAGGATCAGGCAAAAGAGATTGATCGCCTTAGCAATGAACTTGAAGACCTTCGAGGGGGTATGGGGCGTATGATGGAATTGTTACATGTCATGAATGCTAAGATGGATACCCAGCCCACTGTTGTTTCCGAGATTACCGGCGTTACTGTGGACCCTCCACCAAGTGTGACCGTAGCAAGGGACCCACCTTATGGTCTTGCTCCAGGTTTTGTGCCTCCTCAAGCCACTGTCCCGATTAATCAGCCTGTTCAGCAAGCAGTGCCTTTATTTTCTGAAGTTTCTAGGGGGGCTCCTATCTTTGCACCACCTGTTGTACACACTCGTGCGCAACCGTACTTCAATGAGACAGTTTTTGATAATCTTGATGAGAATGTTGAGGGTTATGAGAAACATGATAAGCTTCGTGAGGAAGTAAACACCATCGTCCAGAGATTGAAAAAGGTAGAGGGTGATCAAATTTTCGGGACTGCTGCAAGGGATGTTTGTTTGGTCTCAGGTTTGGTTATTCCCCCGAAGTTCAAAACTCCGAACTTCGATCGTTATGAAGGTGCCACCTGTCCTAAGAGTCATCTGATCATGTATTATCGCGAAATGGCTGCCCATGTTGAGAATGATAAACTGATGATTCATTGCTTCCAAGATAGTTTGAAGGGTGCTTCCTCCAAGTGGTATTTAACTTTGGACCAGTCCCGCGTTAAGAGTTTTCAAGATTTATCTGACGCTTTCATCAAACACTACAAGTACAATATGGATCTGGCTCCTGACAGAAGACAGTTGCTGAGTATGTCACAAAAGAATTCTGAGTCATTCAAAGAGTATGCTCAAAGGTGGAGAGAGACTGCTTCGCAGGTAGAACCTCCTTTGACCGAGAAAGAGTTAGCTGATTGGTTTGTCGACACGGTCCGTCCAGAATTTTACGAGAGAATGGTGGGTAGTGTGACTTCAAATTTCTCCGACATCGTTGCTGTGGGTGTCAAGATTGAATTGGGTATGAAAAGCGGTAAAATGACAAATAATCATGGTGCTTCTAAGGATCAGCCGAAGAAACCTCCGTATAGCTCCCAGAAAAAGAAAGAGGGTGAGACTAATGCTATATCCTCTGGTAGACCAAGAGAACGCTTTTATCGACATCCGCAAGGTTATGCTCAACCTCAAGGGTACCCAGTCCAATATGCTCAACAACCCTATGTGGCAGCTATTACACCTTCTTTCAATCAACAGGTTCCCATGTATCAACCTATGCAACAACCTCCTGTTTATCCGCCTCCTGTCAACTATCTACAGGCGCCCAACGCTCCTGCTCCTCAACAGCCAAAGAGTCCGGCTCCTCGCCAGAATGTGCCGAACAGAAGAACGTATAAGCCTTGTCCGCCGATTCCGATGACTTTCACCGAGTTGTACCCCTCTTTGGTCAAGCAAGGTCTAATCACTACTAGGGCTTTGGGTCCGCCTCCTAATCCTCTACCCGCCAATTACAACGCCGCCGCTCATTGTTTATTTCATGAGGGTGCGCCTGGTCATGATCTGGAGAATTGTTATGCTCTCAAAAATATTGTCAGGGATTTATTGGAAAAAAAGATTTTGTCATTTGAAGATCCTCAACCGAATGTTAAGAAGAACCCTTTTCCTAACCATGAGAGTGTCAATGCCATTAGTACCGATTCGGAGGAAGGTTATGTCCTTGACGTTGTACAGATTAAGACTCCTCTCAAGATGTTCCATTCGAAACTGTTTGAAGCTGGTTTGGTAGATGCTTCCCACGTTGCATGCGTAAGTTGTGAAGCCAGTGTTAAGGGTTGTGTGTTGGTTCAGAATGATGTTCAGAGGTTGATTAATGAGGGTGTTTTACAAGTGACAAGCCAATCCAAGAAAGATGAGGTCGCTGTGGTCGAGCCAGTCTTCCATCAGCCTGGATCAAAAGGAAAGGTACCAGTGTTTAATCTATCAGGGGCAGGTTCTTCCAATCTCGTGTTCGATGTGCCAAAGTCGTCTATCCCTGAGGTGAATCAGCATAGGCCAATAGTTATTCGAAAACCAAGTCCGTTTCCCTTCAGTGATCCTAAAGCTGTGCCTTGGAAATACGACGTGACGATGATTGACAAGGAGTCTGGGAAGGTTATTCCAAATGAAGAGGTTAAGGGCACTGTGACCAATATCGCAGAGGCAAGCAGGATGACTCGCAGTGGCCGTGTGTATACTCCCCGTTCTAACGAGGTTCCACCTAAGGAAACCACTAATATCCCAGTGGCCGTCAAAGACAAAGGGAAGGGAGCTGTTACGAATGATGAAGATGCTGAGTTTTTGAGGATCATCAAGAAAAGTGACTATAAAGTTATCGATCAACTTCATCAGACTCCCTCCAAGATTTCGATTTTATCACTGTTGATGAGTTCACCCGCTCATAGGATGGCCTTGCAGAAGGTTTTGACTCAAGCACATGTGGATCAAGATATCAGCACCAGTCGGTTTGATAGTGTGATTGCCAATTTGACCGCCTGTAACACCCTCAGTTTCAGCAATGAAGAGTTACCGAAGGAGGGTCCGAATCATAATTGTGCTTTGCATATATCGGTGAAATGTCAGGAGGACAACTTAGCGAGAGTGCTAGTGGACACCGGGTCTTCTCTGAATGTTCTACCCAAGAGGGTTCTTGATAAGTTGGCTTGTAAAGAGACTGTGTTGAAACCTACTCCTTTGGTTGTCAAGGCTTTCGATGGCTCTCGTCGGTCGGTAATGGGGGAGGTTGAGCTTCCTATCCTGATTGGTCCGCAAGTTTTTAATATCACGTTTCAAGTCATGGACATTAATCCCAATTACAGTTGTTTACTTGGAAGGCCGTGGATTCATGCCGCTGGGGCAGTAACCTCAACGTTACATCAGAAGATGAAGTTCGTGATCGATGGAAAGTTGGTTATTATACACGGTGAGGAGGATCTGATGGTCAGTAACCTGTCTTCTTTCCGTTACATCGAGGCCGATGAGAATGCTTTAGAAATCTCCTTTCAAGCACTTGAGATCGCCAATGCTGTTCTGCTAGAAGTCGAAGAGACAGTGGGTCAGGGTAATCCATCTTTTGCATCTCTGAAGAGTACCAAATCAACAATTGACAGGGGCATTCCTGAAGGTTGGGGAGAGGTAATTGATGTCAAGACCAAGACTGATCGCTCTGGGTTGGGTTACAAACCAACTCAGAATGGAGCTGCCACAACTGTCGAAGGGCGTCCGAAGGTTATCCAAGAGGTATTTGTCAGCGGAGGTTTCCAAGTCAACGCCATCAGTGACTGTGAGAAAAATGAAGAGCTGAGCAACCTGGTGTTTAAGGGTGATGCAGTTTTGAACAACTGGGAGGCCGTAGAGATCCCTGTTATTTTTCCCTTGTCAAAGTAATTTTTTTATAAAAAAGTTTCATTTACATTTTCAAATAAAAATCCGTAGCTCTGCCCAAGGCTATAGGGTCGCTTTTATTGGGCCACCTTTCGTTTCTAAAAAGATATTAATAAAAGCATTTTGTTCAATTCCACTTTGGTTCATTTGCGTTTTTCGTTTTCACCTTTAAAAATGAAATTGGCAACCTTTTTCCCAAAAAAAATTTAAAAAAACAGCATTTCATTCTTACATATCTTCGAGCATTTTAATTAAGTAAGCCTTCCATCATGCAGAGACATCGTAAACCTTGTTGGATCCAATGACTTTACTGACACTCCTGACTGGGATGCACCCATCAATCAAGCTGAGGACGAGGGTGAAGAAGATTTTGAAGTACCCGCTGAACTGACAAGATTGATTGAGTACGAGTACACAGAGCTTCAACCGCATAAAGAGCAGGTGGACTTAATTAATCTCGGTACAGATGAGAACAAGAAAGAGGTCAAGATTGGTGCAATGCTTGGGACAGAGGTTAAGCCGAGGTTGATTGAGTTGTTAAAAGAGTATATGGATGTGTTTGCGTGGTCGTATCAAGATATGCCGGGCCTAGACACGGATATTGTTGTTCACAAGTTGCCGCTTAAGCCGGATTGTCCGCCTATCAAACAAAAGCTTCGAAGAACGAGACCCGACATGGCTTTGAAAATTCGAGATGAGGTTAAAAAGCAGTTGGATGCAGGTTTCTTGGCAGTCGCAAAGTATCCCGATTGGGTTGCCAACATTGTGCCAGTGCCTAAGAAGGACGGTAAAGTTAGGATGTGTGTAGACTACAGGGACCTGAACAAAGCAAGTCCGAAAGACGACTTCCCTCTGCCACATATTGATACACTTGTAGACAATACAGCCAGTTTTGCGTTGTTTTCATTTATGGATGGTTTCTCTGGCTACAATCAGATCAAGATGGATCCCGACGATCGAGAGAAGACTACTTTCATTACTCCTTGGGGAACCTTCTGCTACAAAGTCATGCCCTTTGGTTTGAAGAACGCAGGGGCAACTTACCAACGCGCTATGACCACTCTCTTTCATGATATGATGCACAAGGAGATTGAGGTGTACGTGGACGATATGATAGCCAAGTCTCAGAGTGAAGAGGAGCATTTAGACCATTTGGTGAAGCTGTTTGAACGACTCAGGAAATATCAGTTGAAATTGAATCCTGCTAAATGTACCTTCGGTGTCAGATCTGGAAAATTGCTTGGTTTCATTGTTAGCCAGCGAGGGATTGAGGTGGATCCTGACAAAGTCCGAGCCATTCAAGATATGCCGGCTCCGCGAACCGAGACGCAAGTTAGAGGTTTTCTGGGGCGTTTGAATTATATTTCCAGGTTTATCTCCAATATGACCGCTACTTGTGAGCCGATATTCAAGTTACTTTGCAAGGGGCAGACGGTTGAGTGGAACCCCGATTGTCAGAAAGCGTTTGAGAAGATTAAGGGTTATTTGCAAGATCCCCCTATTCTGATCCCTCCCGTACCTGGAAGACCGTTGTTTATGTACCTTACCGTTCTTGAGAAGTCTATGCGTTGTGTGCTTGGACAACGTGATGAGACTGGGAAAAAGGAACATGCGATTTATTACCTGAGCAAGAAGTTCACCGATTGCGAAAACAGATACTCTCCATTGGAGAAAACTTGTTGTGCATTGGCATGGGCCGCTAGGCGCCTTCGGCAATATATGGTCTGTCATACCATATTGTTGATTTCTAAAATGGATCCGATCAAGTATATCTTTGAAAAACCTGCTCAAACCGGGAGGCTAGCCCGTTGGCACATGTTGTTATCTGAATATGACATCCAGTATGTACCCCAGAAGGCGATTAAGGGTAGTATTTTATCTGATTATCTTGCAGACCAGCCAGTTGAAGATTATGAACCTCTTAAGTTTGATTTTCCTGATGAGGATATTTTGTTGATTAAGAAAGATTGTGAAGAGCCAGATCCGAGCGAAGGTCCAGAACCAGGTCTTTGGTGGAAGATGATGTTTGATGGTTCCTCGAATTTCAATGGGCATGGTATAGGCGCCGTTTTGATGAACCCAAAGGGTGGATTCACTCCATTTACAGCAAGGTTGGACTTTGAGTGTACTAATAACGTCGCAGAATATGAAGCATGTATTCTTGGCCTCGAAGCAGCAATTCACCTCCGAATCAAACTTCTTAAAGTAAGTGGTGACTCAGCCTTGGTTATTTACCAAGTACAAGGCAAATGGGAAACGAAGAATGAGAAGTTAATCCCTTATAAGGATTACATTATTGAGCTGATCAAGTATTTCGACGAGATAGAGTTCGAGCATGTTCCTAGATCCGAGAATCACGTTGCTGACGCTTTAGCCATGTTAGCATCCATGTGGAAAGTTAAATTCGTTAACGAAGCACCTCTCATCCATATTGAGCGCAAGGTCGGGCCCGCTTATTGTCAGTTGGTCGAAGAAGTTGAGGTGGATGAAAAGCCTTGGTTTCATGATATCAAGAACTATCTCGTCAAGCAAGAGTATCCCGATGGTGCTACTGGTCTGGACAAGAAAACATTAAGAAGACTGGCGTCCAAATTCTTTATCAGTAATGGTGTGCTATACAAGAGAAATCACGACATGGTTCTGCTCAGATGTGTTGATAAACAGGAAGCGGACATGTTACTGCAGGAAATTCATGAGGGGACCTTCGGAACTCATGCCAATGGTTATGCTATGTCCAAGAAGATGTTAAGGGTTGGGTATTATTGGTTAACCATGGAAGCTGACTGCATCCAATACGCCAGAAAATGCCATAAGTTCCAAATTTATGCTGATAAAATGCATGTACCTCCTTCGCCGTTGAATGTTTTGTCTTCACCGTGGCCGTTCTCTATGTGGGGCATTGACATGATTGGGGCAATCGAGCCGAAGGCTTCTAACGGTCATCGTTTTATCCTTGTTGCCATTGATTATTTCACCAAGTGGGTAGAGGCTGCCTCCTACACCAACGTGACCAAGCAAGTGGTTGCCCGATTCATCAGGAAAGAGATCATCTGCCGTTATGGAGTCCCAAGCCGGATAATAACTGACAATGGCACCAATCTGAATAACAAGACTATGAAAGAGCTGTGTGATAGTTTCAAGATCACTCACCACAATTCTTCTCCGTACCGTCCTAAGATGAATGGGGCCGTTGAAGCTGCGAATAAGAATATCAAGAAGATCCTGCAAAAGATGGTTGTGACTTACAAAGATTGGCATGAGATGTTACCGTTTGCTTTGCATGGATACAGAACCTCAGTGAGAACTTCGACAGGGGCAACACCTTTCTCACTGGTATATGGAATGGACGCCGTGCTCCCCATCGAAGTAGAGATACCTTCTTTAAGAGTGTTGATGGAAGCTGAACTTGAGGAAGCTGAGTGGGTTCAGGACAGATTGGATCAGTTGAATCTCATTGATGAGAAGCGCTTGACAGCCATGTGCCATGGGCAATTATATCAGAAACGGATGAAAAGAGCGTTTGATAAGAAGATTCGTATCCGTGAGTTCCGTCAAGGAGAGCTCGTACTCAAAAAGATCTTGCCAGTACACAATGATATGCGTGGAAAGTGGATGCCCAATTATGAAGGCCCATTTGTTGTAAAGACCGTTTTCTCCGGAGGGTCTCTGATACTTACAACAATGGACGGGGAAGAACTAGCACATCCCGTGAATTCTGATGCAGTCCGAAAATATTATGCCTAAAAACCCGCTAAGTCAAAAACCTGCAAAAGGCGACTTAGGCAAAAGTAAGGGTTGAAAAAAAGAAATAATAATAAAAAGCTCACTAAGCTGAAAACCCGAAAGGGCGGCTTAGGCAAAAAAGAGCGTCCCGGTGGATTGAAAACCCGAGAGGGCGGTCCAGGCAAAAGTTAGGGACAAAGGCATTTCATTGCATCAGAGAACACCGATCATCTCGAACACACTTTCCGCATGAGAGCCATGTCTCAGTTCTTTCATCCTTGCCCAAAGCAGGATTCTGGATTAGTCTTAGTTATTAGTGTCAGTAGGGGTCATTGGATTCAATGTAACCTTTTCCCATGTTGTCAATTTCAAAACATAATCATCTGTGGAGCTATGCCTTCAGCAAGCAGCCACCCTTTAATAAAAGATACCATTTTGTTACTTACATTCCTTGGTGCATTACTCTTCGTTTTCTATTGTTATGCAAAATGCGTTTATTCTTAAAATTTGAAAATGAAAGGTGCATGGTAGATTTTTCAAAAAAAAATTGTTTTTCAAAAAAAGTGAAATTGAAATATGATAAATTACTTTGACTAGTGGAAATTTCGGAAGGATCTCTTCACTCCCCGGAAACATCATTATTGCAGAAACACTTTCAAACCATTGCCTCTAACACAGTCCCCAGCGAGACTATAAGCTGACAACTTTTTCTTGGGTAACTCAAAAGTGTCCCTCAGGTTTTTCCTCTCCCCATGTGAAGACGTGATACTGTACACCCGAGCAGATTACCTTCTCCCCAGGGAATTCAGAGCTTTAAAACCAGATTCGGTCCTGCCATTGATCTTTCTTACCCATGATTGACGTATTGGTTGCAGAGAACGCAGGGTACCCCCGTCGAGATGTTTATTTCATCTCTCATCCTGTCTCTAGTCTGTTTCGTCAGCATATGCAGGGGCATAAACATCACATGCCTATGTCATATATTCATTTCACATACTCATTACATACTCATTACCTACTCATTGCATACTCATTTCATAACATCTTGCATATTTAACTACATAGACGTTAACATACATTCATATCAACATATTCATTAACATACGCGATAACATGCACAGGTTCGTCGTGTCTCCATCATTTGGTTGTTACCGCCGAGTAACTGGGGTCGTCCATTCTCTCCAAATAGATTGTCAGCCCTAAGCATAAAATACATATGTGTTTCCAGTTCCCCCACAGAGCTCGATCCTCGTGGATGACGGTTACTTCAGCTATCTTTCCTCGCCAGGATAAGATATCTACCCTTCGAGTTCATTCCCTCGATGGAGTCTTGATTACCAGTCTTCTTTCTAGCTCAATCCTAGATTGAATCTCAGTCTTGTCGGTCGTCAATCCCAACCGGACGTGCATTTATTTTGCACCATCTAAAGATTTTCACCATACCATGGCAGATACGCGACTGTTTTCGCCCGAGAAGTTTATCACTGTACCCGAACGTGCATTTATTTTGCACTATCTTCAACTGCAATCCTTTACAGATACACGTCAGTTCACGCCTGGAAAATCTACCATTACAACACTTTACAATCCTACATGTTACAACATCGGTACAACACTTTACATCTTACAACATCGGTATACAACATTTCTCGCCTGAGAAGCCAATCCTATCTTCGTTATGACTCGCAGCAAATGGCCATCTCCATGGAGCAGTTGAGCTTCCATTTTCCCTGTTGTCTTGAAGTATAGGGAGGTTTGAACCAAATCGTATTCAGGAGAGCATGATCTTGAAGTACGGGGAGGTTTTGAGCGGAATCATATTCAGGAGAGCACGATTCTGAAGCATGAAGAAGTTCATTTATCCTTTAGTAAAAGAAGGAGCGGAATCATATTCAGGAGAGCACGATTCTGAGTTATGAGGAAGTTCAATTGGCCATTTTTCAGGAGAGCACGATTCTGAAGAATGAAGAAATTTCAAGAGCCGAATCATATTCAGGAGAGCACGATTCTGAGTTATGAGGAAGTTTGATTTACCCTTTTCATATTCAGGAGAGCACGATCTTGAAGTATGAAGAATTTCACTTACCCGAAAGAGCCGAATCATATTCAGGAGAGCACGATTCTGAAGTATGAGGAAGTTCAGTTAGCCCTTTTCATATTCAGGAGAGCACGATTCTGAAGTATGAAAAATTTCATTTACCCGAAAGAGCCGAATCATATTCAGGAGAGCACGATTCTGAAGTATGAGGAAAGTTCAGTTTACCCTTTTCATGTTCAGGAGAGCACGATCTTGAAGCATGGAGAAGTTTATTTATCCTTCAGTAAGAGAAGAATCAAAATCGTATTCCAGGCGCCGACCTTAAATGCGAGAAGATTCATTTATCAGATAAGCAGCAGCCTCTTTATTTGAGTGCTTATCCATTTTGGCATATAAGTCCCTTCCCACGATGAGTGACAATCCTCCCGCGAGAAGCTTATCAGGGCATTTCCCATCAAAGTCCATTTATTTTGGCATACAGCCGGTCTTTACCCTGTATATTTGTTACGGAGTTCCGAAAAGTCCGTTTGATCCTGTCACGAGAGATAGTTTACAGAAGCTTGGATGTTATTCTTTGCTCAATGCTCCAGCATTCTGTAATCGATCTTGCAATCGTACGTGATCCAGTTTTATTTTTAGATTCCCCAGTGGAGGCCGTCTCACAGGTGTCATCTCCATTTGAGAATCTCGTTCCCAAGATGACAATTGGTCGTGTTCGCACCAGTTGACTATCATTTTAGGATTCCCCAGTGTTTGTACTGTGTCTCAGCATGTCGTTTTCCCCAGTGTGTTCTTCTCGTAGTGTCTGTCTCGTAGCGTTTGTCATCATTTTCATATTCATCATTCCAGCATACGCATCACATCATATTCATATCATCTGCATTAGGCGGTCCTCGCTTTGTCCATAGCATTGCATACCGTCGCATATAAGGGCAAAATTTTCGGTTATCTATATTTAAATCTCTCCACCACGACTCCTCGAGTCTCTGTCACTCTAATCGTCCGGTGTAGCTATTTAAATAGGGGCAACTGTAATACCCCAAATTTTACCCTTATATTTAGTCAGTCATTTCGCATATCATCTCATATGTACATTTGCTAACCACTAACAAGTGAGGGAGGTGTCTGTTTTGCAGATTTGGTCCCAGGGGTATTTTGGTCATTTTATGCAAATTCTACCAATTCCTTGAAGACGGGCTGTTATTCTGAGGCGTTTGATACGTTATTGTTTTGAGGCATTTATCTATCACCAGGTCTGATCGTATCAAGGTGCCAATTTGACGTGGTCGATATTAAAGTATGCCGAGCACAACTGGATTTAAGATCCGTTCCAAAGCTCTTCCGTTTCTGTTATTAAGGCGCAGTCGTAATTGGGTGTTATTGGTTTGTGGCTCTTGGCGTTTGGTCAGTGGAATTTAATTACGAGTAGTGTTGTTGTTGATGCTGAAACTGTTGTGATTATGGTGCACATCCGTGTTGGGTTACGAAATGGTTGGTGAACATTTAAATTGGATTTTAATTAGATGATGAGATTAGGATTACAAATGAGACGAGTGCACAAATAAGAATATCACTTGGGAGTGTTTATGTTTTATGACTATGTTAATGAATTTAAATACTTGTGGATTTATCCACAAATGTTTATATTTTTTTAACTAAGAATAAAATATAAATGAATTCAAATTTTGGGAATTTTATTTCATAAAAGAATCTCATCATACAAGAAATGGAGATTGCTTCACATTTTATACGTACTGTTACAAGGAATTACATTAAAAGTTCTAAATATTAAGGAATTACATTAAAGTATCTATCCTAAATCCTAAGAACATCTAAGTGTCTTCATGTTGTCTTTGAGCTTCTCCGCGAGTCCTCGATTCACCTGCACGGCAAAACATAACAAACAGTATAGAAAAATGTTAGAAGATGTTTTTGACACTCTCAGAACAATGTCATCATCGAGTGCCGGGAGTGGCACAACCGAAGCTGCGTCCTACCCCCGTTACCGATCCGCGCCGTGGGCGTCAGATCAGGTAATACCTGTTCTTATCGATACGGGATATCCGAGAGATAGAAGTAATAAAAGAAGCGGGACTGATTCGTTTTGCCGCGATTGGATTTCCGAACTGATACGAGAATAAGGCAACATAGACAAAATTGAACTCAGACCCGGATGCCGGCAGGTCTGAGTCACTTTGGTTTCAAAACTTCCCACACCTGAAAATCCACAAACACATCAATATCAGTTTCAGCATTCAAAACTCAAAATGATTCATAAGTTGCCATAGGCATCAAACTGCAGCAATCCTGAACAGGACAAGAGAATTGAAATACAAGCCAAAACTGCATCAAATTGCAAACAGAACACCATATGCCAACTAAACAATGCATCAGAAGGCAGACTTATGCGCAAGAAGCCATAAGAAAATATCTCATAGGTCTGTCATAACAAGATCCAAAGAAAAGGTGACAGCAGATAATACAAAGAAAGCCAGAAGAATAAAGCTGTAACAAGCTGCAAAGCTGTACCAAAAGGCTGTCAGTTAGGGGCAAGCCTCACGGATGGCAAGTCACAAAAATGGACACCAAGTTGCAGCACAAGGCATAGCGCAGAATGGGGCTCAGTCATAAACATCATTGCCCCAACAAACAAGTCACCGAAGCAAGTTATCAAGCCATACTCAGTTCATGAAACAAACAAATGGCTCGGTTAACCAAACACCATAACCCAAATCATCATCGCCCAAACTCACTATCGCGTAAGTGTATCGAGGCAACATTAAGCATTCATAGTTGGACACAATTGCCCAGAGTATCAGCTCTGAAACACAAGAATCAAATATCATCAGCAGTTAAAATAACTCAAAGGGAATAAGTGATAAACCACACGCGAAGATCATCAGAAGCAACCGCGACTTCGTCGAAGAAACATCCCTCGAAGGCTCAGAACGGTATCATCATTGCCGTATACCTTTCCCGGCAATTCTGATTCGATCGAAGTCACAACATCAAGCCCTCTCTGAAAGAAGAAGAGGAAAAGCTAACTGCACCAGAAAATCAAAAACAAATCGAAAACGCATCAGCACAGTCCAGATTGAATTCAAACAGGACAAACAAATTAATCCAGATATCAAACAGATCAAGTAAATTCAAAGGCAACCCAATCAGAAAATGATCAAACACAATCGAGCTGGAAAGGGAAAGTTTCGAGTCAGATCCAAATGCATCAGGAAACATCTCCATTGGAACCAATCTGAACCAATCTGAACCAATCTGAACCAATCTGAATCAATTTGAATCAATCTGAATCAATCAAACAAATCAATCAAACAAGTCAGTCAAAAACGAATCAGTTCGAAATCAAACGAATCAGTATAGAGCAATCAAGCAAATTAATGAAATCCAATCGAATCAGAAGATCATATCAGCACAAAACCCCAATCAGGTTCCAAAAGAAGAAACGAGATCCCAATCGTATCAGAAAGCATCCTATTTGAACCCAATCTGGAAAAACCAAACAAAATCAAATCAAATCGAAATCATCAAATCTCAGAGTAACTCAAATCCAAGGCCCAAAAAAAGAGATAAAGAGAAACTATAAAAAGGGAACGATCACCTCGTTGAAACCCTAGACAGAGAGGGACGAAAAACGGCGAAGAGCAAACCCTAGCAATCGTGAAAGAGAGAGATCAAAAGCAACCCGAAAAAAGAAGGTTCACCAGCGCCGTTTCGAACAACAACGGGCAAACCTTCGAGGCTCAGATCATAACATCATCATCGCCTTCATCGCCGTCAAAATCACCGTCAAAAAAAATCATCGTCGGAATCTGGGTAAGGAGATCACTAATTCATGCATGTTTGGTGTTTTGCTCATATAGGAAGAAGAAGATTCGGTCGTGATCAAACAAGGAGAGATACATGGCCGCGAGAGAGACGAGAGAAACGCAGGAGAAACGGCGCCGCGAGGACGAGGGTTCTGAAACCCTAAAATGAAACTTTGGGGTGTATTCACAACAACTGGGTTGGGTCCGGGTGTGGTGACCGGCCCAACCCTCTCCCCCTTTTTATTTTATTTTTTTCTTTTCTCTCTGTTTTGTTTTTTTTAAATTAATTTGTTTTATATTTTTTAAAAAAAACCTTTTTTAACATTTTAATTTTATAATTTTAAAAAAAATCTTTATAAAAAAAATAACATAACATTTTCATTTTAATCCTTTTAAAATATAATTATTAAGAATAAATTAAAACCTTTTTTTAAAATTAAAACTTTTTTTATATAAAATTAAAACTTTTTGTAAATATAAAAATAAAATTTTTTTTAATAAAATAAGGAAAACTTTTTTTAATATAAAAATAAAACCCTTTTTAAAAACTTCTTTTGTAAGCTAACATTAAATCATTAAATTTTAAATAAAACAATAGTAAAATCTCAATTTACATCTTCTCGTAACTCATTGCTGCCTAACTCTGCCTACTAACGGGTGTTCATTGTTTGCAGTTCATATTTATTACTATTGTGTTGATTTTCATTTAAGTTTCCTTTATACTTGTACCTGTCTCTCAATTGTAACCTCGCGAACTTAATAATCGCGTTTACTTTTCGCATTTAAATTTCTGCATGATGTATGATTTAAATTTCTGCTGATGTATTGCAATATTTCTGTCACCTTACACAATCCGAAGGATAGGTCTAGCTTTTGGCCGCCGTGTCAATAGTCCTCAATTTCAAATCCTCAAAACTACAAACCCTTACAAACTACAAACCCTAAATTTCACAAATGCCTCGCCGCAGGCAAGATTACAATTTTACCCCTAGCATTAGGTCAAAGAGCCGCCGCGCTCATTTTAGGGTTTCCCGCCGTGGAATCCCTAACCTAATTTAACCCTAATTACAACTTAACAATTCAACGTAGAGATTGGGAGTTTCTACACTCCACGTAAGCGTGTCCTTAAGATGCGTTTATTCCCCTTGAGACCTTGACCACAGTCAAGAAGTCTCTAACCTCCCTTTTGAGGGGAACTACGATTACTCTGATTCCACTCCCGTAAGGATACGTAGGCACAAGATGCGATGTCTTGCCGAGTAAACTTAGAACTAACCCCTTAGGTCTCCTTTCTCACTTTTAATCCCTTTGCACATATACCTTAAGCGAATAAATAAAGCAAAATAGTAAACATCTGAACAAAAGGTTCCCGTAGAGTACTACGGAAGTTTAGGGTGCTAGTACCTTCCCTAAATTTAACCAACCCCCGAACCCTAGATCTTTCCCCGCATTGTGTTTACGATGCAAAATAGGTTTTCCCTCTTTTGACCTTTTCCTTCGGATAAATCAAAGAGCGGTTGTGAATTGAATTGCGATTCAAACTCATTGATAGTTTGTGATCCTATTTCCACCGCAACAACTTTCATCCTCCTTTATTTTTAAGTTCTCAAACTTGGTGATAAGAAGTTGTAGTCTTGACATCTTCACCTTAGAAGTTCCTTCATGGGAAGTCCTCAAAAACTCCCAAGCATCTTTAGCAACAGTACAATTATTTATCAGTCTGAAGATGTTCTTATCCACTCCATTAAACAGGGCATGCAGTGCTTTGGAGTTTCCCTGAGCTAGCTTGTCATCTTTATCATCCCAGTCTTCCTCAGCCTTCAGCACATAAGTAATATTACCATCCCTATCTCTAGCCATTGGTAGATCCCATCCCTTGACCATAGACTTCCAAGCCTTTTTGTCCATAGACTTAAGAAAGGCCATCATATGTGCCTTTCAATAATCAAATATAGTTCCCTTAAGGATAGGTTGTTGTTCACAAAACCTCCTTCCTTGTCCATTGCACCAGAAAGTATCTTCCCTATATCTCACCCAGATACAAAGCAGGATACCTGCTCTGATACCTGGAGCTAGTGGGATTATACCTAAGTGAATCACACACTCAAAGATACAACATAGTCACCACCGAACTTTATTTAGTCCCAAAGGACAGGGAAAATATCATTAAAACCCAAGGGAAAGAGAAACGGGAAAGGGGGTCGGTTATTCGAAAGGAAGGTACTAGCACCTTAATCATTCGTCGTACCCGACGGGAACCATTTCGCTTACTTATAGGCTTGGACCGATTGTCTATCTAAAGGCTTCTAGCTAAAAAAAAGAAAAGAAAAGAAAAAAGAAAGAAAGGGAAGTGCTCGAGGAGGATTTAGGCCCTCGTGCCTACGTATCCTCATAGTGCAATGAGGAAGTCAGAGCTCTGTAGTTCAAGGAACCAAGGAAAAGAAAAGGATCTGGACGTACCAAAGAGACCGAAGAATGGAAGAAGGCAGAGGAAGGTGGCTCGCCAAGATTTCGCAATCTTGTGCCTACGTACCCTCATAGTGCAATGAGGAAATCAGAGCGTACGTAGTTCGGGGAGCTACTGTTGGGAAAGAAAAAGGAAAGAGACGGCGTCAAAGCCAAAAACCAAAGGAGAAAGCAAGACCCAACTGGGGAATGCAAGAGGAATGGTGTCAAAACCAAGAAAGAAGATGAAAGAAAACTCTGCTGAGGAACAGAGGAACAAAGAAAGAACTCTGCCAGTGAATGCAGAAGAAAAGCGATGACTCCACAAGGGAGAAAACAAAAGAATGGCGACGTGGCCGGGGAAAAAAGGACAAGAATCAAATATAAGATCCATAGGGAATTCGGTGCATTAACTGGCAAGCAGTGATTAACCGAAGAAAGATAAGAGTAAAACTTTAATGGGAGAGCAAAAAAGGTTGGCGTCAACAGACGGGCTGTGAGGAACCAGGATAAAGAGAGTATTGAACCAAAGGGAGGTGTTTGACTCTGAGGGAAAATCGGTATATTAACTATTAAAAACAGTGGTTAACTGGAAGGAGAAAGGAACTGGTTTTAACCGATAAACGGTGATCAACCAAGAGGTAGTTGTGGAACTAAGCAAAGGTTATGACCCAAAGAATGGGTGTGGAACCAAGTGAAGGTTGCAAACTCTGATGGGGAATAGATTAGAATAGGAAGGTTGTGTAAACCATAGAATAAAGATTGACTTAGCTAGGGAAGAAAAGAATTGTCTTCATCCAAAGAATGGTTGAATAGCCAAGAAAGGAAGTGGTTTTAAATCTCTAGGGAAACCAAAAATGGTGATTAGCCAAGAGAACAAAAAATGTTGAATTGAAAGGAGGAAGCTACTTCTAAAGAGGAAGTAAGGGTGAAAGTGATCAAAGATCGACTTGAGTGGAGAAAGCAAGGATACCACAGTAAGGAGATAGAGGCGACTATTCTAGGCACAGGGTCATTCGTCCCCTACCCACAATAGTCAGAATGAGTGTAGGAATTCTTCATTCTCATTCCTTCTCTAAAACTGAAGTGTGGTGCAAGAAACAGATAGCACAACGGTGCCAAATTTGTAGAGTGCTCCAATGCATTGCGAACCTTCAACTCCACGGGGGAAAAGAGAAGGAGGACAAGGATCTAAAATATCCAAAGGATAAGAAAGAGAGAAGGATGGATTAATCGAAACGAAGTTTCAATTTATCAATCAAAAGGGGAATATGCTAATAATTTTCCAAAGGGATGAAAACCCATTAAAGCAAAAGGGTGATTTATTGATTATACAAGATTGAGTTCATTCCAAAGAGGAACAAACTCAATGCAAACATGAATAAAAGTGAAAAATAGTACCAAAAGATTAGTAGGCATCACAAACCATGTAGCAAGTGATTAAAGAAATATGCAAGAATGATCATGATCAGAGTGTCAAAAATGCACATAATCGAGAATTGACAAATGACATATTGAAATATTACATAGATGCTTCAAAGAATAGGTGAATAGCTCATAAAACATCCACAAATATTAAGCATATCAAGCCATGGAAGCTATATGAGGAAAGAACAACAAACAAGCTTGAAAACGGGCAAAAACTGACATTCTGCCCTTGAGTAACCAGTTACTTTAAGTAGGTAACTGGTTACTTGCTCAAAAATGGAGAAAACATGTTATTATTGTTATGAGAGTAGAACACACCATAAACCCTTAATCCAATTATGTAACTCAAGCTCTTCCTTTTTTGAATAATAGGACTCATCCTTAGTTTAAACTCAGAGACAGGGTGTCTTGTAATGAGTTCCTTAAATAGTTCTTCCTGAACTCTAACAGAGAGACCCGAAGTGAATTGAGGATCATCTGTCACAATGCTAGAAAAATTGCATCTTTCTTCTTTTCTAGTCTGCACAGAGAATGTTCCAACATC
The DNA here is from genome assembly GCA_963859935.3 of Lathyrus sativus. Taxonomy (NCBI): domain Eukaryota; kingdom Viridiplantae; phylum Streptophyta; class Magnoliopsida; order Fabales; family Fabaceae; genus Lathyrus; species Lathyrus sativus. The sequence goes on from OZ012737.1 coordinate 420,702,848, forward strand.
GTTCTCAACATCTATCCTTTGCTTAGCAGTTGAAACATCAATTGTCACACTGATAGATTCTTCAATCATTTTAATTCTGGAGTTAAACACTCTATAGACTCTGCTGCTTGAAGAATAACCCAAAACTATCCCTTCATCACTTATAGAAGTTATCTTACCATTTTTATCTTTGTCAGTTAATACAGAGGATTAACTTCCAAACAAATGCAAGTGTTTGACTCTAGGTTTCCTTCCTTTCCATAGCTCATAGAAAGTGGTTGAAGCAGCTCCTCTTAACGTGACCCTGTTATGAATGTAGCATGCAATATTCATAGCTTCATCCTAAAATACCAATGACAATTGCTTGGCATGAAGCATAACTTTAGCAGACTCTTGTATTCCTCTGGTCTTCTTTTCAACAATTCCATCCAGCTGAGAAGTGATAGAAGAAGAGAATTCATAACTAATATTTTCAAAATCACAAAATTATGAGAATTCTGAGTTCTTAAATTCGTTATCATGGCCACTTCTAATCTTGAAAATCACACTGTTCTTTTCCCTTTGAATACTTTTATACAGATCTTTAAAGACTTCAAACAAGTCTTATTTTTCTCTAATAAACTTCATCCACGTGAACCCAGAAAAATCATCTATAATCACATAGATATACCTCTTTCCATCCAAGCTTTCAATCTTCATTGGTCCCATTAAATCCATATGAAGCAGTTCCAGCACTCTAAAGCTTATGCCATAACCTCACTTCATCCTCATTGGTTATAGCCCATGTAGAAGAATGAGCAGTTATTTGAGGATCCCACAGATAGCAGTTATCTTTAGACCTTATACCTCTCATTATAACAACACCTTTCTCATCCTTGATTATGCATTCTGATTTTGAAAAATTGACCAAAAAGCCTTGATCACAAAGCTGACTAATGCTAATAAGGTTAACAATTAATCCTTTCACAAAATAACATCTTCTAAATTAGAACATCCTGCATACATCAATCTCCCTACTCCCTTGATTTCTCCTTTAAATCCATCACCAAATCTAACACACCCTGAGGGCTGAGACCTAATATCCACTAACAAACTCTGAATCCCCTTCATGTGTCTAGAGCATCCACTGTCAAAGTACCAATCTTCTCTAGTTGACACTCTCAAGGATGTCTGAGCCATAAGATTCACATCCTTGTTGATAGACCTTCTTTTCTTACTTACTTGATTGAATTTGGCACGAGCTGAAGATTGTTGCACTCCATATAGCTTATAACAAAAAGGCTTAATGTAACCATACTCCCCATAGTAATGATGTAACACCCCAAGATTATTAGAACATTTATTTGATTTATTTATCATAAATATTCGTGATTTTCGGTGAATTTTGGTGAAATATTTTGATGCTTGATGATTTGTGTTGTGGGGTATTGATGATGTTAAGAGGGTATTGAGGATATTTAGAAGTGTATGATTTACTAGAATTATTTAGATAATAATAATAGTGGAATAATGTGAACAATGTTATTTATATTATTATTATTATAAATAATAGGAAGGGAACACTGAGGGTAAGATGATAATGTTGGGTGGGATAAGTGAGGACGAAATTGGGAAATCATAATAGGGGTAAGAATGGAAAAAGGGAAAAAGAGAGAGTGGAGAAGTTTATTTGGTACAATCGTGTTTTTGGGAGACACTCTGAAGAAAGAAAGAGGAAGAGGCTAGGGCTTAGAGAGAACTCTGAAGAATTCAAGAAGAAAGTCGAAATCGAATTATCTAAGGTATATGGAGTATCACTTGTCAATATAATTGATATAAGGGTAGATGTATGTAGGTAGTTGGGGATTTTGGGGAACATAATGAGATTATGATGAAATCGGTATTTGGTTGTGTGATAAATGATGTTTTCTAGCTGATATATGATGAGTTATGTGCATGTAAGTGTGTAGAAATTCTATTTTGGAAACTGTTGAAAATTCCTCCATTATTGAGTTTTGGAGTTTCGAGTCGGAGGAATGAAATTATGATGAATTATTGTTAATCCATGAGTAAAACATAGCCTAATTTAGTTTTAGGAGGTTATTTTGATATAAAATCGGGTCTAGGGTGATGGGGGTTAGTGTTATAGACTTTGGAGTGATAATCTAGGATGAAAGTGCTTTTTAAAAAAGTGATTTTTGGGGTTCGGAACAGTGTGAATCGACCGCTAGAACCCCTGGGTCGACCTGAGGTCACCCAAATGCAAAATTATGGAAATTTTAACAGTATGCATTGACTCATAGCTCAGCGCGTCGACTCATAGCTCAGTGCGTCGACCTTTGAGTTGACTCATAGGTATAGAAAAACACTAGAAACGATTTCGATCATAACTTTTTAACCGTTAATCCAAATGACGAACTGTTTGAAGCGTTGGAAAGCTAATAAGTAGAACTTTAACACGATGTAATTATATGAATCATTTTCCTAATATTTTTATATCTAATATCGTGAAGAATGTGGTTGTTTCTTGTTATGTACCTTAAGAAGTCATGGTGTAAGTGACGATCCTTGAGTGTTGTTTGTATGCCTTGGGTAATTGATGTGTTGTATTTTGATGACTATAACATGATGATTTTATGGAGTAATGTGAAGAATTTGAAGGTGATAAAAACACTTATAAAGGGGGGGGGGTTGAATAAGGGTTTTTAAAACAAATTGGAAGATAGAAAATAACACAGAATTTTTATCCTGGTTCGTTTGAACTCAAACTAATCCAGTCCACCCTACCAAGGTGATTTGCCTTTCTCAACAAGGACTTAATCCACTATATCAAACTTGATTACAGTGTAAACCAGTAAGACAACTATCTTAGTCTTCTCAAGAAAATCTGACCACAACTTGGTCTTCTTAAGGAAATCTCTAACAAAGATAAACTAACAATTTGTGTTTAATGTTTTGCTTCTAACAAGCTATATCACAACAGTGATGTTTACACAAAATTATGAACGAATATGAAAAATGTTAAGCTTGAAGAATATTTGAATGAGAGCTTGTGAGTTTATTTTCTTTTAAATGATTCGTCAATATTCGTCAACATTGGAAAGATGTTGAAGCTTGTTTAAATACTACTTCAAGTCCTTATCTTAAACACTGTGCATTGTTGTACGTTCTGCTTCCCCTGTTGCCTTTTTGTCTTCTGTTGACTTTTCCTTTCCAGGAAGAGGAATGTTAAGACATGTGCTTTGTGTCTGAATTCTTGTGTCATGCATAAATGAGGAATATTGTCGTTGGAGCAGACGTTGGGATTAGCAACAAATCTTTTCTTTGAGCTAGCATCTTTTCAACTGAATAAAATATATCCTTCAAATAATACTAACATCAAATCTCCTGATGTAGTTCCTTGTTCTTCAGATCAGAGTCTTGCAACAATGTACTAAAGCGTGAATACTACAATCAACGCAGAGTTGAATATCAGAGCCTCTGTACTTGCAGCGTGAAATACTTCCAGAGTCTTCTGAAACAATGATGTACGCTCTTTACTCAAATTCTTCTTAGTTTCACTTAGAGTCATCTGTAGCAGATCAGAGTCTCTTCAGGCAGCGCTCAGAGTCTTCTGAAATGTTGCTTCTGACGCTCAGAGTCTTAACGTTCTTTTCAATTGCAGATGTAATTTTTGCTTCCAGATGAATATATGATTTAAGATCTGAAACAAAATTACTTAAGCAGAATTAGAGTATATATTTCCTTTATACAAAATTTCATTTATGTTATCATCAAAACAATGAGATATATTAAACACCAATCTGTGTTCTAACAAAATTACTATGATGTTTTGATGAATTTTCATGAATGATGATGCAACTTTGACGATGATGTGATGATGATTATCATGATGTTTTGCGTCATGCATTCATAACATACTTTAGGACTTCAGTCCAGTGATGATATTAGGACCTCGCTCCAGTGATGATGTTAGGGCTTCGGTCCAGTGAAGATGTTAGGACTTTGGTCCAATGGTGGCTTCAATCCCATTGTGTGGATTGGGGTGTTTATGACGTGCTCCGGTTCTTGTGTAGAATCGATCCTATTGGTGAGGATATTTGGAGGGTGATGGCCCAGTGTCCATCAACATGATGAGTTTGGTACCATATGCATGAGTCTATGTTGTTGCATTTCATACTATGTGGTATTGCATAATTAATGAGTCTGATCTTTGTGTTGTTGGCTTCAAGCTTAGCAAACTTTTCTTCAAGATCTGGATTCTATTTCTTGAGTTCAGAAGATGCAGGATCAGATGCAGACGTAGTCTCAACAACCATAGCAGAGGCATTCTCTTGAATCACTAAGTCAGATGCTTGATTCAGAACCATCAGAGCAGACTGGTTTGACACTAGAGTTTCTTCAGCAACAGCCGTTGGAAGAGCATCTTCAAACTTAGATTCTTCAGCAGTTGCATTGTCCAGAGGAAGAATTGGAGAACTACTCATATTCAGAAGAGTTTGTCTGATAACTTCAGCAAATCTCACCTTTGCATCATCAGAGCAAATGGTTCGAAGGTTTGAAGCTACAGAGTTAAATCTTGAAATGAATCTGTTCCATGTGGCTTCAGAATCATCTGGATTCAGACTTGATATGCACTCCTTCTTGACAGTAGACAGCCACATGTTTAATTCTTTTTTAAAACCAGCAAATAAAGTACTAACATCCATCCTAGGTTTAGGTTTTAGATAGTTTTCTAGAGAGGGTGTTTTGGTGGTTTCAGATGTGGAGGGTATGGAAAAAGAAGGAATGATGAAAAGAGGACAAGGATATGGTGTAGAAGGTTTAGTAACAGTCTTTAGTTTAACAGATGGAATGATATCAGAAGGCATAGGACAAAATGGAACAAAAGTTGATGTAGGTTTTGGAGTTGATTAAGAAATGATAGGTTCAGATGAAATGGATACATCTGGTTGTTTTGGTTCATAACCACAGAGTGAAGGGGGTGAGTTCACTTCTGAAGGTAAATCAGATTCAGAAGAATCAGATGATGCAGAAGTGTGACAGGATGTTGAGGAAACATCAAAAAGAATTTTCAAGGGTTGAACATCAAGAATATTAGAATCAGGTATAAATGATTCAGAAGTTTTAGGTTGATCTGGTTGAGGATCAGAGGGAATGGGTTCTTCTGGTTGTGGTTTAGAAGGGATAGTGATAGAATGAGTTGGTTCAGATAAATTAGGTTGAGGAGGTTCAGAAGAAATTTGTTCAGATATGTGAACATTTTCAGAAGGTAAAGGTTCAAAGGATTGTTTTGGTTTAGGTGTAGAAGGAATAGGTTGAGAGGTTTCTGGTTCAGAAGGAATGGTTTCAGATTCTTGAGGAGGAGAAGGTGAGGGAATAGGTTCATAGGAAGGGGGATCAGATGCTAGTACTTCTTTGAAAATTTCTAAGATGGAATCTAAACTAGCAGAAGGAGGGTTACCTTTTTGCTTCTTGACCCGCTTTGGCTTTGCAGAAGCTGCCTCGCCAGAAGCTTTCCTTTTTGGCTTAGAAGATTCTTCTTCCGAGACTTTCCTTTTCTTCCTGTGTCTGTCTCCATAAAAATCTGGTTCAGGTTCGCCTGCTTTCTGAATCAAATGTTCTGGTAGAGGAGTTCCATCTGCTAGACAAGTAGATATATATGCCAGAATAATTTCCCTTGGTTTATTAGCATAGAACAGAGGAAAATCATCTACTGGTGTTCTTCTCTTGCTGACTTCTTCAGAGTTGATCTGATCAGGTGCAGCAGTGAGCTCTTCTACAATTTTCATCCTCTGAAGACTTTTCCCATTCAGAGGTTTGCCAACCATTGAAGCTAGTTCTTCCTTCATTCCAACTTCTATCAGATGTCCAACCAAACCATTCTCAGTCAGAATATCTGAGATGAGTCGTCCCATGGGTATCCAATTTCTCATCTTCTGATGCTTGGTTCTAACTTCTTCTCTAGATTGTTTGACGTGAGTCCACAGATGATTGAATAACAGGTAAGGCAGATCCACTTTTGTGCTTTGACTCAGACAGTACATGAAGTACATCTGATCAGTGTTGACATAATCAGGAGAGTTTGAAGATTCCCTATGATGAATGCATCCCATAAAAATCTTAGCCAAGATCCTGTAGGTTGGCTTCAAATCTTTCACTTTGTTAGAGGCTTCTCCATATGCGCAAACTTCACTGTAAACCTCTGTCATATCAATACGCTCAACTGGCAGATTTGTAACACCACCAGTTACTTCATAGCCAATAAGCTTCCTGATCAAATCCTCAGTTATGATGATTTCCTTACCCAGAACTGATGAAACAATAAACTTAGGGTATGTAGTTGCATGAATCCAAAATTCTTTCACCAAGCATGGATAAACTGGTGCCATCAGTCTATCAAAGAATTTTGTCCAACTTTGAGCATCAACAATGGGATGAAGATCAAACCCATTTTCTGCAATAGATTCAAAATTCACTATAGATTCACACATAACTTCAAGTTTGTCAACTGGTGTGAGGAGGGTTCTAACTGGTTCTTTGAAAGCAACAATACCCAGATTTGTAGAAGAAATAGCAGCCATTGTTGATTGAAGTTGTTGAGAGGTTGATTAAGAGGTTGCCATTGATGAAGTAGAGAGGGGTTTAGGGTTACGTTGAGATTTTGGTTTTGAGGAGAAGATGAAAGAATGCAATAAGCAGAAATGCATAAGAGATACGAACGAGGGTGAAAAGTGTGAGAAGTGAAGTGTTGTGGAATTTATAGAGAAAGTTAGGGCACACAAGAGTCACACATTCAACATTTAGAATTTAATTAAACATTAAATCACATCAAACATAATCATGACAAGAAAAGCATTTAATGATTCTGACAACGCGTGGGGGGGGGGGGGGGGGGGAACGAGAATTAAAATTAATTCAAATAGTACCTCTGAACGGTGTTTCAGTGCTGAACACTCAATCGTTTCAGATTTAGATGACATGTGTTTGCTTGCATGTGCTTCTGAAGCTCTTTGAGAAATGAAATGTTAGCCAACGTTCAGATCCTCTGAGGTTTGTCAGTTCAGATTTGCACACAATAAATAAAATATTAAACAATAAATAAATGAAATACTTCAGAGTTAAAACATTTTCCATCTGAGGAAATTTGCTTCTGATAAACATTTTATTCTGGACAGAAATCCATACTTATATTTTTCAGAATAAATTTAAATCTATCTTCAGCAAGGGGTTTTGTAAAGATATCAGCCCATTGATGGTCTGTATCAACAATGTTTAAACTTATAATTCCCTTCTGAATATAGTCTCTGATGAAATGATGTTTAATTTCTATATGCTTTGCCTTAGAGTGTAAAATAGGGTTTTTAGACAAGCATATAGCAGAAGTATTATCGCAGAAGATGAAAATGTTACTCTCATGAATCTGATAATCTTCTAGTTGACTTTTCATCCAGAGCATCTGAGTGCTACATCCAGCAACAACAATGTATTTTGCTTCTGTTGTTGAAAGCGCAATTGTGGGTTGCTTCTTGCTGAACCAAGAGATCAGATGACTTCCTAGAAACTAGCAGCTTCCAGAAGTACTTTTACGTTCTACTCTGTCTCCAGCATAGTCAGCGTTACAGAATCCTACTAGTTTGTATTCATCAGATCTTCTATAACACAGACCCACATTAGTAGTACCTTTCAGATACCTCAGAATCCTCTTAACAACTATTAAGTGAGATTATCTAGGATCTGATTGGAATCTAGCAAACAGGCAAATACTAAATAGAATATCAGGTCTAGAAGCAGTCAAATACATAAGAGATCCAATCAAACCTCAGTAGAGCTTTTGATCTACCTTCTTACTTACCTCTTCTTTTACAAGAGTGCTTGTAGGATGCATTGGAGTTTTAGCCAACTTACTTTTAGTCATATTAAACTTCTTCAAAAGCTCCTTCACATACTTAGTCTGATGTATGTAGGTGCCTTCTGGAGTTTTATTGACTTGGATTCCCAGAAAGAATCTGAGTTCTCCCATCATGCTCATCTCGAATTCTGCCTGCATAGACTGAGCAAACTCCTTTCCAAGCGTAATATTGGTAGTTCCAAATATAATATCATCAACATAAATCTGACAGACTAAAATGTCTTTCTTAATGGATTTATGAAAGAGAGTAGTGTCCACTTTTCCTCTGATAAAGTTATTTTCCAGAAGGAAATTACTCAGCCTCTCATACCAAGCTCTGGGAGCTTGTTTTAAGCCATAGAGTGATTTCTTAAGTTTGAAAACATGTTATGGAAATTTTTCATTTTCAAAACCAGGAGGTTGATGAACATACACTTCCTCTTCTATGAAACCATTTAAGAAGGCACTTTTAACATCCATCTGATACAGAGTGATGTTATTCTGTGCAGTAAAAGAAATAAGCAAGCGAATAGATTCTAACCTTGCCACAGGAGCATAAGTCTCTGTGTAATCAATTCCTTCTTGCTGACTATATCCTTGAGCAACTAGCCTAGCTTTGTTTCTGACTACTTCTCCTTGCTCATTCAACTTGTTTCTAAAGACCCATTTAGTTCCAATGATATTATATCCTTTCGGTCTTGGAACCAGATCCCAAACGTCATTCCTTGTGAATAGTTTAAGCTCCTCTTGCATGGCAAGTATCCAATCATTGTCTAGCAGAGCTTCATCCATATAGGTTGGTTTAATGATTGACACTAGACCAAATAATGACGTTCCAGATGATCTGAGAAAGGATCTTATTCTAATAGGGTCATCCTTCTTTCCAATGATCATCTCTTCTGGATGAGAGGATTTGATTCTGGATGATCCTTTAATAGTTGGTTCTTCAGAAATGTTTAAGTTATTCATCTGAGCAGCCAAGGGAGTAGCATCTGGCGTTCCTTCTGGTTCTTTCACTTGAGCTTTGTCTGCCTCTGAGTCTTCAGAGTCTTTGAGAAGCACTTCTCTATCTGCAGAAATTTCAAGCTGCTTTGGCTTTTAATTGCCAAGCTTATCATCAAATCTAACATGAATTGATTCCTCTACAATATGTGTCTTAGTATTGTACACTCTGTAGCCTTTAGAGCGTTCAGAATATTCAAGCATGAAACACTTATGTGCTTTAGAATCAAACTTGTTCAGATTTTCCTTAGTGTTCAACATAAAACATACACATCCAAAAGGATGGAAATAAGAAATGTTGGGCTTTCTATTCCTCCACAGTTCATAAGGAGTCTTCTCCAGAAGAGGTCTTACAGACACTCTGTTCTAAATATAACAAGATGTATTCACTGCTTCTGCCCAAAAATGTTTTGCCATGTTAGTCTCGTTGATCATGGTTCTGGCCATTTCTTGCAATGTTCTATTTTTCCTTTCTACAACTCCATTCTGTTGAGGAGTTCTAGGACAATAAAAATCATGTGCAATGCCATTTTCTTTAAAAAAAATCAAAGTATTTGTTTTCAAATTCTCCACCATGATCACTTCTGACTTTAACAATTTTAAATTCTTTTTCGTTTTGGACTTGTTTGCAGAAGTCAATGAATTCAGAATGAGACTCATCCTTGTGTTTCAAGAATTTTACCCATGTCCATCTGCTGTAGTCATCAACAATGACTAATCCATACTTCTTGCCTATGATGGATGCAGTTTTCACTGGTCCAAATAGATCAATATGAAGCAGCTCTAATGGTCTTAAGGTTGAAACAACATTTTTTGTTTTGAAAGAAGATTTTGAAAATTTTCCTTTCTGACATGTTTCACAAAAAGCATCTGAGTTGAACTTCAACTGAGGAAGTCCTCTGACCAGATTGAGTTTATTAATCTGAGATATACGTCTCATAATAATATGCCCCAATCTTCTGTGTCAGACCCATTGCTCATCATTAACAGATAGAAGACATTTTACAATTTGAACTTTAAGTTCTGAAAGATTGATTTTGTAAATGTTGTTCTTCCTTTTTCCATTAAAGAAGATTGAGCCACCTTTTTGACTGACAACTTTACAACATTTTTGATTGAAGATTATGTCATAACCATTGTCACTTAATTGACTTATGGACAGTAGATTATGTGTTAATCCTTCAACAAGTAAAACATTAGATATGGAAGGAAGGTTACCATTACCTATAGTTCCAGAGCTAATTATCTTGCCCTTCTGGTTCCCTCCAAACTTCACGTCACCTCCAGATCTAAGCTCTAGGCTTTGGAACATAGACCTTCTTCCCGTCATGTGATGCGAGCAGCCAGAGTCCAGGTACCAAGATTGGTGTTTCAACTTTGCTGCTAAGGATGTCTGCAACAAAAATCATTTTGTCCTTAGGTACCCATATTTTCTTAGGTCCTTTGGGGTTAGTAGGTTTGAAATTCTTTCTGAATTTCTTTCCCTTATAAGCATCCTTGTTCTGATGGAATTTTGATTTATTAAACACAGGTTTGTTCTGATCAAAACGTGTGTGTTTAATATCATTTAAATAACCAAATTTGAAATGAGTATATAGAGGAGAATACTTAATGTTCAGTTTATCAATAGGTTTTGGATTTAAATCCTTCCCAGAAGGTGATTCATGTCCAATTCCCTTTCTGTTGTTTCTGCTTACGCCATAGATCATTGAAGCCATCTTGCTTCTATCTAAGCCTCTGGCCAGAAACTTCTGAAAGCTATAGTCATACTCTTCTAAAATGTTTTTAGAGCATGATATAGGTTCTGATTCAGATTTCTGAGCTTTTTCTAAATTATTTTTTATTTTAAGATTGTTTGCTTTCAGCTCAGCAACTTCTGATCTCAGCTGATCATTCTCAGATACAAGACATCTTTTAAGCTTCTTGTATTTAAGTTTGATTTTGCTATAGCTTTCAAGAATTTTCGATAAACTCTCAACAAGTTCAGCTCTAGAAAGTTCAGAAAATACCTCCTCAGAATCTGATTCTGATCCAGATTCAGCAGCTTCTTCGTGGTCCTCCACGTCATCCATTAGTGCTACATTAGCACATTCATCTTCTGATTCTGATGAAGATTCAAAAGCATCTGAATCATCCCACATGGCCATTAAAAATTTCTTCTGGGTTTCTCCTTCAGAAGTTTGGGACATTCATTTTTATAGTGGCCAGGCTCCTTGCACTCATAGCACACTATATCTTTCTTTCTAGATTTCTCATGTCCAGAAGAGTCACCAGGCTGATCAGATCTTTTGAAGTTTCTGAACTTCTTTTGTTTGTGCTTCCAGAGTTGATTAATCCTCTTGGACAACAAAGACAGTTCATCTTCTTCTTCTGAAGATTCTTTAGAACTCTCTTCAATAACCTGCAAAGCTTTAGCAGATTTGTTAGATTTTAAAGCATCTGGCTTACCTTTCTTTTGAGGCTCGTCTTCCTCCAGCTCAATCTCGTGACTCCTTAAGGAACTGATCAGTTCCTCAAGAATGATCTTATTCAGATCCTTCGCAAGCTTCAGAGCTGTCACCATTGGTCTCCACCTTATTGGCAAGCTTCTGATGATCTTCTTGACATGGTCTAAAGTAGAATAGCCTTTATCCAGAACCTTCAACCCAACAGTTAGGATCTGAAATCTTGAGAACATAGTTTCTACTGATTCAGACTCCTCCATTTTGAAGGCTTTGTACTTCTGGCTGAGCGCCAGAGCCTTGGTCTCCTTTACTTGGAGTTTCCTTCATGAGTCATCTTCAAATATCCAAACATATCAAATGTTGTTTCTCTATTTGTGATCTTCTCATACTCAATATGAGATATAGCATTTAATAGAATGGTTCTTGCTTTATGATGATTCCTGAATTCTTTCTTCTGAGCTTCATTCATTGACTTTCTGTCAATCTTTTTGCCATCCCCATTAGTGGGGTGAACATAACCATCAATGACCAAATCCCAAAGGTCAGCATCATAGCCTAAAAAGAAACTTTCTATTCTATCTTTCCAGTAATCAAACTTCTCACCATCAAACATGGGAGGTTTGGTGTTGATTCTATCTCTATCTTCAAATTTGTTATTGGAAGTTGAAGTTGAAGCTTCAGCCATAATATCAAAGATAATAATCAAACCAGAGTTTTTCCCAACTGGATCTCTCTTTCACTGTTAAGTGATAGCACTACAGAGCCGGAGCTCTGATACCAACTGAAGGTGAGAAAAACACTTAGAAAGGGGGGGTTTGAATAAGGGTTTTTTAAAACAAATTGGAAGATAGAAAATAACACAGAATTTTTATCCTGGTTCGTTTGAACTCAAACTAATCCAGTCCATCCTACCAAGGTGATTTGCCTTTCTCAACAAGGACTTAATCCACTATATCAAACTTGATTACAGTGTAAACCACTAAGACAACTGTCTTAGTCTTCTCAAGAAAATCTGACCACAACTTGGTCTTCTTAAGGAAATCTTTTACAAAGATAAACTAACAATTTGTGTTTAGTGTTTTGCTTCTAACAAGCTATATCACAACAGTGATGTTTACACAAAATTAAGAACGAATATGAAAACTGTTAAGCTTGAAGAATATTTGAATGAGAGCTTGTGAGTTGATTTTCTTTCAAATGATTCGTCAGTATTCGTCAACGTTGGAAAGATGCTGAAGCTTGTTTAAATACTACTTCAAGTCCTTATCTCAAACATTATGCATTGCTGTATGTTCTGCTGTCTCTGTTGCCTTTTTGTCTTCTATTGACTTTTCCTATCCAGGAAGAGGAATGTTCAGACATGTGCTTTGTGTCTGAATTCTTGTGTCATGCATAAATGAGGAATAGTGCCGTTGGAGCAGACGTTGGGATTAGCAACAGATCTTTTCTTTGAGCTGACATCTTTTCAACTGAATAAAATATATCCTTCAAATAATACTAACATCAGATCTTCTGATGTAGTTCCTTGTTCTTCAGATCAGAGTCTTGTAGCAATAGTGCTAAAGCGTGAATGTTACAATCGGCGCAAAGTTGAATATCAGAGCCTCTGTACTTGCAGCGTGAAGTACTTCCAGAGTCTTCTGAAACAATGTTGTAGGCTCTTTACTCAAATTCTTCTTAGTTTCACTCAGAGTCATCTGTAGCAGATCAGAGTCTCTTCAGGCAGCTCTCAGAGTCTTCTAAAATGTTGCTTCTGACGCTCAGAGTCTTAACGTTCTTTTCAATTGGAGGTGTAATTTTTGCTTCCAGATGAATATATAATTTAAGATCTGAAACAAAATTACTTAAGCACAATTAGAGTATATATTTCCTTTATACAAAATTTCATTTATGTTATCATCAAAAAATGAGATATATTAAACACAAATCTGTGTTCTAACAGAATTATGATGCATAATGATGATGTAATACTATGATGTTTTGATGAATTTTCATGAATGATGGTGCAACTTTGACGATGATGTGATGATGATTATCATGACGTTTTGCGTCATGCATTCATAGCATACTTTAGGACTTCAGTCCAGTGATGATATTAGGACCTCGGTCCAGTGATGGTGTTAGGACTTCGGTCCAGTGAAGATGTTAGGACTTTGGTCCAATGATGGCTTCAATCCCATTGTGTGGATTGGGGTGTTTATAACGTGCTCCCGTTCTTGTGTAGAATCGATCCTATTGGTGAGGATCTTTGGAGGGTGATGGCCCAGTGTCCATCAACATGATGAGTTTGGTACCATATGCATGAGTCTATTTTGTTGCGTTTCATACTATGTGGTATTGCACAATTGAGTGTTAAAATGATGATTAATGATGTTGTGATTTAAGGATGTTTTGGTGATGAATGTTGATTTGATGATTTTATGACGAAGATTTATATATGTTACTATGATAGGAAGGTATGAGTATAATGCTTGGTAAATAATTATGTATGGATTTCTAAGTGAAGTAAATGATGTTAATGATGAGGTGATTTCTAAGTGAAGTGTGACAATGATGTTATTGATGATGTGATTCCTAAGTGATGTGTGACGATGATGATTATTTGGTTTGAAGATACTATGACAGTTCATATGAACTGTTGATGTTGTTGTAGTGGTATATCTTTTCTTTATATCTTGTATATTGATTCGTGATTACTCACCCTGCCTATTTGAATGTTGGCTCCACGCGGGTAACGTGCAGATTCTCAGGAATAGCTCGGAGAAGCATCAGTGATGGCCTTGGAGTTATTTATTTGTGTTTTCATTAATAGTAGAGGTTTCTTGCTCTGATATGTAATATCGGGTGGGGGAAACTCTTGAGTTAGAGTTGTGTTGTTTTTGCTAAATTCATCTAATGATTTTTCTAATACGCTGAATTATTTGATGACGACTTTTGACAGTGAGTAAAAGGTCTTGAAGGTTGATGAAATAAATAAAGTTATTTTGTGTCTATGATTCCGCTGCAAAGTCTGAATTTATTTGTTGATGTTACCAAAGAAATGATTATTATAAATGTTTGGAAACCTGTGTTACGGAGCAGGATGAATAATTATGATTTTTCTATGAAGTGTGGCACCCTTGAGTGGTAATTCTTGATTAATTTAATTTTCGTATATCACATGAAATACTTATTGGGCTAGAAGGGTGTTACAAATGACACCTCCAAGTTGAGGCTTTAGAGTTTATTAAATACACACCATGTCTGCCAGGATGTTGTAACATGTGGTTAGACATGGTGACCATTTTCATCTTTTCAGAAGGAGGGAAATCTTCTACAGAATTATTGTTTTGTTGATCATCAGAAGGATAATCACCTCCTGTATTTCTATACTCTTTCACCACATCATATTCGTTACTCATTCTTCTTAATGAAGATGATAAACACTACATAGAAGTTTTTTCTTCTCATTCTCCAGTACAACCATGATCTTCCACTGATTCTCCTCTGCCTTAATATGCTTTTCACATTTTCCACAGGTTTCCTTGTAAGACATATCCAGATCTTCATAGAAGAAATTTTCTGCACACAATTCTTCCTCATCAGCCTATCTACCAAAGAGAGCAGTCACAATATTGACAGTCTCCGAATTAGATTCATCTTCAAACTCATCATCATCAGACCATAATACAGACAACCCTTTCATTTATTTTTTTGAGAAAAGTGGGACATTCTGACTTGATATGACCAAAACCCTCACACTAATAGCATTGAATTCCTTTGCCTTGATTTGAATTCTCTTACGACCTGGAATTCTTTTGAGAGTCATTTTTATTTCTAATGTCGGATGAGATATTCTTGACACCTGATCTTCCTCTTTTGTCCATCCTTTTCATAACCTTATTGAATTGCCTCTCACGAAGCACAATAGCATTAAATATATCTTTATCTATATCTAGGTCACATTTATCCTTTAAGTCTTTAGCATTTGACACAAAATCTATGCTCTTTTTCTTTTCAGCCTTTTCACTGATTCCTAATTCAAAGGTTTGAAGAGATCCCATAAGCTCATCATTTTTCATGTTGTTTATGTCTTGAGCTTCTTCAATGGCAATCACCTTTATGTCAAATCTCTTTGGAATAGATCTAAGAATATTTCTGACCAACTTAGCTTCTGAAATCTCTCCCATAGGGCACTTGAGGCATTGGCTATCTCAAAAATATTCATGTGAAAATCATGATTACTTTCATCCTCCTTCATTTTAAGTTCTCAAACTTGGTGGTAAGAAGTTGTAGTCTTGACATCTTCACCTTAGAAGTTCCTTCATGGGTTGTCTTCAAAATCTCCCAAGCATCTTTAGCAATAATACAATTATTTATCAGCCTGAAGATGTTCTTGTTCACTCTGTTAAACAGGGCATTCAGTGCTTTGGAGTTTCCCTGAGCTAGCTTGTCATCTTCATCATCCCAGTCTTCCTCAGCCTTCAACATATCAGTAATATTACAATCCCTATCTCTAGCCATTGGTGGATCCCATCCATTGATCATATACTTCCAAGCCTTATTGTCCATAAACTTAAGAAAGGCCATCATATGTGCCTTCCTATAATCATATTTGGTTCCATCAAGGATGGGTGATCTGTTCACAAAACCTCTTTCCTTGTCCATTGCACCAGAAAGTATCTTCCTTAGATCTCACCCAGATACAAAGCAGGATGCCTGCTTTGATACCTGGAGCTAGTGGGATTATACCTAAGTGAATCGCACACTCAAAGATACAACAGAGTCACCACCGAATTTTATTTAGTCCCAAAGGACAGGGAAAATATCAATAAAACCCAAGGGAAAGAGAAACGGGAAAGGGGGTCGGTTATTCGAAAGGAAGGTACTAGCACCTTAAGCATCCGTCGTACCCGACGGGAACCATTTCGCTTACTTCTAGGCTTGGACCGGTTGCCTATCTAAAGGCTTCTAGCTAAAAAAAAGAAAAGAAAAGAAAAAAGAAAGAAAGGGAAGTGCTCGAGGAGGATTGGGGCCCTTGTGCCTACGTATCCTCATAGTGCAATGAGGAAGTCAGAGCTCCGTAGTTCATGGAACCAAGGAAAAGAAAAGGATCTGGACGGACCAAAGATACCGAAGAATGGAAGAAGACAGAGGAAGGTGGCTCGCCAGGATTTCGCAATCTTGTGCCTACGTACCCTCATAGTGCAATGAGGAAATCAGAGCGTACGTAGTTCGGGGAACTACTGTTGGGAAAGAAAAAGGAAAGAGACGGCGTCAAAGCCAAAAACCAAAGGAGAAAGCAAGACCCAACTGGGGAATGCAAGAGGAATGGTGTCAAAACCAAGAATGAAGATGAAAGAAAACTCAGCTGAGGAACAGAGGAACAAAGAAAGAACTCTGTCAGTGAATACAGAAGAAAAGCGATGACTCCATAGGGGAGAAAACAAAAGAATGGCGACGTGGCCGGGGAAAAAAGGACAAGAATCAAATATAAGATCCACAGGGGATTCGGTGCAGATATCAGATGTCTTAAGAGATGTCGAGACACTGATATCTATTTACAACACAAGGACAAACTATAATATAACTAAATATGTAGAAAATAATAGAACACACAGAGTTGTTAACCTAGTTTGGTGTACAACATCACCTACATCTAGGGGCTACCAAGCCTGGAAGGAAATCCACTATTAGTAGTATAAATTCAAATTTAAACTCCCTGTTTACAACTTCTCACTTAATACCTGCCCAGTGCAATTTCTACCTAAGACTCTCATAGGTATGAAAGACCCCTCTCACTTCCTTCCAGTCACCAATAGTAGTGATATAATTAACAATACATCAAAAGAAGTCACATTTCAAAAATAATAATTGATCTTGCTTAAAAGCTTCAATCTAGTATAACACACTCTTGCTTAAAATCTTAGAGTAGACACTTACAACTCAATAACATCAGTCCAATTCAAGCATCTAGATGATGAATGAACGGCTCAGAAACAGTCTACCTCAATGCATCACAAAAAAGTTGAGAGGTGAAAAAGGAATGAAAAAGGGTTGAACAAAAAGAATAATGATTTTCAATAACTTAGACAAAGTTGAATTCAATAGCCTTAGGAAAATCACCTACCCTTTGATTCTTGGCCAAGTTACAACCATAGCAAGCCCTTAGTGATTTATGCTCTAAAAAATTTTCAAAACATGATTGCCCAGATGATTATATGAATTGATCGAGATGTTGACTAGGTTATTGGATGAGAGTCCACTTACCACACGATTGAATTTTCAAAGATCTTCATCCCTTTTATGAAGAAGAGTGATAGGATGATTTAAGTGAAATTGTGTCATTGCTTTTGAAAGTATGATCTGATCATTGCATGAAAGAACTTTCTTCATAATCATGCTTTGATTCTAACAGGTAAATAAACACAACTTTCGCATGTGTATCCATCATTTCAACCATACATTTTCCACCAATTATTATGAAGAACATCATTGAGTTTTAACCTTTGATATAGTATTTTGTTTTAAAAGATTCATGCTCTTGATCGAGGACAAACAAGAATTAAAGTTTGGGTGAATTTGATAAAGGCCCAAATGACAGTGATTCTTTGGATGAAACTTAGCGTTTATTGCTTCAACCACTGATGTTTCAGGGAATTCTTCTTGACTTTGCATTAAAATGTATTATTCTTGAAAATTGGTTGTGAAATATACAGGAACTACTAACGAACACACCAAATGAAGCACAAAGGAATTTTTTCCCTGCAAACTTCTCTTAGCAAAGCTTGACTCGCTAAGCAAAGCCAAACAAAAGCCAACCCCTCTAATTTTTCTTGAAGTGAGATGCAGGGAAGTAGAGAAAAATGAAGTTGGCTAAGCGAGATACATCGAGATGCAGCGAAGAGAAACAAAAGAAAACTCTCAAAACTTCACTTTAAGTGAGTGGTAGCGAAGCAAGTTCCTTTAGTGAACCGTATTTCGCTAAGCGAAATAAAGTGGTTTCAAAGGGCAGTTTGAAAATACTTCAGGGTGAAGAAATGACACTTTGCTTAGGGAACCTTATTTCGCTAAGTGATGTAAATTAAGTTCAGACAATATAAAAGGAGATGAAAAACACATTTTGAGGGGTTACTTATAAGAGAGAGTACAATTTTTCGATTAATTATATTTTCAAAAATTATTACAAAGGATTACAAATGAGTTAAATAAAAATAGTTACTCGAATTTCCAAAAAGAAACCTTATTTTCCACTGCTAGACCACCATTATGGATTGATACCATGACTGCCACCAACGACCACATTCCCTCATCTTCGCGGAGCGCCAACAATGGCCTGCCAGCAACTTCCACGACCATAACCAACCATCACCAGATCTCTTTTGTCATACTCGCTGGCGTTGCCGGTCCTGCGACGTCGAATATTATAAGTCCTAAAAATATTTTTTTTTTCTCTTCATCACTTGAAATGTTAAGATATACTTCTATACTTTTGAGTTATATAAATTTTTAAGGAAATTTAAAGTTCTTTAGCTAAATTCAATTTTTTGGATAATTTTTTTTTTAGAATTTCTAAAATTATTAAAATTCAAATTATATCTAAAAAAAACTAGTCTTAAAACTCCTGCTTACTATATTAAATGTATATGCTAATATAGTTCTTATTAACATTTTAAATTTTAAAAAAGTGGATCCCTATATTTGTCTAAATTTTCAAATAATCCTATTTTTTTTTTTTAAATTACAAATTGATCTCTAAAATTTTTCAAAATTAAAAATTAATCCTTTAAATTTTTAAATTTGCAACTAGTACATGTTTTTCCAAAATCTTAATTTGACTTAAATTTTTTAAATTTATTAGATTAGTAAAAAAATAGTTATGAGGAATTTTATAACTACCTAATAAAAGAATTTAAAAATAACAAAAAAAAGTTAATTGAAGTATTTAAATTATATAAAATTACGAATTACTTAATCCAAACACAACATTTAGTTATATTTTAAGGGATGTTCTTCCTTCTTTTTTCTATACAATGCGTCATATTTGTTGTCTTATATTTCTATTGATTTTGTAAGGATACAAGAATGAATAGAAGTATGGAAGAAATAGAGATAAGGTGAAAGGGCATCGAGAACATGAATGAACACTATGATTTTAAGAGAAAAAGAAATGGCAGAATAACACTTTCAATCTAAACAGAGGGGGACTATTTTGTCCCTTTTGTAAGAAACCAACATCTCACTTTTTTTTAAAGAGCCTAAGTAGGGGATATGAGCAAGGTTTTTTTTTAGATGGTACTTAACCGTCATTAAATGTTACTATTTATTTTGTGATATTATTAATGTTGTTAAAAAAATTTTAGTGACGGTTTTTAACAGCCACTAAATATTAATGTATATTTTGTAATGTTTTTTTATTGTCGCAAAAAAATTTTAATGACGGTTTTTAACCATCATTAAATATTACTGTTTATTTTGTGACGCTTTTTAGTGTCACTAAAAATTTATTATTCATTAGTGACGGTTAAAAATTGTCGTTAATTATTAAAAAAAAATTGACATTGCTCGTCTAAAAGATTTATTGAGGTCTTTCATAGTAGATGACACCCTAAATAAAACAATATGTTGGTAGATAACACTTTATATGAAGTATTGGTAGGTTATCCAAGATCAATCGGATAAATGGTGATAGTCTTTACATTTACATGCTTATACATTTACATGCTTATAGTTAATATCTCGGATATGAATTAGATTATAGGTATGCGACAATGTAAAAAATTTTAAAAGAAAAATTTTACTGTCTATTGTGGTTATTATCTATTAAAAATATTTTAAAGTTTCACATTGATTGACATAAAGTATTAAAGTAGTTTATATAAAATTACACCCCTTATTTTATCAATTAATTTTGTAGGATTGAGTTAAACCAACCATAAATTTAACATCAGAGATTAATATTTACAGTTGTATTCAGATGATCAAATGGGACTATTCATACAATTATGGGGGCAATTATTTCATTCATTCTCAAATACTATGTTATCATATTTAGACTTGCATGAAATTGTTATGCTTTTTCAAAGATTTTAATTTGAAAAAAAGCGAATATTTCTACCATAGAAAATTGCATTATCACCTGAGATTGCTATATTGTTTTAGTACACACTAGTACAATCCATTGATGTGAACATAAATATTAATGTATATTTTGTAATGTTTTTTTACCGTTGCAAAAAATTTTTAACGACGGTTTTTAACCATCACTAAATATTAGTGTTTATTTTGTGACGCTTTTTAATGTCATTAAAAATTTATTATTCATTAGTGAAAAATTGACATTGCTCATCTAAAAGATCTATTGAGGTCTTTCATAGTAGATGACACCCTAAATAGAACAATATGTTGGTAGATAACACTTTATATGAAGTATTGGTAGGTTATCCAAGAGCAATTGGATAAATGGTGATAGTCTCTACATGCTTATAGTTAATATCACGGATATGAATTAGATTATAGGTATGCGACAATGTAAAAAATTTAAAAAAAAAATTTTAAAAGAAAAATTTTATGTCTATTTTGGTTATTATCTGTTAAAAATATTTTAAAGTTTCACATTGATTGACGATAAAGTATTAAAATAGTTTATATAAAATGACACCCCTCATCTTACCAATTAATTTTGTAGGATTGAGTTAGACCAACCATAAATTTAATATCAGAGATTAATATTTACAGTTGTATTCAGAAGATCAAATGGAACTATTCACACAATTATGGGGCAAGTGCCCTACTAATAGTTCATTCATTCTCAAATACTATGTTATCATATTTAGACTTGCATGAAATTGTTATGCTCTTTCAAAGATTTAAATTTGAAAAAAAGTGAATATTTCTACCATAGAAAATTGCATTATCACCTGAGATTGCTATATTGTTTTAGTACACACTAGTACAATCCATTGATGTGAACATAAATATTTTTTTTAAGGCAATGAAATTTCATGAACTCTTATAGATGTTAGTTTTAATATTTTATTGAATTGATTTAATTAACTAGTTACAAAAGATTATTAGAACATAAATATTTTTTTTTCTAATTGTTTTATGGTCGAAGAGTCGAAATCGCACTACTGCAAAAGAAAACAAGTGTTGGTAGGTTACTTTTCCATAATTTTTTTATTATACTATTGTGAAGCTTCATTTCATCATACTCGAGTAAAGTGATCATCTAATAAATTGGTATTTATCAATTAAGCTAAACTTTAGTAATTATTAGTATTTTTATTTCCTTATTTATATATAATCTATTAAAAAGCTATGACTTATGAGAAAAGATGGTTAACGAATTACCTAATATTCAAACCGATTCCCTCTTTATTTCTTTATACATTCTCTTGTTACACAAAGATACTACTAACATGGGCCAGTTGTTTTTACATCTCGATTTCTGATTTGAGAAACATAACCAAATGGGTAACAAAAAGCATCACTTGACCCTGCAAATTCCACCTAAAAAGCAACGTAGTGTTTACCACTTCCCTTCTGTCTCTCTCTGTGTTATGCTACTTCCTTTTTTTCTACAAACAAATTTGGTTCACTCTTTGTCCCTTTGTCAAGTCTTCTCATCCACCACTTTCTCTTTTGACCAAACCCTTTATTTTTCCCCCTCATTGGTCTATGAGAGATTCTCATACAATCTTCTTTCTGTTCATGCTTTGTCTCATCTCACAACCCTTAATTAACCACCACCACAAATACATTGATCATAATGGTAGGCCTCTACTCAACCTTTAATTTTTTTTAGTTGATAAGCATGTTTTCTTCTAAAATTATATATATAATAAAGATTATACAGAAACGGAAACAGAAAAGTGTTCAACAGAAAAGTGTTCAGTTATTTATTTTTAGATGACAAAACTAATCATTTAAAAATTTTGATGTCGTAATTTTTTTATATTGTAACGAATTGTAGCCAAATATATCTGATACAACTTCAATTGTGATTGCGCTACTATTCTTAAAAACAAAAAAAATTATGATGCGTCGCCACCAAGGTCATTAAACCACCTCCATCACCATTAATGGGAATGATTCATTTCACTTTATTTCCATGTGTGCATGTCTCATGCACGTATATAATTTGCAATATGTCATGATGAGTGTCTCAAGTATACAAAGAGTAACTTGATTTTGGGTCAATTTTGGCTTTTAGATTGTTTAATGTCTCATATGCATTTTATTGTGATTAATCCTACTTAAGAGTGTCCTCAAAATACAAATAAATATTGTGGTTAAGAATTGAACTCTGTTTCAATAACTTACACTCATCTATCTTAACTAATTGAACTATCGCCTCTATTCTGAAGAATAAGATATTAAATTAGTTTTAATTCTAGTATATCCTTTTTTCATTTTAACTTTAGTAACTTTTTGTCCTTCAATCGATTTATCTATATATATATATATATATATATATATATATACTCTTGCTATCCAACTCTCCACCTAAGTCCCTAACAAACATTCTCACTCCGTCTTCAAATATCTCTTTCCCTTTCCCAAACCAAACCAACACTTTTTTTCCAACTTATAATTCTCCTATAGCTCCTCAAAATGTCAATCAAAAGCAAAAGAGTATGCTTTAGTCCTAATGTCAATGACATACCAACAATCTTCCTCAAGAAAAGAGAATTCGGAAGAGAAAATTTCAAGTTCACAACAGAATCAAAATTGTCATCACCACTGAAATTCTTAGTGCAGCTAGGAACAAAGGTTGCAAGTTCTATAAAAAGTGTTTCCATGAAAAGAAGATCTTCTAGGAAGGTTTCTTCTTCATCTACTTTGGTAAGGTCACGATCCATTTCAGACCTTACAGATTCACATAGAGCTGAAACTGTTGAAGATTGTATTGAGTTTTTGCATTCTTCTTCATCTAGGGAGAGACCAAGTTTCAGTTGAATATTGTTTGAGATTTTGTATCTTTAGAGAAAAAGTGTATGGTTCAATGTTTATTAATTTGGATTAACATGTTTTAGGTTAGTTGATTAATATAGTTTGAGTTGCAAATTGTATTGGTGCATTTAATAGAATACAATTCTTCATGTTTTGAGGAGTTCAAAGAAGAACTTTGTTAAATTTAAAGTTGAAATTACATGCAACCCAATACGATGAAATTTGCCACTCAACTTTAAATGAATTTCAATTATCTAACGAAGTGAAAGTGTTTAGGAATTTGTGTTGAAGATTTTTTTTTAAAAATAGGCGTGTTAAAAAATATGTTATGATGTCATATTGTATATTATAGTTAATTTAAACAAGTGAGATTCAACTTACTTAAATTTTTTTAATTTACTTTAAATCATAATTTTTAAATAAAATTTAATTGAATAATTACTTAAACAAAAATATTAAATTAATAATTAAATTTAATTTAATTTAAAGACTATGATTTAAATTAAATTAAATAAATTTGCTTTTGGAATAAGTTGAACACTACTAAGTATATTTACAAAATCTATAAATTGATAGTTAGTTGAAATTAGGTTTTATTTTATATAGAGATAGTTTAGGTTTTCTATAAGTTTATTTATTTAAAATAATATTGTTAAAATTTGCGAATAATTATTCAGAGTATAAATACATCAAAAGAATTTAATGTATGGAGACAAAAATTAATGACAATAAAAAATTGACATTTAATAAAAATAATTTTTTTTTGCAATAAGGCACCAATTTTAATAAAAAAATTGACATTCGACAAAAATAATTATTTGTGTAATAAGACACCAATTTAATTTAGTAGAAGAAGATAAAGTACAGACAATAAACACAATAACTTGTTTATCAAATTCGATCAAACGATCAACTATAGGAAAGTGATTAGCTCTTCGATACTATACTTCCAAGATTTATTAAAAAAGATTACAAATGAGTTACAAGAAAATAGTGACCCAAGTTTTCAAGATAAACCCTATTTCTATCCAAGTGTTTCATAATCTCTTCAACTCTATTTATGAATCTCACAAACCCAAAGTATTTAGAAATATATCTCAATCTCCTTAGATACTCCTAAAAGTTTCCCCCAACTTTTGCTTCCCTAAGTTTTCCCCTATGATTCTTGTGAGATATTGGATCGAACTCTAGTATGATCGAAGGTAGCTTATTGGTTCGTCAGTTCGACAGATGTTTAGCATGCAATCGAAGGTCGTTCACATGCTGTTGTCGAAGTAGTGCATGTTGTAGTCGAAGTAGGATCAAACATACAGTTGTCGAAAATGCTAGATTTGTTAGCATGACGAACTGAACTTGTTTGTTATATCTAATTGTTTAAGTTAGCTTGTAATGGATAATTGTTAAAAATCCCATTAGTTTAGTATGTTAGGTTTTATTATAAATAGCAAACTAGTCTCTAATCTTAAGTGTGACAAATCCTAATTACGATGAGAGGGTTATTTGTTATTCTTGAGTACTTATAATCAAATTTAAAGAGAAAATAAAGAATAAAAGTTATAACAAATTCTTGTTGTTGTTCTTCTTTTACCATTTTTGCTACCCTTGTGTGTTTCTTGATCATAAAGAAACATTTTATAAATTATTTACAAGACATCATATTTCACAAGAAATTGGTGCGGTGAAGATGAAAGCCCTACTAGTTCAGCAGGGTTGTTTGGAAGCGTTAAAGAGAGCTGCAGCCAACGGAAAAACAAAGAACGAGTATGGTAGAGAAAGCCCACATCGTCATCTTATTGAGTCTTGGTGATAAGGTTCTATGACAGGTTTCAAAGGAGACGACGACGCCGAGGTTATGGGTGAAACGCGAACGTTTGTACATGACCAAATCGTTGGTCAATTGCCTCTACCTAAAACAAGCTATGTATTCATTTAAGATGAGTGAAGACAAAGTTTTAGTTGAGCAGTTGGGTATGTTCAACAAGATTATTCTTGATCTTGAAAATATCGATGTCAAGATTAATGATGAATATCAAGCGATGTTGTTGTTGTGTGTTTTGCCCAGATCACATGCTCACTTCAAATAAACTCTCTTGTATGAAAGAGAGTCTCTGACCTTTGAAGAAGTTCAGTCAACACTGTATTAGAAGGATTTGAACGAATGAAAGGAGCATAAGCCATCTTCGACTAGTGAAGGCCTGTCGGTCAAGGCAAAACTCACAAAGAGAGATGACAAGTTCGATAAGAAAAAGGGTAAAAATCAGTAAAAGTCTTATAGTGGTGATGCATCTGGCATTCGATGTTATCACTGTAAGAAGAAGGGTCATACAAGAAAAGTGTTCCTTGAACGCCTGAACAATCATGGTGGAAAGGATAATGGTAATGCAACCATTGTGCAAGACGATCATGAATTATCTGATATCCTTGTGGTTTCAAGCAACAACTCAAGAAAGGAGTGGATTATGGATTTAGGTTGCACTTGGAACATGACTCCAAACAAAGACGTGTTTGAGGAATTATGTGATCCAGATGATGGATCAGTACTACTGAGAAGCTACAAAGCTTGCAAAATTGCAGGTATTAGATATGTGAGATTTAAGCTCCATGATGAGTCAATAAGACTATTGGTTGAAGTCAGGTATGTACCTGATTTGAAGATAAATTTGATTTCTCTTGGTGAATTCGACAAGAAGGGATATGTTTTTCAAGGAGAGAAAAGTATCCTAAGAGTCATGAAAGGGTCGAAGGAAATCTTGAGAGGCATGAAGAAATAAGACTTATATACCCTTGAGGCTGAAGTTGTAAGTGGTTCGACAAATGTTGCATCCATAAAACCTTTGTCGAAGACATAAATTTGGCACATGAGATTAAACCATATTAATGAAAGTGGTCTGGTCGAATTGGGGAAACAAAATCTGCTTAGTGGAGAAAAAGTTGAAAAACTAAATTTTGTGAACCCTGTGTACTTGGAAAACCTTGCAGAGTGAAGTTCAACAAAGGCAAATAAAGAACACATGGATCCCTTGATTACATCCATGCTGATCTTTGGGGGCCTGCAAGATATCCATCATATTCAGGCGCAAGGTATTTTCTATCCATAGTTTATGATTATTCCAGAAAGTTATGGATATTCATCCAGAAGACTAAGGATGGAACTTTTAAGAATTTCAAAGGTTGGAAGACTCTGGTTGAAAATCAGACTGGCAGAAAGGTCAAGAGGTTGAGAATTGACGATAGCCTTAAATTTTGCAATGAGGCGTTCGACAACTTTTGTGTTGCCTCAGATATTGCAAGGCACAAAACTATTGCAGGTACTCCATAACAAAATGGTTTGGCAGAACGGTTTAATCGAACTAATTTGGAAAGAGTTAGATGTATGTTGACTAGTGATGGGTTAAAAAAGGTGTTTGGGGCTGAGGCTATTTCGACAACAACATATCTGATAAATAGATGTCCTTTGACTGTGTTAGATATGAAGACACCTGAAGAAGTTTAGTCAGGACATCCACCAGATCTCGATAAATTGAGAGTATTTGGCTGCATGGCCTATGCTCATATTAGGCAAGACAAGGTCGAACCTAGAGCTCAGAAATGCATGTTCATGGGATACCCTAAAGAAGTTAAAGCTTATAGGCTATGGTGCCTAGAGCCAGGTCACAGGAGGTGTATCACCAATCGAGATGTAATTTTCAATGAAGCTGAGATGGCCTTCAAGAAAACTGATGATGCTGACGAAGAGCTAGAATAGTGAGAGATTCATGTTGAGGTGGAGCATGTTGATGCTGAATTGCGTATCCTAGATGAAATCGAAGGATATGTCGACTCTGATTATGCAGGTTGTATGGATTCGAGAAAATTTATTTCTGGATATGTGTTCACTATGTTTGACACAACAATTGTAACACCCCAATCTAACCCGGCGAATAATTAAGGAAAGCAGAATCAGAGTGCAATAAATTTTGTAAACATGACGGTCGTAAGGGGCTGTCACGACCGTGACGGTCATGACGATCATAAGGAAGTTGTGACGACCGTCACATCAACAAATTCTGGGCGTTACAATTTTAACTCACAGAAACATACATTTCACAATTCCATTAAACAACATGCATTTAGTAATGATACATAACACAGAAGCTTGGATGAACATGCAACAATAACTTGATTAACATTTTGATTACAAGGCATCTTATTAATTTGCAGCGGAATATAAAACATTTCCAACATTTAGCATGATTAAAGCAAGACCATGAAACTTGCAACAAAACTTCATTAAAATTCAGCAAGTAATTATCTTGCATCAATTCAACATAAACAACGAGTTTCAACCATAAAAATCAGCACTACTAATTCATCGGTATAGTGCATCTAACCAACATTTGGCACTTAACATCAGCCATCAATTTAATGAAAAATACTTGATAAAATTCAGCAACAAGGAATTCAATTAAAACAAAGACATTAATCGTTCATCCCCCCCAGAGTGCTACGTATCAGAGCGACCAACGACCTTAAACATAAAGCGACACTTTCTTCCGAGTTACCTGCAAATTACCACTAACGGAGGTAACATACAACGTAAAGGGTGAGATATCAACAATATAACATAAGGCATGATAAAAGTCATGTCAGAATATTATCACAACATTATAATTCCAGCAGTTCGCATAAATATTAGTAATAATAAACTACAACCACTCTTTATTCATAACCATAACAATTATCATCATATCTCAGCAACTCATCAAAACAACTCAACAACGCAACTCAATAATGCGACTCAACAATGCAACTCAACTGTGCGACTCAACAATGCAACTCAACTGTGCATATGCATGTGGTATCATTGGGGGCCAACACCCCAAAACTCGAGATAGGAGCCAACACTCCAAAACCCATTTAGGAGCCAACACTCCAAAACCCATTTAGGAGCCAACACTCCAAAACTCGGGATAGGAGCCAACACTCCAAAACCCATTTAGGAGCCAACACTCCAAAACTCGGGATAAGAGCCAACACTCCAAAACCCATTTAGGAGCATACAATCCAAATAATTCGGGAGACAACTCTCCATAATAATTCGGGAGACTCACTCCACTATCATTTTATTTTGTCATTAAAGACACAACCGTCGCCAATCCAGGCCAAATGATATGCTATGAGATGCAACTATTATGGATTATAACACAACAACAACAACTGTGCAACAACCGTGCAACAAGGCATCACGCCTACAACCAATTATCCATAACAGAAACATCACATTTCGCATACATCATGTACTCACCACTTCAACCTGTTCATATCAGAGAACTACCAACCGTATCGTTCCTACAAATAAGACTCTAACACATTTTCGCAGAGAATAATTAAAAACAACCTCGTCTCTACAATTGAGAACTCAACAACATTTTCATGTCAGAGAACAACTGACAACATCATTACTACGAATAAGAACTCAACACATTTTCATATACCTTCATACGGGTAATATAACTACAACTTATCCATATAATCCAAGGAGAATATTATAGTAATATTTTCTCAACAGTGACATAACAACTTCATATGCATCAAGTATTCATCATTTCAATCTGTTCATATAGGGGAACAATAACAACATACTTTTGACAATTAAGAATTCAGCACATTATCGTAAGAACAACATTATAACTTTTACTCACTAAATTAATTATAGTTCCTGAAAAGGTTCGTTAACTACGGGGCAACTAATCTTGCCTCATTAAGGGCAACCATACAACATCGTACAACACTGACGATATAACACATTCATTCCTACACAGAAAAACCTCGTCCCTAACATTTATCGGGTAACGGGAACTATATATATGATTCGATTCCCTACCTGAAGTCGATCAAGTAAGAGCATAATAACAACCTTTTCTCAACAAATGGGAAATTAGCGCGTGTCGGCGCCGATTCCCAACATTACTACATAAACTAATGACATAAACACTAATGCAGGCGTAGACAAACATTAACCCTTAATATTTCTCAACCTACGGGAACATTTACCCTTAATATTGCTCAACCTACGGGAACATTACTACGAGAACTTTACCACGGGACATTTCCACGGGAATATCACTACGGGGACATTACTACGGGAACATTTCCACGAGAATATTACTACGAGAACATTACTACGGGAATGTTACTACGGAAACATTAACCCTTAATATTTCTTCAACTTACGGGAACATTACTACAGGAATATTACTACGGGAATGTTACTACGGGAACATTACTACAGAAATATTACTACGAGAATGTTACTACGGAAACATTAACCCTTAATATTTATCAATATTTATCGATCTACAGGAACATTAATCCTATGATTTAATTCCCTACATGAAATCCATCATACCCACAATTATAGAATTGAACCCCACCCTTACCTTTGGATTGAGGACAACTCTAAACTTGCGGTTCCGGTTTGCTCTCCGACGACTTTTCTGCAACTATCTTCCAATTTCACTGATGGACAATTCTTCTGTTCTTACTTTCTCCACAGTCACGTTCCTTTTTCCTTCTCTTCAACCTTTTTCCTCAATATTGATTTTCTGAGCAGTTTATCATTCTTTTCTTCTTTCTCCCACAACTTCTCTAATAACTCCCTAATTCCCATTATTCCATCCACTAATAATAATAATAATAATAATAATAATAATAATAATATATTACTACTAGTTATTAAATTATCATTATTATTAATTATATTATATTATTATCAAACTCAATGATTTATTAAATGGTTTCCTATACTTTAAGGACACCCACCAACGCTCTCAGACACACTCCCACATAAAGGCACACCAACAATTCATAAATAATTTAATTAAAATGAACGGGCGTTACAACAATCAGTTGGAAAGAAATACTTCAGAAGGTTGTTTCCTTATCAACCACTGAATCAGAATAGATCGCCCTAACTGAAGTTGTAAAGGAATCGTTGTGGCTTGAAGGTTATGCTAAAGAGCTGAAACTTCAAGGTCGAGTTATCACTGTTAAATGTGATAGTCAAAGTGCAATAAACTTATCAAAGAATTCAGCCATTGCTCCACTTTTTGGGACAAACCCTAATGAAATGACCAGTTTTCTAATAAGTGAAACATTTTACCCTTGAATTGTTAAACCTCTTTGATTTGGAAATCCCTCCACATTCACTCCCTCTTCTTGAGACACTCAAGCCTTCACAATTATTGTCAATCTTTAAATATTTCCCCTTTGAAAATTCTTTGGATCTCACAGTTGTCTAAACTTCATCAAACGTAATAGTACATTCCTTACCATAAATAAGGGTATCCTTAAAGTGCTCAAAAGATTTGAATAATTAGCTCAACAGGAGTAGAGATTTGTCATTGTGTTTAATCTTCACCTCAATGTTCTCAAGATCATCAATATTCTTGTGAAATTTTGTCAACGGCTCCACTATGTATTAGTTCTTTATCATTTGTAATGATTAGAGTTGTTGTTTTCAATACACTTCTCTTAAGTTAAGATTGTTTTCACCTTCACTTTCCACAACCTAAAATGGTTGTCTCTAGAAAACCTTTCGATCTTTCATTTAGAACACATGGTGCTTACTTAACAAAATCTATTTGTTCTATGGTGAACGCTGCTTATGTAAAAATTGGTATATTAAATTAACAACACTTATGAATAATTATTCAAATTTTAAACACATCAAAAAATTTGATGTGTGGGACAAAGAACAATGACAAATAAAATAAATGGCATTCAACAAAAATAACTCTTTGTGCAATAAGACACCAATTTAATTTGACGGAAAATATAAAGTAAATATAATAAAGACAATAACTTGTTTATCCTTTTTGATCAAACGATCTACTATGGAGAGAGGATATCTCTCTAATTCACTATTCTTTCAAGAGTTGTTACTAAATATTACAAATGAGTTATAAGAAAATAATCACTCAAGTTCTAAAGAACCAACCCTATTTTTACTAAGTGTCAATCTTTTCAAACTCTCTAAATATGAATCATATAAGTCCAAGGTATTTATAAGTGCTTCTCAATCCCCTTAAAAATCTCTAATTCTTGTCCCTTTAAGTTTTCCCTTAAAGTTTCCAAACTTTTCTCTATGTCTTTAACTCTTAAATTCTAAAAATTGTGATAACAAACCTACAAAAGATACATATTTATAATTGTTAAAACACAACCGATTTATAACAAATTCAAGACATAAGCATAAATAAACAAATTTTTGAACTAAAACAACAAATTAAAGTGCAATACGTGAACCGAGAAAATTGTATTATACCTTCCACGAACTAAATCGCCTGCCAAATCAAATCTATTTCTAATATTTCTACAATTTTTAAAATATATTTTCTTTCATTTTATCACTTAAAAATTTAATACACGTTTCAAAAAAATTAGATCACATACTATTAAAAAAAACATTTTAAGTTATCAAACCGGCCTAAATAAATAAATATTAGTAATATTATTTTGTTATATCATATTTTTTATTTTAAATTAATTTGGAAATTTATTATCTTTTTCAATAAATTAAATCAACTTTTTTTTTTCCATATATAAATGTGTAATAATCAGAAACATTAGTTCTCGTGTATGTGTTGGCATATTAATATTCTATTCTTTCCAACAGTTAAAATCCACTGTCAAGCGTATCCTGCAAATCAGAGAATATCCCTATTGATATCAGCTTTACTATAATCCCTTTGACCAATGCATCAGAAATAAAAGTACTTCTAGAAATCTATGTTTGATTCCATATACTATATATCTTCCATAGTGCATTATTCTTGAAAAATTATATTTAATCACAAATTATAGATTTTTAAAAAAAAATAGGATATATTTTTAAATAAAATACTAAAATAATTGGATTTTTTAAAAATTATCAAACTAACTTACTTTATACATGCATGTGTCATATGATATAGCGACAATATTAAAAATAAAAATAAATTGAACTGATGCGTCATATCATATGACAATACTATTCAAAAAAATTTAGAGGAAAAGTCATATGAAATAGTGCCTCATTTCAAATATGATTTAAAAAAAGAAAAAAAAATATTGAACAGTTGCGCCATATCATATGACTCCTCTTTTGAAATTTTTTAAAATGATATCGTTATATAATATGACATATCAGTTCAATTTATTTGTATTTTCAATGCTGCCGTCGTATCATATTGCGCATGCATGTTAAAAGTAAGTTAGTTTGATAATTTTTAAAAAATTTAGCTATTTTAATATTTTATTTAAAAATATGTGTTATTTCAAAAAAAATTTTTTTCTAAATTATAGCATAATTGTTGAACAAATACTATAAAATATATGTAAAATTTAAAAACATGGTGTTTAAATTTTGTTATATTGTTCCAAACCCTGTTGAAAAAGTGAACAAAAGAATTGACCCAAGAATTGTTTCCTGATGAAACAACATATCTATCTATGTTGTCCTTTCTTTATGTTTTGTCTTAGTTTGCTTTTGTTGAAAGAATTTAACTAAAGCATCAGTAACATCACTGTCAACCCTTAGTAACAGTTACAAATAACCTTGGATATTGTTTTTCATTCGCATGAAAAACCGTGCTTAAAAAGATTGGCGATGCAAGCGATGATGGTGCATCCAAGAAGAAAACAATTTTTAAAGTTCACACGTATGTTATTATAGTTGATAATTATTATCTCTATTAATCATATAAAACAAAAATTTTAGACGGCATTATGAATAAACAGTGCATGGCATGATCAAGAATTCAATAAGATGTTATTTTCAATGGTTAATGCGAATATATATGTGTCCCCTACCTAGGAACTTTATGTGTAGTGGATTTGAGTGATCATGAGAATCATGCTTACTAAGATTCCTGCAATCTAGAATGGGATTATACAATTTACAAACTCAAATAAGAATGGACTGTGTAATCTTATAAGGTTTCGAGATAAAAATTTATTTCTAATTATATAAAATTGATTCAGATTAAAGTGGGTTGAAACTAAAGTAGATAAATTTTAATACAAAATATTAGATTAATTATTTAATTCATTAAATATAAATTTACATAATTAATATTAATTATTGATGAATTATTTGATTGAGATTTATGTTAGAACTATAATAAATTATTATGAATCGGACCATTTAGTTAAATCTAATGAAAAATCTATGTCCTTACCCGTTTAACTATTTAATTGTCCCATTAAATCATTAACATACTCTGAAACACTAGACGACAGTAATAATAATAACTCTTTCATTTTTGTTCTCTTAATATTGATATTTCAAATTCTAAAACATCTTGGGTTTGTGTGATTATTATATTGAGAGTTGTAGAGGTTGAGAAACACTTGAGTAGAAAATAAGATATGTTCTTGGAAATTTGGAAAAATATTTTCTTGTAACTTATTAGTAATCTTTTGTAACAACTTTTAGAGTATAGTGAATTGGAGATTTGTTATCTCCCCTAAAAGTAGATCATTTGATCGAATCGGGTATACAAACCTTTTGTGTTTCTTGTTAAATATAATTCATAGTGTAAACAGATTTGATTTGATTTGATATTGTTGCGGTGGTAATATGATATCAAACTATTAATTAGTTTGAATCACAATTCTTAATTCACAACCGCTCTTTGATTTATCTGAAGGAAAAGGTCAAAAGAGGGAAAACATATTTTTGCATCGTAAACACAATGCGGAGAGAGACCTAGGTAAGGGGTTGGTTAAGCTTAGGGAAGGTACTAGCACCCTAAACTTCTGTAGTACTCTACAGGAACCTTTTGTTTATTGTATGCCTTTTTTATTTTTATTTATTATCTGCTTTATATATATTGAGCTAAGGGATAGAGTGACCTAAAGACCTAAGGGTTAGTCCTAAGTTTACTCGGCAAGACGTCGCATCTTGTGCCTACGTATCCTGGATAGGGAATGGAATCAGAGTAATCGTAGTTCCCCTAATTAGGGAGGTTAGAAACTTCTTGACTGTGGTCAAGGTTTCAAGGGGAGTAAGCATATCTTAAGGACACGCCTACGTGGAGTTTTGAAACTCCTATTTCTACGTTGAAATGTTAATTGAAAATTTAGGGTTAAATTAGGGATTCCACAGTGGGAAAACCTAAACAGAGCACGGCGGCTCTTTGACCTAAAAGCTAGGGTAAAGGGCAATTTTGTCCACGGCGGGACACCTAAGCTAATTAGGGTTTTGAAATGGTTGAAACTAGGGTTATTGACTCGGCGGTCAAACTGTTAATCCTAATTTCTTCGGAAGGCGATAAACGGTAAAAATCATGCAAACAGACAAATATATCATAACGGCATAATTAAGGTGCGGAAAGTAAAGAAACACGAAAATTACAAATCCCAAAACAAATGCGAAAATAAAAAAAATAACCGCGATCATGGCCTCGCATAAATTACATCCATGCCACACAAAAAAATAGTACGAATAAATGAAACGACAATAAGCTGCAACGACAAACTCCTAAAGGTTAAACGAAAACAAAACGGCTATATCAGCTTTATTTTTCTGAATTTTTATTAAAAAGAACAGTTAATTGCTTTTGTATTTACAAGAAAAATAATTTTTACGGTTTTAATATTTTTATTAAGAAAGAAAAAAATTATTCTAATTTAATTAAAGAAAACTTGTTTTAATTTTATCATACTTAATTAAAAATGTTTTATGTTAATGGAAAAAGAAATTTTAATTTTAATGTTTTTATCTACACGATGCTTTTAAATTAATAAAAAATGTCTTAATTAAAAAATCAACTCTTATGGAAAAAAATGCTTTAATGTTGTTTATTAAAGACTTGGTTTTAAATTTAGAAGTGATTTTAAAATTTAAAAAGGTATAGTCTAAATTTGGAAAAATATATATTTTTTTTAAAATTTTAATTTTAGAATTTTTTTTAATAAAGCTTTGATTTACATTAAATTGGAATAATAAAACAAAATTGATTTACATCCCATTTTAATAAAACTTTGACTAACATTAAGCTCTACTAAAAAACTTTTAATTTACATTAAATTTTAATAAAAATTTTGATTTGCATTAAGTTTTAATAAACGTGTTAATGAGAAATTTAAACTACATTAAGTTTAGTTTTTTTAATATTTTTTTTTTATATTTTGAAAAGAAATAGTTTTTAATTTAGAAAAGTTTTTTTTTCTTTAATGCAAATGTATTAAAAAGTATATCTTCTTAAAAAAAGTTCCTTTTAATGTTTTTATAAAAAAAAAAAAGAGTTAAATTTTATTTTTTAAAGAATAGAGTTTTTAATTTTTATTTTAAAGGAAAAAAAGTTTTAAATTTCATGTTTTAAATTAGGAAAATATTCTTTTTAAATTGTGTTTTAATTTTTTGTAGAAAATATTTTGATTTAGATAATGTTCTAATTTTCAAATTTTATTAAGAAAATGTTTTAATTTAAAAAATGTTTTAATTTTCAAATTTTATTAAGAAAATATTTTAATTTAAATAATAAAAAATGTTTTAATTTTCAAAACACAAAAAAAAAATGATTTAAATCTTTTCTAACAAATGAGTTTTAATTTGAGATTTTTTCTTAAAATGGGAATTACAAAATTTGATCCTAAATCTAAAAAAATTTAAGTTTATGTTTATTTCTTTTAGAAAAGAAATGTTTAACCTTTAAGTTTCAATAAAGAAACTTTAACACAAAGTTAAATTAATATTAAATTACAAATTAATAACAAATCTGATAATAATAAATGACAATAAAAAAAATAATAGAAGAAAGAAAACCAGAAAACCAAAGGCCAACATAACGATGTGTCTGTTCACATTTTCATTCGTTGGGTTTTTCTTTTGAAGTAACCTTCTTTCTCTCCTTCACATGTCGCCATTAGATGATTTTTGGGAGCTTTTCTTCCCTTTCTTGCGCCTGCATGTCGCTTCTCCGTCCTCTTCTTCCTCAATCCAACCTGAAACACAAAACAAAAAAAGAAAATTTATCATGATGGGTGGTTACGTTTCGCGGTTACTTACGAGGATGGCCGGTGAGGACTTCTGAGGCCGTCGCTGGTGGTAGTGAGGTCGAGCTTCACGGCCGCCGCGAGTTCGTCCTCTGTTTGCGATTTGAACACGTGAGGGTTCCAGATTCTTTTTTCTCAATGACGCTTTTCTTCTTCTTCTTTCTGGTGATGATGAAAGCTCGTTGAGTTTTCTGAACCTCTTCTCGGGCCTTTGCGGCGCCGTTTCTTTTGTTCCGTCTAGGGTTCTTTGAATTCCTTTCAAGATTTTCTCTGAAGAACCCTCGTGGTTCTCTGAATCTTTCGCCCTTTCTATGACCTAAAGGTGATTTTTATATATTTTGCGGGCTTGTGAAATAGTTGTAGATTGGTTGCGATTTGGACGGTTCTAATGTTGAACACTTTTTGCGGGATTGTTGGCTTGACTGTTGCGAACATATTGTTGCTTTGCATTTTTGGTTTTGTGTGATTTAACCGTGATTTTATTGCTACGATTTCGAGATTTTCCAGGAACTTCTTCAGGCTTCGTAGTTTTGACTTGTTGATGGTTTGTTGCAGAATCGCTGCGTTTTCGCGGCTGAATGTTTGACTGGATTTACTAGCTTGTGGCCCCTTGTTCGTTGAACCGGTTTGTGGGACTGAACTGGTTTTGAACTGGTTTTCTTAAATCGGTTTTGAACTGGTTTTCTTGAACTGAATTTATTTGTTTGAACTGGTTGGATTTTTGTTGAAATTGATTTTTCAGGAAGATTGTCGTTAAGGCCTCGTTTGGGCAAACCGTCATCCTGAACAAAATCACTTTTCTCAAACCGACTTTTCAAATAATCACTTTTTAGTATAATCTCTTTTTGGCCAAACAGCTTATTTCAAAAACAATTTTCCTCTTCTCTTTCTCGGTAGCCTTCGATAAGAACAGATAACTGCCGGATAGCATTGGCCGAGAATCGAACCCGATGATGATACCACTCTGAGGGTATCAAAACTAACCGATTCAAGTTTAATATTGTTTTTTGTCTTGTTTTGCAGGTATGGAAGAATCGGAAAAGATCGGAAGAAGTTTAGGATTAGGAACTTAGAAACACGTTTAGGAAAAAATGTAATTTTTATTTTTTGTAATTTTATTTGTATATGTTTTTTTTAAAGAATTATCATTATTAATAAAAATTCTTTATTTTGTGAAAACATTATTATTATGCTTTTTGTTATGCAAAAATAAAAATGAAAACCATTATATATGTTTTTATTTGAAATATAAAATGAAAACAAATATTAAAAATGCACATAAAATTATTTAAAAGAATTTAAAATAAAAATGTGAACAATGAAATAGAGTTATAAAAAATGAAGTCATATATTTTTTTAAAAACATGAAATGAAAATAAAACTTAAAATGAGATGAGTTATTTTAAAATGAAATGAAAATAAAATAGAATTAAATGAAATTAATTTAAAATAAAATGGAAGTACAAGGCAATATGATTAATTTAAAAAGTACAAATGAAACGAAACTTCAAATTTTTTTTATTTTTTATTAATTCCTAATTTTCTTCGATTCATCCGACTAATCCGTTTTCAATACCATTTTCGATTAAAACCTCCCAACCAGATCAAACAACCCAAAGTTTCTGGTTACAACCCAAAATTCACCTTGACGGCCGACCGCGAACAAATGACCTTTTTGCCCTTTGGGATTTTTCTGCAAAAACCAACAAACTGCACAACCTGTTAGTGGTTAGTTAAAATGCGATGCGAAATGCGAAATGATTCGACTAAATCTCAGGGCAAAATTTGGGGTATTACAGTTGCCCCTATTTAAATGGCTTCACCGGATGATTTGAGTGACAGAGGCTCGAGAAATCATGGTGGAGGAATTTAAATATAGATAACCGAAAATTTTGCCCTTAGATGCAGTGATATGCGATGCTATGGACAAAACGAATCAAGGGATAATGCTAACAATGCCATGAATATAGTATGATGCGTATGATGGACTCGTAAATGCAAATATGCAGACGACACGACGACACAGGGGAGAGACACGACGGGCGAACCACACTGGGGAATACGACGCGCTGAGAAATAGCACGACACTGGGAATTCTAGCAATGATGGTCAACTGGTACGAACACGACCAATTACCACTTTTAGAGAAGGAATGGTAAGAACGGATCCTCAACGGAGATGGCACCGATGAGATGGCCTCCACTGGGGAATATATAAAAGTAAAACTGGATCTGCACGACTGTAGGATCGATTAACAGAATGCTGGAGCATTGAGCAAAGAATAACATCTGAGCTTCTATAAACTTTCCCTCATGACAGGATCAAACGGAATTTAGGAATCCGTAGAGATATACAGGGTAATACCCGCTGTATGCCAAAATAAATGGTCTTAAATGGGAAACGCCCTGATAAGCTTTCTCGAGAGAGAACTGCCACTCATTGTTGGAAGGGACTTATATGCCAAACTGGATAAGCTTTCAAATAATAGATTGATTGATAATATAAATTTCTTCACGTCTCAAGTCTGTGCTCCCCGGACATGATTCGGTTTCTTCTTTTGCTAAAGGATAAACTAAACGTCTTCATCATTCAAGATCGGTGCTCTCCCGAATATGATTCGGCTCCTTCTTTTACTAAAGGGTAAACGAACTTCTTCATATTTCAAGATATGTGCTCTCCTGAATATGATTTTGTTCCTTCTTTTACTAAAGGGTAAACGAACTTCTCCATACTTCAAGATCTGTACTCTCCTGAATATGATTCCGCTCCTTCTTTTACTAAAGGGTAAACGAACTTCTTCATACTTCAAGATCTGTGCTCTCTTGAATATGATTCCGCTCAAACCTCCCACTTCTTTAAAATGATACGGGAAATGGAAACCAAACTGCTCGCTGGAGATGGCCATTTGCTGCAAGTCATAATGAAGGTAGGATAAGCTTCTCGGGCGAGAAATGCCGCTTATTTGCAAGAGTGGCAATAATAAGCTTCTCGGGTGAGAACTGCTTGTAGAGGTGGTAACAGGTAATATAAATTGTAAAGAAAGTCGTGATGATGGCAAACATCTAGATCACGGAGTGATAATAGGTAACATAAATTGTAAAGAAGGTCGTGAGGATGGCAAACATCTAGATCACTGTAATATAAATTGTCAAGAATTTTGTGATGATGACAAACATCTAGATCACTGTAGTAACATGTAATTTAAATTGTAAAGAAGGTTGTGATGATGGCAAACATCGAGATCACTAAGTAGTAACAGCTAATGTAAATTGTCAAGAAAGTCGTGATGATGACAAACATCTAGATCACCGAGGGTAATGTAAATTGTAAAGAATGTTATGATGATGGCAAACATCTAGATCACTGTAATGTAATAATGAGCTCCTTGTATAAGAAGATCAATTGTAGAGTGTATTGTAAAGTGTAAGGTAGGTGATAAGCTCCTTGGCTGGGAACTGTTGCTTGTCTATTGTGCAATGTAGTGATAAGCTTCTCAGGCGAGAACTGTCGCATATCTGCAAAGGATTGTAAATGCTTTTCTTGAGAGATAGTGCAAAATAAATGCACATCCAGGTATGTTCGGTGACCGACGGGACCGAAGTTCGATCTAGAATTGGGATACAAACAACTGTCAAACAAGACTCCATTGAGGAAACGAACTCGAATGGGGACTACCTTATCTTAACAAGGAAAGGTAACAGAAATAACCATCGTCCACGAGGGTTGAACTCTGTGGGGAAACTGGAAACAAGTAGGTATTTTATGCTTAGGGCTGACGATCTACTTGGAGAGAACGGACAAACCCAGCTACTCGGCGGTAACGACAAGGATGACGATAAATAGCAAGCATGCAAATGCTAATGCGTATGCCAAAGTGTATATGAATGTGTATGTTCATGTGTATGACAATGAAATGAAAATGAGTATGTAATGCTCATGCTTATGCTTATGCTGACAAAACAGATGAAAGAGAGACATGAGATGAAATAAACATCTCGACAGGAATACCCAGTGACCTCTGCAACAGTACATCTATTAGAGCATAGGAATAATTGATGGTAAGACCGAATCTGGCTTCAAAGTTAAAATTTCCCTGGGGAGAAAATCTCATGACTTCC
The DNA here is from genome assembly GCA_963859935.3 of Lathyrus sativus. Taxonomy (NCBI): domain Eukaryota; kingdom Viridiplantae; phylum Streptophyta; class Magnoliopsida; order Fabales; family Fabaceae; genus Lathyrus; species Lathyrus sativus. Next base: position 420,743,215 of record OZ012737.1, read on the forward strand.
ACATGGGAATACGATACGACTTCACTGGAGAGTATGATGCCCTGACTTCAACTGGGGATTCATGATCTCCGCATGGGGATAAGATGTCATGACTTCACGTGAGGGATTGCTATCATGAACCATAATCAGCTCAAGAACTCTTGGATCATAGACTTCTGGGGATAAAATAAATATCCACTGTATGGGGAAGGTGTGGAGCTAGACAGCTTCATGGAGATAGTGTAGCAACTTCCTGGGAAAAGTACCTCGACTTCCTGGGGAAAAGGTATATCCGACTGGGGGATAAGATATATCAAACTTCCCTGCAGAGAGTTCAACAGAATTACTGGGGAGAAATCAACATACATTCCTGGGGAAGGTATCTTGACCTCTTGGGGAGAATATGGCAGTCTCCTGGGAAGTATTTCCTGAGGAAAGTAAGGCAATTTCACTGAGGAACAAATAATTCCGCTGAGAATGGGGTTCAAGAACATATATCACTTGGAGGATACCGGGGATATCTCTGCAGTCTTGAGAGTCACTGGGGATTTATCGGATGGATCCCAAAAGTGTTGTCAGCTTAAAGTCTCGCTGGGGACTATTACTGGGAAGATGCTGGTATGATCTCTGCTGTCTCGGAGATTACCGGCTCAGCCCAAAGTGTTGTCAGCTTATAGTCTCGCTGGGGACTGTGTTGGCTTAAAGTCTCTCTAGGGACTGTGTTGAGGCAATGGTTAAGATGTAGATTCTGCAATGATGAGATTTACTGGGGAATGAAGACCGTCGGGAGTAAAATCCATCGGGTGCATGAAGAATGTCGTGAAACGAAGCTAACTTTTATCTCAATGGACTTTGTCGTAGTCGCCATTTTGAAAATATCATGCCCCAGAATACCTGCTTCGTGAGGAAAGGTCAGCTCAAGAGGATTTTACAGAGAAACATGGAGTCCAGATGCCCCACTGTTTTCCAACTCTTGGAGAGATTTGTCAGATCTCGACGTAACTGGCTCAGATCGACGGTGACATGACTGAGTCTTCAAAAATAACTCTTAAGAATGTCAGGCTCGCATTGATGAGAAAACTGGAAACCATCTGCCCCTGTTTAGCAGGATCTGTGACATCTATATGTAAGTTTCTAAGATATCAGGCAAAACCGACACGCGTGAAATGCTATCCTGAAACTATCAATGCAACAATATATTTGTCTTGAAATTTTTGTTTTTGTTTTTGTTTTAAAAAAGGATATCGCTATAACTCGTGACCGAAATCACATAGCTAGGATATGAATTTACTTTGTAATGCCAATGGTGAATTGAGCATAGCTCGTAGGAGTCAGGAAACATTATCTCGTCGAGTATGCTTTCAAAAGAATTCCTACTTCAATTAGGTCTTTTAATGGTTGTATCGTGGCTTGGTTCACGGTTTAAGAAACAAGGGATAAAGGCTCAAAGTTATTTGTACCCACCCCTATTCGTGATGTTCTCCAATCCTATTCAGTTAACCGGATGCGAGCACTCATATCTCAATCGAATTTGACGTAGTCGAGAACTTTTTTAAGGCTTTATACACGACAATCACTCACCTATCTTTTTTGTTTGATCACACGACTGTGTTCTTTATTGGGTATTCTTGATCATAATCCCTTATTTTGGTTATATTTTTTCATTCCCTAACTTTTGCCTGGACAACGTTTTTTGATTTGATTTTGGAGTCCAGCGGGATGCCCCAGTTTTGCCTAAGTCTCCTTCATAGGTTCTGACTTAGTGGGCTACATATATATATGTTTTTTATATTTTTGTCGACTAAGTCATGTGACTCTTTTGAAGGTTTGTGACTTCCCCACTCTGTAGGTAGTAGAGGAATAGTCATTGCATTTTGACTTCTTAAGATGCTGAGGATAGATTCTCGACGGTTTGCTCCTCCTTTTTGAGAGTCTGAGTGCTCGATCAATTTAACTGAAAAACTACCCTACCCCAGGTTAAGATGATGGTTTTTTTTGGAAGAGAAGAAAACTCCTACTTCAAGGCTCAAAGGGGTTAAAGAGGGATTATCATCCTTATGTCTCCAGTGTTTGGGATTTAAAATAATGCCTTACATCATCAGTAGGTTTCAATTGGAAGCATACGACAAGAGATTTGATGTTTTTGGTTCATCCTCCTCCTCCCAATTCTCTATCAAACAAGAGATCGGGTAAAATTGGCATTATAAGTTTATGAAAAATATTTTTAATGAGTGAAACGAATGGATTTATTCAAGACAAACATGCATTACATCAATTATTCCAAAATAAACAAGTTCGTACATGATAATTATGCTTAATCAAAGAAAATAAACATATAAATAATCAAAATGTAATGTCTCAAAGTCCTTCAAGATGTGTTTATGAAGTCTTCGCGTCTGAGATCGGCATGGTAGTGGTTTCCTCTAGCGGAGCCTCACTGGAATGGGGAGTATGATCACTGCGAGTCATCTTGCTTGCCCCAACTATATCTGTCACTGCTTCATTATCAGTCTTCGAGTCTTTCTTCAGACTAACTTTCCCAGATTATTGGTCGATCGGGGTCACATCATCTTGAGGACTGCTGAAATGAAATGGACTAGGCTTCTGAATAAATACCGGCTTTGACATATTCACAGTAGAAGTAACTGGCTGAGATATGTTGAAAACCTTGAGAGGAGTCTTGATCTTCGGCTGAGGACAATATCTTCTGTTCCAACAAATCTATGACAATGCTCTTGAGCGCGTAACAACCTTCCAAATCGTGACCAGGCGCCCCCTCATGAAATAAACAATGAGCGGTGGCGGCGTGATTGACAGGTACTGGATTGGGAGGTGGACCCAAAGTTCGGGTAACAACCAGACCTTGGTGCACTAAGAAAGGATACAACTCAATGAACGTCATTGGGATCGGAGGACAAGGCTTGTATGGTCTCCTATTTTGACGAGGTATCGTCTCCTTTGATGGTTGGCACACGGGAGCGTTGGGCACTCGTTGACAGTTGTCAGGAGCTTGTGCAGGCTGATAAATAGGAGGTTGTTGATAACCCGGATGCTGATAGACCGGAGCCAGTTGCACAGGCTGATATGTAGGAAATTGATGACTAAAAGGAGACGCAACAGTAGCTACATATGGTTGTGGAGCATACTGAACTGGATAACCTTGAACATACTTCTGCGGAGGTTGCCAAGGTTGATGAGTAGCCATCGAGCGATTGCTCGGAGTTTTGCACTTCGGAGGAGTAACTCGTCGAACTGGTTGAGCAACAGTAGGATTCATTGAGCTGGATTGACGATTCTGAGGAGGTATGTTCTCGACAGTAACAGCTGGTTGAGGACCCACAACAACGTTGGTAATCTCAGAAATAACAGTAGGTTGATTATCCATCTTCACCTTAAGGGTTGCAACATCTCCATAATCTGCCTCACACTTCCTCGAAGATCTTCGAGTTCATGGCTGACACGGTCTATCTCTTGAGCTTGTTCTTCCATCCTTTTTCGAGCTTGGGCTCTAGTATTGTACTGATGTGGAGGACCCAGGGTGACGAAACTGGCAGGCGAGAGAACCGAGAATAAGAAATCGGGAGACGAATGTGATGCAAAAATATGATGCAAAAAACGCGAAATGCGAATGAAATGATTTCATGGAATTCAAATATTTACGAATATTGCAGAATAACAAAGCTTTATTTATTACTTTGAAAACGGATTACAAATGACATTCTTAGAAAAGTCTTGGCATAATAGCTAAATAAAAGCTAATAATGACCCTAATGAAGCTTCCTATTCTGCCCCTTGCTATGCTCTTCGGGCTAGGACTTTTTGAGGATGAGCCTATCTTCAAAAGGTAAATCGAGAGTTAGAGGAAAATAAATCCGTCATCAAAACCAAGTAAGGGTACGTTGGAAAAGTCTTCACAATTGTTGGTGATTAGTGTCCTTGATGTCGGATAACTTCGAGCATATGGCTTTAGCAACGGTCTTGTTCTTTAGGGTTCACCTCCAAGAAAGGGAACAGAGTCTTATCCGAAATAGACAACCCTACGAGCTGAGAATATTCTTCCAAAGTAGGTAATAGCTGATAACCGGGGAATGTGAAGCAATGGTAGTCGGGATCATAGAATTGTAGCAAAATCGAAAGAAGTTCTTCGTTCATTTTATATTCCAACAGAGATAACAATCTTCCATACCGGTTACAGAATCCTTCTTGATCTTTGATTAAAGATCCTAGCTTCCTTAGGTCATCTAGCTTAAGACTTTTAAAAGTATATTTCAAAGTTTTCCCTCAATTGTAATCCATAATCTTGCAATATTCATAAACAAAATTTGAATTCCATGAAATGTAATGCAATGTGATGCTTTAATGGATGCAATGCACATATATTCGCAAGTCCTAGGTTAAAGGTATGTGCAAGGAGTTAGGGTCTACCCATCCCCATAAGGTATGTACTACGGTTAGTTGTACCTGCAGAACAAGGGTTCTAAAGAAGTGCCCAAAGTCATCAGTCCATCCTTCGGATATTATCAACTTTCCAACTGACTCGGAGGTCAATAATATTCTCAAGAGAACCTCTTTTGAGTGTAGTATCGCGTAGCAACCATTGTAGGACTACTCCCACATAGTTCCCGCACTACGTCCTACATTAGGCCAAGGTGGTGTTAAGGTAACTACGGTCCTCAATATCACAGACTCCAATCGAAAATAGTAAAAGTTTTCACGACTGCACTCGATCAACCAAACCATTTTCAAAAGGGTCTCAACTGAGCGGTGATTCTCGAGTCGACTTGGTCGGGACTCACTCCCGGCAAGCCTCGTCGAATATCTCACCTTCCTATAATAAGGTCACTCAAGTCCGGGTTAGGACTTATCTCACAATAACAGGGTACCCCCAAGCAAAGCACAGTAATAATATATACAAGAGAATAAAAAATATCATACAATAAACAAAATAGGGATAACCCTTAAAAGTTATGGCGGTCCCCAGTGAAGTCGCCATTTTCTGTTGCGGTGGAAATATGATATCAAACTATTAATTAGTTTGAATCACAATTCTTAATTCACAACCGCTCTTTGATTTATCTGAAGGAAAAGGTCAAAAGAGGGAAAACCTATTTTTGCATCGTAAACACAATGCGGGGAGAGACCTAGGTAAGGGGTTGGTTAAGCTTAGGGAAGGTACTAGTGAAGGTGAGAAAATACTTAGAAGGGGGGTTGAATAAGTATGACAGAAAATAATCAAAGATAAAAACTCAAGTATTTTTATCCTGGTTCGTTGAACTCAACTACTCCAGTCCACCCTTTTCAAGAGTGATTTGCCTTTCTCAACAAGGACTTAATCCACTATTCAAATCAACTGATTACAAATAGCAACACCTAAGAACAACTGTTCTTAGTCTTCTCAAGAGCTACTGATCTAACCTAGATCCTCTTAAGGAAAACTTCCTTTACAAATTAATGTAATACAATGTAAGAGTAATAAAATGCTTCTATGAAAGCTATAAACACAACTGTGTTATTTCTCTAAGTTTAGAACAAAGTATGAACTATAAAGAATATGAGAGCTTGAGAGTTTCTTCGCTTGAGAATAAGTTTGTCAAAATTCGTCTCTTCACTGAAGAAAGTGCTATGATATCCTTTATATAGCCACTTGAATATTGGAGAGAATATAATACCGTTGGAGAAGATATTTCCAATATCAAATAGTACTGTCCTTTGTACTATTGCAGCAGAGAGACGGCGCACAAAATGTGGGTGTAGCAATTGTCTGCTGAGCTGTGAATTTACCATATATGGAATGTATCAGAGGAATAATATTCTTGCAGAGATTTATGTCTATCCCAATTAAGGAAAGATTTGCTGGCATATTCCAACGGATATATTAAAATAATCTTCTTCAAATAATTCTTCAGATAGTTCAGATCAACAATCAATATCAGAGTCTTCAGTCTTCAGAATCTTCTGGAAACTTCAGAGCCTAAGATGTTCTTCAGATGTTGCTGAATCAGAGTCTGGTGCAGCTGTGTGCTTGAAGCGTAACATGCTCTTAGATCAGAGTCTTCACTCAGATTAGAGTCTTCTCTCATTCAGAGTCTCTTCACTCAGAGTCTTCTTTCATTCAGATTCTTGATAATATATGCAGCGTGTTGTATCTTCAGAATCTTGATGACTAAGCTCTTATACTTCAGATTCTTCTAATCTTCAGATGCTCTTGAGCCATTCAGAATTTATTGTTCACATCAAATTTGCTCTTTAAGATTAAAATCTTTTGTGCCTGTAGAAAACAGTTTAGAACAAATTTAGAGAGTATAATTCTTGTATACAAATTATCATTAATGTTATCATCAAAACATAGAGATATTACTAAGACACAATCTGTGCTCTTACAATCTCCCCCTTTTTGATGATGACAAAACATGAGAAATTTGTTCAATAAAAATATGAATTAAAATTACTCCCCCTGAGATTTACAATCTCCCCCTGAAATGAATACTCTAATGGAATTAGATACTTCCCTTTCTGGTTGAGTACATTTCAGATTCAGAGCCTGATTGAAGCCTGGTTGACATATGTTTGACTTCTAGAGTCAAAGCTTGATGCCATATTAAAGCTTGATGCCAGATGAACAACTTCAGAACACCTGGTTGTTTATCTTGCCATTTCCTGTCTTGAGTTATCTTTTAGATCATAGTACTCAAGGTTAGATATCAGAGTCTGGTCTACTCAGATTTAGCTATTTTTGATCAGGTTCTGAAAAGATAGATCTCAGGAAAAACTTCAATGAAATTTGTCAGATTTTTTTAATAATATCTGGGACACTTAAATTCAAAGAATGTTAGTAACATGTCTGACTTAGTTCAGATAATTGCTTATAGATTTGAACAATCAGATTCTATTTTGTTTCTCCCCCTTTTTGTCATAATCAAAAAGAATTTTAAAAGACAGTAAAGATGCAGAAGAAACACATATCCAGATAAGCAAAAAGATCATTGTCATTAAGTCAAGAGAACATCCAGATTCAGATAAAAGCATACAAAACATATCAGAAGAAAATCAAAACAAAGCAAAACATGAAAAACTTGTGCAAAACATCAAGTAGGTTTAGCAGATGAGGCTTGTTGAGAAGCAATGAGTTGCAGCAGTGCTGTAATCCTTTCTGAATTTTCATCTTGCTTAGCCATCCAAGTTTTCATTTCTTCATTTGTTTTCTTTTGATCAACCATAAAATCCTTAAGTTCTTTGACATCCTTCTGAAGATCTGTAGATTCTGAAACAGTAGATTCTGAAACAGGCTGAGTAACATCAGGTGCAGGAATTTCTGGAGGTGGAGGAGCTTCTAGAAGAAGAATAGGAGGAGTGTTTCTCTTAATCCGTTTTTGATAAGCAGCAAACCTTACTTTTGACAATCTAAGACATTGAGTCCTGATTTTCAAAGCCTCCCTATTCAGTCTGTAAAGATATTTCTTCCAAACAGCGTCAGCAGCCTCTTTGTCCATAGTAGTCATGCAAACATCCATAATGTCAGCAAAGTCTGAGACATTATCCTTATCAAAATCTCTTAACAGAGTATAAACACGTGATCCCAATTCTGCTTCATCAGGGATTCTGGGTTTTCTTGGTTGGGTTAGTTGTGTTTGTGGTGTTTGTTCAGAAGGTTGAGGTTATGAAGATGGATGTTCAGATGTTTGTGGTTCAGAAGGTTGAGGATTGATTTGTGGTTCAGATGTTGGTTGGTTGGTTTGTGGTTCAGATGTTTGTTGGTCAGAATGTTGTGGTTGAGGTATTGAGGGAATTGGTTGGGTTTCTGTTGGTTGTGGAGTGTGTTGGATTTCAAGAGGTTGTGGAGTGAGAGTTTGAGTTGGGGAATTTTGTGGAGAAGGTGGATGTTCAGAAGTTGGAGATTTAAACAGCTGTTTCCAAACACTCTCAGAACGAGGTTGTTTGAGATCATTCAAGCATTCATTAATGTAACCAGATGATTCATCATCAGATGATGCATCAGAGTGGTTAGATTTTTCAGAAGTTGAAGATAAATTGACAGACTGGTTTAAAGGTGTGACATCTAATATCTCATCAGGATCAATGAGATATTCAGGTTGGTCAGAGTGTTCAGGGTGAACATCCTCTGGAATGGTATATTCTGGGATAGTGTTTTGTGGTTGTGGTGTTGTTTGTTGAGTTTGTTGTGGAATTTCTGTTTGTATGTTTGTTGGTTGCTTGGATTGTGGTGTATGAGGGGGGACAGAAGATGGTTTAGAGATAAAAGTTTTAGAAGGTCTGGATCTTCTAAATCTAAGTGGGGAGTCAGAGGGTGTGGGGGTATCAGAATGATGAACAGGATTAGAATCAGTGTTAAATACCTGTTTCAGAGTATCTCTAATTTCTTCAAAAGTTGCTGCAGGAGGATTTGGTTGAACCTTCTTCAGCTTCTTCCTTTTCTTCTTCTTTTCAGCATTTGAATGCTTCCTTTTCTTCTGATGACCTTCACTATCAATTTTTCTCTTACGTCTTCTTTCCCTTGTCAAATCAGGAAGAACTTGGCCTTCCTTCTGCAAAAGATTGGCAGGAATCTCATCACCATCTCTTAGGCAGCGAGCAACATACTCAGCAATAATTTCTCTAGGTTCATCTGAGGTGAATAAAGGAAAATCCTTAACAGGAATCCTTCTTCCCCTAACTTCTTCAGAATTAGTTTTCCTTGGTTTCTCAGATAAATCATCAACCAGTTTCATCCTTCTCAAAGTTAAACCGTTTATTTCAGAGCCAATGATATAAGTCAGATCTTCTGTCAACCCAGCCTCTTGCAGATGCGTCACAAGTTGGTTTTCTATCAGAATATCTGAAATCAGCCTTCCCATAGGGATCCATGTTCTGACTTTTCCAGATTTATCTCTGGCTGTTTCCCTTGTTTCCTTGACGTGAGACACCAGATGATTAAACAACAAATATGGAAGATCAATCTGAATGTTTTGGTGTAAACAATACATGAAGTAAAGTTGTTCAGCATTAACATAATCAGAAGAGTTTGAAGAGGGTCTGTGAAAGATGGTGCTCATGAAAATCTTAGCCCATATCTTGTAAGTGGGTTTCAAGAACTTAACCTTCTTACAAGGTTCACCAGTAGTACAGATTTCTTGACATACATCTTTCAGGTCTTCACGCGCAGAAGACAGAGAGGTTACTCCATCAGTTGCCTTAAAACCTATGAGTTTCCTTATCAGGTTTTCAGTGATAACTATCTTTTTTCCCAGCACAGAGGAGTGAATGAACTTTGGAGTAGCATATGCATGGATCCAGAACTCCTTCACTAACGTTGGATACACAGGACCCATAAGCCTGTCAAAGTAACCGTCCCAGCCTTGTGCTTTGATTGAAGAAATCAGATCAAACCCATTTTCAGCAAGATCTTCTAAGTCCACGAAACTTTCACACAGAACTTCTAGTGAATCAACAGCAGTTAGGAGAGTGCGTACTGGTTCTTGGAAAGTGGTAGCATTCTTGGTAGTAACAGCGTTTGAAGTAGATGCCATTGTTGACGATGATGAAGAAGATGAAGGTTTCTGAGTTCTTTTAGGGTTTGCAAAGAGAGAGAACAACAAACAAAAGCGCATATGTGTTTGAGAATGTGAAAAGTGTGAATGTGTTATGAGAATGGTTTATATAGACAAATAAAGCAAGCATGGGAAACACAACAGACACACATAGGACACATACGCACGTTTGCATTAAATGAAAAGTAATCATTTTTAATTATGATATGACATTTGGGGGAAAATCAAGACAGATTGAGATTTTCAAAGCAATACCTTAAACGTCATAATCAGTAGGTGTACTCCATCTTTTCAGATTCTGAGTGACACGTGTTTGCTTGCATGTGATTCTATAACTCTTAAGAAATGAAACGTTTTCAACTTTCAGATCCTCTGAGATGGTCAGTTCAGAGTTTCACACAAAAAAATAATTCACAGATAAATTAAACAAGCAAGACAGATGAAATACTTCAGAGTGTTAAACACTTAGCATCTGAGAAGTTGACTCTGAGAAATATTACTCTGGACAAAAATCCATACAAATATTTTTCAGAATAAACTTAAACCTATCTTCAGCAAGGGGTTTTGTGAAAATATCTGCCCATTGATGATCTGTATCAACAAAGGCTAAATTTATTACACCCTTCTGAACATAGTCTCTGATGAAATGATGTTTAATCTCTATATGTTTGGCCTTAGAGTGTAAAATTGGATTTTTGGATAAACATATAGCAGAAGTATTATCACAGAAGATAGAAAGATTACTCTCATAGATTTGATAATCTTCTAGTTGACTCTTCATCCAGAGCATCTGAGTGGAACATCCAGCAGCAGCAATGTATTCTGCCTCTGTGGTTGATAGTGCAATTGTTGGTTGCTTCTTGCTGTACCACGAGATCAGATGACTTCCAAGAAACTGACAGCTTCCAGAAGTACTTTTGCGCTCAATTCTATCTCCAGCATAGTCAGCATCACAGAATCCAACTAGTGAATATTCGTCAGATCTTCTGTAACACAAACCAACATTAGCAGTACCTTTCAGATACCTTAGAATCCTCTTAACAGCAGTTAAGTGTGATTCTCTAGGATCTGATTGGAATCTAGCACATAAACAAACACTAAACAGAATGTCTAGTCTAGAAGCAGTCAAATAAAGAAGAGATCCTATCATACCTCTGTAGAGTTTCTGATCTACCTTCTTACTTACCTCTTCCTTACCTAGAGTGCTTGTAGGATGCATTGGAGTCTTTGCCATTTTGCTATCCAGCATGTTAAACTTCTTCAGAAGCTCTTTAACATACTTGGTCTGATGTATGTAGGTGCACTCTGGAGTCTGATTTACTTGGATTCCCAGAAAGAATCTCAATTCTCCCATCATGCTCATCTCAAATTCTGCCTGCATACATTTAGCAAACTCCTTTCCAAGCATAATATTTGTTGATCCAAAAATAATATCATCTACATAAATTTGACAAATCAACAAATCTTTCTTAATGGTTTTACAAAATAGTGTGGTATCCACTTTTCCTCTGATGAAATTTTTCTTCAGAAGAAAATTACTCAACCTCTCATACCAAGCTTTGGGAGCTTGTTTTAGTCCATAAAGAGATTTTTTCAGTTTGTAAACATGATCTGGAAAATTTTCATTTTCAAAACCAGGAGGTTGGTGGACATACACTTCCTCTTCTATAATTCCATTAAGAAAAGCACTTTTAACATCCATCTGATAAAGAGTGATGTTATGTTGTGCAGCAAATGAAATAAGCAAGCGTATAGACTCTAACCTTGCAACAGGAGCATATGTTTCTGTGTAGTCTATGCCTTCTTGTTGACTGTAGCCTTGAGCAACCAGTCTTGCTTTGTTCCTTTCAACTTCTCCTTTCTCATTAAGTTTATTTCTGAAAACCCATTTTGTTCCAATGACATTGAAACCTTTAGGTCTTGGAACCAGATCCCAGACTTCATTCCTTGTGAATTGATTCAGCTCCTCTTGCATAGCTAAAATCCATTCATTATCTTCCAGAGCCTCATCAACAGATGTTGGTTCTATAATTGACACTAAGCCACAGAAGGAAGATTCAGAAGTTCTGAGAAATGCTCTTGTCCTTATTGGATCATCTTTCTTTCCAATTATCACATCCTCTGGATGAGAAGCTTTCATTCTGGAAGAAGATCCTCTGACTGTTGGTCTTTCAGAAATATGCAGATTGTCAAGTTGGGAAGTTAGAGGCGTAGCATCTGGGTTTGCTTCAGAGTCTTTGTCTTCAGTCTTGTCTGCCTCTGAGCCTTCAGAGTCTGTGAGAATAACTTCTCTATCTGCAGAACTTTCAACTTGCTTTGGCTTTTCAGAGCCAAGCTTATCATCAAATCTAACATGAATAGATTCTTCCACAATCTGTGTTTCAGTATTGAATACTCTGTAGCCTTTAGAGCGTTCAGAATAACCAAGCATGAAACACTTCTGTGCTTTGGAATCAAACTTGTTCAGATGATCTTTAGTGTTAAGCATATAACAAATACATCCAAATGGATGAAAATAAGCAATGTTGGGCTTTCTGTTTCTCCACAATTCATAGGGAGTCTTTTCCAGAAGAGGTCTTACAGACACTCTGTTCTGAATATAACATGCTGTATTTATTGCTTCTGCCCAAAAGTATTTTGCCAGATTTGTCTCGTTGATCATGGTTCTGGCCATTTCTTGCAATGTTCTATTTTTCCTCTCTACAACTCCATTTTGTTGTGGAGTTCTAGGACAGGAGAAATCATGTGCAATTCCTTTTTCAGAAAAATATTTTTCAAAATATTTGTTTTCAAATTCACCACCATGATCACTTCTGACTTTAATAATTTTGCATTCTTTTTCAGTCTGGACTTGATTGCAGAAGTCAATGAACACAGAATGAGACTCATCCTTGTGTTTTAGAAACTTTACCCATGTCCATCTGCTGTAGTCATCTACAATGACTAACCCATACTTCTTGCCTCTGATGGATGCAGTTTTCACTGGTCCAAACAGATCAATATGAAGTAATTCCAATAGTCTAGAAGTGGAAACAACATTTTTTGGTTTAAAATGAGATTTTGAAAATTTACCCTTTTGACATGCGCCACACAGAGCATCTGAATTGAACTTCAGATTAGGGAGTCCTCTGACCAGATTGAGTTTATTAATCTGAGATATACGTCTCATATTAATATGTCCCAATCTTCTATGCCAGACCCATTGCTCATCATTCACAGATAAAAGGAATTTTACATTTTGAACTTTAAGTTCTGAAAGGTTAATTTTGTAAATGTTGTTTTTCCTCTTTCCACTGAATAGGATTGAACCATTCTTTTGACATACAGCTTTGCAACATTTTTGATTAAAGATGATATCATAACCACTGTCACTTAATTGACTTATGGACAATAGATTATGTTTCAATCCTTCAACTAACAGAACATTAGAAATAGAGGGTAGGTTACCATTACCTATTGTACCAGAGCCAATGATTTTGCCCTTCTGGTTCCCTCCAAATTTCACGTCCCCTCCAGATCTAAGTTCCAGGCTTTGGAACATAGACCTTTCGCCCGTCATATGTCGTGAGCATCCAGAGTCCAGGTACCATGATTGGTGTCTGGATTTTGCTGCTAAGAACATCTGCAACAGGTATTATTTTACTTTTAGGTACCCAGATCTTCTTGGGTCCTTTGGGGTTAGATGTTCTGTGGTTTTGCCTAAACTTCTGTTTTTCAACATAGTGTTTATTCTGGCTAGCCCTTGGCTTAAACACATAAGTACTCTTTTCAGAGCTTGTATGTTTAATATCATTCAGATGACCAAACTTAAAATGAGAATACAGAGGAGTCTTCTTGATGAAGAGTTTATCAACAGATTTTGGATTGCTTCCAGAGGAAGATTCACATCCAATGCCTCTTCTGTTGTTCCCACTAACACCATAGATCATAGAAGCAATTTTGCTTCTGTCTATGCTTTTAGTGAGGAATCTTTTAAAACTGGAGTCATATTTTTCTAAAATATTTTCACTTGACTCTGTTTCAGTATCAGATTCTTGTTGAGTTGTTTCTAAATCATTTTTGAGTTTTAAATTTATTTCTTTCTGCTCAACAAGTTCTGTTCTCAGAAGATCAATCTCAGATTCAAGATTGCTTTTCAGCTTCTTGTATTTGAGTTTAATCTTGCTGTAGCTTTCCAACATGTCAGATAAACTTTCAACAAGTTCAGCTCTGGAGAGTTCAGAAAATACCTCTTCAGAGTCAGAGTCTGATTCTGACTCAGATTCAGATGATGACGTTCCTTCATCTTGATCATTTGTGTTGGCCATCAGCGCAACATTTGCACATTCTTCCTCAGATTCAAAAGATGATTCAGATTCATCTGAGTCATCCCATGTAGCCATCAGAACCTTTTTCTTTTTATCAAACTTCCTTTTGGGTTTTTCCTTTTGAAGTTTGGGACATTCACTCTTGTAGTGTCCAGGTTCTTTACATTCATAGCAAGTGACCTCTTTCTTGCCAGATCTTCTGTGTCCAGAAGATTCTCTCTTTTGATCAGATCTTCTGAAGTTGTTGAACTTCTTCCCTTTGTGCTTCCAGAGTTTGTTGATCCTTCTGGACAGCATGGATAGTTCATCTTCTTCTTCAGAAGAAGATTCCTCAGAGCTTTCTTCATTTACCTGCAAAGCTTTAACAGATCTGTTAGATTTAAAAGCTAAGGATTTACCTTTATCTTTCTTCTGGGGTTCATCTTCCTCCAGCTCAATCTCATGACTTCTCAAAGAACTGATGAGTTCTTCTAATGAGATTTTGTTCAGATCCTTGGCCAGCTTCAATGCAGTCACCATAGGTCTCCATCTGGTAGGAAGACTTCTGATGATCTTCTTGACATGATCAGATGTTGAGTAGCCCTTGTCCAGAACTTTCAACCCAGCTGTTAGAATCTGAAATCTGGAAAACATAGTCTCAATGTTCTCAGATTCTTCCATCTTGAACGCTTCATACTTCTGTATCAGCGCCAGAGCCTTTGTTTCTTTCACCTGAGAGTTTCCCTCATGAGTCATTTTGAGAGACTCAAACATATCATGAGCAGTGTCTCTGTTGGTAATCTTCTCATACTCTGTATGAGAGATTGCATTAAGAAGTATGGTTCTGGCTTTGTGATGATTCTTGAATTCTTTCTTCTGCTCCTCAGTCATTGATTTTCTATCAATCTTTTTGCCATCCTTAGTAGGATGTTCATATCCATCAATGACTAAATCCCAGAGATCAGCATCATACCCCAAGAAAAAACTTTCAAGTCTATCTTTCCAATAATCAAATTTTTCTCCATCAAACATTGGAGGTTTGGTGCTGATTCTGTCTCCTTCATATTTGTTGCTTGATGTAGGAATATCACCCATATTAGCAACCAAATAAATAACAGAGTATTCTTCTCACTGGATCTTTATCTGTCACGGTTAAGTGAATGCACACGCAGAACCGGAGCTCTGATGCCAACTGAAGGTGAGAAAATACTTAGAAGGGGGGTTGAATAAGTATGACAGAAAATAATCAAAGATAAAAACTCAAGTATTTTTATCCTGGTTCGTTGAACTCAACTACTCCAGTCCACCCTTTTCAAGAGTGATTTGCCTTTCTCAACAAGGACTTAATCCACTATTCAAATCAACTGATTACAAATAGCAACACCTAAGAACAACTGTTCTTAGTCTTCTCAAGAGCTACTGATCTAACCTAGATCCTCTTAAGGAAAACTTCCTTTACAAATTAATGTAATACAATGTAAGAGTAATAAAATGCTTCTATGAAAGCTATAAACACAACTGTGTTATTTCTCTAAGTTTAGAACAAAGTATGAACTATAAAGAATATGAGAGCTTGAGAGTTTCTTCGCTTGAGAATAAGTTTGTCAAAATTCGTCTCTTCACTGAAGAAAGTGCTATGATATCCTTTATATAGCCACTTGAATATTGGAGAGAATATAATACCGTTGGAGAAGATATTTCCAATATCAAATAGTACTGTCCTTTGTACTATTGCAGCAGAGAGACGGCGCACAAAATGTGGGTGTAGCAATTGTCTGCTGAGCTGTGAATTTACCATATATGGAATGTATCAGAGGAATAATATTCTTGCAGAGATTTATGTCTATCCCAATTAAGGAAAGATTTGCTGGCATATTCCAACGGATATATTAAAATAATCTTCTTCAAATAATTCTTCAGATAGTTCAGATCAACAATCAATATCAGAGTCTTCAGTCTTCAGAATCTTCTGGAAACTTCAGAGCCTAAGATGTTCTTCAGATGTTGCTGAATCAGAGTCTGGTGCAGCTGTGTGCTTGAAGCGTAACATGCTCTTAGATCAGAGTCTTCACTCAGATTAGAGTCTTCTCTCATTCAGAGTCTCTTCACTCAGAGTCTTCTTTCATTCAGATTCTTGATAATATATGCAGCGTGTTGTATCTTCAGAATCTTGATGACTAAGCTCTTATACTTCAGATTCTTCTAATCTTCAGATGCTCTTGAGCCATTCAGAATTTATTGTTCACATCAAATTTGCTCTTTAAGATTAAAATCTTTTGTGCCTGTAGAAAACAGTTTAGAACAAATTTAGAGAGTATAATTCTTGTATACAAATTATCATTAATGTTATCATCAAAACATAGAGATATTACTAAGACACAATCTGTGCTCTTACAACTAGCACCCTAAACTTCTGTAGTACTCTACAGGAACCTTTTGTTTATTGTATGCCTTTTTTATTTTTATTTATTATCTGCTTTATATATATTGAGCTAAGGGATAGAGTGACCTAAAGACCTAAGGGTTAGTCCTAAGTTTACTCGGCAAGACGTCACATCTTGTGCCTACGTATCCTGGATAGGGAATGGAATCAGAGTAATCGTAGTTTCCCTAATTAGGGAGGTTAGAAACTTCTTGACTGTGGTCAAGGTTTCAAGGGGAGTAAGCATATCTTAAGGACACGCCTACGTGGAGTTTTGAAACTCCTATTTCTACGTTGAAATGTTAATTGAAAATTTAGGGTTAAATTAGGGATTCCACAGTGGGAAAACCTAAACAGAGCAGGCGGCTCTTTGACCTAAAAGCTAGGGTAAAGGGCAATTTTGTCCACGGCGGGACACCTAAGCTAATTAGGGTTTTGAAATGGTTGAAACTAGGGTTATTGACTCGGCGGTCAAACTGTTAATCCTAATTCCTTCGGAAGGCGATAAACGGTAAAAATCATGCAAACAGACAAATATATCATAACGGCATAATTAAGGTGCGGAAAGTAAAGAAACACGAAAATTACAAATTCCAAAACAAATGCGAAAATAAAAAAAATAACCGCGATCATGGCCTCGCATAAATTACATCCATGCCACACAAAAAAATAGTACGAATAAATGAAACGACAATAAGCTGCAACGACAAACTCCTAAAGGTTAAACGAAAACAAAACGGCTATATCAGCTTTATTTTTCTGAATTTTTATTAAAAAGAACAGTTAATTGCTTTTGTATTTACAAGAAAAATAATTTTTACGGTTTTAATATTTTTATTAAGAAAGAAAAAAAATTATTCTAATTTAATTAAAGAAAACTTGTTTTAATTTTATCATACTTAATTAAAAATGTTTTATGTTAATGGAAAAAGAAATTTTAATTTTAATGTTTTTATCTACACGATGCTTTTAAATTAATAAAAAATGTCTTAATTAAAAAATCAACTCTTATGGAAAAAAAATGCTTTAATGTTGTTTATTAAAGACTTGGTTTTAAATTTAGAAGTGATTTTAAAATTTAAAAAGGTATAGTCTAAATTTGGAAAAATATATATATTTTTTTAACATTTTAATTTTAGAATTTTTTTTTAATAAAGCTTTGATTTACATTAAATTGGAATAATAAAACAAAATTGATTTACATCCCATTTTAATAAAACTTTGACTAACATTAAGCTCTACTAAAAAACTTTTAATTTACATTAAATTTTAATAAAAATTTTGATTTGCATTAAGTTTTAATAAACGTGTTAATGAGAAATTTAAACTACATTAAGTTTAGTTTTTTTAATATTTTTTTTTTATATTTTGAAAAGAAATAGTTTTTAATTTAGAAAAGTTTTTTTTTCTTTAATGCAAATGTATTAAAAAGTATATCTTCTTAAAAAAAGTTCCTTTTAATGTTTTTATAAAAAAAAAAAAAGAGTTAAATTTTATTTTGAAAGAATAGAGTTTTTAATTTTTATTTTAAAGGAAAAAAAGTTTTAAATTTCATGTTTTAAATTAGGAAAATATTCTTTTTAAATTGTGTTTTAATTTTTTGTAGAAAATATTTTGATTTAGATAATGTTCTAATTTTCAAATTTTATTAAGAAAATGTTTTAATTTAAAAAATGTTTTAATTTTCAAATTTTATTAAGAAAATATTTTAATTTAAATAATAAAAAAATGTTTTAATTTTCAAAACACAAAAAAAAAATGATTTAAATCTTTTCTAACAAATGAGTTTTAATTAGAGATTTTTTCTTAAAATGGGAATTACAAAATTTGATCCTAAATCTAAAAAAATTTAAGTTTATGTTTATTTCTTTTAGAAAAGAAATGTTTAACCTTTAAGTTTCAATAAAGAAACTTTAACACAAAGTTAAATTAATATTAAATTACAAATTAATAACAAATCTGATAATAATAAATGACAATAAAAAAATAATAGAAGAAAGAAAACCAGAAAACCAAAGGCCAACATAACGATGTGTCTGTTCACATTTTCATTCGTTGGGTTTTTCTTTTGAAGTAACCTTCTTTCTCTCCTTCACATGTCGCCATTAGATGATTTTTGGGAGCTTTTCTTCCCTTTCTTGCGCCTGCATGTCGCTTCTCCGTCCTCTTCTTCCTCAATCCAACTTGAAACGCAAAACAAAAAAAGAAAATTTATCATGATGGGTGGTTACGTTTCGCGGTTACTTACGAGGATGGCCGGTGAGGACTTCTGAGGCCGTCGCTGGTGGTAGTGAGGTCGAGCTTCACGGCCGCCGCGAGTTCGTCCTCTATTTGCGATTTGAACATGTGAGGGTTCCAGATTCTTTTTTCTCAATGACGCTTTTCTTCTTCTTCTTTCTGGTGATGATGAAAGCTCGCTGAGTTTTCTGAACCTCTTCTCGGGCCTTTGCGGCGCCGTTTCTTTTGTTCCGTCTAGGGTTCTTTGAATCCCTTTCAAGATTTTCTCTGAAGAACCCTCGTGGTTCTCTGAATCTTTCGCCCTTTCTATGACCTAAAGGTGATTTTTATATATTTTGCGGGCTTGCGAAATAGTTGTAGATTGGTTGCGATTTGGACGGTTCTAATGTTGAACACTTTTTGCGGGATTGTTGGCTTGACTGTTGCGAACATATTGTTGCTTTGCATTTTTGGTTTTGTATGATTTAACCGTGATTTTATTGCTACGATTTCGAGATTTTCCAGGAACTTCTTCAGGCTTCGTAGTTTTGACTTGTTGATGGTTTGTTGCAGAATCGCTGCGTTTTCGCGGCTGAATGTTTGACTGGATTTACTAGCTTGTGGCCCCTTGTTCGTTGAACCGGTTTGTGGGACTGAACTGGTTTTGAACTGGTTTTCTTAAATCGGTTTTGAACTGGTTTTCTTGAACTGAATTTATTTGTTTGAACTGGTTGGATTTTTGTTGAAATTGATTTTTCAGGAAGATTGGCGTTAAGGCCTCGTTTGGGCAAACCGTCATCCTGAAAAAAACCACTTTTCTCAAACCGACTTTTCAAATAATCACTTTTTAGTATAATCTCTTTTTGGCCAAACAGCTTATTTCAAAAACAATTTTCCTCTTCTCTTTCTCGGTAGCCTTCGATAAGAACAGATAACTGCCGGATAGCATTGGCCGAGAATCGAACCCGATGATGATACCACTCTGAGGGTATCAAAACTAACCGATTCAAGTTTAATATTGTTTTTTGTCTTGTTTTGCAGGTATGGAAGAATCGGAAAAGATCGGAAGAAGTTTAGGATTAGGAACTTAGAAACACGTTTAGGAAAAAATGTAATTTTTATTTTTTGTAATTTTATTTGTATATGTTTTTTTTTAAAGAATTATCATTATTAATAAAAATTCTTTATTTTGTGAAAACATTATTATTATGCTTTTTGTTATGCAAAAATAAAAATGAAAACCATTATATATGTTTTTATTTGAAATATAAAATGAAAACAAATATTAAAAATGCACATAAAATTATTTAAAAGAATTTAAAATAAAAATGTGAACAATGAAATAGAGTTATAAAAAATGAAGTCATATATTTTTTTAAAAACATGAAATGAAAATAAAACTTAAAATGAGATGAGTTATTTTAAAATGAAATGAAAATAAAATAGAATTAAATGAAATTAATTTAAAATAAAATGGAAGTACAAGGCAATATGATTAATTTAAAAAGTACAAATGAAACGAAACTTCAAAATTTTTTTTTTTTTTATTAATTCCTAATTTTCTTCGATTCATCCGACTAATCCGTTTTCAACACCATTTTCGATTAAAACTTCCCAACCAGATCAAACAACCCAAAGTTTCTGGTTACAACCCAAAATTCACCTTGACGGCCGACCGCGAACAAATGACCTTTTTGCCCTTTGGGATTTTTCTGCAAAAACCAACAAACTGCACAACCTGTTAGTGGTTAGTTAAAATGCGATGCGAAATGCCAAATGATTCGACTAAATCTCAGGGAAAAATTTGGGGTATTACAGATATGATTAGATTTGATTTGAATATTTTGGACCTTTTATGTTTTGGGCTTTTGTAAACCTAAAACTATAAATAGGGTGTCTTGCTTTGTATTCTACACAACACAACATATAATAGATTTCACAGTTGTCGTTTTAGCAAGTGAAAGTTCTATAAGCAATAAGAAATCCCACAGTTGTGGGTAACACATTCTCTCCAAATATTTCTTCTCTCATTCTTCTCTTTCTTGTTTGTTCTTCTTTTCTTTTGTTGTTCTTGATAATTACTTGTTAATACCATTACTATCATATTGTGGGTTTGTTCATCAATCTTGAGATCAAGATTGAAGGGAATTCTTCATAGGGTGTGAGGTGAATTTCCAACATTTCTCACCTTTTTTTATCTTATTATGCCAAGTTAATTCGTTTTCTTATTGAATTAGAGGTTATTATTGTTGAAGGTCATTTGTTTGGTTGTCATTGTTCTTCACCCCACACATCAAATTTTTTGGTGCGATTGAACTCTGAATAATTTCTTCTGAAAGGATTTTAATTATTGTATCAATTTCATAACAAGTGATGTCCACTGTGAGTAAGGGTATTGTTTACAAGTGAATATCATGGGTAAATGGGAGATCGACAAATTTTCTGAAAATAACGACTTTGTACAATAAAGATACGAGCAATTTTAACTAAAGAAAGGTGTATTGAAGCTTTAAAAATAAATGTTGAATTCATCATATTCTTCATCTAGTGGCGAGGAAACTATGACAAGTGATACTCAAATAAAAAATAAAAGATCACAAAGAGGTGCCACTATGCTTACCAAAATAACAAAAGTCGACAAATCTGGTACCAAATTGCCTATTGTGTTTGATTCGTATAATAGAGTAGTTGATGGTGAATACTCTTCTGGTTTGAAGAGTTATATTGTGTTTCTTGGACGTAGAAAAGTTAACATATTGGTAGATGATTGGAAACAAACGCCAGTTGAGGTCAAAGATAGCATATGGACAAATGTTAAGGTATTAGTTTTAATTTTCATCATTTTGATATGAGTTTCTATAATTTCTAATACATTCTTATTGATTTAAATGTAGTTGACATTTGAGTTTACGGATGGTGATAAACACTTAAAAAAAGTGGTTAACTCATGATGGTGCATGTTAGAGGGGCTATAAGTCACGGTTCACGCGTGACTACATTAGAAATCCTAAGATTGGTCTTGAGCATCCATGTGTGAGGTATAGTTTTCTATCGAAGAGGGTTTGGAAAAAGTTTGAAAAGGATCTGAAGGTGAGAATACTTAGAAGGGGGGGTTGAATAAGTATGAAAAATTAAGACTTAAAAATAATCACACAATTATTTTTATCCTGGTTCGTTTAAACAACTATTCCAGTCCACCCTTCCTAGAGTGATTTGCCTTTCTCAACAAGGACTTAATCCACTATTAAATCAAACTGATTACAATAGTAACACCTAAGAACAACAGTTCTTAGTCTTCTCAAGAGCTACTGATTCCAACTGAATCCTCTTAAGGAATAACCTTTACAATCAATGTAAATTAAATACAAGAGTATTAATGCTTCTATAAAGCTTTTATCACAACAGTGATTTTTCTCTTAAGTTTAAGTACAATAAGATTCTAAGAAGAATATGAAAATAATGAGAGCTTAGAATAATATGATTTCTTTTCAGCAAAATGTGTAACTGAAGAATGTGGTGAAGTTCTCCTTTTATAGGCAGCTGATCCAATGAAGCTGAGCGTTGAAAAGAGAGTCCCAAAAGGTCTGAGCCTTTTTGTCTTCACATCAAGTGACTTTTCCTAGAAGTAGATGGCACAGAAAAATCCTTTTTGTCTGTGTAAGTGTGTCTAGCACAAATAAGGAAAGAGACGTTGAATAACTCCAACAGATATATTCTTGAAAATTACTTCTTCAAATTTCAGCAAGTTCTTCAAAGTCTGAATGGATCAGAGTCTTCTAATGAGATTTAGAACTATGCTGTATCAGAGTCTTCTGCAGCAGGTGTGCTTTCAGCATGTTGATCATCAGAGCATTTTTGACACAAAACTTCAGTACTTGGCAGCGTTGGTACTTTCAGAAACTTCTGTAGACTAATGCTTTGAGAAACTCTTCAATCAATATTCTTCTATGCTTCAGATGCTTCAGCTTCAGATGCTTCTGATTATCTTCAGATGCTTCTGACTCAGAATGTTCTGGAGCTTCTTGCTTCAGATCCTTCTGGAGACTACGCTCAGGATCTTCTGTAAGGAGCAAATAGATTCATCTGTAAGGTGCATCTGGCGCTTCAGAGTCAGAATAACTTCTTGTATTCAAAACAGATTTGCTTCTAGAGAGTTAATATTATTTCAATCTGCAGTAAAACTCTCAAACAAATTTTAGAGTATATAATTCTTAAATATAAATTTCCTAACAGTTATCATCAAAACAAAGAGTTATTATTAAGAACCAATCTGTGTTCTAACAGGATCATCATTCTAAGAAATTCCTGGTTAGTAATAGTCTTATTTATCTTATAATTTTATGGTAATGATTTATAGATACTAATCATATTTTTACTATATTTATAAACTAAAAGTCAAGCAGGAATTCAAAATAAAGCGAAAAACATTTACCCCCATAGATGATCTCATGGGGATTATAGAAAACTGGAGAAAAAAATGATGGAGGAAAAAAGACAACAAATGGGAGATGAGGACTCTATTAGTCGTGATCGCAACCCATCTCCACCGTAAAGGCATGAGAAGTGGAAGAGGGCTCGACTAAGACCAAATGGAGAGTACACCTCAGATGCTTCAAGAGCAGTTGCTGAGAAAATTGTAAGTATGATCTGTTGTTCGTATGTTATGTGTTATTTAAATATAGTGGTAATTACAAATATTAATATTATCATGCATGTTATGTATGATGTGTTGGTTGAGAAGGCCTGTGGAGACTCATTTGTTCCAGAACCACGACATGATATACTAGTCGAGGCTATTGGAATAGATGAGCATGATGGACGCGTTCATGGTGTTGGAGAAAGCGTCGACATTAGATTATTCTTTGGTCCAACAAAAAAAACGCCGACAATTCGAAATTACAAGAGCATAGAGAAAAAACTTGCTCTTTTTAAGAAGGAGTTAGAAGAGCAGAGGAAGATGTTAAAATTCGAGCGGAAAAGTCAGAAGAAAGACATAGAAAAGTTAGAAGAGTTATATGCGATAAGTGTTTTTATCTGAAATATAGTGTTTTATATGAAATATGTGATATATTGTGTTTAATCTGAAAAGTTAGAAAAGATAGAAATGTGTTTATTATGTATTGATATACTGTTACAGAGAATAAGTTGATCCTTACTACAATGCACATATGAAAATGATGCTAATAATGTTGATGATCAAGTTCTCGAAATACATGGTGTACGTCATGCTAGCACCAAAGAAAGCAATTATTCAGCCGCCCCCACTAAAGAGGTTAATGAGATATTGGATCCTTTCGCAAATGAAATCTCCACGTTGTATATTTTGGCTGAGGAACGTAATGATCCGTATCCTCTTTTTCTAGAGCATTGTCCATTAGTAGAGCTCTATCATGTTTGTCATAGTGAAATTAGAGATATTCTCTATGGTGGTAATTGCTTGGACGTAGGGATATTACAACTTTGGTACACATAAGTATATACTTGAATATGCATGGCATTATAGTACATCGTCATTTTTGTATTTCCTTTACTTATTTTTTGAATTTTGTTTAACCATTTAGGTACATTCGTCATGTATGTATAGAGTTAAACAAGTCCAATATTTATGGCATCTTGGATCCGTTTAGTATTCGATGGACAAATAATAAGCCAAAATATATTGAGACATTCATTTCGGGACGATTAGGTCAAGGGAGAATAAAATTTTACTTCACACCATTTCTCAATGAGTAAGTAATTTTTAAATTGTTGTTTATCTTTTATAGGTAGTTTTGTTTTAGAGAATACTAATTATGTATATGCTCGTGTTTATTCAGTGATCATTGGCAATTGATTATCATATCGCTTAAGACGAATACGATAATGATATTATGTTCATTACATCAACCACTCGATCTTAAAATGAAGAAAATTATTAATAGGTAAGTTTATGTTTATATGAAATTTTCATTTATACATATTTTCTTTGACTTTGTAATTGGTTTAATTGGTTTAACCCTCAAATATTTTCAAATGTACAATGTTGTACAGTGGCACAATATGTTGAACAATGTTAGGAAAAAGTCAACATTTATCTTATCTAAAGTAAGTGACTATATTACTTTGTGATCCCTATGGGTATTTTGCGTATTTTCATATTATTGTGTTAGACCTGGGGGTATTTAAAACAGAATTTGAGAAGGAAAACAAGACTTTTTGGCCAGAGAAGAATTGCACTATCAGGATTAGAGAAATCAAGGTGATTGGGGAACTGACAGTTTTTATGAGCGGAAGCCATTGAAGATCAAAGAACCCTATTATCTTGTAATGTCTAGTTTTTATGTTGTATTTTCTTTGAATATTATGAGTAGCTAAACCCCCCAATGCTAGATGGTGTCCCTGATTTGAATCTGTAATGACTCTGATATTATTATTGCAATGCCATTTCCTTTGTTTAATAACTGATTTGATCTCTATCTGTTCTTAATGATTGCCCTGTCGGACCAACAGGGTTTGATTTACGATTAACAATTAGGCTGGACCGTCGTTGTTAAGGCTTTTCCTTTGATCATCTTATAGTAGATATCACCTAGGACTAGGGATACCTTATAGGAACCAGAATAACTCTTGATCATTGATTGCTTAATCTCACTTATAATTCTCTATGGACGTAGGAATTAGGGTAGATGATTAAAGGTTTTCTCACTAAAGTCTTAGGAGTAAACATTCTAAAGAATCGATAATTAGTAGTCACAAGAAGTTGTTGCAATGTTAATTCAGGGTTGTTACTGAGTCAGATCATACACTTCCCCTAGCATGTTACTCATATATTGTTAAACTACTTAGTCAATTTTCCCTTTTCACTTGAAAAGATTTTTATAATCAACCCAAACCTTTTTAAAACCCCAATTGCTTTTGTTCAACTGAATTATTTTAGACTTGTATTTCCTATGCAGTCCTTGAGATCGATATTCAGGGAAATTTACCTTATTACTACATTGGCAAAATAGTACCCTTGCTATTTTTCCGATCAAGTTTTTGGCGCCGTTGCCGGTGACTTCCGAAAAATAAGTTTATTATAATTCAATTGAAATTTTATTGCTCTGCGACCAAAATTTTATTTTCAGTTTTTTTATTTTATTTTAGTATTATTTTTATTATTTGCATTCTATTATTAATAATACGCGTCTAACATTTTTATACGAGGAGAATCCTCAGCTAATTTTTCTTTTGACGCAGAGATAGAAAGAACTCTACACGCGAGGCGTAGACAAGCAAGACTGGAAGGTTCAGACGCAGATACTGAGACTATGGGTGAAGTTCCACCAACAGAGAGACTACTTGGTGATTACGGTGGGGCTAATGCACCGGCTGGTAGGTTACCAATTGTAAACCAACTAGTGAATGTGACAAATTTCTAGTTGCATCCGAGTACTATCAACTAACTTGAGAGGAAACCTTTCACCGAAAAGGTTAATGAAGATGCCAACAAACATCTACAAACATTTCTGACTATGAGCACTACTCTCAAGATATAGGGGCACACTGATGAAGCAAAGACATTAAGAATGTTTCCGTTCACTCTATCTGAAGATGCTGAAGAATGGTTTTACTCGTTACCCGCAGGAAGTATTGATGCTTGGGAAGAGATGGAGAAGGCCTTTCTTAATGAGTATTTTCCCACCTCTGTATATATTCGTAAAAGATATGATATCATGAATTTTAAACAGAGGGAGGGAGAATCATTGGGCGATGCGTATAAAAGGTTCAAACAGTTATTGGTTGCATGTCTTACTCATAACCTGTGTCAAACTGAGCAGATGCAAATGTTTGTGAATGGTCTCAAGATGAAGACTAAGCAACTGATTGATACAGCAGCTGGTCGCTCATCAAACTTTACAACAGTACTGGTATTAAGAAGATCATTGAAGCCATTGCTGCAAATGAACATTTGGAGCTGTATAACCGTAGTGTGAGTAAACCTGAAGGAACAATTGATTTGAAGATGGATACTCAAGTTGTGAACATGGAAGATCAAATCAAAGCTGAAGTAGAAAGAAGGCTTAAAGCAATGAATGTAAGTACTCAACCTGTGGCTCAAGTTCAACCTGTCCAAGCTGTGAGTTGTGAGATTTATAGTGGATCCCATTTTACTGTGCATTGTGTTGCGACTGCTCAAAAATTGAAGAGATAAAGTTTCTGAGGTAGAATAATCCATATTCTCAGATTTATAATCAAGGGTGGAAGAATCATCCTAACTTCTCCTGGAAAGATCAGAATCAACCTCAATATCAACAGCAGTAACAATGATTCGTTAACCTTTGAAGTGATGCTGAGACTTGCTTTTATAGTACTTTGAAATCCATTTCTCAAAGACTGTGCAGCGCTGTGTATTCTGTTCTTTTTTGTCTTCTATTGACTTTTCCTTTCTCAGAAGGGTAATATTCTGACAAATCCTTTTTGTCTGAAATCCTGTGTCATGCACGAATGAGGAAAGAGCCGTTTAGATAATGACAAAGAATATGCCAACAGATCTTTATTTGAACAACATCTTCTTCAACAACTTTGGAATGTCTTGCATCAGAACTTCTGATGATGTTCCTAGTTCTTCAGATCAGAGTTAACTCAATCAGGGTTTCTCTATCAGAGTTTGCAGCAAAGTGCTTTAAGCGTGAAATTCTTTATCAGAGCATACTTGCTTATTAGAGCTTCTGTACTTGCAGCGTTAAGTACTTCCAGAGTCTTCTGAAGCTTTACGTATGTTCTTTACTCAAGCTCTTCTTAGCTTCGCTCAGAGTCATTGTAGCAGATCAGAGTCTTCTGATATGTTGCTTCTGACGTTCAGAGCTTTTTCGTTCTGTAGTGTTCATAGGCGTTCTTGCTTCCAGAATAATATTAATTTTGATATCTGAAACAAATAAACACTTGAATAAAATTAGAGTATATAAATTCTCTATACAAAATTTCATTAATGTTATCATCAAAACTATGAGATATATTAAACACCAATCTGTGTTCTAACAATCTCCCCCTTTTTTATGATGACAAAAACTATGGGAAATTTTGTTTAAATAGAAAAGAAATATCTCTCCCCCTGATAATATTAATCTCCCCCTGAAATGAATACTTCTGAAAAGATTAAATACTTCCCTTTCAGCTTCTGTATTCTTTTCAGCATCAGAGGAAACTTATAGATTCTCAGACTTTAGTTCAGAGTTAATTCTTAGAATTTTATCAGATGAGAATTATTAGCTATGAAACACTAAAAAAATATGATTAGATAAGATATATCATGTATGAGTTGCCTTTTGGTATCTGTTTATATGAATTATCAAAATTACCATTTTCTCCCCCTTTTTGTCATATAAAAAAGAATCTTGATTAAGAAAAACTTTGAGACAGAAAAAAATAACAGAGGAAAAACAATAAAACATAAGATAGATTCAGTCAGAAAAACATAACATTCAGATGCATTGATAAACATAATCCAAAACAGAAACAAACAGTTAACACATAAGTGCACAAACAACGAAGAAACTAAGAAGGACGAGAAGCCAAAATCCTCAGAAGATTCTTTATCTCAGATGTTGACTCGTCTTGTTTCGCCATCCATGTCTTGATTTCTTCAGTTGTCATTTCCTGCTTTTTTACCATCCAAGATCTTATCTCAGTGTTGCTAGCCTTGAGCTCAGCAAACTTAGCATGCAGATCTTCGTCTTCTTTCTTCACTTCAGATGACTCAGGAGCAGATGCAGAAGCAGAGGCATCGTGAACAACCAAGGGAGCAGATGCATTCTGGACAATCATGGCAGAAGGTTGAGCAGATTCAAGAGTTTCTTCTGGACCAGGAGCATAAACTTCTGGAATGACTTCTTCAGGTCTAGACAGTTCAGCAGTCTCAGATGCAGCAAACTCTTCAGAAGGAAGGCACACATCCTTTGTAGGGGTGTTTTCCAAAAGCAAGGTTGTATTTCTGCTAACACTCAGAAGAGTGAGTCTGACAGCTTCAGCAAATCTGACCTTTGCATCATCAGAACAAATCTCTTGAAGATTTGAAGCAACATAATTGAATCTATTTTTGAATCTCTTCCAGATAGCTTCAGAATCATCAGGATTCATACTTGAAAGACATTCCTTCTTGACAGAAGATAACCACATATTTATTTCTTTTTCAAAACCAGCAAATGAAGTACCAACATCCAACCTAGGTTTGGGTTTCAGGTAGGCTTCTAATGATGGTGTTTTGATGGGTACAGAAGTTGAAGGTATGGAAAAAGAAGGGATAATGATAACAGGTGGATATGAAGAAGATGGAGTGAGGACAGATGAAGTATTAACAATCTTAGGTTCAGATGGGGTTGTTTCAAAAGAAAAAGTATCATCATCGGGGTCAGATGGGATATAAACAAAGGGTTTGAGAATAGATGAGATGACATCTGATCTATCAGAATCAGTGGAATAAGATGAATCATAAGATTCAGATGATCCAGATGGAACTGGATAGACAATCGTGAGAGGTTGAAGATCAAGAATGACTGGTTCAGGATCAGATGGGATGGTTTCTGGTTGTTGTGGTTCAGATGTTTGATTTACAGATGAGGGATGTTCAGATGGTTGATTTACAGAGGGTCGTGGTTCAGATGTCTGTGGAACAGAAGTTGGGGTTTTCTCAGGGGTAGTTTTCTGATGGATGTTGAAGGAAGGTGTGGATGGTACATATGTTGTGTGTTTAGATGGTTGTTATTGTTGTGGTTCAGAAGTTTTATGTTGTTGAGGTGTAGAAGGGGGTGGTTGAGATTTTTGTGGTTCAGATGGAATAGGTTTAGAGTTGTGAGGAGGAGAAGGTGAGGGAATTGGGTCATAAGGAGGAGGAGGTTCATATGTTAGTACTTCTCTTACTTGTTCTAAAATATAAGATAAACTGGCAGAGGGGTTACCTTTCTGCTTCTTGATGCGTTTTGGCTTTGTAGAAGATGCTTCGCCAGAAGCTTTCCTCTTGGGCTTAGAAGATCCTTCTTCTGAGACCTTTCTTTTCTTCCTCTGTCTCTCCCCATAGAAATCTAGTCCATGTTCATCTACTCTTTGGATCATATATTCTGGCAAAGGGGTTCCATCTACTAAGCATTCTGCTATGTAAGCCAAAATGATTTCCTTTGGTTCGTTAGCATAGAAGAGAGGAAAATCATCTAAAGGAATTCTTCTCTTGCTTACTTCTTCAGTGTTGATCTGACCTGGTGCAGAAGTAAGTTCTTCCACTATCCTCATCCTCTGCAGACTTTTGCCATTCAGAGGTTTTCCAACAATTGAAGCTAACTCTTCTTTCATACCAGCCTCTGTCAGATGACCAACTAGTCCATTTTCAGTCAGAACATCTGAGATCAGTCTTCCCATAGGGATCCAGTTTCTCACCTTCTGATGCTTTGTTTTGACAGATTCTCTGGACATTTTTACATGTCCCATAGATGAGTGAAAAGTAAGTAAGGCAGATCCACCTTGATACCTTTACCCAGAGAATACATGAAATACATCTGATCAGAGTTGATGTAGTCAGGAGAATTTGTAGATTTCCTGTGATGTATGCAGCCTAAGAAGATCTTAGCCCAGATCTTGTATTGAACCTTTAAATCCTTTATCTTGCTTGAAGCTTCCCTAGAAGTGAAGACTTCACTGTACACTTCATTCATATCAAGACAACTTGCTGGCAGATGAGTAACACCATATGTTTCTTGATATCCTATCAACTTGCGAATCAGATCTTCAGTGATAATAATTTCTTTACCCAGAACTGAAGACACAATGAATTTGGGGAAAACGCTTGCATGAATCCAAAACTCTTTGACCAAGCAAGGATAAACTGGACCAATCAGTCTATCAAAATACTTTGTCCATCCTTGTGATGACACAGCTGGACGCAAATCATAGCCATTCACAACAATGCTTTCAAAATCAACCAAGAACTCACATAAAATTTCCAGTTGATCAACGGGTGTGAGGAGAGTTCTTACAGGTTCTTTGAACGGAGTAGGACCCATTGTAGAAGTTGAAACAACAACCGTTGTAGATTCAAACTGTTGAGAGGTTGAAGATGAAGTTTCCATTTCTGATCTTGAGAGATAACAAGTTCTTCTTTGAGATTTAGGTTTAGAGGAGAGGAAGAAGCAATGAAGCAAACGGAAATGCATAAAAGGTGTGAGAGAGAGTGAAAAATGTGATAGGTGTTGTGTTGTGGAATATATAGGGGAAAAAATTAGGGCACACATTCACACGTTCAGCATTTAATTCAATTAATTTAAAACAAAAAGTCACATAAAAAATAATAATGATTTAAAAGCATTAAATGATACTGACAAGCGTGGGGAGGAAAACGAGAAATTGAGAATTCAAACAGTACCTCAAAACGGCGTCTCATTGATTTACACTCCACCTTTTCAGATATCATGTGACACGTGTTTGATGTGGATGTGCCTCTGAATCTCTTTAGAATAAGAAACGTTAAACAACGCTCAGATCTTTTGAGACTTGTTAGATTAGAGTTTCACAAAAAATAAATAACGTACCAAAAGAAATAATCAGAAGAATTCCTTCAGAATATAGATATTAATCATATTTCATCTGAATAAATTTGACTCTGAATAATAGTTTTATTCTGGACAAAAATCCATACTAATATTCTTCAGAATAAATTTAAACCTATCTTCAGCAAGGGGTTTTGTGAAGATATCAGCCCATTGATGGTCTGTATCAACAAAGTTCAAACTTATAATTCCCTTCTGAACATAGTCTCTGATGAAATGATGCTTAATTTCTATATGTTTTGCCTTAGACTGTAAAATAGGGTTTTTAGAAAGGAAAATAGCAGAAGTATTATCACAGAAAATAGAAATGTTACTCTCATGTATCTGATAATCTTCTAGTTGACTTTTCATTCAGAGCATCTGTGTGCTATAACCAGCAGCAACAATATATTCTGCTTCTGTTGTTGAAAGCGCTATTGTGGGTTGCTTCTTGCTGAACCATGGGATCAGATGACTTCGCAGAAACTGACAGCTTCCAGAAGTACTTTTACGTTCTACTCTGTCTCCAGCATAGTCAACATCACAGAATCCAACTAATTTGTATTCATCAGATCTTCTGTAAAACAAACCCACGTTAGTAGTACCTTTCAGATACCTCAGAATCCTCTTAACAGCTGTTAAGTGAGATTCTGTAGGATCTGATTGGAATCTAGCACATAGACAAACACTAAAGAGGATATCAGGTCTAGAAGCAGTCAAGTACAGAAGAGAACCAATCATACCTCTGTAGAGCTTCTGATCTACCTTTTTACTTACCTCTTCTTTACCTAGAGTGCTTGTAGGATGCATTGGAGTCTTTGCTAGCTTGCTTTCTGTCATGTTGAATTTCTTCAGAAGCTCCTTTACATACTTTGTCTGATGTATGTAGGTGCCTTCTGGAGTTTGATTCACTTGAATTCCCAGAAAGAATCTGAGTTCTCCCATCATGCTCATCTTGAATTCTGCCTGCATAGATTGAGCAAACTCTTTTCCAAGCGTAATATTGGTAGTTCCAAAAATAATATCATCAACATAAATCTGACAGATTAAAATGTCTTTCTTAATAGATTTATGGAAGATAGTAGTATCAACTTTTCCTCTGATAAAATTATTTTCCAGAAGGAAATTACTCAGCCTCTCATACCAAGCTCTGGAAGCTTGTTTTAAGCCATAGAGTGATTTCTTTAGTTTAAAAACGTGTTTTGGAAATTTTTCATTTTCAAAACCAGGGGGTTGATGAACATAAACTTCCTCTTCTATAAATCCATTTAAGAAAGCACTTTTAACATCCATCTGATACAGAGTGATGTTATTCTGTGCAGCAAAAGAAATAAGCAAGCGAATAGATTCTAACCTTGCCACAGGAGCATATGTCTCTGTGTAATCTATACCTTCTTGGTGACTGTATCCTTGAGAAACCAGCCTAGCCTTGTTTCTGATAACTTCTCCTTGCTCTTTCAGCTTGTTTTTGAAGACCCATTTTGTTCCAATGATGTTGAATCCATTTGGTCTTGGAACCAGATCCCAAACGTCATTCCTCGTGAATTGGTTAAGCTCCTCTTGCATAGAAAGTATCCAATCATTATCCTTCAGAGCCTCATCCACAGAAGTAGGTTCAATGATAGATACCAAGCCAAACAATGACGTTCCAGAAGATCTGAGAAATGATCTTGTTCTGATAGGGTCATCCTTCTTTCCAATTATCATTTCCTCTGGATGAAAGGCTTTGATTCTGGATGATCCTTTAACATTTGGTTCT
Source organism: Lathyrus sativus (assembly GCA_963859935.3). NCBI lineage: Eukaryota > Viridiplantae > Streptophyta > Magnoliopsida > Fabales > Fabaceae > Lathyrus > Lathyrus sativus. Next base: position 420,775,956 of record OZ012737.1, read on the forward strand.
TCAGAAATTGTCAAGCTATCCATCTGAGCAGTCAAGGGAGTAGCATCTGACGTTGCTTCTGGTGCTTTTGCTTGAGCTTTATCTGCCTCTGATTCTTCAGAGTCTGTGAGAAGGACTTCTATATCTGCATAAATTTCAAGCTGCTTTGGCTTTTGATTGCCAAGCTTATCATCAAATCTAACATGAATTGATTCCTTTACAATCTGTGTCTCAGTATTGTATACTCTGTAGCCTTTAGAGCGTTCAGAATATCCAAGCATGAAACACTTCTGAGCTTTAGAATCAAACTTGTTCAGATTTTCCTTAGTATTCAACATAAAACAAACACATCCAAAAGGATGGAAATAAGAAATGTTGGGCTTCCTATTCCTCCACAATTCATAAGGAGTCTTCTCCAGAAGAGGTCTTACAGACACTCTGTTCTGAATATAACAAGCTGTATTCACTGCTTCTGCCCAAAAATATTTTGCCATGTTAGTCTCGTTGATCATGGTTCTGGCCATTTCTTGCAATGTTCTATTTTTCCTTTCTACAACTCCATTATGTTGAGGAGTTCTAGGACAAGAAAAATCATGTGCAATACCATTTTCTTTATGTCATACCCTAAATTTATTCTACCCTTTTGTAAATATTCTTGCATTTATTGTTTCATGCCGTTTAGACACGTGTCCACCCGAAATTGGGCGTTTTTTCAAAAAAAAATTTCTTTCTGACCAATTAAGGCGTGACACGTGGCCTAACAACTTTTCTTTGTAAATATTATCTTCTTAAGATTTTTCTATTTTAAAAATATTACTAATGTCTTTAGTAATTACTTTTTCTTTTTATATATATATATATATATATATATATATATATATATATATATATATATATATATATATATATATATATATATATATATATATATATATATATATATATATATATATATATATATATATATATATATATATATATATATATATATATATATATATATATATATATATATATATATATATATATATATATATATATATATATATATATATATCTTTTAATATTTATTTAATGTTTATTGTTAATATTTATTCATTTGTCATTTTATTTATTTATTTATTAGAGTTATGTTAGTTTTTTTTAATTATTAATCTTAATGTTAATAAATTAAATGGAAAAGAAATTAAAGAAGAAAGAAAGTCAGAATTTTGAAGGAATTAGAAGGGAAGGTAAGGCCCACGGTTGGAAGCCCATGTTTGGTGAGCTTTTAAAGGAAGCTGAAGAGCAAACCCTAAAAAGGAAGGGAATTACTGTTCACTCTCATCCCTAAAACGGTCGCCCTCACCATTAACTTTCGGATCTCCTTTCTCCCCCTCCTTATTCACCGATCGTTCCACCTCGTCTCGGATTCACTTCTTCTCCGTCTCCCCTCAATCCAAATGACTACCATCACCATTCACCAAACCCACCGCTATTCTTACCTTCTCCCACAGTGAAAATCACTCAGGCCACAAACCCACCACCCTTTCAATCCACAACCACAAACTCCCTTCATCCATCGTCATACAACAATCGATTCCATTGGTGGACCCTTTTCGCCTCTAACGAAATCGTCATCATCACTGTTCACTTATCCGCAGGATACGGACAACCCTAAAAAAACTGTTGATGAAGGCTTTCCTTCCGAGAAATTCGTGGCTACCTTCGTTTGGTGTTATATCGACTTGCACAGCGTGAAGCAACGGTGTTTCACAGTATCGATTCGTATCAGTTCACACCTACACGGTTCAACCACATCATAAAGCAGACGTGTGTATTGCAGCAGTTGGAGCTGACATCGTTTGAGTTCTGCAACAGAAAAGCAAGTAGCAGCAAGATGGTGATACCATTCCATTCTTTCAATTCAACTTTGTTTCCTTCTGTTATTATTTCCCTAAGAGCTTGTGCTATTGTTGATGACTGGTTTTATTTGCAGGTTTTTTTCACCGCACATTGAGGTTCAAAATGACTTGCGATTTGTTTCATTCGGAGGTTCAAATCACAGCGTTTTGGAGAAACCCAGTTCAATAACAAAAATCCCAAGTAGTTGATGACATCGCGTCACAAGCCTTTACTCAGCAACAACCCAAATCTGTGGTATTTTCTGTTAAAAGTAAAATCAGGTTGCGATAATGTTTCGATGTTGATCTGTTAAAAATCATGTTTAGTTATTCAGCTTTCATATTGTGTATATATATGTTCCTGCTAGACGTGTCTAGGATTTTCTTTAGGATTTGCTTTTACTATTTTTATTTGCTTTTGGATCTTGCTCTGTTCTTCACTTGTTTGCAGGTTGGGACCTGTTCAAAAAAGCTCAGTCATGTTGTGTTTCTGATAAAGAAGGGACCCATCAGTTTTTTGGTTTTCGCCCTTTGAGGACTTGCTCGCGCATTCTTCCTGTGACCAAGAAGCCACCACATACCAGCTGTGATATTTTTGCAGAAACAAGTCGTCAAGGACGGTTGGTTTTGAGCCGGTAGCGTGTTTTTTTCTGTGTCCTTGATTTTATGCAGGTTATGCAGAGGGAGTTTGGAGCATCATTGTACGCGTAGGTTCGGTGACCTTCGGTTTCCAGTGACAGCATTAACAACATAGCTCTTGTGCAACTTGGATTCGGAGTCAATACACTTTGGGCAATGACGCGTCGCGAGTAGGAGCATCGTAGCAGTAATTCCGCCGTGTTTTGCAACAAAAGCAGCTCAGCCAGGATTCTTGCCACTAACCGTTTTTGTTTGGATATACAATTTTGATTTCATCTGTGATGTTGAGTTTGAAGTTAAGCTGTTGGGTCAGAGTCCTTTACATCTTGCTCTTAAGGATTCAGTCCCAACCATATGGAAAGACAGTGTTTCCTTTGCTGTAGATCATACAAAAAATGTGTATGTGTTGAAGCTGAAAAGCAGTGTGATAAATGAAGCAAGAACCGAGGATTACCGGCATTAACTCAACACATTAGCTATTGACTATCAGCTCAACAATTTCTCACATTATCACAACAACTCCAGCAACGACAACAGCACAAAGGTTCGACGACCATAACTCAGCAAGACTTTAAATCAGTCTTCGACTATCCTCATTGCGCTGTAGTCACGTTTTGAGACAAGACTGTGACAAGCTTTTATGGACAGAAATATAGGTTGTGAATAATTTCTATGCAGGTTGCAATACCGTCGAAAGAGAATCAGAAAGAGAATAAAGGGGAAGATGAGGAACGGTTTTCAGCAGCAACAATTTGACTTTGCGGCAATGCGGTCCACTCTCAGGTTCCGACTTCGATAAGCTCAAGTCGCAAATGATGCACATACAGTTTCGGTTGGTCTTCTTTTTTATTTTAACTATGTTTCAGTAATTGGAGTTGTGATGGTATTGAATTTTAATTGTGCTTTTCTTCTTGAGATTGGTTTTGTTTTAATTGGAAAAACTTTGTTCAAATTTAAGGCTGCTGTTGTCATTATGTTGTTGTGAATATAAGATGTTGCTGTGTTTCTTTTTAATTTTTTGTTTGTTGAGATTTAGTATTTTTCTGGCTGGATTGATTGATTCTGTTGTGTATTATCCACTAGCTATTTTAAATTGGATTCATGTTTGTGCCGATAATATGTCTTTCGTTGCTGGTTTTATTTTCTCACTCCTGTGTTGGTCATAATAAAGTTTAAAGTTTCAATTCATTTATTTTGACGATTGAGTTTTGCGGATGGCCGATTCTGGTTCCTGAGCGTTTTGCTGATTAGATTCAGCCCTTGGCTATTTACGTCACGGTTACGGTGTCCAAATTCCAGAATTTATTTTTGTCTCAATTCTAATATATATTTCCTAAATGGTTTCTATGCTTATACTGTAGCAGAAATATAGTGGTTTTAACTACGTTATAATTTGAAGTGATACCTCTATGTCATAGAATTAATTTTTAACCTTGCTACCACCATGTGGGATTTATTCACCAGGAAATTATGCAGTCTTTATTTTTAACCGTCGTGTTCGGTTTTAGAGAGAGAAATTTGACTTGAGGAAAAATAATAAAATTAATCTACAATAATTTCATCCCCAATAACAATGTACTCCTTTCCCTTCAAGTGTAATAGTTATTATAAATATTTTTTTTCTTAATTATGCTTTAATGTCTCAAAGTAAAAATTCTCGATTTATAGAGCCAATTTTCACCCATGTAAGTCGAGTGCTTTTAAAGCCTCGCCGTCGACCTTCGATCACCATACACAATATTTTGAGATTTTGAATTTAAATTAAATCTTTGAAGTCTAGCACTTCTTGGATTTTTGGACGGACATTATGGAGGTGTACACCTTAAATAATACGTCGTTCGACTTTTCATTTTAGTACACTATTTAGAATAAAGAAATATCATAGGAATCCAACATTCCGTGTGATATATCTTTTGTTCATCCAAACATTTTCTGAATGAAAAAGGTGTTGTTAGGATCCAGCATCCGAATGATACCCCGATTGATTAATTGTGAGGCCTACGTCTCATTTATTAAATAATCGTCATTTCTCCTATACTTTTCAAATTCAATCTCGTATTCTCACCTCTCGTACCACAAACTCTTTCCATACCCTCAATTCATTCCAATTCTTCCAAATATTTTTCTCAATTCAAACGCCGAAAGAAGGAGGTTCTTGGAATCTAGCATTCCTTGAATTTTTCGAGTGAATAGTTCTCGAGACACGCTCTTGAGTTGTTATTCACTCAACCTTTCGACTTTTTTAAACTCAAACATTTTCCAACATCCTCCTAAGTTGAGTGCTCGTCCGCATTCGCAACTGTCGACATTTCGCACACACATTCACAATTCATCGTGGTTTCGATATTGGGGGCATCCCTAGGGACCAATATCATTTCTCACTATCTTAACCCTTGACACGTCGTCAAGTCGGTTCCGTCTTCAATCAAATCCTCGACACGTCGTCGAGCTACTTCAAAACAACTTCCTTTTGGCCTCGCATGCCATTTTTCGATTCGGTCCTTTCACTAACATTTTTAAAACTTACGAAAGAGGGATTTTCTTAGAATTTAGCATTCTTGGAATATTCGAATGAGAAACTCTCGAGGCGCGCCCTTGAGTTGTTATTAATTCATTCTTTCGATTTCAAAACATCCAACTCTTTATCTTCAACTTATTCAATTAATTCCCGAAAGAACTGAGTTCTTGGAATCTCGCATTCCTTGAATTCTTGAGTGACAAGCTCTTGAGGCACGCTCTTGGGTTGCTTGTCAGTCACTCTTTCGTCTCAAACTCAAACTTCAACCCTTTTCGAACCTCATCTTTTCGTGGTTGTTACCACGAACTACAGACGCTCTGATTCTTTATTCATTCTTGAATATAAGATACGTAGGCACAAGATTGTGATGATCTTGGCGAGCACACTTCTATCTTCCTCCGTTATTCCTTCCACACACCTCCATCCTTTCCCGTAGTCGAACTACGACGCTCTGATTTCTCATTCTCGTCCGAATGAGCATACGTAGGCACAAGGGCCCCAATCCTTGACGAGCACCCTATCCTCTTACCACCCATCTCTCCTTTGCGTCTTTAACCTTTTAACCTACCAATTCTACCTTTAACAACGAGAAGAAAGCAAGTAAACCTAAACAACCCTCCCCACAATTACCTTAAGAGGTTCCCGTCGAGTACGACGGACGTGAGGGGTGCTAATACCTTCCCCTCACGTAACCGACTCCCGAACCCGGAACTTGGTTGCGACAACCCTGTTCCTATCCTTTCGCTTTAAGAGGTTTTCTCGATATTTTCCTCTCCCTTTTATTCAGGAAAATAAAGTTCAGTGGCGACTCTGTCAAACCGCATTTCCGCGCCTTTCGCGCGAGGGTCGCGTTTCTCCGAAATGTCTCCGTGATTTTTCGAGGTGCGACAGCTGGCGACTCTGCTGGGGACGGTTTGCTCCATGCAAAGAGAGAGTCGAGCCTATCTTTTGGTTTGTGAGGAGTGTTTGTTTTTATTTGTTTTCTTCTGTATTACGTATTTGTTCTCTTGTGGATTTTTATTTGTGCTTGTTATCTTGGTTGCCTATTGGTTTTTGGGATGACGTCATGAGTAAGGCTCTACACCCGAGCTTTGGTAAAAGCAGAGAGAACACATAGTTTAGAATCGGTAGTCGAGTAGTGTTAGTCTCCGAGGATTTGCTCCTTGTGAGCCTAGCATGAAAGCTCCTCCAGAGGAGACCTATTCGTAGATCTTGTTGTAACACAGCTAGCCTGTTGCACGACTTGATTAATGAAGGGTCCGTGACTCTGGGAACCTTTTGTTAGCACCAGTTCCAATATTGGTGGTCGTGTAGTGTTAGTCTCCAAGGACTCGCTCCTTGTGAGCCTAGCATGAGGACCCCGCTCAGGAGAGACCTTATCGTCATTATCGTCGTAATACAGCCAGCCTGTTGCTTGACGCTAATACGACTAGTGTCCGTGATCCTGGGAACCAAACGTAGAAACCGTCCCGTAAGTGGGTTTATGGGTAGAATGTTTAGATCTTCCCGCATAGGTCATACCTGTCGGTTTCTATGATCGGAAATTGTGGTTACTTCTTTGTTACAGTTACCAGCTTCAGGAGCTGTTGGAGTTGTGATCCTGTGATCCTGGATCTTGTATCTTGCATTGCATCTTGCATATAATTCACATTGCATTTCATACGTTGTGCATTTTGCATTTCCAGTCCTTCAACAAAATCTTATGTCTCTGTTCTTTCTTCTCCAGTAAATCAAGCTGATTCCTCGACACCAGTACGCAACTAGAGCCAATACCAGACGAATGATGGAGCAGATTCAACAGGAACAAGTTGCTATCAGGAAGGAGCTAGAATCCCTCAACAGAAAGATGGATCAGATCTTCGAAGCCCTCTCCATAACTAGGAAGGAATCAGAACAGCGAACCGTTCAACGACCGCGTCAGCAAAATCAACACAGAACATGGAAGCCAGATAGAGTATTTGATAGTCTTCCAATGACATATGCAGACATCTTTGCTCAACTAATGGAGAAAAAGGCTATCGTTCCGAGAGACCTAGCTCCCCCAACTGTCCTTCCTGCTGATTACGACGCGAATGCTCATTCTGAGTTTCATAAAGGCGCTCCAGGTCACAACATTGAGAATTGCAGGTTTCTCAAGCACAAAATTCAAGACCTGATTGACAAGGAAGCTCTCACCTTTGATGGGAAGTATCTCAGTGCCATCAACAACCCGATGCCGCCAGCCAACTAGTGCTAACATCAGATCAAGTCCAGTCAAGTCAAGTCCATTCTCTGAAGAAGGCCGTCATGCTGCCATTTAATCTTTCGTTTTCCTTATGTTTTGTCTTTGTTTGTTTTAGTATTGTATGCTTTGAACAATTGCCATTTCGTATTTGGTTTTCATTAATGTATCGTTTATGCATATTTTGAATTAATTATGTCGTATTCACTCATTTTCACTTATCACCGACACATTTATTCACTTCACTCTATCCACTGTTGTTTAGCATGATTTGAGGGAGGATGATGAAAACGAGATACCCATAATTGCAAACTCATATGCTTTCAGATAGAATCTCGTCAATGATGTACAGGCATTGCTTCAATTCCCCAAACACCAGAGATATAAGGAGTTAATCCCTAGTAAACCACTTCGAGCTTAGAAGTAGCAGTTTCCTTCGGATATTCAAACCTTACACTTAACCTGGGGCAGGGTAGTGTTCAGCTAATTCAACCCCGCACTTGAATCAACAAGCAAAATCCAAAAGACGGTTGTTCACCAATGACTCACAACAGGGCAGTCACAACAAAATCCAAAAAAAAGGAAAAATCAAAAGCCTGCTAAGTCAAACACCTCAGAGGGGACTTAGACAAAATCAAGGCAATCTCGATGGATCTGACAAACAAAGTCAATCCATGCAAAAGTTAGGGATCAAAACAAAAGCAAAAGAGGGCCCCGAAATCCTCAACAAAAACAAAAAAGGATTCAGTGGCCACCCAGATCAAAGGGGCACTGGCATGCATCAAAATAAGGTGACTGCCACGTCGAGCAAACCTTGAACCTTCAAGCTTACACCGTCCAGACAAGTGTAGAATTAACTGAGCGTAGGACTGGAGATCATTAAGAAGAAGGGGTGGGTACAAATCATACTTTAAGCCTAATATCTTTTGTTTCATAACCGTGAACCAGACCACGTTACAACCCTCGAAAGACCTAATTGAGGCGAGGTTTATTCTGAAAGCATACTATTGCGAGGTTGCGTAACCTGACTCCTCGCATGATTGCTAATCATCAGTATTGGTGTCATTTCTCTTGCTATATCTTCTACACCAATTAATCAGCATAATGTTTGGACTAACGGTCCATTCGTCTCACACTTTCACGAAACCTCAATAAATGACACACTTTTTCAAAACTTACATTAAACTTTGCATTAATATTACCATTTATGAATGTACAATTTTAATTGCAAATCAGTGCTAGGTATTCAAAGACATCTCAACAAGGAGCAATCAGGGAGGAACCCGACTTTCAGTGGTGTACACGAGACAAGATTGTTTCAAAGCCCATAGGCTGGGACAAATTACTCAAGAGCTCGAGCAGGGGCAGACCATTGCCATGTTCGAACTGGGGCGAGACCAGGTCATCCTAACCAACAAGAGAGTTGCAACCTTCTCTGAAGCCAATTCACAACAAGTCACCAAGTACCCAGACTTGGGGGCATCTAGAGCATCATCTTCTGCTTCAATCGTGACATCTCCAACGAACTGCGTGTCGAGGAAATCAATCCCTCCCACCACCCGAAGTCCAAGTCACATTGGCAATAACCCAGAGGCCACCACGCTGGCGTTTCCACCTGCATTTCCAATCACCTGTCTGCAATCATGCGCATCATACGCATTGTATTCGCTATCATAAGCATCTTGCATCATATGCATACCCAACCGTATCATACTTCCCCGGCTCTTGCATCTCCACGCGTCAGCATTTGCATTTTCACTTCCACTCATATGGAATATCATTCATCCTCCAGCATCCATATATGCAAGTCAAGGTCCAGGGTCAATCTCGAAGACTTCCAAGACTATCATCGGCCCATTCAGGGGCATCTTCCGCAAGATTGTGGGTTTGTCCCATGATTTTCAAGAGCTTCAAAGCAATCATCAGCCCAGTCAGTGGCAATCTTTCGCGATTGTGGGTTTCTCCCACAAAATTTCAAAAATATTCAAAGCAAGATTCAACCTAGTCAGGGGCATTCTTTTCAAGACCATGGGTACCTCCCATGACGTATTTCAATCTCATGATTGATCAGATCTTCAAATCAACATTCAGCCCAGTCAGGGGCATACCATTCAAGACCGTGGGCGTTCCCCACGAAGTTGTTCAACCTTTTGTTGGGAAAATCCAAAGGCCTTAAGTGCAAGATTTAGCCCAGTCAGGGGCATCTTCAGCAAAGCCGTGAGCGTACCTCATGAAGTTGTTCAGCCTTTTGTTGAGCAAGACAAGACATCAAGACAAACTCAGCCCAGTCAGGGGCATCCTCTTCAGAATTCATGGGCGTAACCATGAAATCATTTCAGCAAAACTATGATCTCCAATAAAGACGGTGGGCGTACCCCGTTGACTCATTTCAATCCAATCTTCCTCTTGGGGGTTCCCCAATGAGTTGTACCCAGCAAGCATGGCCGTTGCCAATTGCCTTACTATCATCCTTTTGGTGATAGTCGAACTTCATCGGTTCAACATAGCCTGCATCCTTTCGATGTTGGTAACCTTCAATTTGTGTTCGCCCTATCGTCCTTATGTTGGTAGTGGCTGGTGTGAGTTTCGCTCCGTCATCCTTTTGGTGGTGGGTCTGGCATTTCGTTGATGTCAGATTGTGCGATATTTTGTTTGTGTTTCGCTCCGTCATCCTTTTGGTGGTGGGTCTGGCATTTCGTCGATGTCAGATTGTGCGATATTTTGTTTGTGTTTCGCTCCATCATCCTTTTGGTGGTGGGTCTGTCATTTCGTCGATGTCAGATTGTGCGATATTTTGTTTGTGTTTCGCTCCATCATCCTTTTGGTAGTGGGTCTGGCATTTCGTCGATGTCAGATTGTGCGATATTTTGTTTGTGTTTCGCTCCATCATCCTTTTGGTGGTGGGTCTGGCATTTCGTCAATGTCAGATTGTGCGATATTTTGTTTGTGTTTCGCTCCGTCATCCTTTTGGTGGTGGGTCTGGCATTTCGTCAATGTCAGATTGTGCGATATTTTGTTTGTGTTTTGCTCCGTCATCCTTTTGGTGGTGGGTCTGGCATTTCGTCGATGTCAGATTGTGCGATATTTTGTTTGTGTTTCTCTCCGTCATCCTTTTGGTGGTGGGTCTGGCATTTCGTCGATGTCAGATTGTGCAATATTTTGTTTGTGTTTCGCTCCGTCATCCTTTTGGTGGTGGGTCTGGCATTTCGTCGATGTCAGATTGTGCAATATTTTGTTGTGTTTCGCTCCGTCATCCTTTTGGTGGTGGGTCTGGCATTTTGTCGATGTCAGATTGTGCGATGTGTGTTGTGAGTTTCGCCCCGTCATCCTTTTGGTGGTGGGTCTGGCATTTCGTCGATGTCAGATTGTGCGATATTTTGTTTGTGTTTCGCTCCATCATCCTTTTGGTGGTGGGTCTGGCATTTCGTTGATGTCAGATTGTGCGATGTGTGTGTGAGTTTCGCTCTGCCATCCTTTTGGTGGTGGGTCTGACATTTCGTCGATGTCAGATTGTGCGATGTGTGTTGTGTTTCGCTCTGCCTTCCTTTTGGTGGTGGGTCTGACATTTCGTCGATGTCAGATTGTGCGATATTTTGTTTGTGTTTCGCTCCATCATCCTTTTGGTGGTGGGTCTGGCATTTCGTCGATGTCAGATTGTGCGATGTGTGTGTGAGTTTCGCTCTACCATCCTTTTGGTTGTGGGTCTGACATTTCGTCGATGTCAGATTGTGCGATGTGTGTTGTGTTTCGCTCTGCCATCCTTTTGGTGGTGGGTCTGACATTTCGTCGATGTCAGATTGTGCGATATTTGTTTGTGTTTCGCTCCGTCATCCTTTTGGTGGGGGGTCTATCATAATCATTTATGATAGATTGTGCGATAGTTTGTGTGAGTTTCGCTCCGTCATCCTTTTGGTGGGAGGTCTGTCATTTGGATTGGTGATAGATTGTGCGATGTTTGTTTGTGTTTCACTCCATCATCCTTTTGGTGGGGGGGTCTGTCATGGTCATTAATGTCATATTGTTGCGGTTATGTTTTGCTTTATCATCCTTTTGGTGATAATAACCGAGTGTGTTTCATCTCATCACCCTTCTGATGATGACGACTTTTGCCTATTTATTCACAGTTTACTCAGAGATTTACCTCGTCCAGCTTTTTCAACTCTCAAGCATCTTTTTTTTCTTTCGGACAAATTCAGGGTCTTTTTATATCTAATTGACTTCTACCTCAGGAATGTGAACGCCAATGCAGTTCATTTTCCTAGGTTTAAGCCTATTAGATAGGGGCATCTGTCATACCCTAAATTTGTCCTACCCTTTTGTAAATATTCTCGCATTTATTGTTTCATGCCGTTTAGACACGTGTCCACCCGAAATTGGGCGTTTTTTCAAAAAAAAATTTCTTTCTGACCAATTAAGGCGTGACACGTGGCCTAACAACTTTTCTTTGTAAATATTATCTTCTTAAGATTTTTATATTTTAAAAATATTACTAATGTCTTTAGTAATTACTTTTTCTTTATATATATATATATATATATATATATATATATATATATATATATATATATATATATATATATATATATATATATATATATATATATATATATATATATATATATATATATATATATATATATATATATATATATATATATATATATATATATATATATATATATATATATATATATATATATATATATATATATATATATATATATATATATATATATATATATATATATATATTTCTTTTAGTATTTATTTAATGTTTATTGTTAATATTTATTCATTTGTCATTTTTTTTATTTATTTATTAGAGTTATGTTAGTTTTTTTTAATTATTAATCTTAATGTTAATAAATTAAATGGAAAAGAAATTAAAGAAGAAAGAAAGTCAGAATTTTGAAGGAATTAGAAGGGAAGGTAAGGCCCACGGTTGGAAGCCCATGTTTGGTGAGCTTTTAAAGGAAGCTGAAGAGCAAACCCTAAAAAGGAAGGGAATTACTGTTCACTCTCATCCCTAAAACGGTCGCCCTCACCATTAACTTTCGGATCTCCTTTCTCCCCCTCCTTATTTACCGATCATTCCACCTCGTCTCGGATTCACTTCTTCTCCGTCTCCCCTCAATCCAAATGACTACCATCACCATTCACAAAACCCACCGCTATTCTTACCTTCTCCCACAGTGAAAATCACTCAGGCCACAAACCCACCACCCTTTCAATCCACAACCACAAACTCCCTTCATCCGTCCTCATACAACAATCGATTCCATTGGTGGACCCTTTTCGCCTCTAACGAAATCGTCATCATCACTGTTCACTTATCCGCAGGATACCGACAACCCTAAAAAAACTGTTGATGAAGGCTTTCCTTCCGAGAAATTCGTGGCTACCTTCGTTTGGTGTTATATCGACTTGCACAACGTGAAGCAACGGTGTTTCACAGTATCGATTCGTATCAGTTCACACCTACACGGTTCAACCACATCATAAAGCAGACGTGTGTATTGCAGCAGTTGGAGCTGACATCGTTTGAGTTCTGCAACAGAAAAGCAAGTAGCAGCAAGATGGTGATACCATTCCATTCTTTCAATTCAACTTTGTTTCCTTCTGTTATTATTTCCCTAAGAGCTTGTGCTATTGTTGATGACTGGTTTTATTTGCAGGTTTTTTTCACCGCACATTGAGGTTCAAAATGACTTGCGATTTGTTTCATTCGGAGGTTCAAATCACAGCGTTTTGGAGAAACCCAGTTCAATAACAAAAATCCCAAGTAGTTGATGACATCGCGTCACAAGCCTTTACTAAACAGCAACCCAAATCTGTGGTATTTTCTGTTAAAAGTAAAATCGGGTTGCGATAATGTTTCGATGTTGATCTGTTAAAAATCATGTTTAGTTATTCAGCTTTCATATTGTGTATACATATGTTCCTGCTAGACGTGTCTAGGATTTTCTTTAGGATTTGCTTTTACTATTTTTATTTGCTTTTGGATCTTGCTCTGTTCTTCACTTGTTTGCAGGTTGGGACCTGTTCAAAAAAGCTCAGTCATGTTGTGTTTCTGATAAAGAAGGGACCCATCAGTTTTTTGGTTTTCGCCCTTTGAGGACTTGCTCGCGCATTCTTCCTGTGACCAAGAAGCCACCACATACCAACTGTGATATTTTTGCAGAAACAAGTCGTCAAGGACGGTTGGTTTTGAGCCGGTAGCGTGTTTTTTTTTCTGTGTCCTTGATTTTATGCAGGTTATGCAGAGGGAGTTTGGAGCATCATTGTACGCGTAGGTTCGGTGACCTTCGGTTTCCAGTGACATCATTAACAACATAGCTCTTGTGCAACTTGGATTCGGAGTCAATACGCTTTAGGCAATGACGCGTCGCGAGTAGGAGCATCGTAGCAGTAATTCCGCCGTGTTTTGCAACAAAAGCAGCTCAGCCAGGATTCTTGCCACTAACCGTTTTTGTTTGGATATACAATTTTGATTTCATCTGTGATGTTGAGTTTGAAGTTAAGCTGTTGGGTCAGAGTCCTTTACATCTTGCTCTTAAGGATTCAGTCCCAACCATATGGAAAGACAGTGTTTCCTTTGCTGTAGATCATACAAAAAATGTGTATGTGTTGAAGCTGAAAAGCAGTGTGATAAATGAAGCAAGAACCGAGGATTACCGGCATTAACTCAACACATTAGCTATTGACTATCAGCTCAACAATTTCTCACATTATCACAACAACTCCAGCAACGACAACAGCACAAAGGTTCGACGACCATAACTCAGCAAGACTTTAAATCAGTCTTCGACTATCCTCATTGCGCTGTAGTCACGTTTTGAGACAAGACTGTGACAAGCTTTTATGGACAGAAATATAGGTTGTGAATAATTTCTATGCAGGTTGCAATACCGTCGAAAGAGAATCAGAAAGAGAATAAAGGGGAAGATGAGGAACGGTTTTCAGCAGCAACAATTTGACTTTGCGGCAATGCGGTCCACTCTCAGGTTCCGACTTCGATAAGCTCAAGTCGCAAATGATGCACATACAGTTTCGGTTGGTCTTCTTTTTTATTTTAACTATGTTTCAGTAATTGGAGTTGTGATGGTATTGAATTTTAATTGTGCTTTTCTTCTTGAGATTGGTTTTGTTTTAATTGGAAAAACTTTGTTCAAATTTAAGGCTGCTGTTGTCATTATGTTGTTGTGAATATAAGATGTTGCTGTGTTTCTTTTTAATTTTTTGTTTGTTGAGATTTAGTATTTTTCTGGCTGGATTGATTGATTCTGTTGTGTATTATCCACTAGCTATTTTAAATTGGATTCATGTTTGTGCCGATAATATGTCTTTCGTTGCTGGTTTTATTTTCTCACTCCTGTGTTGGTCATAATAAAGTTTAAAGTTTCAATTCATTTATTTTGACGATTGAGTTTTGCGGATGGCCGATTCTGGTTCCTGAGCGTTTTGCTGATTAGATTCAGCCCTTGGCTATTTACGTCACGGTTACGGTGTCCAAATTCCAGAATTTATTTTTGTCTCAATTCTAATATATATTTCCTAAATGGTTTCTATGCTTATACTGTAGCAGAAATATAGTGGTTTTAACTACGTTATAATTTGAAGTGATACCTCTATGTCATAGAATTAATTTTTAACCTTGCTACCACCATGTGGGATTTATTCACCAGGAAATTATGCAGTCTTTATTTTTAACCGTCGTGTTCGGTTTTAGAGAGAGAAATTTGACTTGAGGAAAAATAATAAAATTAATCTACAATAATTTCATCCCCAATAACAATGTACTCCTTTCCCTTCAAGTGTAATAGTTATTATAAATATTTTTTTTCTTAATTATGCTTTAATGTCTCAAAGTAAAAATTCTCGATTTATCGAGCCAATTTTCACCCATGTAAGTCGAGTGCTTTTAAAGCCTCGCCGTCGACCTTCGATCACCATACACAATATTTTGAGATTTTGAATTTAAATTAAATCTTTGAAGTCTAGCACTTCTTGGATTTTTGGACGAACATTATGGAGGTGTACACCTTAAATAATACGTCGTTCGACTTTTCATTTTAGTACACTATTTAGAATAAAGAAATATCATAGGAATCCAACATTCCGTGTGATATTTCTTTTGTTCATCCAAACATTTTCTGAATGAAAAAGGTGTTGTTAGGATCCAGCATACGAATGATACCCCGATTGATTAATTGTGAGGCCTACGTCTCATTTATTAAATAATCGTCATTTCTCCTATACTTTTCAAATTCAATCTCGTATTCTCACCTCTCGTACCACAAACTCTTTCCATACCCTCAATTCATTCCAATTCTTCCAAATATTTTTCTCAATTCAAACGCCGAAAGAAGGAGGTTCTTGGAATTTAGCCTTCCTTGAATTTTTCGAGTGAATAGTTCTCGAGACACGCTCTTGAGTTATTATTCACTCAACCTTTCGACTTTTTTAAACTCAAACATTTTCCAACATCCTCCTAAGTCGAGTGCTCGTCCGCATTCGCAACTGTCGACATTTCGCATACACATTCACAATTCATCGTGGTTTCGATATTGGGGGCACCCCTAGGGACCAATATCATTTCTCACTATCTTAACCCTTGACACGTCGTCAAGTCGGTTCCGTCTTCAATCAAATCCTCGACACGTCGTCGAGCTACTTCAAAACAACTTCCTTTTGGCCTTGCATGCCATTTTTCGATTCGGTCCTTTCACTAACATTTTTAAAACTTACGAAAGAGGGATTTTCTTAGAATTTAGCATTCTTGGAATATTCGAATGAGAAACTCTCGAGGCGCGCCCTTGAGTTGTTATTAATTCATTCTTTCGATTTCAAAACATCCAACTCTTTATCTTCAACTTATTCAATTAATTCCCGAAAGAACTGAGTTCTTGGAATCTCGCATTCCTTGAATTCTTGAGTGACAAGCTCTTGAGGCACGCTCTTGGGTTGCTTGTCAGTCACTCTTTCGTCTCAAACTCAAACTTCAACCCTTTTCGAACCTCATCTTTTCGTGGTTGTTACCACGAACTACGGACGCTCTGATTCTTCATTCATTCTTGAACATAAGATACGTAGGCACAAGATTGCGATGATCTTGGCGAGCACACTTCTATCTTCCTCCGTTATTCCGTCCACACACCTCCATCCTTTCCCGTAGTCGAACTACGACGCTCTGATTTCTCATTCTCGTCCGAATGAGCATACGTAGGCACAAGGGCCCCAATTCTTGGCGAGCATCCTATCCTCTTACCACCCATCTCTCCTTTGCGTCTTTAACCTTTTAACCTACCAATTCTACCTTTAACAACGAGAAGAAAGCAAGTAAACCTAAACAACACTCCCCACAATTACCTTAAGAGGTTCCCGTCGAGTATGACGGACGTGAGGGGTGCTAATACCTTCCCCTCACGTAACCGACTCCCGAACTCGGAACTTGGTTGCGACAACCCTGTTCCTATCCTTTCGCTTTAAGAGGTTTTCTCGATATTTTCCTCTCCCGTTTATTCGGGAAAATAAAGTTCGGTGGCGACTCTGTCGAACCGCATTTCCGCGCCTTTCGCGCGAGGGTCGCGTTTCTCCGAAATGTCTCCGTGATTTTTTGAGGTGCGACACTTTAGAAAAAATTTCAAAGTATTTATTTTCAAACTCTCCACCATGATCACTTCTGACTTTAACAATTTTAAAATCTTTTTCGTTTTGGACTTGTTTGCAGAAGTCAATGAATTCAGAATGTGACTCATCCTTGTGTTTCAGGAATTTTACCCATGTCCATCTGTTGTAGTCATCAACTATGACTAATCCATACTTCTTGCCTCTGATGGATGTAGTTTTCACTGGTCCAAACAGATCAATATGAAGCAGCTCTAATGGTCTAGAGGTAGAAAAACATTTTTTGCTTTGAAAGAAGACTTTGAAAATTTTCCTTTCTGACATGCTTCACACAGAGCATCTGAGTTGAACTTCAACTGAGGAAATCCTCTGACCAGATTGAGCTTATTAATCTGAGATATACGTCTCATACTAATATGACCCAATCTTCTATGCTAGACCCATTGCTCATAGTTAACAGACAAAAGGCATTTTACATTCTGAACTTTTAGTTCTGAAAGATTGATTTTGTAAATGCTGTTCTTCCTTTTCCCATTAAAGAGGATTGAACCATCTTTTTGACTTACAGCTTTACAACATTTTTGATTGAAGATTATATCATAACCATTGTCACTTAATTGACTTATGGACAATAGATTATGTGTTAATCCTTCAACAAGTAAGACATTAGATATGGAAGGAAGGTTACCATTTCCAATAGTTCCAGAGCCAATGATTTTACCCTTCTGGTTCCCTCCAAACTTCACGTCACCTCCAGATCTAAGTTCCAGGCTTTGGAACATAGACCTTCTTCCCATCATGTGTCGCGAGCAGCCAGAGTCCAGGTACCATGATTGGTGTCTCAACTTTGCTGCTAAGGACATCTGCAACAAAAATTATTTTGTCCTTAGGTACCCATATTTTCTTGGGTCCTCTGGGGTTAGTAGGTTTGAAATTCTTTCTGAATTTCTTTCCCTTAAAAGCATCTTTGTTCTGCTGAGGTTTTGGTTTATTAAACACAGGTTTGTTCTGATCAGAACGTGTGTGCTTAATATCATTTAAATGACCATATTTGAAGTGAGTATGCAGAGGAGAATACTTAATGATCAGTTTATCATGAAGTTTTGGATTTAAATCCTTCCCAGAGGGTGATTCATATCCAATTCCCTTTCTATTGTTTCTGCTTACGCCATAGATCATGGAAGCCATTTTGCTTCTATCTAGGCCTCTGGACATAAACTTCTGAAAGCTATAATCATACTCTTCTAAAATGTTTTTAGAGAATCATATAGGATCTGAGTCAGATTTTTGAGCTTTTTCTAAATCATTTTTCATTTTAAGATTGTTTGCTTTAAGCTCAGCAACTTCTGATCTCAGCTAATCATTCTCAGATGCAAGACAACTTTGAAGCCTCTTGTATTTGAGTTTGATATTACTGTAGCTTTCAAGAATTTCAGATAAACTCTCAGTAAGTTCAGCTCTAGAAAGTTCAGAAAATACCTCTTTTGAATCTGATTCTGATCCAGATTCAGCAGTTTCTTCGTGGTCCTCCACGTCAGCCATCAGTGCCACATTAGCACATTCATCTTCTGACTCTGATGAAGATTCAGAAGCATCTGAATCATCCCACGTGGCCATTAGAACTTTCTTCTTCTTTTCAAACTTCTTTCTAGGTTTCTCCTTCATAAGTTTGGGACATTCATTTTTATAGTGGCCTGGCTCTTTGCACTCGTATCACACTACATCTTTCTTTCCAGATTTCTTATGTCTAGAAGATTCGCCACGCTGATCAGATCTCTTGAAGTTTCTGAACTTCTTTTGTTTGTGCTTCTAGAGTTGGTTTATCCTTCTGGACAGCAAAGACAGTTCATCTTCTTCAGAGGAAGATTCTTCAGAGCTTTCTTCAATTACCTGCAAAACTTTAGCAGATTTGTTAGATTTTAGCGCAACAGACTTACCTTTCTTCTGAGGTTCGTCTTCTTCCAGCTCAATCTCGTGACTCCTTAAGAAACTGATCAGTTCCTCCAGAGTGATCTTATTCAGATCCTTTGCAAGCTTCAACGCTGTCACCATTGGTCTCCACCTTGTTGGCAAGCTTCTGATTATCTTCTTGACGTGATCAGAGGTAGAGTAACCTTTGTCCAGAACCTTCAGACTAGCAGTTAGAATCTGAAACCTTGAGAACATAGCTTCCACAGATTCAGATTCCTCCATCTTCAAGGCTTCGTATTTCTGAATGAGCGCCAAGGCTTTTGTCTCCTTTACTTGGGAGTTTCCTTCATGTGTCATTTTTAAAGATTCAAACATATCAAATGCAATATCTCTATTTGTTATTTTCTCATACTCAGTATGAGATATAGCATTTAATAGAATGGTTCTCGCCTTGTGATGATTTCTAAACTCCTTCTTCTGTTGATCAGACATAGACTTTCTATCAACCTTTTTGCCTTCATCATTTGTAGGATGAATATAACCATCAGTAACCAAATCCCATAAGTCAGCGTCATAGCCTAGAAAGAAACTTTCTATTCTATCTTTCCAGTAATAAAACTTCTCACCATCAAACATGGGAGGTTCGGTGCTGATTCTGTCTCTATCATCGTATTTGTTGTTGTATGAAGTTGAAGTTGAAGCTTCAGCAGCCATGATAAATCAAGAACAATAGATTAAGAGTTTTTCCCAACAGGATCTTTTTCTATCACGGTTAAGTGAGAGCACTTACAGAACCGAAGCTCTGATACCAACTGAAGGTAGGAAAAACACTTAGAAGGGGAGGGGGTTGAATAAGGGTTTTAAAACAATTAAGATGATAGAAAAAATAACAAGGTGTTTTTATCCTGGTTCGTTTGAACTACAACTAACCCAGTCCACCCTACCAAGGTGATTTGCCTTTCTCAACAAGGACTTAATCCACTAAATCAAACTGATTACAGTGTTAACCACTAATCCACTTAATCTCACTTATAATTCTCTATGGACGTAGGAATTAGGGTAGATGATTAAAGGTTTTCTCACTAAAGCCTTAGGAGTAAACATTTTAAAGAATCGATAATTAGTAGTTACAAGAAGTTGTTGCAATGTTAATTCAGGGTTGTTACTGAGTCAGATCATACACTTCCCCTAGCATGTTACTCATATATTGTTAAACTACTTAGTCAATTTTCCCTTTTCACTTGAAAAGATTTTTATAATCAACCCAAACCTTTTTAAAACCCCAATTGCTTTTGTTCAACTGAATTATTTTAGACTTATATTTCCTATGCAGTTCTCGAGATCGATATTCAGGGAAACTTCCCTTATTACTACATTGGCAAAATAGTACACTTGCTATTTTTTCGATCAAGTTTTTGGCGCCGTTGCCGGTGACTTCCAAAAAATAAGTTTATTATAATTCAATTAAAATTTTATTGCTCTGCGACCAAAATTTTATTTTCAGTTTTTTTATTTTATTTTAGTATTATTTTTATTATTTGCATTCTATTATTAATAATACGCGTCTAACATTTTTATGCGAGGAGAATCCTCAGCTAATTTTTCTCTTGACGCAGAGATAGAAAGTACTCTACACGCGAGGCGTAGACAAGCAAGACTGGAAGGTTCAGACGCAGATACTAAGACTATGGGTGAAGTTCCACCAACAGAGAGACTACTTGGTGATTACGGTGGGGCTAATGCACCGGCTGGTAGGTTACTAATTGTAAACCAACTAGTGAATGTGACAAATTTCCAGTTGCATTCGAATACTATCAACCAACTTGAGAGGAAACCTTTCACCAAAAAGGTTTATGGAGATGCCAACAAACATCTACAAATATTTCTGACTATGAGCGATATAGGGGCACACTGATGAAGCAAATACATTAAGAATGTTTCCGTTCAATCTTCCTGAAGATGCTGAAGAATGGTTTTACTCGTTACCCGCAGGAAGTATTGCTACTTGGGAAGAGATGGAGAAGGCCTTTCTTAATGAGTATTTTCCCGCCTCTGTGTATATTCGTAAAAGATATGATATCATGAATTTTAAACAGAGGGAGGGAGAATCATTGGGCGATGCGTATAAAAGGTTCAAACGGTTATTGGTTGCATGTCTTACTCATAACCTGGGTCAAACTGAGCAGATGCAAATGTTTGTGAATGGTCTCAAGATGAATACTAAGCAACTGATTGATACAGTAGCTGGTGGCTCATCAAACTTTACAACAGCCACTGGTATTAAGAAGATCATTGAAGCCATTGCTGCAAATGAGCATTTGGAGCTGTATGACCGTAGTGTGAGTAAACCTGAAGGAACAATTGATTTGAAGATGGATACTCAAGTTGTGAACATGGAAGATCAAATCAAAGCTGAAGTAGAAAGAAGGCTTAAAGCAATGAATGTAAGTACTTAACCTGTGGCTCAAGTTCAACCTATCCCAGCTGTGAGTTGTGAGATTTGTAGTGGACCCCATTTTACTGTGCATTGTGTTGCGATTGCTCAACAAATTGAAGAGATAAAGTTTCCGAGATAGAATAATCCATATTCTCAGATTTATAATCCAGGGTGGAAGAATCATCCTAACTTCTCCTGAAAAGATCAGAATCAACCTCAATATCAATAGCAGTAACAAGCTTCTTAGAAAGCGAATGGGAAATAGCTCTTGAAAAGATGACAACTTACAATATTCAATTCCAAGAAGAGACACGGAGTAATCAGAGGAACACCACAACTGCTCTAAAGCATCTTGAAGTTAAGATGGGACAAATTGCCCAACAACTCTCCACGCAGATTCAAAGAATCCTCCCGAGCGCGACAATGCTGAATCCAAAAAATCCTGAGAATGTCAATGCTGTCACCACAAGAAGTCAGAGAGACCTGGAAGAAGAGGAAGAAAAAGAAACAAATGATTATCAGTGTATAGAAGTTGAGCTTGTAGTGAGAGAAAATGAGAAAGAACCGGAAATAGTCTCACCACCTGTGAAGCTAACTGAAGAGAAAAAGAAAAAGGAGGTTAAACCAAAAATTGAGCTACCTTACCTGCAGAGAGTTATAAAGAAGGATAAGAAAGATAAAGACTTTGAAAAATTCCGCACGTTGTTCAAAAATTTAGAAATCAATATGTCGTTCTTTGAAGCACTCGAGCAAATGCCTTTGTATCAAAAATTCATGAAAGAGGTAATAGGGAAAAAGATAACAATGGGTGAGGAGCAGAAAATCTCAACTGAGCGATGTAGTGAAATATCACAAGGAAGGAGAATCCCCATCAAGTGTAAAGATCCGGGACCCGTAGCAATCCCTTGTACTATTAAAAATAGAACATTCAAGAAATTCCTTGTTGATTCAGGTGCTAGTGTAAGTCTCATGCCTTTATCAATTTTCAAAAAGGTACTCTAACCTTGAAATCTTTTGATGAAGAAATAACTTTAAAAGTGTTGGACATCAAAAAGAGATGTAAAGAGAAAAATCATCAACCTTCAGTTGGAATGATCAAAACAATGAAAACAGGTAAACATTCTATACCACTTCCAGAAAAAGTCTCTGCTTTAATTTATCAGGTAGCAATATCTCAGGCATCCAAGGCACATAGAGAGACTCCAAAATTCATTCGAGGAGTCAAGAATAGAAAAGTTGGATGTGATTTTTCAAACAAAGTTACGTTTGTCTCTGAACCTGACCGGTCCTGTGTTGCGGAAAGATCAAGCAACAAAGTGTGGAAGCTAAGATACCCCCCATAACAATGGGGAGTGATCCATCGAGCCATGTAACGTTAAACAAAGCGCTGCATGGGAGGCAACCCACAGTTTTAATGATTGATGCGTTTCTTTTTGTTGTCATTTTATTTTGTCTGCAGGAAATAAACGAGACCTTACAAGCTAGAGTGTTGCACTATCCTTCAACTCTTCAGTAAGGATCTCTATGAGTACATCTCTTCCACTCCTGTTCTAAAACATTGAGGATAATGTTTAGTTCAAGTTTGGGGGAGTGTTTACTGTTTTGAGTTGTCGTGTTAAGCACTTTTTATTTGTGTTTGGGTCCTATTGTTTAAAAATCGACGTGAACTCTCCCCGAATGAGGACCATAAAAAAAATTCTTGTGAATACTGTGATGTGTGAAGTAGCCAGGAAAGTATATAGAGTTTGAGGGAAGAAAAGTTGAAAATAGGGAATTTGGGAAAGTTTGAAAATTGAGGTATAAATTGAACACCCTAGATTCCCCGAAGTAAGGTAACGAGTCCAATGCGTAGATTTGTTTCATAATACTTGGATTTGAGAAGTATTCCTTGATTAGTTCATAGTGATGGTATGACACGATTAAAAAGAATCGCATGTACAAAGTTGATTGAGAGAATGACTTATGGCACCAAAAAAAATGATGAATAATGACGGTAAAGACAACTAATCCTTCTAAGTTGGGTAACCTTCACCCGGTCATTTAGCCTAACGGCGGTTGAATCTCCATAGTCGTCCTAAAATGGACTAATAAACGCCAATGCACGAGAAAAAAAAAGAATAAAGATGCCTTGAAAAAAGTCTCGATCCAATCTTATACATGTGAGGGAAAGAGATCAAAAGTGCCTTAATCTGATTATTCGAATGAAAGGGGTAGAAAATCGAAGTAAAGAATTAAGCCCAAAGCATAGTTGGAGAGGTGACCGAAAGGAGGATTTAGGTCCGTGGTGTTACCGTGGTATGTGTTTGTGTAATACCTTCGTTAACAGACAATTACCAAGAGAGCTAGTTTTGGCCGATCGAAACAAAGGCTCACGTATGAGTACCGACACACCGTACCGTCACAAGTCTTTTATTTGATTTATACTGGTTGATCTGAAAAGTGTTTATCCAAGCTTGTTGCTTGAGGTTAAGCAACAATTTAAGTTTGGGGGTATTTGATCAGTGATTTTTATACATTACTTTACCATGAGTTTTAGTTAATTATCTTATAGGTTTAGTTGCATTTTATATCCTTTTATCGCATTTTATGCGTTTTTTTTTGGTATTTTTATTGTTTTTAGGTTCAGGTACGCAATAAAGAAGAATCGGAGCAAAAATCGGGAAAAACAGGAGTAATTCTAAAGAGTTTTAAAAGTGAAACAGGGGTCTGGCACGACCACCCGTGTCACCTAACACAGCCCGTGTCAGGATGGTTCCAAGAAGAATGAAGATAGAGTTTTAGATAGGGGGATGACACAGGTGCCCGTGTCAGCAAGTCTGAAGCAGTGAAGTTTTTTATCTGATCACTAGGGGGCCAACACGGCCGCCTGTGTCAGCTAACACAAACCGTGTTGGCCGAAGCGAGTCATCTTTCAATTTTATGAATTTTTGGGTCTTTGTGATCCCTATGGGTATTTTGGGCATTCTCCTACTACTGTGTTGGACCTGGGAGTATTTAAGACAAATTTTGAGAAGGAATATCAGACTTTTTTGCCAGAGAAGAATTGCACTATTAGAATTAGAGAGATCAAGGTGATTAGGGAACTGAAGGTTTTTATGATTGGAAGCCATTAAAGATCAAAGAACCCTATTATCTTGTAATGTCTAGTTTTTATATTTTATTTTCTTTGAATATTATGAGTAGCTAAACCCCCCAATGCTAGATGGTGTCCCTGATTTGAATCTGTAATGACTATGATATTATTATTGCAATGCCATTTCCTTTGTTTAATAACTGATTTGATCTCTAGCTGTTCTTAATGATTTCCCTATCGGACCAATATGGTCTGCTTTACGATTAACAATTAGGCTGGACCACCATTGTTAAGGCTTTTCTTTTGATCATCCTATAGTAGATATCACCTAGGACTAGGGATACCCTATAGGAATCAGAATAATTATTGATCATTGATTGCTAATCTCACTTATAATTCTCTATGGACGTAGGAATTAGGGTAGATGATTAAAGGTTTTCTCACTAAAGTCTTAGGAGTAAACATTCTAAAGAATCAGTAATTAGTAGTTACAAGGAGTTGTTGCAGTGTTAACTCAGGGTTGTTACTGAATCAGAGCATACACTTTCCCTAGCATGTTACTCATATATTGTTAAACCACTTAGTCAATTTTCCCTTTTCACTTGAAAATATTTTTATAATCAACCCAAACTTTTTAAAACCCCAATTGCCTTTGTTCAACTGAATTATTTTAGACTTGTATTTCCTATGCAGTCCTCGAGATCGATATTTGGGGAAACTTCCCTTATTACTACATTGGCAAAATAATACACTTATTATTTTTCCGATCAGCCTCGCATAGTATGATACTCCTAATAAATTGTGCTACGATTGCTTAACATAGCGCTAAATTTGTCCCCGAATCAATTCATTAACTCTAACGTCAATACTAAAATTATTATTGTGCTAACTTTACTTTATGTCATTTAATTTTATTGCCATTTAACTTTCTTGTCATTTAATTTCTTGCCATTTAATTTTATTCCTTTATTTTTAGCATTGTATTTCATATTGTTTATGTTTATACTTCTTTTTCCTTTGTCCAGTTGGACATTTTGTTTTTCTTTTGAAGACATTAATAAAGGAAAACCCCCTAAAAAACATGGTTATCTAATCTTTGGACTAATGGTCATTATCCTTTGCTTGACTTGAAGTTTGATTTTTGGACCTGTGGACTTTGGTTATTTTTCCCTATGCTATTCTATTCATCTAATACTTGAGACTTTTGGTTGAGCTTTAAAGACTTTGCTCTGATAAATAACTTTTACCTTATGGCTTGAGCTCTTCTTTCAACTGATACTTGTCTTATCTTATGCTTACTTGTTGCTTATGGCTTACTCCAAAGGAATGGAATGTTGGTTTTGAATATTGTCAAGTGCTTACTTTCTCCTAGTTAGTTCATAAGCACACACAAAGGCTTCCTAACGGGCTACCTTACAATGAGACCGTTTATTTCTTGCTATTTACTTTATGCAATTCAGAGTCTCTTCATCTCCTCCCCTTCATAAATTTTCAAAATCTTCTTCCTTTTTCAAAACCTTCTTGTTTTTAAACATGAACCGCTTTCTCCATCAACCTTAACTTTGTCAAGTGATTTTCAAAATATTTTTCTTAAATAAATGCTAATTCATGTTAAGCATATCAAAATAATTTCAAAAGACTTAGAAAACACAAAAATCATTCAATTCTTTTGTGCTTTTGTGCACCTTTTCCTTTTAAAACCTTTTATTAAGGATAGTCATTAGTTGTGTTATTACAGTGATGCAACTCCTATACTTCCATAATAAAATAGAGAAGTGATGATATTTTCCACTTAAATGTTGAGTGATAGACTTTTTGATTTCAATTCAAGAAAAAGTCTTCCATCTTAAGATGATGCAAATTCCCCTTCCTCATTAATTGTGGGTAGTAAGTTGAGTTTCCACTCGAATATGCCAAAATGTCTATTCATTTAAAATCAATCAAACCAAACACCTTTTTTATTGTTACCACGAACTACGGGGTTTTGATCCTCCATTGCACTTTATTGGTATGTAGGTATGAGGCTTAGGAAGTCTTGTCAAACAAAAAATATTTCTTCTCTCATCTCCACAATCTTCTTGCAAACAACACATTTTTAAGTCAAACACATGTTTTTAAGAGATTCCAATAGAGTATTATAGATGTTTTGGGTGCTAAAATATTCCCTTTGCATAACCAACCCCGATACCCTTATCTCTCTTTGTTTTATTAGTTTTGTGGATTTTATTCATTTTTTTCTCATTCCATTGGAAACAATAAAGAGCGGTGGTGACTCTTACTTTGTGAGTTAAGTTAACCAATAGTTTAATCTCAATTTTTTTACTGCTACAGAAGAATGTCGTTCCATAACTCAAGCCATTAAGTGAATGTTTCTATCCATCCACCCACTTTTTACTTTTAGATATAACAATCTTAACACAGTAGGCAATCACGAAAAAAATTTACACCCTAAAATCAACGACTATTCTTTGTCAATATGTATGGTATCATATACATGGTCTTCCCTAAAAGAATATTCTCCAATATTACATATCATATCTTCTAGTGAATCACCCATATCTTTATCAAATTCAACTCTATGCGACACAATATATTTTGGTGTCACTTCGCCATGCCACACTCAAGTTGTATAATTTTATTGAATTCCATCACAACCTAGATAGTGTTATATTTCTTCCTTTCCACATTTTATCGTATTCCCTCATTTTTTTTACAAGGACAATAAAATATTCCTTTATCGGTGAGAAGGTTTCTTTCAGAAAATTCAAGAAACTGACACATTTCATTCTCATACTCAGCATTTAATCTATTGGCTTTCACCCAATTAAAATCCATAATTATGCAATTATTTAAAATAAAATCATAATCCTACACAAATACTAAAAAAGTAATAACACTACACCTTTAATCTCAACACAACAACAACGACAATATCAACATTAAAAACAACAACAACAACAACAATAACAACAACAACAACAATAAAAATAACAAAACCACCACCACCACCAACAACAACATTAAACATTCAGTCCAAAAACCAACATTAACATTAAAAATCTTAAATATCTCAAGAACAACTACAACAAAAATAATGATAGAGAAAGTATTTACGTACCGGAAACCCGATGAGAGAGTCAAAGAAACAAGTTCATATGAGTTTTGAGTTTTCTTCCACTATTGTTTACTTCGTTTATATTGGAAGATGGATAAGAAGAAGAATATGCATTGTTCACTTGGGCTCATAAAGTTTAGGACAAAAACAAAAGAGAACAGAAGCTAACATTATGATTTAGAAAATAAGGGTGTCATTAGTCTACCTCTCAGTTGAAGCTTATAACCAAGTGAATAGTTGATTTATATATAAATAAATAAATAAAATAAAATAAGGGTGCCATTTTAAAAGAAATAAAAACATAAAAAGTTAGTTGTTAGGAATTGAAATCTGCCCCTTATTGCCTTTTCCCCTCGATTTAAAGACCATCCGATGGAATATATATCTTCTATTGTAGACAAAAATGGTAAACTATAAGAAATATCAGATACAACTTCTTACCTGTTGCAGTGAAAATTGGATATCAAGCTATTAAGTTAACTTAAATCTTAATTCTTTTACAACCGAACTTTATTTTATCCAAAGGAAAGGTCTAAAGAAAGAAAAACCCTTTTTGCGATGTAACGACAATGCTAAGAGATTCGGGGATCGGGGGTTGGTTATACCTAGGGAAGGTGTTAGCACCCTAAGCATCTGTAGTACTCTACAGGAACCTTTTGTTTGATTGATTGTTAAGTTTGTGAAATGTGCTATGGTTTGGGATAAAGGATAGGATAAAAGATAAATAAAGACTTAAATGGTTTCCTAAGTTTGCTCGCAAAGACGTCGCATCTTCGGCCTATGTATCCTGACTAGGATAGAATCAGAGTAATCGTAGTTCACCTCACAAGGGGTAAAGAATACTTGATTATGATCAAGGTTCAAAGAGGAAAAAACATGACAATGTTTGTATGGAGTTTGACAAAACTCCCTATTCTAAATTGTAATATCCAAAAGGAAAAGTAAGAAATCATGACGATGATTCTCACATAGAGTTGATAAACTCTATCCTAGGGTTCTAGTTAAAGAACTCTCCTAGTACAGGTGGGTCTTTTAGACTTAAAGCAAAGTCTAATGGTTCCTAAACTAAGGTTAAAGTGACTTAACAAAGTCAGGGGAATGGGTGAATGAGTTATCCATAACATCAGGGTTATTGGAAAGGTTTTTCCTTTGGAGAAGGACAGGAGAGGCAACTTGGATGAGAGCTAACAAGCTTCATCACTTGGGGAAAGAAAATTTAAACAAGATGACAACATAATAAATATGCATACATGGTGACAACCATTAAGTGAGCATGTGAAATGATAAAAAATGAGAATGCATTGATGACAATCAAAGCAGTTGATTTAAGCAGGAAGTGTGACAACAGATCAAGCTTCAGTGCATTTGGCAAATGAAATAAAATGAACATGGTAACAACCAAAAATGAAGTTCTGGCATGTTGACTAACATTTAAGAACATGAATGCAAACAAGTATCACAAACAACCAATTCATCTGCATACGCAAAAACGATCACAGAAACGTACATAACTTGCACATAGTCAAAAGAGATGCAAATTTAGGCAAATATGAAAATAAAAAATATGACATGAAAGTAGACATCAAGATGAACAAAATGCAAAAAGAATGGGTGAAAAATGACTAAAATTGAGAGAGATATGAATTTTTGAAGTTTAGTTAAAAAATGACAAAAATAAATAAAAGGGTTGCCCTCCTCAGGGGTCGAACCCAGGTTCATGGCATGCAAGGCGTGTTTTGGCTAATGGTCTTACCACTGGGGTGGTTATACATCCGTTGATGAAAGCCACCCCATAAATATATATGGGAAGTTTAAAAACCAGGCTGGGCAAAAGAAACACACAAAATCCTGATTTGCTTTTTGATTCATATCTCAGCCAAATCTTAATGGTTTTTAATGAAACTTTAGTCAAACTCATGTGATTTTTAACAAGGAATGCAATGGTGGTGTTGAATTTGTGAAATAAAATTCCTAAATAAAAACACGATAGCACATGCATTTTGAGTTTTGAAATTGCATTTTGATGATCAAGTACAATTCTAATCATTCTCAGACCAAGCCAAATACATACACACATTTAAAAACATATTGATGAGTGAAATCAAACAAGAGTTTAGTTCCCAAGTAGTATGTGGTGAAGAATGGTACTCAAGTTGCAAAAACAGCATGTTTGATGCATGAAGGTGTTCAGGTCAAGTACAAGGCATAAATACATCAAGTGGATCATACACACATATCACATACATGTTGGTAAGTGAATTTAAACACATGAAATGGTTTCAAACTGACTGTTACAAAAAATGAAAAAAAATAAGCTGCAATTTGTAACTTGAGAATGCAGTAAGATGTGCAAAATAAGTTCTAGAGGTTATCTACCCAAACTAATCACACCTACACACCATATACATGACAACAAGTGAATGCAAGCACAAGGATTGGCTTGAAACAAACTGTGGTGAGAAGTGATATTCTAAATGTAAGTTTGGCAAGTATTGATGCATGAGGGATGTCAGTTCAACTTAAATGCAAAGTTTTACCAAGTTAATCACATACACATCTTGAAAACATATTACTGAATGATCCTAGGCACAACATTGGTTCCAAAATGAGCTGTGATGAAAAATGAGGTTTGAGTTGCAAATTGGTCATTTTAGATGCAAACATGAAAAGTGCAGCTCAAAGTTGTATTTTCATTCAATTAATCACATACACACACTTCATATATAGAAACAAATGTGTTCATGCTCAAGAATCACCTCAAAACAGGCTGTAGCAAATATATGATTTTCAAGAGGGCATTTTAGTGTTCTTGCAAGACAGTAGGATGCTCAAATATAATTCTAGGCACTTTTACACCAAATGGATCACACATACATCTTATATACATGTAGACAAGTGAGCTTAAACAAGAAAAATGACTCAAAATGGTCTGGCCTAAAGAATGATGCACAGGCTGCCAAGTGGTGTTTTGAGGTAATGCATGAAAAGTTTAAAATCAGGTTCTAAGCATATTATGACCAAACCAGTTATGCCTACAGCTTACATGCATGTTGAGGGATGATTTCAAACATTAAGGATAGTTCAAAATGGTCTGTAATGGAGAGTGGTTGTCAAAGTGCAAGTGTGTGCTTGTGAAATGCAGTATGAAGTCAAGTTTGAGTTTAAAGCATTTTCAAACTAATTCAATCACATATACATGATATAAAGTGGATCCAATCATCAAAACAAGTTGGGAGAGGGCTGTTATGAAAGCTGATTCACAAATTGCAAGTTGTCATGAAAATGAGGCATGAGATATGAATTTCCAATTCCAAAAATTTTCTGATCCAATCACCCACACACATAGCATATATACATGATATTGAATGAGTTTGCACACCATTTAAAGCCAAAGACAAGCTGCTATAAAGAATGATGACAGAGTTGCAAAAATTGTCATTTTGAGGCAAGAAGGATGTTCAGTTTCAAGTTTATGCTTATGTAGGCTAAATCAATCATACATACAAGTCATATATATGGATTTAAGTGATTTAAAACACCCAAATTGTCTTGAGACAAACTGCTATGAGGAATGACAAATGGTTGCAATATTGAGGTTTTTGTACATTCATGAAAATAACCAAATCTGTTTCCAGTCATGTTTAACCCAAATCAAATGTACACACAAGTCATAAATGCATGAGGGGATGATTCTGAGCTTAAAATTAAAACAACCTTAGCCTCTAACCAAAACTAGCATGTTCAAGGCACTAATATGCAAAGTATGGCATTTTGTGAATGATCAAGCCAACCAAATGCAAACAGCTCTAAACAAACCTATATATCCAACATGTTCATGATTTTAAAGGTGTCTCAATTCAATCAAACAGCCACTCCTTGTCATGACAGAATTTGTGCACAAGACCATACAATGACATGTTTTCACATAATAGACTCAAAGTGCCAAATCATAGAATCATGGTATAAAGCAAGAATGGATTGTTTACATACCTCTAGCAGACTGTGTTGAGTAGGTTAGTACACCAAGAAACCCAAAGATACTTCCAAATAACACTAGCTTTGAAACTTCCCCCTTTTTGAAGCAAGAATGCAATCTTTGAGACAGTTGGAGAAATAAACTCCACCAATGATCTTTAACACTTTAGACAGTTGAGAAATGATATATGAGAGGTGTTTGAGTGATTAGATCACCAAGAAAATGCATAGAACAAGTTTTGGCAGATTTTATGGCTTTTGGTCAAAGTAACTTGGTATGGAAGTTGACTTTGTGAATGGTGAGGTTTTTGAGTGGTCTAAGGTCTTGGACACCTTCTATATCATATTTAGAGATTGTGTGGATGATTGTTGGGGTGTTTGAATGGAGAGAAATGAGTTTGGCAACAAATGTACCAAGACAGATTTTTGATGCTTTTGGCAATTTTGTGATTTTGGTGATTTTGGGGTAAGGTGTGAAAGAAGTGAGAGCTTTGTGTTTCTATGGTTTTTTAGAATCAATATTGTCTTTCAAATGAAATGGTGAGCGCCTCTATTTATAGGAAAAGCCATGGAGTGGGCAGATGTGGAGATTTCTTCACATTAAAGAAAGGTTTTGCACCTTTGGATCAAGCCTCCACAAAGGGGTTTCCTTGGCTGATAGGTAAGCCCAATAGTCAACCAAAATGATGATTTTGAAAGGGCTAAATGCATGCTAGAGGCATAGCTTGATAGCTGTTTGCAGAACTTACTTTCCACCTCATGCTTACCATGTTTACTTTAAGTGCAAGTTGCAAGGCAACTTGCAAGCCACTTGCAAGCTTGGCTAACTTTCTATTTTCTACATTTCTCTTGTTTTCTCATGCTACAAACCCTCTATACATCAGATAAAACAATATTCAAAGGCTGAGTTTGGTCAGATTGATGAAAAGAATGATTTTTGAACTTTGAACAATGTGGGACTAAAGTGTGAAATCACCAACTTGCCATAACCATAACTTTCAGCTCATAAATCCTTTTGAGATGTGCTAGTACTTTTTAGAAAGCCCTCAAATAGCTCTAAAACATTCATGTTTTCATGAGTTTCAATTTCCCAAAGGAACTTGTTCAAAAAGTCTCTCAAAGTTGCTAAAAAATGAACTTAAAAGTGAAATTTTTCTAAGTCTTTTTCCCTTCTCAAAATGAATTTGATCATAACTCCAAATCTATGCATTTTCTGATCATGGACCACTTAGGGACTTTTGTAGGATTTGTCAAGAGCTTTCAAATGAGCTTTGAACCAAGTCAATTGGATGTGTGGTTAAGGAGTTATGGTTTAGCCCCTTTCAAAACCCTAATTTCTCGATTTTTCGATTACTCCTTCATCCTTGATCCAATGGTCATGAAAATTGATAGGAAAGTGCAATATGATATAAGGAACATTTTTGATTCACACTTTGAAGTCCAATTCCTTAAATTTGAAGAGTTGACTTTTTGGTCAACCGTACGATCGATCGGTGACTACCGAGTCGTCTGTTGACACTCTAGCCCTCCCGAGACTTTGAAACTTCTTGAATGAACTTTATCAAGCTATATTAACCTCATGGATCACAATCTCACCATTAAAACATCTTCCAACATCAAAGTCAAACTTACAGTTGATTTTTACTGGTCAAAACCCTAATCGGGTGCCCTGAAATACACTGTTCTTGATTCTGGGGTAACAACCTCAAATTGGGTTCTCAATTGACATCATATGATACCCTCAATCTTGATTCATGACTGAATCAGCCTAAAACTTGAATTGATCACAAACCCTGAAGCTCCGATTTAATTGTATAAAACTCTGATTCATCTGTAATTTGACAAAGACAAACTTGCACTGGGTTAGGGTTAGATAATTCATGAGTATGCTCCTAAAATGATAATGAGAATCTAAGGGGTAAAAATTTGGGGTGCAACATTACCATTGACCTTTTTATTCTTGAGATACAATATCTTCTAAGATTGATTAGGAATAGTTTTTTCAATATTGTTGTAATACCCTAAATTTTGCCCTAAGATTAGTCGTTTCAGCTTGCACCCCATTTCATTCTGCATTGCGTTGAAACTAACCACTAACGAGTTTGTGTAATTATGCGAGGCCATTGTCGCAATTATTGTTCTTCTTTATTTTTTTTGGTTGTAATTTATGCGAGGCTATCGTCGCAGTTATTTATTTTTCGCATTTTTTGGGATTTGTAATTTACGCGAGTGATCGTCGTGATGCTTATTGTTTTACAGCTTTCTTTATTTTCCGTACCATTAACTCTGCCATGTGATAATTCATCAGTTGCATAATTTACCGTTAAAACCCTCCGAAGGAATTAGGTTTAGCCGATTGACCGCCGAGTCAATAACCCTGATTTTTGACTATTCCAAAACCCTAATAGCCTAGGCGTCCCGCCGTGGACGAAAATACCCTTTACCCTAGCTTTTAGGTCAAAGAGCCGTCGTGCTCTGCTTAAGGTTTCCCGCCGTGAAATCCCTAATTTAACCCTAAAATTCAATAACAATTCAACGTAGAAATAGGAGTTTCAAAACTCCACGTAAGCGTGTCCTTAAGATACGTTTACTCCCCTTGAAACCTTGACCATAGTCAAGAAGTTTCTAACCTCCCTTTCGAGGGGAACTATGATTACTCTGATTCCATTCCCTATCCAGGATACGTAGGTACAAGATGCGAATCTTGCCGAGTAAACTTAAGACTAACCCTTAGGTCTCTTTAGGTCACTCTATCCCTTAGCTCAATATATACATCAAACAGATAATAAAATAAAAAAGCATACAATAAACAAAAGGTTCCTGTAGAGTACTACAGAAGTTTAGGGTGCTAATACCTTCCCTAAATTTAACCAACCCTTTACCTAGGTCTCTCCCCGCATTGTGTTTACGATGCAAAAATAGGTTTTCCCTCTTTTGACCTTTTCCTTCGGATAAATCAAAGAGCGGTTGTGAGTTAAGAATTGTGATTCAAACTAATTAATAGTTTGTTATCCTATTTCTACCGCAACAGAAAATGACGACTTCACTGGGGAGCCCCTAATTTTTAAGGGTTGCCCATATTTTGTTTATCACATGATTTTTATTTCTTAATTATTTGTATATATATGTTATTGTGCCTTTCTTTGTGGGGATAACCTTTTGTTGTGAGATAAGTCATACGCCCGGACTTGAGTGACCTTATTATAGGATGGGGATATATTCGACGAGGCTTATAGGGAGTGGAATCCCGACCAAGCTGACTTGAAAATCACCGCTCAGTTGAGACCCTTTCGAAAATGGTTCAAGATCAAGAGGGACTCAGAAACAAATATGGAAGGTTGTTATCCTTGTTGAAGTTTCAAGTGGACGAAGGACCCTAAAAGAGCGCGATGTTGCCAGACCCTTATGCTTGAAGTTATCTGACATCAAGGACATGAATCACCAACATTTGTGGATACTTTTCCTACGTACCCTTGCTTGGTTCTAATGGAGGATTTATTTTCCTTCGAACCTTAATCTACCTTTCGAAGATAGGCGCATCCTCAAAAAGGCCTAGCCCGAAGAGCAGAGCAGGGGGCAGAACAAGAAGCTTCCTTAGGGTCATTATTAGCTTTTATTTAGCTATTATACCAAGACTTTTCTAAGAATGTTATTTGTAATCCGTTTTCAAATTAATAAATAAAGTTTTGGTATTCTGCGATATTCGTAAATATTTGAATTCCATGAAATCATTTCATTCGCATTTCGCATTTTTTGCATCATATTTTTGCATCACATTTGTCTCCCGGTTTCTTATTCTCGGTTCTCTCACCTGCCAGTTTCGTCACCCTGGGTCCTCCGCATCAGTACAATACTAGAGCCTAAGCTCGAAAAAGGATGGAAGAACAAGCTCAAGAGATCGACCGTGTCAGCCATGAACTCGAAGATCTTCGAGGAAGTGTGGGGCAGATTATGGAGATGCTGCAAGCCCTTAAGGTGAAGATGGATAATCAACTTACTGTTGTTTCTGAGATTACCAACACTGTTGTGCGTCCTCACCCAGCTGTTATTGTCAAGGATACACCGCCTCAAGGTCATCAATCCAGTTCAGTGCCTCCTACTTTTGCTCAACCAGTTCGACGAGTTACTCCCTCAAAGTGCAAAACTCCGAGCTTTGACCATCATAAAGGATCTGCACGTCCGAGGAATCACTTGAGAGCTACTCCTCAACCTCATCAACATCAGCAGAATTATGTTCAAGGTTATCCGGTTCAGTGTGCTCCACAACCCTATGTAGCTACTGTTGCACCTCCTTTCAGTCAGCAATTTCCTACATATCAGCCCGTGTCACCGGCTCCGGTCTATCAGCATCCGGTTTATCAACAACCTCCTGTTTATCAGTCTGCACAAATTCCTATCAATTGTCAGCGAGCGCCTAATGCTTCTGTCAATCAACCGTCAAAGGAGCAACCACCTCGTCAGAATGCTCCGATTAAGAGGCAGTATAAGCCTTGTCCTCCGATTCTGATAACTTTTACCGAGTTGTACCCTCTCTTAGTGCAACAAGGTTTTATTACCACTAGAGCTGTGGGTCCACCTCCCAATCCTTTTCCAGCCAATTACAACACCGCTGCTCATTGTTTATTTCATGAGGGTGCGCCTGTTCACGATTTGGAAGGTTGTTATGCGCTAAATAATATTGTCAGAGATTTGTTGGAACAAAAGATATTATCTTTCGGTGATCATCAACCAGAGATCGAGACTCCTCTCCTGGTATTCAACGTGCCTCAGCCAGTTACATCTTCAAGGACTTGTCCGACAGTTCATTTGTTTAATTATATGTATTTTTCTTTTGATTAAGCATAATTAGCACGTACGAACTTGTTTATTTTGGAATAATTAATGCATAATGCTTGTCTTGAATAAATCCATTCGTTTCACTCCAAAAATATTTTTCCATAAACTTATAATGCCAACGTTACCCGATCTCTTGCTTTGATAGAGAGTTGGGAGGAGGATGATGAACCAAAAACATCAAATCTCTCGTCGTATGCTTTCGATCGAAACCTGCTGATGATGTAAGGCATTGTTTCAAATCCCAAACAATGGAGATATAAGGCAGATAATCCCTCTTTACCCCCCTTGAGCCTTGAAGTAGGAGTTTTCTTCTTTTCCAAATTAAAACCCTCATTTTAACCTGGGGCAGGGTAGTTTTCAGTTAAACCGATCGAGCGCCCAGACTCTCAAAAAGGGAGGAGTGAAGCTTCGAGGATCTATTTTATCCCTAACAGCTTAGGAAGTTAGAAGTCAATGACCATCCCTCTACTACTAAAAGAGTGGGGCAGTCACAAGCCTTTCAAAAAAGGTCACACGACTTATTCAACAAAAATAAAAATATATAGCCCGCTAAGTCAAAACATATAAAGGAGACTTAGGCAAAACTGGGGCATCCCGCTGGACTCCAAAGTCAAATCCAAAAGACGACATCCAGGCAAAAGTTAGGGAATACAAGTAAAAAAGAAAAAGGATTACAATAAAAGAATCCCCCAATAAAGAACAAAGTCGTGTTGATCAAACACTAAATAAATAGGTGAGTGACTGCCATTGTCCAAAGCCTTAATGAGTTCTCGACCCTATCAAATCTGATTGAGATATGAGTGCTCGCATCCGGTTAACTGAATTAGGATTGGAGAACATCATGAAGAGGGGTGGGTGCAAATAACTTTGGGCCTTTATCCTTTGTTTCTTAAACCATGAACCAAGCCACGATACAACCTTTAAAAGACTTAATTAAGGTAAGGTTTCTTTTGAAAGCATACTCGACGAGATAACATTTCCTGACTCCTACGAGCTATACTCAATTTACCGTTGGCTTTACAATTTAAATTCATATCCTAGCTAGTGATTTCGGTCACGAGTTATAGCGATATCTTTTTCAAAAACAAAAACTTCAAGACAAATATATTGTTGCATTGATAGTTTCAGGATAGCATTTCACGCGTGTCGGTTTTGCCTGATATCTTAGAAACTTACATATAGATGTCAAAGATCCTGCTAAACAGGGGCAGATGGTTTCCAATTTTCTCATCAATGCGAGCCCGACATTCTTAAGAGCTATTTTTGAAGACTCAGTCATGTCACCGTCGATCTGAGCCAGTTACGTCGAGATCTGACAAATCTCTCCAAGAGTTTGAAAACAATGGGGCATATGGACTCCATGTTTCTCTGTAAAATCCTCTTGAGTTGACTTTTCCTCACGAAGCAGGTAGTCTGGGGCATGATATTTTCAAAATGGTGACTACTACAAAGTCCATTGAGATCAAAGTTAGCTTCGTTTCACGACATTCTTCATGCACCCGATGGATTTTACTCCCAGCGGTCTTAATTCCCCAGTAAATCTCATTGTTGCAGAATCTTCGTCTTAACCATTTCCTCGACACAGTCCCTAGAGAGACTTTAAACTGACACAGTCCCCAGAGAGACTTTAAGCCGACACAGTCCCCAGCGAGACTATAAGCTGACCACCCTTTGGACCGAGATGGTCATTTCCCAAATAGCAGAGATCTTGCCAGCATCTTCCCAGTGATAGTCCCCAGCAAGACTTTAAGCTGACAACACTTTTGGGATCCATCCGATAAATCCCCAGTGACTCTCAAGACTGCAGACATATCCCCGGTACCCTCCAAGTGATATATGTTCTTGAAGACCCATTCTTAGTAGGATCATTTGCTCCTCAGTGAATTTGCCTTACCTTCCTCAGGAATATTCCCCTAGGAGATTGCCAGATTCTCCCAAGAAGTCAAGATACTGTCGTCAGGAATGTCTGTTGATTTCTCCCCAGTGAGTCTGACGTACTCTCCTCAAGGAATTTTGATTTTTTTATCCCCAGTTGGATATACCTTTTCCCTAGGAAGCCGAGGTATTATTCCCAGGAAGTTGCTACACTATCTCCATAAAGCTGCCTAGCTCCATATCTTCCCCACCAAGCGGATATTTATTTTATCCCCAGAAGTCTCTGATCCTAAGATGTTATTTGGCTGATTATGGTTCATGATAGCAATCCCTCACGCGAAGTCATGACATTGTATCCCCATGCGGAGATCAAGGATCCCTAGTTGAAGTCATGATATCGTACTCTCCAGTGAAGTCGTGTCATATCCCCATGTGGAAGTCATGAGATTTTCTCCCCAGGGAAGTTATAACTTTGAAACATGATTTGGTTCTACCATCAACTTTTCCTATACCCCGATGGATGTACTGTTGTAGAGGTCGCTAGGGTACTCCTGTCGAGATGTTCATTTCATCTCATGTCTCCTCTCTCATCTGTTTTGTCAGCATATGCATGAGCCTAAGCATTGCATTACTCATCGCATGACATTTTCATACACGTTAACATACACATTAGTATACACTTTGGCATGCACATTAGCATCTATATTGTTTTTCTATCTGTGGCATCCCTTGTCGTTACCGCCGAGTAACTGGGTTTTTCCACTCTCTCCAAGTAGATTGTCAGCCATAAGCATAAAATACTTGTTTGTTCCAAGTTTCCCCACATAGTTCAACCCTCGTGGCGATGGTTATTTCCATTATCTTTCCATGACAGGTTAAGATAATCCCCATTTGAGTTCATTTCCTTAATGGAGTCTTGTTCGACATTACAATACATCTTACAACAACTGGTATGCGACTGTTCTCACAAGAGAAGCCTATCACCATTATATCACCTTCATTACAATTTACCTTGCAACTTTCATTACAATTTTTATTACAATTTTTCATTACACTCTACAATTGATCTTCTCGTACAAGGAGCTTAGTACAACCTTCATTACAATTTATACTATTCTTTCATTACAACCTTCATTACAATCTTCATTA
Organism: Lathyrus sativus; assembly: GCA_963859935.3. Lineage (NCBI taxonomy): Eukaryota > Viridiplantae > Streptophyta > Magnoliopsida > Fabales > Fabaceae > Lathyrus > Lathyrus sativus. The sequence goes on from OZ012737.1 coordinate 420,815,194, forward strand.
CAATTTACATTACCTGCTACCACCTCTACAAGCAGTTCTCACCCGAGAAGCTTATCATTGTCGCTTGCAAATAAGCAGTATTTCTCACCTGAGGAGCTTATCCTATCTTCGTCATGACTTGCAGCAAATGGCCATCTCCATCGAGCAGCTGGGCTTCCATTTTCCTTGTCATCTTGAAGTGCGGGGAGGTTTGAACCGAATCATATTCAAGAGAGCACAAATCTTGAAGTATGAAGAAGTTCGTTTTACCCTTTAGTAAAAGAAGAAGCTGAATCATATTCAGGAGAGCACATATATTGAAGTATGAAGAAGTTTATTTTATCCTTTAGCAAAAGAAGAAACTGAATCATGTCCAGGGAGCACAGACCTGAGACGTGGAGAAGTTTATTTTATCAATCAATCTTTTATCCAGTTTGGCATTTAAGCCCCTTCCAACGATAAGTGGCAGTTCTCTCTCGAGAAAGCTTATCAGGGCATTTCCCATTAAAGACCATTTTATTTTGGCATACAGCCGGTTTTACCCTGTATATTTTCTACGGATTCCTAAAAATTCCGTTTGATCCTGTCACGAGGGAGAGTTTCCAGAAGCTCGGATGTTATTCTTTGCTCAATGCTCCAGCATTCTTGTTATTTGATCCTACAGTCGTGCAGATCCATTTTTATCTTTTTCCATAGAGTATCAGCCGGTCACTCCTGAACCTGTTGAGCAATTACTCTTAGATATTCCCTAGCGGAGGCCGTCTCACCGGTGCCATCTCCATTGAGGATCACATTCTTACTATTTCCTTTCTAAAAGTGACAATTGGTCGTGCTCGCACCAGTTGACCATCATCTTTAGAATTCCCCGTGTCACGCTGTTTTCCCAGTGCGTCATATTCCCCAGTGTGGTTCGTTCATCGCGTCTGTCCCCGGTGTCGTCGTGTCGTCTGCATTGTTGCATTCTTCATTCCATCATACGCATCATATTATATTTATGGCATTTCCGTTTTGTCTATAGCATTGCATATCACTGCATCTAAGGGAAAAATTTTCGGTTATCTATACTTAAATCCCTCCACCATGATTTCTCGAGCCTTCGTCGCTCAAATCATTCGGTGAAGCTATTTAAATAGGGGCAACTGTAATACCCCAAAATTTTTCCCTAAGATTAGTCGTTCCAGCTTGCATCCCATTTCATTTTGCATTGCGTTTAAACTAACCACTAACAAGTTCGTGTAGTTGGTTGATTGTTGCAAGAAAATATCATGTGACGCGCTCTTTTAGTTTGCAGGGTTTCTAGTGCCGTTTTATTTTGAATGGATAAAATAGCACAATTGGTAAGAGACCGTGTGTAAGGAGTTGTGATTGTGAGAGGTCGAGAGTTCGAATCCCACCTTCTTCACTTTTTGTTTTGTTTAAATTTTATTTAGTTTTAACTAATATTAATTTAAGTTGGGCTTTAAAATGGGCATTAGATTAGAGTTAACCCTAATTTGTTACCTATATAAACATAAGTTGTATATGAGAAAGATGGGAAGGAGACAAAATGGTTTATTGAAGTAAGTACAAATGGTTTGATTGAGTATTTTCTAAGAATTGACTTAGTAAAATCGAATACTTCATATATCAGAAAAAGAAATGACCCATCTGGTTTAGGATTGATTGGGGATAATAAATCGGATCGAATCAATCCATTTTTTTCTATTCATTCCAAGGGAAAAATTCAACAATCACTTAGCCAAAATCACGGAACTATTCGTATGTTGTTGAATAGAAATAAAGAATGCCGATCTTGGATAATTTTGTCATCATCTAATTGTTTTCAAATGAGACCATTCAACAATGTAAAATCTCACAATGGGATAAAAGAAGATCCTATAATTTCAATTAAGAAGAATAATAATTCGTTCGGCCCTTTAGGAATAGTTGCAAATTTATATTCACTTTATCATTTAATAACTCATAATCAGATCTCAATAATAAAAATTTTGCAACTTGACAAATTAAAGGAAATTTTTCAAGTAATGAAATATTATTTCATGGACGAAAATGAGAAAATTTGTAAACCCGATCTATACAGTAATATCGTTTTGAATCCATTCCATTTAAATTGGTTTTTTCTCCATTATTTTTCTTGTGAAAAAACGTTTCCAATAATAAGTCTTGGACAATTTATTTGTGAAAATATATGTATAGCTCAAATGAAAAATGGACCACACCTAAAATTAAAATTGGGTCAAGTTATAACAGTTCAAATGGATTCTGTAATAATAAGATCGGCTAATCCTTATTTGGCGACTCCAGAATCAACTATTCACGGCCATTATGGGGAGATCCTTTCTCAAGGAGATATTTTAGTTACATTCCTATATGAAAAATCGAGATCCAGTGATATAACACAAGGTCTTCCAAAAGTGGAACAGATATTCGAAATACGTTCGATTGCTTCAATATCCATGAATCTAAAAAAAAGAATTGATGCTTGGGACGAGTGTATAACAAAAATTCTCGGCATTCCTTGGGGATTCTTGATTGGTGCTGAGCTAACTATAGCTCAAAGTCGTATTTCTTTGGTTAATAAAATCCAAAAGGTTTATCGATCCCAGGGAGTACACATCGATAATAGACATATCGAGATTATTGTGCGTCAAATAACATCCAAAGTCTTGGTTTCAGAAGATGGAATGTCTAATGTATTTTTACCTGGCGAACTAATTGGATTATTGCGAGCAGAACGAACGGGGCGTGCCTTGGAAGAAGCCATTTGTTACCGAGCTTTATTATTGGGAGTAACAAAAACATCTCTGAATACTCAAAGTTTCATATCCGAAGCGAGTTTTCAAGAAACTGCTAGAGTTTTAGCAAAAGCCGCTCTTCGGGGTCGTATTGATTGGTTGAAAGGTCTTAAAGAGAATGTTGTTTTAGGGGGAATGATACCCGTTGGTACCGGATTCAAAAGAATAATGCACCGTTCACGGTCAAGGCAACATAACAAGATTAGCCGGAAAAAAAAATTATTCGAAGTCGAAATTGGAAATCTTTTGTTCCATCACAGAAAATTATTTAATTTTTCTCATTTCAGAGAATTTATGTGATACATTCGAAATATAGGATTAAATATAGTATTAAATGCTTCCTAACAGCGGATTCGACTCATCCATCCCCTGAAATATTTAAATGCAGTCATTGGATTTGGTAATTAAAGTATATTAAAAAATAATAAGAAATAGAAATCAAAGAATGGCCTGATTCTATATTAACGGCCGATCGTCTATAAAAGAGAAGGTTCCATCGGAACAATTATTTATTAGGATACTCGGTCTCTCTTTTTTTTCTTTTCATTTTTTTAAACAAAGTGTGGGGATAAATGACAAAAAGATATTGGAACATCACTTTGGAAGAGATGCTGAAAGCTGGGGTTCATTTTGGCCATGAGACTAGGAAATGGAATCCTCGAATGGCACCTTTTATATCGGCAAAACGTAAAGGTAATCATATTACAAATCTTACTAAAACTGCTCGTTTTTTATCAGAAGCTTGTGATTTGGCTTTTGATGCAGCAAGCAAAGGAAAACAATTTTTAATTGTTGGTACCAAAAGAAAAGTTGCCTATTCAGTAAGACGGGCTGCAATAAGAGCTCGATGTCATTATGTTAATAAAAAATGGCTTGGAGGTATGTTAACGAATTGGTATACTACAGAAACGAGACTTCGTAAGTTCAGGGACTTGAGAACGGAGCAAAAGACGGGGAAACTGAACTCTCTTCCAAAAAGAGATGCCGCTATGTTGAAGAGGCAATTATCTCATTTGGAAACATATCTAGGCGGTATAAAATATATGACAGGGTTACCTGATATTGTAATAATCCTTGATCAGGAAGAAGAATATAAGGCTCTTCAAGAATGTATCACTTTGGGAATTCCAACGATTTGTGTAATCGATACAAATTGTGACCCCGATCTTGCGGATTTGCCGATTCCGGCTAATGATGATACTATGGCTTCCATCGGATTCATTCTTAACAAATTAGTTTTTTCAATTTGTGAGGGTCGTTCTAGCTAGATACAAAATTATTGATTAATAATAAGATAAATCCATTTTTAGATTTGGTTGGGCGGTGATAAATTTTTGGAATTGGTTATTATAGCATTACAAAATTGTGTAAAAAGAAATATTTTTGGATTAGTAGGTATTCCAAATGGAAAATCCAAGTAAAATAAGGAAATGGTTGAATCAAAATAATTCCCTTTCAAGTTATCTTTTTTTATTTTAGAGGGCAATATGAATGTTCTATTATGTTACATCAACACATTAAACAGATTCTATGATATATCTGCTGTGGAAGTAGGTCAACATTTCTATTGGCAAATAGGGGATTTTCAAGTGCATGCTCAAGTACTTATTACCTCTTGGGTTGTAATTGCTATCTTATTAATTTCAACCATTCTAGTTGTTAGAAATCCACAAACTATTCCCACGTCTGGTCAGAATTTCTTTGAATATGTCCTTGAATTCATTTGAGACGTGAGCAAAACTCAAATTGGAGAAGAATATGGTCCATGGGTTCCGTTTATTGGAACTCTGTTTCTATTTATTTTTGTTTCGAATTGGTCAGGGGCACTTTTGCCTTGGAAAATTATAAAGTTACCTCATGGAGAGTTAGCTGCACCCACAAATGATATAAATACTACTGTTGCATTAGCTTTACTTACGTCACTAGCCTATTTCTATGCGGGTATTTCAAAAAAAGGATTGGCCTATTTTGGTAAATACATCCAACCAACGCCAATCCTTTTACCGATTAACATCTTAGAAGATTTCACAAAACCCTTATCGCTTAGTTTTCGACTTTTCGGAAATATATTAGCGGATGAATTAGTAGTGGTTGTTCTTGTTTCGTTAGTACCTTTAGTAGTTCCTATCCCTGTTATGTTCCTTGGATTATTTACAAGCGGTATTCAAGCTCTTATTTTCGCTACTTTAGCTGCGGCGTATATAGGTGAATCCATGGAAGGGCATCATTGACTAGTTATCTAAATAGGATTTTAGACCGCGACTGGCTCGCGATAATCTACTTAAGGAACATTAATAAAATTAAGGAACATAAATCAAAAAATCCAAAAGAAATTATGAAAAGTTTTCATAACAATCAAAAAGTATAAAGAAAATGAAAACACTTACCAGGAAATTCAACAAAAAATAGAAATTCAATTAAAATAAAGGGTGGGGGGTCGAACTAGGCATATATATAATCTAATCGTTATAAAACAGCTGGGGGATTTCCGAGAATGATTCATTGAATCGAAGATACAATGAATTGGTTTACGATATGGAACAAACACATGTATATGTCATAGTAGATATTCATTAGTTATATATGACTATATATCTCAATTTGTCCTGCTACTACTCTAAATTTAGGTAGGGATTCAAAAAAAAGAGCTCTTCCATCTCTTGGAATTGTGAATGGAATATAAAATGACTGGAAAAATGAAATCAAAAAGAAAAAGAAAGGTTTAAACGAAATGTAAGATAAGACCCCAATTTGTATGTATTCACAAAAAACGACAAGGGTAGAAACAAAAAAAGTAAATATCGAAGTAATTGAGATAATTCAATCCAAATTCTTCAGTTTGAAATTTTGAATTACACTTCGACTAGATAAAGAGAAATAGGACGAATGAAATAATTAAGTCATATATTTTTTGTTGATTATATTATTAACTATTTCTTTATTTTATTTTGACATAGGAGAAACTTATCATGAATCCACTGATTGCTGCTGCTTCTGTTATCGCTGCTGGGTTGGCCGTCGGGCTTGCTTCTATTGGACCTGGAGTTGGTCAAGGCACAGCTGTAGGGCAAGCTGTAGAAGGGATTGCGAGACAACCGGAAGCAGAGGACAAAATACGGGGTACTTTATTACTTAGTCTGGCTTTTATGGAAGCTTTAACTATTTATGGGCTGGTTGTAGCATTAGCGCTTTTAGTTGCCAATCCTTTTGTTTAGTTTAATATTTATTCAAAAAAATACATATTGTTTTTTTTTTCATGGATTTTCGTTGTTGCTCTTGCTAATTCTATTTCGATTTTACTGTTACAATTTTTTGCATTCGGATTAACATACTGATTTGCCTTCTTCCGTCCCTTTCATTAGTCCAATGACCCCCTTTTTATTTAGAAAGTGTTGAAAACAACTAAGTATTTTGCAATTTACATACGAACTAGTATTTATTTCTAAGAAATATCATTCCTTATAGGGAATCTTTCAATTGACTAACCAATTCCAAATATAGAATAGAATAGTCTTCTTAGTATCTTTTGATTCTTACTAATATTCATTATTAGTAAGAATCAAAATAGAAAGAATAAGTAAATATATTCATATTAAATAATTCGATTATAGAATAAACTATTATATACAAAAACGAATAAAAAAACTTGGAATCGTAGAAATAAATTTAGTCTATCCATAAGAGGAGATGTGATCATATGAAAAATATAACCGATTCTTTTCTTTGCTTCATTTCCTGACCATCCGCCGGAAGTTTCGGGTTTGATACCGATATTTTAGCAACAAATCTAATAAATATAAGTGCAGTCCTAGGTGTATTGATTTTTTTTGGAAAGGGAGTATGTGCGAGTTGTTTATTTCAAAGAATAGATTGGATCCAACCAACTGCACTTTTTTTGTTATAACTTGGAAAATGTGCATGATCCGGCGAATGACTTCTTACGAAATAACGAAAAAAATAGTTCAGAACCATAGCATTTCGCGATTCAGTGGTAAATCTACTTTGATTCTCTATCAACCAAGAATTTTGGAACATTACCATGGTTAAAGCTAACGAGTTTGAAGTTTCGACGCAGTCTAGTATTCTTTCTACCACTATGTTAATAGGGAAATTCTAATTTTTTCGATATAGAACACTCATGTCGATAAAATGACTTGAATTCTCTGTATGATGAAAAATAGGAAAAAAGGTGTTTTGTTTAACGCCTCCGTTTCTACTTTTCTACAATGCGGAATTGATGACCTACGTATAAATTAATCATAATTCTTTAGATTTCAAGAAAAAAAAACAACTTTGCTGACAATTATTTGTTTGCTCAGAAGAGTCCTCCAAATATTTGGGTCTTGTATTGATAATCATTTTTAAGATTTTTAGAAATAGAGAAAAGAGGATAGGCTCATTCCCTAATAAATAGGGGGGAATTTCCTATAAGGAATTGAGTGTGAGAGCCAAATGAATTGAAAGATTCATGTTTGGTTCGGGAAGAGATCATAGACATTTGGAAATGAATGGAAAGAGAATCTACTTTCGTTAAGTGATTTATTAGATAATCGAAAACAGAGAATCCTGAGAACTATTCGAAATTCAGAAGAACTACGGGAAACAGCCATTGAACAGCTGGAAAAAGCCCGGGCCCGTTTCAGGAAAGTAGAAATGGAAGCAGATCGGTTTCGAGTGAATGGTTATTCCGAGATAGAACGAGAAAAATGGAATTTAATTAATTCCATTTATACAACTTTGGAACAATTCGAAAATTACAAAAATGAAACCATTCATTTTGAACAACAAAGGGCGATTAATCAAGTCCAACAAAGGGTTTTACAACAAGCATTACAAGGAGCTCTGGGAACTCTGAATAGGTGCTTAAACAACGAGTTACATTTACGTATGATCGCTGCTAATATTGGTATGTTTGGGGCGATCAAAGAAAAAAATAACTAATTAGTGGTTCTACTATAATAGAGAGTATGGAGAGGCCCTATTTTTGTTTTTTTTCGAAAAAGAATCCAATTAATAAAAATATTCATGGTACCCATTCGTGCAGATGAAATTAGTCAAATTATCCGTGAACGGATTGAGCAATATAATACCGAAGTAAAAATTGTAAATACAGGTACCGTACTTCAAGTAGGCGATGGCATTGCTCGTATTTATGGTCTTGATGAAGTAATGGCAGGTGAATTAGTAGAATTTAAAGAGGGTACAGTAGGCATTGCTTTGAATTTGGAATCCAAAAATGTTGGTGTTGTATTAATGAGTGATGGTTTGATGATACAAGAGGGAAGTTCCGTAAAAGCAACAGGAATAATTGCTCAGATACCAGTAAGTGAGGGTTATTTGGGTCGTGTTGTAAATGCCCTAGCTAAACCTATTGACGGTCGAGGAGAAATTTCAGCTTCGGAATCTCGGTTAATTGAATCTCCCGCTCCCGGTATTATTTCCAGACGTTCCGTGTATGAGCCTCTTCAAACGGGACTTATTGCTATTGATTCTATGATCCCTATAGGGCGTGGCCAGCGAGAATTGATTATTGGGGACAGACAAACAGGTAAAACAGCAGTAGCTACAGATACGATTCTCAATCAACAGGGACAAAATGTAGTATGTGTTTATGTAGCTATTGGTCAAAAAGCATCTTCTGTGGCTCAAGTAGTAACTACTTTATAAGAAAGAGGAGCAATGGAATACACTATTATAGTGGCTGAAACAGCAAATTCCCCAGCTACATTACAATACCTCGCGCCTTATACAGGCGCAGCTCTGGCTGAATATTTTATGTACCGTGAACGTCACACTTTAATCATTTATGATGATCCCTCCAAACAAGCACAGGCTTATCGCCAAATGTCTCTTCTATTACGAAGACCACCAGGTCGCGAAGCTTATCCCGGAGATGTTTTTTATTTACATTCGCGTCTTTTGGAAAGAGCCGCGAAATTAAGTTGTCAGTTAGGTGAAGGAAGTATGACTGCTTTACCAATAGTTGAGACCCAAGCCGGAGATGTTTCAGCTTATATTCCTACGAATGTCATTTCCATTACAGATGGTCAAATATTCTTATCTGCCGATTTATTCAATGCTGGGATCAGACCCGCAATTAATGTGGGTCTTTCCGTTTCTAGAGTTGGATCGGCGGCTCAAATAAAAGCCATGAAACAAGTCGCTGGTAAATTAAAATTGGAATTAGCACAATTCGCAGAATTAGAAGCTTTTGCACAATTCTCTACCGATCTTGAGAAAACTACGCAAAATCAATTGGCAAGAGGTCAACGATTGCGCGAGTTGCTTAAACAATCCTAATCATCTCATATTACTGTGGAAGAACAGATAATAACTATTTATACTGGAACGAATAGTTATCTTGATTCATTAGAAATTCAACAGGTAAGGAAATTTCTCGTTAAGTTACGGGCTTATTTAAAAACGAATAAACCGAAATTCAACGAAATCATATCTTCGACCAAGACATTTACTGGGGAAGCAGAAGCCATTTTGAAGGAAGCTATTCAGGAACAGATGGGACTCTTTTTACTTCAGGAACAAGTAGAAAAAAATTAATTCCAAATTTCATACCTTTCTAGATAATTAGTCTCTTTCCATATTTCAAAAAGAATAATAAAGAGAAGAAATTCACAATATAGTTTTCGAAATATACGAATTCAAGTAATATATATGCAATTGCAATAAATTCAATATGTAATAAATTTGCGTCCAATAGGATTCGAACCTATACCAAAGGTTTAGAAGACCTCTGTCCTATCCATTAGACAATGGACGCTTTTCTTTTTTTCTTTCCCTTTTCACGAAAATTTCGTGAAAAGGGAAAGAAAAAAAAGAATTCTATAAAATACTCCTCCATCTATCTGAATATCGAAATAATAATTATTCTAAATTCTAAATAGAATAAGACGAAATGAAATCATTCCAATTGAATATTCATAACTAAAACTAACTAAATAAATTTACTAAATAAAAAATAGAATAGAATATATAGAGAAATAGAATATAAGCGGGTAGCGGGAATCGAACCCGCATCATTAGCTTGGAAGGCTAAGGGTTATAGTCGACGTTTATGAATGAACGTCTCTAATTCAAAACCGAACGTGAAACTTTTGTTTCATTCAGCTCCTTTACAGAATAATTTTAGAGATAGATGGAATACATGAAAAAAAATGACCCATAACATCTATGTCAGCCTTTCGGTATGAATAGAATTCACGTTGCTTTTTAGATGATCCCTATAGAAAGAAAAGGAGTATTTGAACAATCTCTTTTTTTTCTAGTTACTTCGTTCTCTATTTCTATTTGATAGAATCTTTAGGAAAAGAATAAAATTTTCGTCGAGCTAAAAAAATATATTGATGTTTCTAGTAAACTAAAAAAATTGTTTAATAGCTATTTTGCTTCACTCTCTCCTATACAAAAAAAATAAAAAAAAATGGGAAGATTTAGTTACGATTGGAAACTAATTTTAGATATCTTTCTCCCTGGATCCTTTACTTATATTCAAAAATTGGGATTCTTGTGCAAAAACTTATGTTTCATAATTTTAGAATAAATTCTAAATTGTATACAAATTACGATAATGTATATTATTCCTCGAATTGCTCGTTGAGAGGTATAAAGGATGAAATCCCTAAAAGTAAGAAATAAAGTTTTTGATCGTGATATGAATCACGAAAGGGACCCCTTAACTATTAAGGGATCGTTAGAACGAATCGCACTTTTACCACTAAACTATACCCGCTACAATACCATTTTTGTATATAAAAAGATCTTTTGTCGAACAAGGGAATCAGTCATAAATAATTCTGAAATAGGTGCAGAATTTTATGATAAATAGAGTGTTTACATGTTTCGTAAAGGCCCCCTAATGAAATTTAGAAAAGGGGACAAATCTCATTTTTGGATTTTATTTTTGGATTTTGTTGAAGGTATTTTGACAGATAGATCTCGACAAAATTACTAAACTAAATTCATAACACAAAAATGCATTATGCAATGCAAGAATCCATAGTTCTATTTCGTTTTTTAGATACGTTACCTGATTCATTCGTATGAGATACGATCACAAAGTTATTTTTATTTTTGTTTGATCATATTAAAATGTTTGAATTAATTAAAAGTTTGTTTCAAATCTGATACAGAAAAATAAATCGTTGTTATCCAGGATTCATGGGAAAAAAGAGTTGTGCCAGTACCTAGCTGGACTCTGGTTGGATAAAAAAACAAACTAAAAAAGAAAATATAAAATTATAGATTTAGATTATCTATTTAGTATAATGGTTTATATCTATTTAGTATAATTATTTATTACTATCGTATTTAGTATATATATATATATATATACAATTAATATATAACTCAATCTATATTTATGAGTTAATATAGAATTAGAATCAAATAGAAAAAAGATAGATAAAATATATCAAATGAAGATCCATATCAAATAAATATTGAAGCCTTTTTTCGAGCCCTGCGAGGTATCATAAGCATAATAATTCCATTCTTTGAATTGGGGAGAGATGGCTGAGTGGACTAAAGCGTCGGATTGCTAATCCGTTGTACGCATTTTTGTACCGAGGGTTCGAATCCCTCTCTTTCCGTTTATTGATGATTTGCCATTTTTTCCTTTTGAACTTATGGAATTTCTTTTTTTTTATTCCCTGTTTGTTTCATTTTTTACTAGTTCTTTTTGACTAGTTAAAGATCGAAAATAGATAGAAAAACAAAAAATAGTTCAAAATCAAGCACAAGTAAGGGAAAGAAAAAAGATTTTCTTATTCTTCACGTCCAGGATTACGTCCGGGATCATTAGATAGAAATCCGAAGATGAAAAGAGAAACAAAGAATATCACTATCGTGTAAACAAATAGTTTTAGAGTAAGCATTACAAAATCTCCAAGATAATTAAAAAAAAAAACGACAGAGAAAGAGAATAGATTCTCTTCTATTTCATATTATGTTTCCTTAAAAAAGTTCCAATTTGAGTTTTCTAATAAATTCTTACTTTTTTTAGGACATTATTCAAATGAAAGATCTTATCGAAAACTTACAGCAGCTTGCCAAACAAAAGCGAAGAGAAAAAAGAGTAAGGGTATTACTGGCATAAAATCTACAATTGGAGTCAAAAAAGCATAAGCTTCAGGTAATTTCCCCAAGAAAAAACTACTTGAATAAAGGACAGAGTTAATACAGACCAAGCTAAAGATATGAAGCATAAAAAAAAATGTTGTTCTTTAATAAAATGAATTGTATTTTTGCTTTTTTTTTTTTGAATTCTAATTTTTTTATTTTTTATTATCTTACTTATTATTATATATATTCTTATATATATAAGATATGATTTATTATATATATTATTTAATATCCACTTTTTTTTTATACTTTTATATTAAAAATGAAATCTAAAAGAAAAAATAAATATGGTCTAACTTGACAAAAGTAAATATCTATATAGAATAACAAATGGGGCGTGGCCAAGTGGTAAGGCAGCGGGTTTTGGTCCCGTTATTCGGAGGTTCGAATCCTCCCGTCCCAGATGATATCGATTCAATTCATCACATTGACATGAATCGATATCATAGGTTTTTCGCCATAAACCAAAAATAAAAAAGGCTGTTCTTGGATGGGGATATATTGTTCATTCATATAACTTTCAATTACTTATTAATTATTAAATAAATTAATATACGAATTAAAATTAAATTTGATAACTATTCGATAAAAAACAATGACTATTCATTATATAATATTTTAATTTAAAAAGGAATAAAAATCTATGGAAAGACAAGGGTTCAATTCGATGCTGTTTACTAGAGGTATGCTGTTTACTAGAGGTTTAGAATACAGGTGTGGTTTAAGTAAATCAATAGATAGTTTTGGTATAGATAGTTTTGGTCCTATTGATGAAAATAACGGTGGAGACCCATCTAGTTTAACTGATATGCATAATAACATTCATAGCTGGAAGAACAATAGTGAAAATTGTAGTTATAGTCATGGTCATGCTGACTATTCAGCAGATGTGAACAACATACATAATCATAATTTGCTATTTGCAAAAAGTCTATCCGTTTGGGATAGTCATAATAATAGTTATGACATATATTATGCTTATAATGATGATAGTTGGACTTATAACATGAATTGTTGCATTTGGAATTATCTTCGTTCTCAAATCTGGGAGGATATTGACAAATCCATTAATTGTTGCATTTGGAATTATCTTCGTTCTCAAATCTGGGAGGATATTGACAAATCCAATGCCAGTTACCGTGATATGGACTTTAAGAGTTACATTTGCGATAGGGGCCAAAATACTAGTGAAAGCCATAGTACAAATATAATAATATTAAGGAACACAAATGCTAGAAATCAGACAGCAGATCCAGATGATGCAGATATATCTGATGGATCAGATATATCAGATCCATTGGAGATAGATCTATCTGATCCATCCGATACAGATTATCGATACGATCCATTTGCTGATACATCAGATATATCAGATCCATTGGAGATAGATCAATCTGATCCATCAGATACAGATTATCCATATTATATAGATGGATCTGATATATCAGATCCATTGGAGATGGATCTATCTGATCCATCAGATACAGATTATCCATATTATATAGATGGATCTGATATATCAGATCCATTGGAGATAGATCTATCTGATCTATCAGATACAGAGGAGGATCTATATGGTATATACGATCTAGATGAGATCTATTATCTGGATGGATCAGATAGATCAGATCCATTGGAGACATTGGAGACATCAGATCCAGATTATATAAATGATCCGGATGGATCAGATAGATCAGATCCATTGGAGACATCAGATCTAGATGAGATCTATTATCCGGATGGATCAGATAGATCAGATCCATTGGAGACATTGGAGACATCAGATCCAGATTATATAAATGATCCGGATGGATCAGATAGATCAGATCCATTGGAGATATCTGATACATCAGATACAGATATATGTCAGAAGGATAGTGATGATAATAGCAAAATGGATATGTTGGCTAAAATGAACCAATATAGTCATTTATGGGTTCTATGCGAAACTTGCTCTAGCTTAAATTTTAAACAATTTTTAGTAGCCAAACTGAGTATTTGCGAATACTGTGGTGAGCATCTGAAAATGAGAAGTTCAGATAGAATCGAACTTTTGATTGATCCAGGTACTTGGAATCCTATGGATGAAGACATGGTTTCTCTGGATCCCATTAAATTTGATTCGATTGAAAAAATTCCAATTCTTCAATGGGATCCCATTGCATTCGACTTGATTTTCGTGGATCCTCCCGAGGAAGAGGAAGAGGAAGAAGATCAACCTTATATCGATCGTCTTGATTCTTATCAAGAAAAGACAGGATTACCAGAAGCGGTTCAAACAGGCATAGGTCAACTAAATGGTATTCCTTTAGCAATAGCTGTTATGGATTCTGAGTTTATCGCGGGTAGTATGGGATCCGTAGTGGGTGAGAAAATAACTCGGTTGATCGAATATGCTACCAATCAACTTTTACCTCTAATTATAGTCTGTGCTTCCGGAGGAGCGCGTATGCAAGAAGGAAGTTTGAGCTTAATGCAAATGGCTAAAATTTCTTCTGCGTTATATAATTATCAAATAAATAAAAAGTTATTTTATGTAGCGATACTTACATCTCCGACTACTGGTGGGGTAACCGCTAGTTTTGCGATGTTGGGGGATATCGTTATTGCGGAACCAAACGCAACCATTGCATTTGCGGGTAAAAGAATGATTGAACAATTGTTGAATGTGGAAGTGCCTGAAGGTTCCCAATCGGCGGACCTTTTATTCGACAAGGGAGTATTGGATTCAGTCGTACCACGTCATTTTTTAAAGCAGTTTTTAATGGAGTTATTTCAGTTCCATGGTTTCGTTCCTTTGACTAAAAATTTGGAAGATTGAATAAAATTTTAAACTTAGTTTTACGTTATTTTGCACTAAGAATCTATTTTTTATTTCCGCCTTTTTGTAACTAGTTTGTAGCTAATACCTTATTTTACACTATTTTATTTAAACTAATTTAGACTAAGAATATCCTTTTTATTTCTCCTATTTTGTAACTCTGATATATAGACTATGGATCTAAAAGACTTGAAAAGATTTTTGAAAAACCTGTGGATCTGGAAAAAAAGACACTGTAAAAGATTTTTGAAAAACCTGTGGATCTGGAAAAAAAGACACTGTATTATTATTACAGTGACACATATTTTCCTGCATGGAACTTACCTTTTAAGTATATTAAAAGTAATAGTTCTTCTCCTAGAAAGAAGCCGCCCGTATCCGCCACACATCCTGGTGGATTTATTTATTTTATGTTTTGCGGCCTTTCTTTTTAGGAATATCTTTTTCGTTTTGTTTTTTTATTTCCTTAGAACAATTTTGGATTATTTACTTCAAATGATCCGTGAATTCATTAAGGACGAGACAAACAAAAAAGTTTTATGTTCCTATGTGTCAGAAACTACTTGGATGGACACTATCCCGGGTTTCCAACACGTTTTTTTTCGAATTTTAAGTCATGTCAGTTTTTTCGTGGGATTCTTTTCTCTCTATCGTTTCTATAGCAATCTTACTCGGATGAACATTTTCGATGCACCGATTAAATGGCTCTTTGTGCTACCAAATAAGATTGTTTCTCTGCTTATCACTGCAATTGTCAGTATCCTAAGCGGTATCATGTTTCAATATATTAATTATTGGACTGTAATTGGCGGAACTAATTTTTTCGATAAAAGAAAAGGAGTGCTATATATTACTCGTTACAGACTTCCTATTCCTGGAATAAGTAGCTCTAATGTTCGCCGCATTTTAATAAAATAAATTTCGTGCCTCATACTAGTAACTAACCGAATCTGGGGTGATGTCCTTTATATTGAAACCAGAAAACACGGGACCTTGCCGATGACTCCTACTAAAGATGGTCGTAGATATATGCTTGCAAAACATGCTTTGGAGTTGTCCAGATTCTTGAATATACCATTGGACATTATTTACAAAGAATACTAATAAAAAAGCGAGTTTAGCCGATCGAGTTTAGCCTATAAAGCGAGTTTAGCCTATAATAATTAATATATTATAGGCTAAACTCGCTTTTTTATTAGTATTTACTTGTAATAGAACTTATGTTTGATAGAAATATTAGAATATATAGAATATTCTAGAGTTGAAAAATGAGATGAAACTGAGGACGAAAAATGGCAAAAAAGAAAGCATTCATTCCCCTTCTATGTCTTACATCTATAGTCTTTTTGCCCTGGTGCATCTCTTTTACATTTAAGAAAAGTCTGGAATCTTGGATTACTAATTGGTGGAATACGAAAGAATCCGAAATTTTCTTGAATACTATTCAAGAAAAAACTATTGTAAAGAAATTCCTAGAGTTCGAGGAACTGTTCCTCTTGGATGAAATGCTAAAGGAATACTCGGAAACACATTTACAAAACTTTCGTATCGAAATCTACAAAGCGACCATCCAATTAATTCAGACGAACAACGAAGATAATATCCATACGATTTTTCATTTCTTTACAAATATAATATGTTTCCTTATTCTAAGTGTTTATTCTATTAGGGGTAATCAAGAACTCATTATTCTTAACTCTTGGGTTCAAGAATTTGTATATAACTTAAGTGACACAATAAAAGCTTTTTCTATTCTTTTCTTAATTAATTTCTCTGTAGGATACCATTCGACTGGTCTTTGGGAACTAATGATTTGGTCTGTCTATAAAGATTTTGGATTTACTCCGAATGATCATATTATATCTTTTCTTGTTTCTATTTTGCCAGCCATTTTAAATATTATTTTTAAATACTGGATTTTCCGTTATTTAAATTGTGTATCTCCGTCGCTTTTATCGATTTATGATTCAATTCCATTCCGTGAATGACTGAAAAAAGGACCCACTGATCCAATTCTAAAATTTGTTTAGCTTTTATATAAAAGCTAAACATTCCAAATTTCACTTATTCATTTTCGTTTTACTCGTATTCTTCCTATATTATAGGCAAATAATTGGAGTAAATAGCAGAATCATGGATAGGGAACTGTGCCAGTTCCCTACCTAATCTTATTGTAGAAATTTTCAGGATCAAGGATTGGACCATGCAAACTAGAAATGCTTTTTCTTGGATAAAGAAAGAGATTACCCGATCTATTTCCGTATTGCTCATGATCCATATAATAACTCGAGCACCCATTTCAAATGCATATCCCATTTTTGCCCAACAAGGTTATGAAAATCCTCGAGAAGCTACCGGCCGGATTGTATGTGCTAATTGCCATTTAGCTAATAAGCCCGTAGATATTGAGGTTCCACAAGCGGTACTTCCCGATACTGTATTTGAAGCAGTTGTGCGAATTCCTTATGATATGCAAGTGAAACAAGTTCTTGCTAATGGTAAAAAGGGGGCTTTGAATGTAGGAGCTATTCTTATTTTACCAGAGGGTTTTGAATTGGCCCCTCCTCATCGTCTTTCGCCCGAGATTAAATAAAAGATGGGTAATTTGTCTTTTCAAAGCTATCGTCCCACAAAAAAAAATATTCTTGTGATAGGCCCCGTTCCTGGGAAAAAATATAGTGAAATTACCTTTCCTATTCTTTCTCCAGATCCTGCTACTAAGAGAGATGTTTACTTCTTAAAATATCCTCTATACGTAGGCGGGAACAGGGGAAGGGGTCAGATTTATCCCGACGGAAGCAAAAGTAATAATAATGTTTATAATGCTACAGCAACAGGTGTAGTAAACAAAATAATACGAAAAGAAAAAGGTGGATACGAAATAACGATAGTAGATGCATCAGATGGACGTGAAGTGGTTGATATTCTACCGCCAGGACCAGAACTTCTTGTTTCAGAGGGTGAATCTATCAAACTTGATCAACCATTAACGAGTAATCCTAATGTGGGTGGATTTGGTCAGGGGGATGCAGAAATAGTGCTTCAAGATCCATTACGTGTCCAAGGTCTCTTGCTCTTCTTGGCATCTATTATTTTGGCACAAATCTTTTTGGTTCTTAAAAAGAAACAATTTGAGAAGGTTCAATTGTTCGAAATGAATTTTTAGGAATTTGAATTAATCAACATATTAAGCTGGTAAAAAGAACTCCATTTTTGTTGATAAATTCTGTAAACACCCTTGGTTCTTTCTAGTTTTTGTAGATATACTATATTTAGAAAATTCCTTGTACCGTAGAATTAGTTCAGTCATAGTATGTATATTGTGAAGAAGACTATTTGGTTCTTGGTTTTTTTTTCAACTGCACAATTAATTCGAACCATATGATTATGTAGCTGTTTTCGGATTTTAATGTTCTAGAAATCCTCTAATTTCTATTGTTTTAGAATTAACTCGATACTAAACCTAAAAAAATAGGTAGGTACAGAATATTAAGTAAAGTAGAAATTAGACAAAGGGAAAACAGGATTCTAGGATGGATAATTTGTCTTTTCCTAGAGTCCTCTTATTGTTTATGTCGAAATAGATAGTGAAGGAATGAAAGCGGGAATTGAATTCACCAAATACAACTTTCTTAATTAACTTAAAAAAAACAAAATAGAATCATGAGTCTATATTAGAAATATATTTCTATTCCATTTCCATTCTAAGAAAAAGAAAACTCTTTCTTTGGGGTAATCTATAGTAAAAGAATTGAATAGGCTCTTTTCCAATTGTTTTAGAGAACGAATCGAGATACAATAAGGATTAGATCCGATGGAACGAACAAATGCAAATAAGAGTATGCAAAAGAATCTATCTTGATTCTTTATTTTTTACTTACTAAAATGGGGGGGGGGGGGGGGGGGGGGGGAAAGAAAACATAGTTCCTACCTATTAGTAGGATTCATTACCTTACTACTTCTAAGTATATTTTTTATTTATGCTTTCAATTTTTCAATTCTACTCCAAATCAGATAAGAACTTGCTATATGTTCTAATTGGATGTTTCGTCAATGGTGTTAGGACGGAATGGAATCCTTTTTTGACTCTGTACCAGCGATTCCACTATTATTAGAAGATATTCTCCAATTTTTAGTGAAAAACTAAAAGAATACAAGAAAAATAAGTAAACAATAAAAAAAGAATTAATAAAAGAATTTCTTCATATTGATCATATTGATATAGATAGGAGACATAATTGACATGGATATAGTAAGTCTTGCTTGGGCTACTTTAATGGTAGTTTTTACATTTTCCCTTTCCCTTGTAGTATGGGGAAGAAGTGGACTTTAAAGGTAATACTAATTGAGTTAAGGGATCAAACTGTCTCAATTGTTTTATAGCTGAGTTCTTCCAGTTTTGAACTATTTGAGTTATTTTATTAATACTAATTAATGAAATGCAATTCTATATGGATTTAGAAATTCTCTTGTATTGCTTCCAGTGGTGTAATATATTCCATGTATATATCTTATTGAAAAAAAAAACTCTTTGAATCAAACAAATATTTAAATTGTTGCCATCTTGATATCCCGGGAATCAAGATAATTGGAAACGGATTCCGATTCCATTTAATCTATTTAAATTTTGGAATACTAAAAGATTCTTTATTTTTATTTATTAGTTACCGGGATTCTGATAAAGAATCTGAAATCTAAAAATGAAACTAAGAAGAATAAAAATGGCGTTGCTTTTGAATTATTTTAGATTGATTGGAACCAATACAAATAGAATAGATTTAGATGAAATAAAGAAAAATGTGGACGCCATGGAATTTACATTCCATATATATCTATAGATCGATATCCATATATCCATATGAAAAGAAAATGATAAATTGGTTCCTCCATAGGAACTCTTTTTTTTTTTTAGTAAAACATTCTATTTTTATCCTACTCCTACCGTAATAGAGAATATAGTAGAAAGAAATAGATTTGATTTCTTTCTACTATATGGTTAATAGAATTCTGCTGGTTGTAGTCTGATCATTTTATTTAAAACAAAGATTAAAAGAAATAGAAATCCTTTTTTCATGTTTTTCTTCAATCATTGCTAAGAAATAAGAAGTCATGTTTCAGTAAAATTAGTCACTTTGACTTACCGTTTTTACATAAATTATAAGTAAAAAGGCAGTAGGAACTAGAATAAAGAGTGCAGTAGCTATAAATGCGAGAATATTTACTTCCATAATCTCTATGTTTTCTTTCTCTTTAATTTCTAATAAAGAGAAAAACGGCGGCTATTCTCACGACTTATCAGAAGAGGAGAGATTTTTGAAAAAAACCATCATCTTTCATCATCAACGAACTCCATCGTAGAAAAGCCACTTCAAACCCGTGAAAGGAAAAGAAGAAGGGATCGTGGCCATGCAAAGAAGAAGAAAAAAAGCTTCAACAGACAACAATGGCAGCAACGCCACATGCAAGAAGATGAAGAGGGAGGATTAAAACAAAAACCTAGTAACACGTTCAGCAGTAACCGTAACCCTCCCACAATTTATCCCCTCTTATTGTTTTTTGTTGTTTTCTATTTTTCTTTCTTTTTCATTTATCATTTGTTTGTCTCATTTTTTAATTAACTTGAAATGATATTATAAGGTAGTAACTAGTTCTATAATTTTTCTTTTTGATTAAAATTAAAAACTCTCTGTTTTTTATAATTAATATTAAAACTTCTCTTTTTGTTATAATTAAAAATTAAAACTCTTTTTGTTATAATTAAGATTAAGATTTCTTTTATGTTACAATTAAAAAACTGAAAAAAAAATTTAATTAAAAAACTTAACTCTTTTTCAAGTAAATAAAGAAAACTTGATTTTCTAGTTAAAAATTCAATTCTAACTCTTTCTTTAAAAAATTAGTTTTTTATAAAATTAAAATCCACTCTTTTTTTCAAAAATTAAAATTAACTTCCTTCTTATTTAAAATAAAACTTCCAACACCTTATTTTTTTTTTAAATTAAAATTTATCTTTCGTGTAATTAAAATTCTAATTGTTTCTTTAAGTTAACATTTCTAACACTCTTTTTTAAATTAAGATCCTAGCACTTTAATTTCTTTTTCATATCATAAATTTCTAACTTTTTATTAAAACTCTAACTGTTTAACTCAAACTTTTTCTTAATAAATTTCTAACATTTCTAACATTGTTTATTTTTAAATTTCTAACATTTCACACTTTCATTCCAATTTTCTAACTAAAAAATACTAAAATAAAAATGCTTAATATTTCCGTTTAATTTTCATCTTTTGTCCTTGGGTATTAATCCAGTACTTTTCACATTTTATTTTCTTTGGGTTGTAATTATGCGAGGCCATCGTCACAATTATTGTTCTTGTTTATTTTTTCGGTTGTAATTTATGCGAGGCTATCGTCGCAGTTATTTATTTTTTGCATTTTTTGGGATTTGTAATTTACGCGAGTGATCGTCGCGATGCTTATTGCTTTACAGCTTTTTTTATTTTCCGTACCATTAACTCTGCCATGTGATAATTCATCAGTTGTATAATTTACCGTTAAAACCCTCCGAAGGAATTAGGTTTAGCCGATTGACCGCCGAGTCAATAACCCTGATTTTTGACTATTCCAAAACCCTAATAGCCTAGGCGTCCCGCTGTGGATGAAAATACCCTTTACCCTAACTTTTAGGTCAAAGAGCCGCCGTGCTCTGTTTAAGATTTCCCGCCGTGGAATCCCTAATTTAACCCTAAAATTCAATAACAATTCAACGTAGAAATAGGAGTTTCAAAACTCCACGTAAGCGTGTCCTTAAGATATGTTTACTCCCCTTGAAACCTTGACCATAGTCAAGAAGTTTCTAACCTCCCTTTCGAGGGGAACTACGATTACTCTGATTCCATTCCCTATCCAGGATACGTAGGCACAAGATGCGAATCTTCCCGAGTAAACTTAGGACTAACCCTTAGGTCTCTTTAGGTCACTCTATCCCTTAGCTCAATATATACATCAAATAGATAATAAAATAAAAAAGCATACAATAAACAAAAGGTTCCTGTAGAGTACTACAGAAGTTTAGGGTGCTAGTACCTTCCCTAAATTTAAGCAACCCCTTACCTAGGTCTCTCCCCGCATTGTGTTTACGATGCAAAAATAGGTTTTTCCCTCTTTTGACTCTTTCCTACGGATAAATCAAAGAGCGGTTGTGAATTAAGAATTGTGATTCAAACTAATGAATAGTTTGTTATCCTATTTCCACCGCAACATTTGTCAATCGAGACAAACAATAAATCATTGAATGATTGTTTTGATGACAACATTGAGAAATTATTGTTAAACAATCAACTAAAACAATAACAATAACCATATAAAATAGAGTTTGGTATATGGGATGAATATGATGTTTGGATGCAGAAAGATAAGTTTAGCGCAAGAGTGAGAACATGGTGTTGTATATAAAAATATAAGTTAAAATTTTCTCTTGATTTTTAAAAGAAATGTGGGTGAAAATTATTTAGTTTTTATACTAAAAAAAAGAACGTGTCATTATAAATATAAATAAAATACAAAATTGTAGATGTTGGAAATTGAAGCTTGTCCTTGAATGACCTTTCCCCTCAGTGAATCTCTAAATCGAAGGAATATGCGACTTATGTTTTAAATTAAAATTAAGTCGCATTATAAAGTGATTTTATTTTGGTAGGTTGGATGACTGAGGTAAAATTTTGTTAGGAAATAGAATATTTGTAGTAGTGGCCCAAAGTTAGGCGATAATGCAACGTAGAGGGCATTTGTTTACACCTAAAAACAAATTATATGTCAGCTGAAATAGATAAGACAAATGATTAATAGAGTGTCAAACTCCACGCTGCAGATATCAAGTTATGTGATTATGAACATAACTGAATGCAATTCATCCAAATCTTTCTCAAGCATGCTATGATCTATCATGGTTTCCAAGACTTTAGACTGGGTAGTAACGTAGTAGAGTTGAACAACTGAGAATTACAATTATGTTCCATGTTGATATTGGAACTAGCAAAAGATAGTGAAGATTGCATAACAACGAACTGAAGAAATTTGTGTACATGGGGAAATGATCAATAAAGTATGCCAAAAAATAGAAAACATTAGCCTAGCGTGTGGCGCCACAAACACCCTTAAATGAGAATTCAAAAACTACTTTGATAAATAGGTGAACACAGTTAAACTAAGTATGACATCACGAACTTGCGAATAGGATAAATGTTTGCCTATAAATATTTGACTACATAACCATTTCAAGAGACTATTAAATCAAGCTATAAACATTTTTAAAAATATCTAATTTATTTTATTTTTATCCACTTTGTAGTTTAGTAGCTCAACATTCCAACACATCATATTTGACACTCTTTGGATTAGTTAACAAACTCACAACTAAGAGACAACATGCATCACTCAACAAACTCACTTAAGAAAAAAAATTACTTTTGAGAACTATTAACATATCGTTTAGCAAACTTTCAAGTTGGATAATACATGTATTTTATTACTATCATTTTTAATTATATTCTCAAATTAATTAATATTATGTACAATAATTACAAAACATTATTGTTCCGATTGACCTTAAGTATGCGTCACTGTGTCGATAAGATATTGTCTGATTTAGGTGTGAGATCTCATCATGATTTCATCTTTGAAAAATATGTTTCATTTTTTTAATGGAAAAAATATATTAATAATGAAATAAGATCAAAATACAACAACCAACACAAAGCACAAGAAGCGCTTAAAAAAAAGAAAAAAAAAAGATAAACGACAAAAACAGAAGCCTCAAACCAGAAGGAATCAATTAGAAAACATAATAAAAAATACCACTGGTACAAAATAACATCAGTAATATCAGGCTAGAGCTCAAACCAGCCATAACCACCATGGATAAATCATATCCCAACAAAAGAGGAGCATAAGGTCCACCAACACACTCTGAATTAAAGCAAAACACTAAATTCGCTATAGGAGGATGAAATTTTTAAGCCAATCCGTGAAGGTGCAAGAGTTCTCTCCCAACCTTCCCAAAATCCAAATCTAAGTTAGAAAAACAATATTTTTCCCCTTCTTTTCTTATTTCCATGACTCCATTAAAGACAATATCATTTTGGACTTTCCAAATAGACAAGATATCATAATGCCAAACCATAAGGTAACCTCCTATATACTTAGCCCTCCCTCCTAACGAATGAAAAAAACTAAAAAATCAGCCTAAGATCCTGGTGGATCACTACCTGCCACCCTAACCACATGAAAAGTCTATACCATACTAATGATGTCATCTCATAAGTAACAAAAATGTGTGATTCGGTCTCAGCCAAAAACCCACAAAAATGTGACATTACTAGTTTCTGATTACACCTTTCTTTATATATATATATATATATATATATATATATATATATATATATATATATATATATATATATATATATATATATATATATATATATATATATATATATATATATATATATATATATATATATATATATATATATATATATATATATATATATATATATATATATATATATATATATATATATATATATATATATATTAACTCTAGAAGAGAATATATCCCATGATAACTTCTATAAAAAAAACCAAGTTCTTAGACGGAGCCCAGTTACTCCAAACAAGGGAAATAAGATGACACTGATGTTAAAGAGGCACCAAAGAAGAAGTTAAACTTCCTCTCTGGGCTAAATAGGTGAAGACACTGTAAAATACCATCACTAGAATACTTCCAAATCCAGTTATCTTCATCCTGGGTGATGATAACATCTATAAGAAAGCTATACAACTCATCAAGAACGGGAAACTCTCCAACGAAGAAAGATCTCCTCCGTCGAAATTCCCAGGTCAGGGCTTCATTGATAACCTCCCATATCTCTCCCAATAACCTTTCTGGTTGGAGAGAATTAGAGAACAAACTAGGAAATTTAGACTTTAAGAGAATACTCTCAAACCAATGGCTCTTCCAAAAGGAAGTCTGCACACTCGACCCTATTTTTCTGGCAATACCGTAAGAGAAACAAACAAATCAACAATCCTTTTTTGTCTCAAGGAGAGATATTCCTTTCCACCAGAACAAAGAAGAACAAAAACCCATATTCCTAAGTCTAGTATGATTGAAGATATATATAGCTCCATACCTAGCTATTAAAATATCCCTCTAGAGCTCTGAATCCATTACAAAAAACTGCCATCTCCACTTAGTCAGAAGAACAATATTAACTAGCCGAAGATCATTCACTCCTAACCCCCACTGCTTTTAGGCTTACAAACATCATCCCAATTCATGAGGGTGAATTTTAGAGAAAATTTTGACCCGCAAATAAATCATCTTTGTAATGCCACAGTCTTATTTCAAACCATGACAGACAACTTTAGAAAGGGCAAGAATAATATAGGAATATTAATAAGCCCCAAATCAAGAAGAACCACTCTACCCACTAAAACTCACATATCAATGCTTCCAAGAGTTTAGTCTTTTTTCTAACAAGTCAACCAAAGGATCCCAAGTAAACTCAAGACAGAGATTAACCCCCACTGCCAATCCAAGATACTTAAAAGGAAGATAGGCTATCCCATAGTGAAAAAAAATCTCTAGTTGAAGTAAGAAAGACAAGATCTACATTAATCTCAATGAGACTACTCTTGGAGAAGTTAACGCGAAACCTTAAAGCCGTCTCAAAACCTCTAAGAGTAGTCTTTAAACACTACATATTTTCTAGGAATGGAGAAGTCACAAGAAGAGTACCATATACATACGGAAGGTGAGACACTACCTACCCAGAGTTACCAACTCTAAAACCAGAATAGAAACCAAGCTCCTTTGCTCCCCCAATTAGAGAATTAAGACTCTCAATAACCAAGAGAAAAAGAAAAGGGACGAGAGGGTCCCTTTGTTTCAAACCTCTCTGAATGTTATCTCTTGGGTGGGACACTCATTCACCAATATCGCAAGGTCCTTACAAAAAATACAAGCTTTTATCCAATACCTCCATTTTTCACTAAACTCGAATCTGATTAGTATATAATCCAAAAACTTCCAACTAACCGAATCATAGCCTTTCTCAAAATCTATCTTAAGATTAAAACAAGGTCTTTTGACCAAATCAACTACCTCAATAATGACCACAACACAATCCACCAACATCCTCCCTTTAAAAAAAATGCATTTCATTGAATTAAATAGTATAAATATTGTATATAAATGACTATTGATCATGATTTGATTCCAAAGTAATATGAGATTATTTTTATATACCCAAACATTTATATTTATTTTGAATTTATGATGCGGGGAGTAAGACATATTAATAAATTAATTTTATAAATATGTTATATCTTTTTTGATAATTTTATTCTTTTAATTTGTACATAAAAACTTTAAAAGACATTATTTTAAAATGAATATAATACATTATACTTTACACTACAGCAGACAGCAAAGTACCTGCCATTGAGATCGATCGCAGCTGGCACCTACACATGTTTATTGAATATTAATGTCTCATTCATATTTCACTGTAATAGCATATGGACCCCTAATCCTTCAGCTTTTTTGTAAAGAAGGAAAGGACCACAATCTTTTTTGTTTAACCCATAAACTCATCCATAAATATCCTCCTAGTACGTTAGATTCAGCTTATAATTGAATTCCAAATTTTCAACTCCTCACATTGATAATTGAGTCCTAAAATACTAACACTAAATATAGTAAAATTAGTTGAAATTAATTCACAAAATATGCTTTCTTTTTCATAGAAATATATAATATATAAGAAAATATTTTACTGTGTTATAATTCTTTCATAATTCTTCAATTCGAGAGTTTAGTATTCTACACTGCATATACGCAAAAGATATTCAAGTTTTAGGGAAAAATGTTTGTAGCTTCCTAGCTGGACCTGCTAGCATGTTAAAGATATTCAAGTCCACATGCCGCAGCCGCAACTCCATCAATACTACTAGCTAGTTCCCTCACTACATAAATACAGTTTCCTTCTTTGAATATATGGTTCTATTTTGATTTTTAAAAAGACGAATTTATGGTTCTATTGACTACATCACAGAATGAAATAGTATATATATATATATATCTGTCAAAGTTATTCAAACATTCATATCAACAAAGACACCAGTAAAGAGCATGTTCCAGTAGTATGATTGCACATGGCCTTATTTTATTGGCAGTACTATTTTTGTTTATTTTTAAACTATGCAAGTTAATGAATAAAACAGTCTGGTAAATGTTGTGTTGTAATGCTTATGTTTATATTTAATGGTTAAATTCATTTCTATGAAAAATATATCAACCTTTATTGATTTGGATCTATTTGTTGCATGTAAAATATAACACTTTGAATTTAAAGTAGAAGACTTTTTTGAATTAGTAAAAAGAAAAAACATATCCTCGTTCAAAAATCTAATATTTGAAATACAAGACAAAATGTTTTGATTGGTCTAATGAATTTTTTTCTTTATAATCACATATATTAGAAAAGGGATCAAGAGGGATTCCCAAACCAAATTTATGGAGAACAATAAACACCAATAATGGCTATACCCACCGCATCACACTAGCTGCCTTCAAAGAAGAAAAGAAACAAAGACCTCTAAAGTATTACAAGAAGTCTAAGGGACTTTTACAACATTTATAGTAGTTATATTTAGGTTTAATAGAAGTAGAAAGGTACAACCACGAACATGCTTGATGATCCTCATTATGATCAACTACGGATCATTGAATAAAACTTGATTCTCCATCCACCAAATATACCAACACGTGATTCACCATACCAAACAAGCATTTGGTCTTGAAACTTTCTCGCATACGCTTACAAACCACAGCAGCATATGTTCAACAATGTTTGAAGTGATAGGAGTTTTTAGCCCCAACCAAATCCCAACTGCCTCCCATACCAATCTTGCTCTAGGACAAAAGCCAAAGACATGGTCTACGTCTTCATGCTTTTGTAAATTAAAAAAACTATCAAATGGTTATAAATCACGTGGCTGCTCAGAGATAGAGTGAGTTTATTTTTTTTATTGTCTATAAGTTAGAAAAAAAAATCCATTATTGGAGAAGTTTTATTTTCCATTCAAAACATGTCTAAAATACATATTATACATTCCAGCACACAAAAGATTAAAATCACAAATTGGCACACTACCAATATATATATATATATATATATATATATATATATATATATATATATATATATATATATATATATATATATATATATATATATATATATATATATATATATATATATATATATATATATATATATATATATATATATATATATATATATATATATATATATATATATATATATATATATATATATATATATATATATATATATATATATATATATATATATATATATATATATATATATATATATATGATGGAGAGTACTGTTGCAGTGAAAATCAGATATCAATCTATTGATTAACTTAAATCATGAATCTTTAAATATTCACCACCGAGTTTTGATTTATCCAAAGGAAATGATAAAGATCGAACAAAACCCTAAGTGCGCTACGTTACAACGAAACTAAGAGATTAGGGGTTCAGAAGTTGGTTATACTAAGGAAAGGTATTAACATTCTAAGCATCTGTAGTATTCTACAGGAACCTCTTGTTTAATATGTGTTATTTGTTAATCTATCTGTTATATGCTAAAGGGATGAAGGTAAAGAGAGAGACCCACTACAACATTTTGAATATACAGCAACACAAAAAAACCGTTGCAAAATTCAAAAAAGTCGTTGTCTTTACATATGAGAACGGTTTTCAGGGCGTTCTAAACCAAGACGTTGTTTTAGCCTTTAGGAACGATGATTTAGCCAACTGCAACGCCTTGTTTAGAGCCGTTGCTGTAATTTTATATAGAGAACGGTCTAGAACAGCAACGGCTGGACGCCGTTTTCAAATTTAAACCGTTGCAATTGTTGTTTATTAGAGAACGGCTATTTTATGGAATATAGCAACGGTTCTTAGCCGTAGCCTATTCTAAATCGTTCTAATAGAGGCTTAAGTTCAAATTTTCTTCATAGGTTATAGCAACGCTTTCTTTACTACAGACACACTTTGTAACTGTTGCAAAAAAATTATTTTATTTTATAAACCAAATAAATTTATTTATTTTTTAATAAAATAAATTTTTATTTTATTTTATAAACCTGATAATAACATTCACAATTTTTTTATATAATAATATTCAAATACAAATTTTAAAATGATCTTGCATGTAAAAAAAATACATGACATAATCCATTTAAATATCATAATGTCAATCATTGATTCACAATCAACAAAACATCTTCAAATTGCATATCGTAATATCAACAAAACATCTTCAAATTGCATATCGTAATGTCAATCATCATTCATAGTCAAAATAACATCTTTAATCTATAAAATCAAACTTAAACATCTACATCTCTGCATCTACGTTTCTTCATCTTCAAATGATTCAAAATCTTCATTGATATTATCATTCATGACCTGCAAAATAAAAATAATATAACTTAAATAAGATTATTATTCAAAGGGATTTTATCAACCAGAATATGGATTTTAAAAGAGGAAAATAGGAAATAACAAATTAATGGGTGGATTCTATCAACCAGAATATGGATTTTTTTGAATAATCTTCTCAGTAGAAAAAAAGACTCTCAAGACCATCTCGTTGCCGTCACCTGGCGAAGAACCAACATCAAGAAAACCTGTCCAAAACAAGTCAAGGCCTAATGTTAACAATCTGTTGACACAAGAACAACAATTCCCATGAAATGCAGAGCTGTAACAGCATTAGTATGCTCAGAAAACGTGACAAAGCAAAAGCCCGAGGAAACAGTCCAAACCTATAGCATATAAGTGAAAAAAATCCCATGAATTCAATCTTCAACTTGTTCAATATAATATACAAACAAGATGAAAAGTACAATGCAAGCAGCGAAGCAAATACCTTCACTTTATTATCATCTGCTCCGGTAGCAAGGGGTTGAGTCCGACGAATATGCGACACAATTGACATCAAAGTAATGACCCTGGTGCTTCAAAATATAACTCTCAGACCGCCACTTCCATACAAGATGCTGACCCAGTTTTGCACAACCAAAGGACAGCCAATTTCCAAGGTCATTAAACAAAGCAATGGTGATCTTCTCTTTTGATATGGACATCATATGAATGCACACAAAATCCGGCATCTGATACAACCCAAACACACCGTTTGAAAATCCAACAACCACCATGTCTAACCCTCTGAAAATCCAACACACCGTTTGTTTCAACTGACTGTGTCGTCGGTTTTCCATCCAAACGCCTTCCCAAACGACTGAACGGAATCACTTCAGGAGTCTTTGTTGCTGCCTCTTCTTCAACTGAAATGCAAAATATTCTCATATATATAGTCAAAATCTTCATTTGAAAACAAACACGAAATTCTTAAACATATTCCAAAAGAAAATAAAAGAATCCAAACCTTGTGGAGATTTCTTATCAGACAAATCCAAATGCAAATTCTTCTCAGGTTCTTTGTAATCAAGAGGTGGGGCAAAATCTACCTCACAGTCTGTTTCAATTATCGAAATTGCGGGAGAAGGTTTCATTTCAACCACGTCAATGTAATACATTTTGTTGTTATATGGAATCATTATAGTGCAACCTGTTGTTAAACACGAATAACTCCTCAACGAAGTTTCTAACCTGAAAATGACCAAGGAAAGAAACAAGATATTAGTTTACCGATGCAAATATGATACTTAAGAAACACGTAACTAGATAGGACATTTAATTATCATTCATACATGGCTTTTGGATTAGAGATATCTAGAAAATCTTTGGAGTGAGGCTGCAGTTTCACAAACTTTCCTTTGACAAGACTTGTGCTTTTCAGAGATACAATGTCTCCATTCTGTAGGAGCATATCTTCCATCATCTGAAAATTATGACAAAAAACGGTTACTCAATTAACTAAAAAAACTAAATATGAATAATGTAAGGAAAAACATATATACCCAATTTGGTAAGGACACGGTCCCTTCGTCCGCTGTGAATTCTAAAACTCTGGAGTGAGTAGTTCTATCAGCAGAAGAATTTTTCAGTTCAAATAGCATTGGATATTCTATGTTCACTCGCGCTGCATGATTTTAACAAGAGTATGAGTATGAATTCATGAGAGGAAAAATAATCAAATTGTTGAAACTTGAATGACGAATATAAACTTACAGAGGCTATCTAGAGCTGAAGCAGACATGATAACTGAAAGAAAAAAGAATTTGCGTTAGCTATCGGAATTATAACAATGTCTAATACCAAAGAATAAAATGTAACCAAGTAAGATGTTAGCGCACTTACTTTTATCACCGTGTTCCAGATTCGGCTGCAAAAAATCAGGAAAAAAAAATCAGTACAATTGAATGTTTTAGAAAGATCATGTGTACACTTAGATTCTATACTCGAGAAGCATCTAATGACATACCCTATCGAGAGATGAGACCGAAAAACAACTGTAAACATGCTCAAAAGTCGCATTCTGCGGCAAATTCTTCCTATGCTCATTAAAAACCTCATTCAACCGATCTAAATAATCATTAGACTGCAGACTCCTCGCATTCTGGCGCAGATTCCTCGGAAACTCAAAAATATCCTCAGCAAACTGATCTAGATCCTCAAAAAAATCATCATCTGACTCATCATCGTATTCATCTGAGTGATTACTTGTTTGATCTTCAGAAAAATTGTTTTCAGGTGAAACATTATTCACCTCTTGCAAATCCTCATTCAACTGATTTTCATCCGAATTCTACAAGAAAAAACAGTTAATGCAACCACATTAATAATAACCTTAATAAGCAACAAAGAACTCAGCATTAAAATATATTCTGAATTAAGAACATATAAACTAAAATAAAAATGACAAATAACATACCTTATTGAGCCGAGAGTAGAAGATAATCGATTAACTGCAAAAGAAAAACAAAAACTGATGGTTAATGTTGCACCCCAAAATTTGCCCAACTTTTCTTTGCCTAGCTTATGTTTCATTTCATTCACATTAGCATTATCATTTGCATTTCATTGACATGTATGCAGGAGATCAAGAGGTATGATTACCAATCAAGAGCTACACAAGACTTTGAAGCTAGCTAATAAGGTTATTCAAGTGTTCAAGGGTTGATATCCTTGTCAGAGAAGTTAAAAGATCCTCAGAGAGAGTGGTTGAAACCAAAAGTGTGTGTCTCCTAACTTGAGTGTTGGGGAAAGCCATCAGATGATTCTGAAGCCTTGAAGTTTGACTGGAGGTCTTGAGAGAGCTCATGAGAAGTATTTAAGATCACTTTGAGGCCTAGACAAGTCATTGTGCAAGATTAAGAAGGCTCAGCCATGAGTGGTGCAGCTAGGGTTTGACTGGGTCAACCCTAAGTCAACTGAGGATTTGAAGAAGGTTGAGACCTAATTCAAGAGCCATGTGATCATGGATTGATACATCGAGATGTTATAAGGATGATTCTAAGGTTAACTCATCATGATTGAAGAGTTTGAGAAGTTTCAAGCTAGGGTTTCTAAGGCTTGACAGTGTAAAATCCCCTAGTTTTACCCCTGACTTCAAGGCAATTTAGCTCAATATGTGATTGTCATCTCATCTTGCCCCCAACATGATTGTTGTAGAGCATGATCTTAGCTTTAATTGGAGTTCTATAAGTCCTTGATAGGACTTGTAGAACTCAAGTTATGGCTTTGACAAGGGTATTTTGGACATTTGGTGATTATAGGTCATTTGTGATCATAGGCCATTTTCACCAACTTAGAGGCCTCAAATGAAATTTTGTTCAACTAGAAAGTTGCTCAAAATGGGGTTTTAACCTAGACCATGCATCAAGGAGGCATTGAAATGGCTCAAGGAGAGACTTGGTTCAAGAAATTTTGAAAAAAGAAAGAATTAAAAGGATTTAATGGCCAAAAATTCAAATAATTCATTTTGTCACCAAATGAAGCAAAATAATAGGTCAAATTGATTGGAAAAATGATTTTAGAAACAATGGCAATGTTATAATTTTGATTTGAGGTCATTTGCATACCATTCCATGTCATTTCTTCATGATGAAGCAACATAATCAAACTCCCACCTTTGGCTTGCAAACAAGGAAAATAACTCATCAAACTCATTCAAAATCTCATGAGAATTTGATTACAAGCACAACCATGCCCAAAGTGAGCCAGAATAGTGATTGCCATGGATGAGATTTTAAAGAGATTTTGAAAATCCAAAATCTCATTTGGATGATTCCAGAAAGTTCTAGACAGTCCCAATCACTTCTATATAAGTTATTGAGTGAATACAGTTCATTTTTTTGGAAGGAATTGAAGCTGGTTGCAGAAAGAGCCATTGAATTTTTGGAGGTACAAGTGAGAATCAGGTTTTGAGTTCAAGGGAGAATCAAGCCAAATCAAGGTGTGCAAAGCGTTTGGGAGTGAATTTGGAGTGTGTCTGCATCATCTTGGGAGTTGAAGTGATCAAACACCATTTATGTTACCTCTCTGAACTCAGGTTGGTATACTTTGAATTTATGCTTAAACTATAGGGAGATGCTTAGAAATTCATATGTGGTTAGGGTCCCCTATTGATGTAGTTAGATTTAGGATCAGAAAGTGGTGAATTAGAGACAAAATAGGTGTGTGATCATTTTCTGTTGAGGTTGATATCTCAAGATTCTTGAAGGAATAATCACGATGGGGTAGTGGAAATTGATCAGTGAAGAGTGAGGGTCACATTAGTATCTTTAATTTGAAGAATGGTGAGATTCAAGATTTGGATGAATTCTGAAAATGTGATCGTGTTTTGAGTTAGAGAGGGAATTAGATAATTCTAAGGTTGGATTCTTGATCAACATCAAATTTGGAGTGAAATGATGATTTGTTTTGTGATTTTTGATGAACTGTGGAGGTTGTCTCACCGGAGAAGACGGTGGCGCCACTGTTCAGGCCACCGTCTGTATTTTCCCCCCAAACTGAGTTCAAATGGGGACGATGAGCCATGGTCGTTGGATGAGTGTTTGACTTTGGACTCAGGCGAGCAATGGAAGGCCACAATTTGATTTCAAACTCTGAAGGGAGACCTCAAGATGAAACGCACCGTTTCATTTAATTGAATTGTTCTGGGCTTAGTACACAAAGTGATATCCACACCCCCTTTCTGGCCCAACCCAAGAATTTAACTGGTTATATTTGCTATTTGCCACGCATGCTTATCAATTTCTTTTATTTTCTTTTATTTTTCATTATTTCATATGACTTAGAGATTAATTCATAAAAAATAGGAAATTAACTCAATTAATTCCAAACTTTTTTCTCCTGATTCATGATTGGATCTAGAATTTTATAGATTAAAAATATTAAGAATTCATGCATTTGTGATTTTATTTGCATTTTTTGAATATTAAGTGATATTAAAATGGCCATGGTTGATACCTTGTCTTGCTGAATTTGGTTTGAGCATTTGGTGACGATTCTTGCCTTGATTGTTTGTGTGTAGCTAGCATAGATATGCATGTTCCCCTAGTAATTTTCTCACATTTTTGTGAAGAAGTTTATGGCTAGTTTTAAGTTGAAACTTTAGGTGCCCTAGTTTTAGGGTTTAAGCTTAGTACCTTCATGATTTAGATTTTATTTCTAGGACTTTGTGGATGATTCAACCCCTGGATTTTATATGGTAGATTCATGATTGAATTAGGTTCCTATATTTATTTTTGTAGGATTTTACAATTGGTTTTAGTATTTTAGTTAGGATTAACTTTAGTACTATGTTTTAGGTGATCCTAACTTGCTAATTCAACTAGAATGACTTCTTTAGTTCCCTTAGATTAGGGTTTTGCTTTGCTTGCTCTTGGATGATGTTGAAGACAAGCTTGGGTTACTATGGAGTGCTTGAAGAAGCTTGGATGTGAAGATTTCCTGAGTGTTGCTTAGGTGTTATGATTAGGGTTTGTAGGCAGAGCTTCTAGATAGATTCTCTTCTTTTATAAACATGGAAGGTGTTGATCACTTCCACTCCTCCCTATGATGTAAGGTCCCCTTGTGAAGGCCTCATCCCTCCTTTGGTAGGATGTGTGGCTCTTCATAAGTTGGTAGAACCTTTGAGGGTTCCTTTCTCTGATGATGGAGTGCTTAGTGGTGACCTTTGGTCTTCACTCTGCCGTCTATTATCCAAACCCTGCTCTTGCTAGATGAATCTTTCTCCCTTGCTAGAGGATGGAATTCCTTGCTAGAAGATTGAAGATGCTAGAGGTTGCACTTCCCTTTGTCTGAAGGCTGCCCTTGGAGCTGAAGCTTGAAGATCAAGAAGAACAAGTTGACACTTATGAAGAAGATCAAATGGAGAGCTGAAGCTTGAAGATGGAGAACAAGTTGATACTTGTGTTTGGTGCATTGAAAGCTTGAAGAAGCAAGTTGACACTTGCTATTGAAGTTGAAGGCCTTAAGGAACAGTTGAAGACTGAGGACTAAGCTGCTGCCAGAGGAGCTTTGCTATGAAGCTGTGGAAGCTGTTGACTGCTTTCTTTCCTGTTTGTTTACTTTCTGTGCAACTGTATTGCTGTGACTTGTTTGATTTGCTTGATGCATTAGAATAAGTCCATATCTAGACTGGTGTAAACTAGGAGCATGGTTGCACTAGAGGTTGAGTTGCTCCCTCTGCTTGTATTTTTACTGTATGGCTTTGCTTGCTGGTATTTGGTAGAGCCCAACTCCCTTGCCTATGTGGTTTGTTATTGTGTTTGCTTGATAGCATATTATTTCTCCTGTATGATTGCAGTTATTCATATCTGGCTTGAGGTTGAGATGAGCTTGTGGAGGCTGATGCCCCACACATATTTCCTCCCTCACTTGCACTGCATGCATTTTACAGTCGTTTACTGTTTACTGTTTCAGCTGATGCTTTACCTGTTTCTGTTTATCATTGATATGATCCCCTAGGAATCTCACTTCCTTTGATAAGGAAGTGATGATTAGAACTTTAGGTTGAAACCTATGCATGATAACTTCTAGGAGTTCCTTGTTTCAAACATCAACCATAGGATGAATCCTTGGCATGACAACAGTAGGACTTGATAGTCTCCCCTTAGTTGAACCAGTTCGTTCTCTCTTCTCATCTCAAAACAAATTAAAATACAGTAATAAAGGTTAACTGACGTCGTACGTTACGAGCCTTAATCCATCTGAGAAAGGATTGTTGGAGAGTTTCTTTTCAACAGTCTGGATGTTTAGTATGGCACCCTTTGGGTGACATGCGACGCATTCACTCTCAGGTCATAGTCTCTAGTGCGATATTGGTTGCAAACATCCATAAAAAACAGTTCTTCCGTAAAAGACAGAAAACAAACTTCAAACCTTTTTCCCCGTGGGCCCATAATTCAAAGGAAAGCTTTTCTGAAGAAAAGAGTGTCGCTAACTCCTAGTTCTACCGCAAACGGTAACGCCTAAGTCTCCAAGGGTCGAGCTGCGTACGCCAAACTGCTGGAACTATTTGTTAACCCTACTCGAAAAAACAGATGAATCTGAATTCCCGTAATTCGTATTATCCCGAACTACGTAAGCTCTGATCTCTCATACCTGTTGAGAGTACGTAGGCACAATACTGATGTATTGGCGAGCCACCTTCCCCGTAACCCGTAGTTAGTCGAACTACGTTGACTCTGATTTCTCATTCTCTGATGAGAATACTTAGGCACAAAGCGCGATGCTTTGCCGAGTCATTTTCTTTTTAAGCCAGCCTTGATAGGTAGATAGATAAAACCAACCCGTCAGATAAACACAACAAGCGTGGATCCCATCGAGTACGATGGACGTGAGGGGTGCTAATACCTTCCCCTTGCGTAACCGACTCCCGAACCCAGACAATGGTTGCGATGACCTTGTCGTATACCTTTTCATCAGGTTTTTCCGATCGTTTCCTTTCCTGCTTTGAGGGATAAATAACGAAAGGTGGAGACCCTTCTGTTTTGTCGGCACCTTATTTTTGCGGTAGCGACAGCTGGCGACTCTGCTGGGGACTTGATAGTTTCCTGGGATCCAACGTCCCTTATGCGAGTCAGTTTGGGGATCCAACGTCCCCTGCGATAGTCAATCCTAGCGCTTGTATGATTACTTGTTGGGTTGTGTTTATTTATCGCATTTTATTTCTCGCACTTTTATTTTCAGTATGATATGATTATCTGTGCTGTTGTGGGAGGGGCATTTTGATGAGTGAGAAGCCAGACCCAGGCTTGAGTGTACTTAGCATTAGTTGTGGAAATTAGTGAGCGCGTGCTTGCTTTGCAGGAACTAGTGTCTCAGGAAATCCACGCTCAGACGAGGTTCTCCCGGTTGACTTCTTTTCCGGCCCTTTGTGCCTGAGGGGTTGTTGGTTTGGAGGATTGTCGACTCTGGGGACCGATCATTTGGAATTCAGCTGAGTGAGGCTGCTTCAGGAGACGGTGATGCCACACCTTCTGGGTATCGTATCATCTCTCTTGAATGTCAGTGACGCTGATGACCGCATAGGATGCCGAACTTGTGTCAATTTAGGTCCATACCTGTGAGCAGGGTCGGGTTCGTTACAGGAAACCTTAACCTTCAGACTACATGGTTTTCTTGACAGTGAATCAGTTTCGTTGGTATCAGAGGTTCTCATCATCAGATGTGTATTTGTTCTTGACAGAGCAGGTTTATGGTTGGGATCAGAGGATCTCATCATCAGACATGTATTTGTTCTTGACAGGACAGAGTTGTGGTTCTGTATCAGAGGTCCTTATTATCAGATATATGTGTGTTCTTGACAGAGCAGATTTATGGTCCGATACCAGGGTTTTCTTCTTATCAGAGATAGTGGTTGTTCTTGACAGAGCAGTATTGTGGTTTTGTTGATACAGAACCTTCATCTCCTCAACAGCGCAGTCGTCTTGATCTCCTGCTGCATGATTGCATTTTGCATTGTTTTGCATACTCATTTGCATATCATTAACGTGTGTCTGTGTTGCAGGTACTGTTTCCCCCAGTTCAGGTTTTCTTGCCTTCTATCGCGCTATCATGGGTTCTCTGAGGAAGACTGTAGCCTACAAGCTCCCCACTCCTGATGTTGTTCAGCTGACTGGTTTGATTGCTTTGGCAGATGATTCTGTGAGAGGTGAATTCAGAAAGTCTTATGGGAGACTGCTCAGCTTGGTTTGTAAACCCTCTGTGTTTGAGTTTAATGGGTTGCACGCCCTGCTGTAGTTCTATGATCCTCCTTTGAGATGCTTTACTTTCCAGGACTTTATTCTCGCTCCCACACTAGAGGAGTACGCTGATTTGTTGGGTGTGCCTATCAAGAGTCAAATGCCCTTTGTTCATATGGATGCTGCGCCTAATCTGGCTAATCTAGCCCTTTCGCTTCATCTGGATGCCTCTGAGCTGGTCTTGTCTAGTTGGAACAGGGTTCCCGGTTTCTCCTTGCAGTTATTAGTGGGAAAGGCCCAGCAGTGCGCCAAAGACAGATGTTGGATCGTGTTCAACGCCATCCTTGCTCTGTGCATATATGGCATCATTCTGTTCCCCAATATGCCCGACTTTGTAGACTTCGACGCCTTCCACATCTTTGCATCAGGGAATCTAGTCCCTACCTTGATAGGAGATGTCTACCATTCCGTCCACTATAAAAACGAGAACAGAAGAGGCAAGAATGTCTCGCGCTGTGTGCCCCTACTCTATAGATGGCTTGATAGTCACCTACCCAAGAAGGGTCCCTTTGCTTCGTCTGCAGCCACAACAGAGTGGTCTGAGCGTTTGATGAGTCTATCAGCGGAGGATATTTCCTGGTTTGATAGAGATAGGTTGGGCACTGAGATTATCTTCAGCTGCAGCGGGTTTCCGAATGTGCCTTTGATAGGCAGGAAGGGCTGTATCAACTATAATCCATCTCTGTTGGTCCGACAGTTTGCTTATGCTTTGAGAGCTCCGCCGAAGGATGAAGAGGTGCAGGAATCTCTGTACCTCACTGGTCTTCTAGAGGTGGATATGTTATCTAAGCTTCAGCACGCTTGGCATGGTATCTGTAAGCGGGGAAAGCCGTTGCTGGGGAAAAGCAATAGCCAAGCCTACGCTCCGTATGTGACCTGGATCAGAGCCAGAGCAGATATTATAGGGATGCCGTTTCCGCCTGCCCAGCTAGAAAGCCCTCCAGTGATTGAAGAGCCTACCACCGTGCCTGTTCAGCAGCATAATCAGGTGTTAGCTGAGAGAGATGAGCTGAAGAAGGCAAATGAAGAACTGGAGAAAGAATTGGCTCAACTCAGAAGTGATAGAAGCGAAGCCGTCCATTCTTTCAAGAGGCAAACAGAGCTGGTGAACCAGATAGGGACGGATTTGACTAAGCAGATGGCTGAGCGCGAGCGTTTAGGTCGGGACTTCAAAGCTGTCAATGACGTACTGGCCACTAAGAAACATCACTTGGATGAAGCGTACCGGAGAATATCCAAGTTTAATCAGCATTGGAAGGCCACCCTAGCCAACGGCAAGGAACGAGAAGATAAACTGAAGCAGCAGATCTCCAAATTGAAAGCCCAGGCGAAGGCTAGTGAGAAGAGGTTTGATGAAGAAACCGCTCGCAGATATGCCGCCGAAGGCCTGCTCAACAAGACTCTTGCTAACCTGAAGGAGCGCAAACAGACATTTGAATCCAAGAAGCGGAAGTTAGAAGATTGTTTCGGCGAAGGAGCATGGGAAGACTCAGTTGAAGGTCTCCAATACACTATTACGCAGAGGGAGTTACTCGTCGAAGGGTTGCTCACTTGGCCTGATCATCCAGAAACGAGGGATATGTTAGAAGAGTTCCGCGCCCGTGGCCGTGCTTGACTATATTTGTAATCCTTTTGTTTTGATCATTGTTGTATGCTGACCATCACCAGGCTTGTTGGTTGAGGTCATGCTATTGATTTCGCTTGTACTCAGTGACATTGTATATCGCCGTGATGGGCTTTCTTTATATATGAGATGTTATTTCCATGACTAGACTCGGACTTCTTATTAGCAACACTGGCACTCTAGCACTCAGGATCGGGGGGGGGGGGGGGGGGGGAATTTCCCCAACGCACAAACACACGTTTGCATTAGCATGAAGCATTTGCATAACAAGCATTTTGTCAATTTTTTCTAACCCTTTGTGTATGCAGGTTGTTCCAGGATTGATCAAAGACCAATCCACCGCTATCCTACCAGAGCAAATCAAGCTAGAGCAATGGAACAAGTGCAGACTGACGTTCAGGAGCTCCGAGAGAGGATGGACCACTTCATGGAGCTCATGCAAGTGGTTGCCAATGGCCAAGACCAGCTCAGAACATTGGTCCAACCTCTGATCTCAAGGGTTGACAGCAATGGTGTACTCCACGGTGGGAGTGTTCCAACCCCTCCACCTGTTGAAACTCCTCAGAATGGCATCCCCGTGACCGGGGGGAACGGTAGTGGTAACGGCAACGTGATCGCTAACATGGGGCTCAATGGTAATACGACTGGCGTCGATAATGGGAATTTTGAAGCTAATGTCAATGTTGGACTGAGCAACGACAACACGGGTGTTGGAAACCTGTATGGGCCGCAGCCATTGTTAGAAGACCGTCAAGAAGATTTGTTCTCCCAGAAGGGTGTTGAAGGAGAGCTGACTGCTGAAGCACGTCTGAGGTTTAAGGCGCTCGAGGACAAAATGAGGAATTGCGAGAACCTGAATACTATGGGGGTCGACATGTCCAAATTGGGATTGATTGCTGATTTCAAGGTGTCTCCTAAATTCAAGGTACCCGACTTTGAGAAATACAAGGGCACCACCTGCCCTCGCGTCCACCTAAGGTCATACTATCGGAAAATGTCCGCTCACTCTGAAGACAAGAAGTTGCTGATGCACTTCTTTCAGGATAGCTTATCCAGGCCATCCTTGGAATAGTACATGAGTCTGGAACCTACCAGCGTGCGCACGTGGAAGAAATTTGCTGAGGCGTTCGTGCACCATTACCAATATAACAGTGACTTGGCTCCGAACCAGGTTCAACTGCAGAACTTGTTGCAGAGGAACAACGAAGGGTTCAAAGAATACGCCTAGCGGTGGCGTGAATTAGCAGCTAGAGTTCAGCCACCGATGGTTGAACGGGAGCTTGTTGAAATGTTTGTGGCCACCCTCCCAGGGGTTTATTACGAGAAATTGGTCAGCGATATGTCTGAAAGCTTCTCAGATCTCATGATCACCGGCGAGCACGTGGAAAATGGGATCAAACTGGGAAAAATTCAAGGTGATCCATCCTCGGCTGGAGGAGGAAAGAAACCGTATGGTGGAAAAAGGCGTGAAGGAGAGACGAACGTCGTGTCTAACGCTCGAAGGAAAGGTAAGGGCCAACACCAGCAGGTGGCTAGCATAACCATCCCTGCAGTCCAACAAACCCAGCCACAGCAGCAGCCGCAGCAGCGACAACCGAATCAGCAAGGATACAGAAAGTATCAGAACAGGGCACCTCTATCAAGTCGTCACCTTGAAACGTCGCCCATGTCTTATTCCCAGCTGTTACAGACTCTGCTTCAGTTACAGCTAATCCAGAAGAGAACCCTGGCTCCCTTGACAGGGGCACCTCCACCAGGTTACGATGCGAATGCAACATGTGAGTTTCACTCGGGGGCACCAGGCCACACGATAGAAAATTGCAAAGCCTTCAAGCACAAGGTGCAGGATATGGTGGATGCTAAGATCATCAATTTCTCAGATAATATGCCAAATGTCACGAAGAACCCTATGCCGAATCATAGGGGAGGTGGGGTGAATGCCATTATTGAAGACGAGAATTTGGATGTGTTGACTGACGTTAGAGATTTGAAGACACCGCTCAGCTTCGTCAAAGCCAAGCTGATGAAGAGAGGCTTCTTTCCGGGCTGTGGAGAACTGTGTATGGGCTGTGTGACTCGTCCTGATGGATGTGAACAGTTGATAGAGGGGATTCAGAGTCTGATGACCGAAGGAATCTTGCAGTTTAGCCGAAGGGCCGAACGTGGATTTGGAGAGGTAATGCTGAAGCAAGATGATGAGGTTGCCACCATCACCATCCCTCGTCGGACGATCACTATTTCTGCACCCAGGCCGCCCATAATTACCATCACAAAGGCTGGGCCGATACCTTTCGAAAGCACCAACGCTTTCCCATGGCACTATGGGGCAGACGTTTACTGTAACAGACATAAGTTGGAGCTAGAACCATCTGGGCGGTTTGTAGATAACCTAGTGGGAATTGGCAGAATCACGCGCAGCGGAAGAGTATTTGCTCCACCTGAGATTGTGGCGGACAAAGCGGACAAAGCCGAGGAAACTGATAAGGGAAAGAGTAAAGTCGTTGAAGAAACCCCTCGTGGGGTAGAGAAGGACTTACTTGTGAAGGACGCTGAAGAGTTCATGAGGTTGATCAAGAAGAGTGATTACAAGATCGTGGATCACCTCCATCAAACACCCTCGAAAATCTCCATCCTGAATCTGTTGCTGTGTTCGGAGTCACATCGCAACGCACTGTTAAAGGTTTTGAATGCCACGTATGTACCGCAGGAAATATCGGTCAACCAGTTGGAAGGGGTCGTAGCCCATGTGAATGCTGGAAACGGGTTAGGGTTCACTGACCTGGAGCTGACGCCGAAGGGAAGAAACCACAACAGTGCCCTGCACATCTCGATAGAGTGTAGGGGAACAATTATGTCTCATGTGTTGGTGGACACGAGATCGTCACTCAACGTTCTTCCGAAGAAAACATTGATGAAGTTAGATACTCGAGGATTGATTTGCACACCCAGTGATCTGGTTGTGAAGGCTTTTGACGGAACCAAGCGTCATGTCTTCGGAGAGGTAACTCTGCCAATCCAAGTTGGGCCGGAAGCTTTTGACGCAGTCTTCTACATTATGGACATCATGCCTGCCTACAGCTGTCTCTTAGGCCGGCCATGGATCCATTCTGCTGGCGTCGTGACCTCCACGTTGCACCAGAAACTCAAGTATGCTGTCGGAGGCAGCATCGTGACTGTTTGTGGCGAGGAAGACATAATGGTGAGCCATTTGTCGTCCTTCAAGTATGTTAAGATGGATAGGGAAATCCACGAAACCCTATGTCAGGCGTTCGAAGCTGTTAAAGTCAAGAACGTAGCTCCTGTAATGACTGAAAAACCAGAGATGACTCTCTCTTCCTTCAAGGAAGCCCAGGCCGTTGTTCAAGCCGGATCTACCCCAGGTTGGGGGCGAATTCTAGAAATACCTAACAAACAGGACAAGTTTGGGTTAGGATACTCTCCTGCGGCTGAAGCCTCCTCTTCTCACAGTACGTCGCGAGGTAAAGGGCCGATCCAGTTTACAAGCGGCGGGGTGATATTTGAAAGTGTCAACGCAGTGTCTGAAGACGACGAAGACAACGATTGCGACCTAGACTCTTGGATCCAGCCAAGCAAGCCAGGCGAGAGCCTCAACAACTGGTCCATCAGGGATACCATCCAAGTGACAGGCAAAGAGTAATGCTTTACTTTCTCCAATCGTTGTGCAACCCTATGTCCTACCCGGGGCATAGTGGTTTTATTGTCAGGGCCTTGTTTGATTATGTACATGCATTTTACCAATAAATCAAAAGGCGTTTTTTTTATCCAAATGTTGTGAT
Organism: Lathyrus sativus; assembly: GCA_963859935.3. NCBI lineage: Eukaryota > Viridiplantae > Streptophyta > Magnoliopsida > Fabales > Fabaceae > Lathyrus > Lathyrus sativus. The sequence continues at coordinate 420,858,674 of OZ012737.1, forward strand.
CTCTGTTATTCCTGTTTTATATTTGTTTTGAAAAACAATAAAATGGCAATGGGGTTTGTACAAACCTGCATATCCTTGTTTTAAGTTTAACCCTTGTTATTGCAGGATCCACATAGAAGATGACATCGACTCTGGACCTTCTACGACTCACTTTGACTTCGATTGCCTGATCTATCAAGCCGAAGAAGAGATTGATGAAGACAAAGACCTTCCCGAAGAGTTGGCCCGCTTGTTGAAACAAAAAGAGAAAGTTATTCTGCCTCACGAAGAAGAGATTGAGATTATGAATCTGGGTTCTGAAGAACTTGTCAGGAACGTCAGGATAGGGGCTGCATTGTAGAGTGATGTCAAGCAGAGATTAGTCGAGACGCTGAGAGAGTATAGTGACATCTTTGCTTGGTTATACGAAGATATGCCCGGACTTGACACTGACATCGTGGTCCACCACTTGCCGCTGCGAGAAGATTGTCCTCCCGTTAAGTAGAAGCTTAGGCGGACGCGACCAGATATGGCCGTTAAGATCAAAGAAGAAGTGCAGAAACAGCTTGATGCTGGCTTCTTAGCGGTCACCACTTACCCTCCGTGGGTCGCCAACATAGTGCCTGTACCGAAGAAGGACGGTAAGGTACGAATGTGCGTCGATTATCGGGATTTGAATAGGGAGAGCCCTAAAGATGATTTCCCGCTCCCTCATATTGATGTGTTGGTCGACAATACAGCTCAGTTCTCCGTGTTTTCGTTCATGGATGGCTTCTCCGGTTACAATCAGATCAAGATGGCACCGGAGGACATGGAGAAAACTACGTCTATTACACCTTGGGGAACGTTTTGCTATAAGGTAATGCCTTTCGGTTTGAAGAACGCAGGGGCCACTTACCAACGAGCAATGGTTACTTTGTTTCATGACATGATTCACCATGAGATTGAAGTCTATGTTGATGATATGATTGCAAAGTCCCAAACGGAGGAGGGACACCTGGTCAATTTGTTGAAGCTTTTTGAGAGGCTTAGGAAATTCAGGTTGAGGCTGAATCCTAACAAGTGTACTTTCGGAGTACGGTCTGGAAAACTACTGGGGTTTATCGTGAGTGAAAGAGCCATTGAGGTTGATCCTGCGAAGATAAAAGCAATACAAGAAATGCCAGCGCCAAAAACAGAAAAAGAAGTTCGTGGTTTCCTGGGCAGAATAAACTACATTGCAAGGTTTATCTCTCAGCTCACGGCCACGTGTGAACCGATGTTCAAACTACTAAAGAAAGATCAGGCGATTATCTGGAACGAGGATTTTCAGAAGGTATTTGATAAGATAAAACAGTATCTATAGGAACCTCCAATCTTGATACCCCCAGTGGCCGGACGACCCTTAATCATGTACTTGACAGTTCTTGAGAATAGTATGGGGTGTGTTCTCGGTCAGCACGACGAGACGGGCAGAAAGGAGCATGCCATTTACTATTTGAGTAAAAAGTTCACAGACTGTGAATCTCGTTACTCGATGCTGGAGAAGACGTGTTGTGCACTAGCTTGGGCTGCCAAACGTTTACCACAGTACATGCTCAATCACACAAGCATGCTAATTTCGAAGATGGATCCGATCAAGTACGTCTTCGAGAAGCAAGCGCTTTCGGGCAGGATTGCCAGATGGCAAATGGTGTTGACGGAATATGACATTCAGTACGTTTTCCAGAAGGCCATTAAGGGCAGCGTATTGTCTGAATACCTTGCCGAACAGCCAATCGAGGATTATCAGCCGATGAAATTTGAATTCCCTGATGAGGATATCATGTTTCTTAAAGCGAAAGATTGTGATGAACCGTTGCCCGACGAGGGCCCGGATAGGAAATCAAAATGGAAATTGATATTTGACGGGGCGGTTAATTATTACGGAAGTGGCATTGGGGCGATCATCACGACTCCCCACGGATCCCATATCTCGTTCACTGCGAGACTGACGTTTCCGATCACCAATAATGAAGCAGAATACGAAGCATGCATCATGGGTCTAGAAGAAGCAATTGATTTGAGAATCAATAACCTAGATGTATATGGTGACTCGGCACTTGTAATTAACCAGATTAAAGGGGAGCGGGAGACTCGTCAATCGAATTTGGTGTCGTACATGAACTATGCCAGAAGGCTGCTTCCGTTCTTTTATTGAGTGGAACTCCATCACGTGCCCAGGGCTGAGAATCAAATGGCTGATGCCTTAGCCACGTTGGCTTCGATGTATAAAGTCAATTTTTGGAATGAAGCTCCAAGAATTGTCCTTTCTCGTCTTGATAGACCTGCATTTGTCTTTGCGATCGAGGAGGCCTCCGATGGCAAGCCATGGTTCCATGATATCCAGACTTTCCTTATGACTAAGGAGTATCCTACGGGAGCGTCAACCCAGGATAAGAAGACTCTGAGGAGGCTGTTTGGAAATTTCTATCTCAATCCTGATGGAGTTTTGTATAAAAGAAACCACGATCTCGTGCTACTCAGATGTGTAGATGAGAAAGAAGCGAGTATGCTCATGGAAGAAGTCCATGAAGGCACATTTGGTACGCACGCCAGCGGGCATGCTATGACGAGAAAAATCCTGAGAGCAGGATATTACTGGCTGACGATGGAATCGGATTGCTTTAGATTCGCAAAGAGATGTCATAAATGCCAGATTTATGCTGATAAGATTCATGTGCCGCCGTGCCCGTTAAATGTCATGTCCTCCCCGTGGCCGTTCTCCATGTGGGGCATCGACATGATAGGCAAGATCGAGCCCACTGCATCTAACGGTCGTCGCTTCATTCTAGTAGCTATCGACTACTTCACCAAGTGGGTGGAGGCAGCCTCATACGCTAATGTGACCAAGCAGGTGGTGGCTAAATTCATAAAGAGGGACAACATCTGTCGTTACGGAATTCCCGAGCGGATCATTACTAATAATGGTTTGAATCTGAATAACAAGATGATGAAGGAGCTGTGCCAAATTTTCAAGATTGAACACCACAACTCATCTCCTTACCGGCCGAAGATGAATGGCGCCGTTGAAGCGGCCAATAAAAACATCAAGAAGATTGTGCAGAAGATGGTTGTGACCTACAAGGATTGGCATGAGATGCTGCCATTTGCACTGCACGGTTATCGTACAACGGTACGTACGTCAAATGGGGCAACTCCTTTCTCACTGGTGTACGGTATGGAAGTTGTCCTACCGTTAGAAGTTGAGATCCCTTCTTTGCGAGTTTTGGTTGACGTGAAACTCGATGAGGCAGAATGGATTAAGAACCGACTAAACCAACTCAGCCTGATGGATGAGAAGAGATTAGCATCGATTGCATATGGTCATCTATACCAAAGCCGAATGAAGAAAGCTTATGACAAGAAGGTGTGTCCTAGAAGCTTTCAGACGGGTGATCTCGTCCTGAAGAAGATTCTTCCTCCACACTCCGATCACTGGGGCAAGTGGACTCCCAATTACGAAGGTCAGTACATCGTCAGCAAGGTCTTCTCGGGAGGAGCCTTGTTGTTATCCACGATGGATGGCGAAGATTTTGCATCCCCGGCGAACGCGGACGCAGTTAAAAAATACTTTGCTTAAAAATGACCCGCTGGAAAGAAAAAGAATATCCAGGCAAAAATGGGGCATCCCGGCGAGCCATAAAAAGGAAAAAGGTTCGGGCAAAAATTAGGGATATAAAGAAAAGAATGTACACCCGCAAAGTCGAAAACCTGGAAGGGCGACTTTGGCAAAAAGGGGTATCCCGGTGAATCGAAAACCCGAAAGGGCGATTCAGGCAAAAGTTAGGGATTTGAAAAAAGCAAATGACTGTGTTCCGCGTGTGGACTTTCATTGTTTAGTGGTTTGGAAGACCTGAGGGCCGTTTATCTGAATCAATCTCTTCTGAGGCTGCAGCGTCGGAGAAGTATCGAAGTCGAGTGGGTCATAGAGGGATCAATTCATGGTGTTTGTCTACGCCTCATTGCCGACATTTGTGTATATACTGATGTATATTTATGTTTTTATATTTGCACAGCTTCCTCATTCCAGGAGCTTGCATCTGTTGTAAAACATTTTTGCCCATTCAGGGGTTCGTATCAATGAAATGTATACTATTCAGCAACTGTTTTTGCTTGGTTAGCATTTATCTGTTTTGTTTGCGAAAAAGAACGCTGATGTTTTTGATAAAATGCACATACATAAACTTACTGGCCTAAGCCACTGATTGTTGAAACAATGAATTACTTGAACTTTGTCGCAGGATGATCACCTCGATAGGTCCCTTTGAGAAGGGTATCTTGTTTGTTTGTTTGTGTTGTTGCAGGTATAGCATATTCCAGGCAGTACGCCGTATGTTTCCCCAGGCAGAGAAGATTCTCTCTCCAATCAGATGTATCCTGAAGGATCGTCATCTCCCCAGCTGAGTCATATACTGAAGTGTGCAGCACTCGATGGTACACACTAAAGTCTCCAGGAGAATTGAGATTCCCCACAGAGTTGCATTCTCCCCGGCAAGCAGGATGACTCCTTCTTCCTCAGCTGAGTTTGCGGATCCCTAGGAGAGCCGAATTCTTGGAAAAGCGTTCAGGCCATGATTGGTGCTCCCCAATAGAGTGTGGAATAGATGATGCTGTATTTCCCCATCAGAGTCGTTCTCTCCAGGAAAGTTTTTCCGCGAAGGTAGTGCACTTTATTTCTGTGACTGGTATTGTTTCCTCAGCAGTTTGTGGTTCGTTTACCTAGTCGAGCGAGTACAGGTTCTCGAAGAACCTTACTCCCCTGCAACAGTCGACTGAAGTTCATTTCTCCAGGAGGAGTCCAATTGAGATTGGTGTGACTTTTTCTCCTCGGCTGGATGACTCCTTCCCCTACCAGAGTGTTTTTTCTCCTTGACAGGAGGATTTTCCCTTCAGCATTTATTTTGCTGATGGGGTCATAGCATTTTGCATGATTGCATAACATTTACCCTAAATGCGTAGCATTTCCACCGTGTGGAGCATTGCGCCATTGTCAAGCCGATGCATATGAAACATGAGCTAGGCCGTTACTGTTCTTGTTTTGCAGGTGTTCCTACGCAGAATGGTTCGCTAAAGATGATTCTTGAATCCCCCAGGAAAGGTGTGTGCTTAAGATGATTCTTAAAAATCCCCGGTAAAGTCGCCATAGTTGGTTGCTCAGGTTAATGCTTAGAGTCCCCGACAGAGTGTTTGTTCAGGATGATTCCCGAAATCTCCAGCAGAGTTATTGGTTCAGGATGATTCTTGAAGTCCCCGACAGAGTTATTTGTCCGAGATGATTCCTGAAGTCCTCAGCAGAGTTGATTCACCCAGAATGAATTCTGGATCCCCGAAGCAGAGTTACTTGATAGTTCTCCAGAACCCCCAGCGGAGATGTGTCATCCCCAGCAGGTTGTTGAGCAGAGAAGCTGAAGTTTCCACTGAAGACTTACTGAGGAAGTCGGACTGTATTGACGAAGAAGTTCTCTCAGCTGATGCGGAGTGCCTGACGACAAAAGATTGTATATCCTTATTCGGTTCATGATTGACCAAGAATTCTATCCCCGACTTACTGACGAAGTCCGGCCGACGCCCGAAAATTCCTTTGAATGCCCGACGACATGATTAACTTGATTGTTAAAAAGTTCCTAATGACCTGATGAGTCCCGAGGAATTCTTCTGCTGCAGTGTTGAAGAATGCCTGATGGCAATATCAGCTATGTATCGCCGGTTGCTGAATGACCCGTGACCCCTTGATGACCTCAGGAAGAGGCTGTAGTGAAATCAGATGATCATCCTGATGGAGATTCGACCGTTTCACCGGTTACCGTGTGACCAATTCCCCAGCAGAGTTGCAGTGCAACTGTCATGCTCAGTTTTAAAGATGTTCCTACCAATCAGAGTATTGTTTACCTGTGCGGTTAGGAGATCGCCAGTTACCGTGTAACCGGTGATCCCTTGATGATTTGAGGACATAGATGATCATCCTGACGGAGATTTGAGATGTATCCTTCACCAGTTAGCGTATAACCGGTGATCCCTCGATGATTTGAGGATGCAATGACATCAGATAAATCAGAGAATTATCCTGACAGAGATTCAGATCAGTATTTCTCCAGCTAGTTGTCATGCACCTACTATTTCAGTTTCCGAAGATTTGTCCCCATCAGAGTACCGTGTACTTGTGCAGTTGAAAATTTCCGGGTTTGTTGGTATTCAACCGTCTTTTACCTTGATTGTTTGAGAGTCTTTCGCTTCTCACCCAGTCAAGTTCAAGCCGCTTGAATAGGGGCAGTTGTTGCACCCCAAAATTTGCCCAACTTTTCTTTGCCTAGCTTATGTTTCATTTCATTCACATTAGCATTATCATTTGCATTTTATTGACATGTATGCAGGAGATCAAGAGGTATGATTACCAATCAAGAGCTACACAAGACTTTGAAGCTAGCTAAGAAGGTTATTCAAGTGTTCAAGGGTTGATATCCTTGTCAGAGAAGTTAAAAGATCCTCAGAGAGAGTTGTTGAAACCAAAAGTGTGTGTCTCCTAACTTGAGTGTTAGGGAAAGCCATCAGATGATTCTGAAGCCTTGAAGTTTGACTGGAGGTCTTGATAGAGCTCATGATAAGTATTTAAGATCACTTTGAGGCCTAGACAAGTCATTGTGCAAGATTAAGAAGGCTCAGCCATGAGTGGTGCAACTAAGGTTTGACTGGGTCAACCCTAAGTCAACTGAGGATTTGAAGAAGGTTGAGACCTAATTCAAGAGCCATGTGATCATGGATTGATACATTGAGATGTTATAAGGATGATTCCAAGGTTAACTCATCATGATTGAAGAGTTTGAGAAGTTTCAAGCTAGGGTTTCTAAGGCTTGACAGTGTAAAATCCCCTAGTTTGACCGCTGACTTCAAGGCAATTTAGCTCAAGATGTGATTGTCATCTCATCTTGCCCCCAACATGATTGTTGTAGAGCATGATCTTAGCTTTAATTTGAGTGCTAGAAGTCCTTGATAGGACTTGTAGAACTCAATTTATGGCTTTGACAAGTTACAAGTCATCTGAGGCATGTGAATTTGGAGCTTGAAAGTTACCCAACTTGCATGACACTTTTGCCCTAGAAGGATGATTCCTATGAACTTTTGGTCAACATGAATGTTGTTCCTTATCCACTTAGCTTTCTAGAGAGTACTAGAAGTCCTTGATAGGATTTGTAGAACTCAACTTATGGCTTGGACAAGTCAAGGGTATTTTGGACATTTGGTGATTATAGGTCATTTGTGATCATAGGCCATTTTCACCAACTTAGAGGCCTCAAATGAAATTTTGTTCAACTAGAAAGTTGCTCAAATGGGGTTTTAACCTTGACCATGCATCAAGGAGGCATTGAAATGGCTCAAGGAGAGACTTGGTTCAAGAAATTTTGAAAAAAGAAAGAATTAAAAGGATTTAATGGCCAAAAATTCAAATAATTCATTTTTTGACCAAATGAAGCAAAATAATAGGTCAAATTAATTGAAAAAATGATTTTAGAAACAATGGCAATGTTAGAATTTTGATTTGAGGTCATTTGCATACCATTCCATGTCATTTCTTCATGATGAAGCAACATAATCAAACTCCCACCTTTGGCTTGCAAACAAGGAAAATAACTCATCAAACTCATTCAAAATCTCATGAGAATTTGATTACAAGCACAACCATGCCCAAAGGGAGCCAGAATAGTAATTCCCATGGATGAGATTTTGAAGAGATTTTGAAAATCCAAAATCTCATTTGGATGATTCCAGAAAGTTCTAGACAGTCCCAATCACTTCTATATAAGTCATTGAGTGGATGCAGTTCATTTTTTGGAAGGAATTGAAGCTGGTTGCAGAAAGAGCCATTGAATTTTTGGAGGTACAAGTGAGAATCGGGTTTTGAGTTCAAGGGAGAATCAAGCCAAATCAAGGTGTGCAAAGGCTTTGGGAGTGAATTTGGAGTGTGTCTGCATCATCTTGGGAGTTGAAGTGATCAAAAACCATCTCTGTTACCTCTCTGAACTCAGGTTGGTATACTTTGAATTTATGCTTAAACTATAGGGAGATGCTTAGAAATTCATATGTGGTTAGGGTCCCCTATTGATGTAGTTGGATTTAGGATCAGAAAGTGGTGAATTAGAGACAAAATAGGTGTGTGATCATTTTCTGTTGAGGTTGATATCTCAAGATTCTTGAAGGAATAATCACGATGGGATAGTGGAAATTGATCAGTGAAGAGTGAGGGTCACATTAGTACCTTTAATTTGAAGAATGGTGAGATTCAAGATTTGGATGAATTCTGAAAATGTGATTGTGTTTTGAGTTAGAGAGGGAATTAGATAATTCTAAGGTTGGATTCTTGATCAGCATCAAATTTGGAGTGAAATGATGATTTGTTTTTTGATTTTTAATGAACTGTGGAGGTTGTCTCACCGGAGAAGACGGTGGCGCCACTGTTCAGGCCACTGTCTGTATTTTCCCCCCAAACTGAGTTCAAATGGGGACAATGAGCCATGGTCGTTGGATGAGTGTTTGACTTTGGACTCAGGCGAGCAATGGAAGGCCACAATTTGATTTCAAACTCTGAAGGTAGACCTCAAGATGAAACACATCATTTCATTTAATTGAATTGTTCTGGGCTTAGTACACAAAGTGATATCCACACCCCCTTTCTGGCCCAACCCAAGAATTGAACTGGTTATATTTGCTATTTGCCACGCATGCTTATCAATTTCTTTTATTTTCTTTTATTTTTCATTATTTTATATGACTTAGAGATTAATTCATAAAAAATAGGAAATTAACTCAATTAATTCCAATGGTTGAGGTTTGAACAGGGAACTCCTAGAAGTTGTCATGCATAGGATTCAACCTAAAAGTCTATCATCAAATCCTCATCAGAAGAAATGAGAGTCCTAAGGGATCATGTCAATGATACACCAAAACAGACAAAAGCATCAACTTTAAACAGTAAAATGCATGCAATGCAAGTGAGAGAGGAAATGTGTGTGGGGCTTCAGCCTCCACAAGCTCGTCTCAGCCTCAAGCCAGTCATGAAATAACAGTAATCATACTGAAGGGTAAACAACATGCTATCAAGCAATAACCAGTAAAAGAAATGAAATGCCATCAGGAAAACAAAACACATGCTTGAGAAAGAATCATCTACTCTCTAATCCTAACCCTAACACAGAATCTTGATCAAAGCCCTAAAGCAAAACCTAACCAAAAGAAATCAATCCCAGTCTTCAAGCTTCAGAACAAGCTTACCAAAGAAAGGGAGCTAAGTAAGCAGACTCATAGTGTCTTCCTCAGGAAAGCACTAGGAGGTGTATACTCAAGAGTCATACCCTATGTGGCTCAACCACTGTGATCAGTTTACATTCCTCCTCAGGAGAAACTAAACTCACAAGCAGGCTCCAACATCACTGGATACTTAGGAAATCCTATCTGAACTAGTGGAACTAAATGAACAGACTCATAGGACCTTCCTCGGGAAAGTACTAGGAGGCTTCCACTTAGGAATTGTATCCCATGTGGCTCAACAACATGTGATCAGTTTACATTCCTCCTCGGGAGAAATTAAACTCACAAGTTGGCTCCAACATCATTGGATACTTGAGAAATCCTAGATAAACTAATGGAACTAAGTGAATAGACCCATAGGACCTTCCTCAGGAAAGTACTAGGAGGCTTCCACTTAGGAATTGTATCCCATGTGGCTCAACAACATGTGATCAGTTTACGTTCCTCCTCAGGAGAAATTAAACTCACAAGTTGGCTCCAACATCATTGGATACTTGAGAAAGAGGTGAGAAGAAAGAATGAAAGTCATTCATAGTGCCTTCCTCAGGAAAGTACCATGAACTTCCTCCAAACTTCAGGATCTCAAACCTCACAGACAGGGAATAATCCAAGCTCTGGGTCTCTGAGTCTTGATCTACAATCTTCTCTTCATCATGCTCTTCAACAAGATCTTCAAGACAACACAAGCCCCACAACAAATTCCCCAAAATAAACCCCAGAGACAGACAAATAACCACTAGACAGGCAGAATCATCAGTCAACTTCAGAAAATACCTAAAAATACTAAAACAAGGGGGAAAATTCTAAAAATTATTCACAAGGGTCTACAACATCTACCCATAACATCCACATATGCCCCTACCCAAAAATCAAGACAAATCTATCTAAAGAAAATGAATTTCCTTACCTATGCATAACCTAAACCCTAATTAGGATACCCTAATGCTAACCTAATTAAACTAATCAAATTTTAATCTAAAAATCAAGAATTAAATCCTATGGGGAACTATGATTCAATATCTAATTACACAAAAAAGAATGAATTAAAAAGACTAAAGGAAGGTCCTAAAACAAATTCTACAAAATTGGATACCAAACTAAACATATTAACAAGCTATTAAAATGAAAAATATGCTAAAAATATGAAAAGAAAATAAAATGGAAATTTTATTTATTTATATTTTTCTAGACAAATTCACTAACCTATAGAAAAAACAAGAATTAAAAAATATTTAATTTTGGATTTTTTATGAATTTTATAAATGCAAGAAATATAAATGGAATTAAAAAAAAAAAGAAATCAATTAAGAGGAGGGGGTGCTAGAAGCAGGGCACGCTTAGTTCATTTTGGGGATTGGGCTATGATGTGGGGTGCAGATAGCGCTTGGGGATAAAGCCCATTATCAATCAGAAATAAAAGAAAACAAAAAACGCGCGAGGGGGTGAGGATAGTAAGGATATCACTTGTTATTTCCTAATGGGCCTAACGAGGGGTGTGTGGATAGTAAATTGTTGCTGAGCCCATGGTTTCTCATTTAACTAAACGCCGCGTTTAGATGCTAGGGTTCCCTCCGTTTTAAGTTTGAATGCTGGCCGTTAGATGGGTCTTGAGGTCAAACATCCTGGCTTGATCCAACGATGGATAGCCATCGTCCCCAAAATGAATTAGGGTTTCAGCATCCATGAACTCCATGCACGATTCTTCCATCATCTCTTGCTCTCTCATCTCTCAATGGTTTTTAAAAATTCCAAAGCCAAAAATGCTCCACGAAACATGAGGATTACAACCATATGCGTAGCTTCCCTTGAATCTTCCTATAATGCTCAAACAGAGTGCTCGAAACCTTGGTACCACCATGATTGCACTGAGATCAACCTTATCAAAACTCTCAATTAATGGCGAAATCTTGTTCTTTATATTATCCTAACCATTCTAATCTAATCTATGCTAACTAAAACTCACTACAAAGCTTGTTCTTGGAAATTAAAGAATCTTGCACCTGTTATAAAGCCTCACACAGAGCTCTCAAACTCATGGGAAAAGATCAACTCACCTAGCACATTAATTCTATACCTAGAAACTGAACTGAAAGTGCATAATTAAGGAGATTCATGGAGGAAAACCAACCTGTCAAAGAGAGATGGTGAGTGCTCGTGGAAATGGTTTCAGGGCTTGTCCTGGCCTCAAGATGATCCTTTGATGATGAACAACCTTCTGTTTGCACTGGTTTTGAAGGAGAGGTCTTGGGATGGAAGAAATCTCAAGTTGCTTGATCTTGAAGGAAGCTCTTCAATGGAAATTTCTCTCTCTTTCTCCTCTGAAAATTCTCTCTATCTGACCAACCTCTAATCACACTTTGATCCACCCTTTTTATAATAATCCATGGAAACTTCTAGATTCATCTAGAAAGTGCTAGAAAGTGCTTGAAAATCTCATGTGATGATAAGTGGTATATCTCATATCTCATGCCTTATGCCTTGCAAATTGGCTTTAAAATCTCATCATAAGAGATATTGAGAAGATATGAGCAATTACAAGCCTTTTTCTTGCCTTGTGTTAAAATTTCCAAAGGTGCCTTATAATGCAAGTTTCAATATTACAAAGCATGTCCCATTTTAAAGCCTCAAATGAAAATTGTGTTTAAACCAATGTTCTCAAAATGATGTTTCCAATCAAAATGATATATTGGATGACCTATTTTGGATTCATAGATCTTCCAAACCAATTTCCAAATTGACTTGAATTAACTTATAAGCCATTTTTAGTTCAAATTTACCAAACTTTGTCATTCCATGCTATGAGCTTTTCCAACAATTCATGACCTTCTTTCTAGGCTTAAAATGCCATTTTGAACAACTTTCATGTTTTGAGTTTTTCCATTTGAGGCTTGGAAATAGGAGATATGGCCTTTGCTTAAAATGACCTATAACTGCCAAATGACCAAACTACCCCTGTCTTGTTCCAACCATAAGTTGAGTTCCACAAATCCTATCAAGGACTTCTACCACTCAAATTAAAGCTAAGAAGATTACCTTCAACATTCATGTTGGCCAAGAGATCATAGGAATCATCCTACTAGGGAAAACGTTGTCTGCAAGTTGGGTGACTTTCAAGGACCCAGATTCACACACCTCAGCTGACCTGTAATTTGTCAAAGCCATAACTTGAGCTATGCAACTCCTATCAAGGACTTCTACCACTCAAATTAAAGCTATGAACAAGATCTACAACATTCATGTTGTGGGGAGGATGAGATATCAATCACATCTTGAGCTAAAACTGCCTGGAAAATAGGGATCAAACTAGGGTTTTTTCACTGACAATCCTCAGAAACCCTAACTTGAAACTTCTCAAACTCCTCAATCCTGATGAGTTGGTCTAGGAATCATCTTTATAACATCTCCATGCATCATTCCATGATCTCATGGCCCTTGGATTAGGTCTCAACCTTCTCGAAATCTTCAGTTATCCTAGGGTTGACCCAGTCAAAACCCTAATTCTACCATTCATGGTTGAATCTTCTGAATTCTTGCATAATGACCTCTCTGGGCTTCATGATGGCTATCAAGACATCTCATATGCTTTCTCAAAGCTTCAAGTTCATTCTCAAAGTCTCAGAATCATCTGAGGAGCTCCCACAACTCTCAAGCTATGAGTCACACCTCTTTGGTTTCAACCAATTCCTCTGAGGATCTCCTGAACTTTCTGATGAAGGTATCAACTTTCAAACACTCAATGAATAAATAATTGTTGGTCAAATTTTGGGGTGCAACACCCTCTTCACTAGAGGGTCAGGTAACTTAATTTTCTTACTCTCTCTTTGTGCTTGCTTCCACTCTACCCGTCACTTACTTTGGCATCGGAGGGTGTTTCAGGTACACCCCTCCTCCTCAAAATCTTCAGCGAACAGTTAGCAAATCAACGATGTGTTGCAGGTCATTGACTCCCTTCTGGTCAGGTACGATCAATGGCGCCGTCTGTGGGAAACTATGCTTCCCCGTTCCGCAGAGAACCAAAGCTTCCTCCTCTCAAATCTCAAGAGCATGACCAGCCCACGCCACGACGACGCTGTTCTCAGCTCTGCCTTCACCCCGGTTACCAACGGCGACATCCAGCTGAGGACGTATCAACCCTATGAGAGCGACCGCAGGGACGGTCATACTGCCTCCCCATCATCCGAGGACGCGGCACAACACGTCGTTCCTCAGGCGAGAAGCCCGGCAGTTTTCGAGCCCATCCCAACACCGGTCGGAGCTGACCCGATGATGGTTGCCCTCTTCGCAACCATCAATCAGACGAACCAGATGTTGTTCCAGCAGAATGAGCACATTGGCACGATGGAACATGACACCTCGTCCCGCTCCCCTCCACAGGGAGATCAGCGCGGGAACTCTCGGAGCCCCTCTCCCCAACCGCCGGGGCGCCGACCACAACTAGAGAGACCCCAACCTGTGGTCTCCAAGAAGCGAGCAAGGTCTCCGACCCGGAAGGATCGACGCTCTCAGGAGCCAAGGACAGGGAGACCCGAGGCCCTGGTCAGGCAACCGAGGGTACGAAACCAACCTCCTCCTCGACACGGGACCTCACCCCTTCAGTCCCCGATCCTCATCTACGAGGACGACTATAGGACCCCATTGTCCCGTGAGATCATGGCGGCTCACATCCCCCACGGGATGGAGAAACCACCCGTGCTCTCAACGTACGAAGGCACCTCGGATCCGGACGACCATCTGGAAGACATCAAGGCTATGCTTGACTACCGGAACGTCCGGGGAGCCATCAAGTGCAGGCTTTTTCCGACGACCCTGAGGAAGGGCGCTATGACATGGTACAAGAGCCTGAACCAGAGTCCGTCATATCGTGGAGGGTTCTCAAGGACCTATTTTTGCAGCACTTCACGGCGTCCAGACGCCATCCGAAGACGGATGCCGCGCTGGGCGCGATCATCCAGGCCCCCGATGAGCCCCTCAGGAACTACATCGAGAGGTTTAGAAGGGAGGCAGTCCAGGTAACAACTTCAGACGAGATGAAACGTTACCTGATAGAGCAGGGCCTACGTCGAGACTCCAAATTTTATGAGGTTGTGGCCATCCACCGGCCAGACTCCCTCCAAGACTTCCTCGACAGGGCTTGCCATTATATTCGGTTCAAGGAGACGCAGGCTGCCAACACCGCCCGCGACGCATAGAACAAAGAAGCCCCCCGGGGGTCCCGAGAGGAAGTGACCTCGGGCCAACGCCGCAAGGGGACCGACGACGGGAGGACCGCCCCCGAGAACCCCGCGAGAAACGGGGCCCCGTCGGTCGTTTCACCGAATACACGACACTAGTCGCTTCCCGCGAGTGCATTCTGGCGGAGTGCGCCAATTCAGAGTTTGTCCGGGGAGGTGTCCGTTTTCCGAAATTAGCACCCACCAAAGCCAACATGGAAAAATCTAAATAATGTCGCTTCCACCGAAGCCACGGTCACGTGACAGAAGACTGCATCCACATGAAGGATGCAATCGAAATTCTGATAAAAGAAGGGCATCTGAAGAGGTACACCCGGGGAGACCAGCCACATCAGGAGGCCTCCGAGGCTAAAAAAGTCGAGGACCTCCCTCCTCCCTACGATAACTCCGACCTATAGGTAGCCCTTACCGCCGACCGACCAGAGGACTGCTTCGCCCTCAGGGAGTTCAACCTTCCCTTCGAACTCCAGTTACCCGAGGAACCAGTACGCCCCACCAGCCGGTGGGAATACTTCCCGAGGGAAATGACCATTTCCGGCGGGACCCCGAGCAAACTCTCGGTGGGATCGGTCAAGCGGAAGTTCGACGAGCTTATAAGCAACAGCTCCGGCAAGATGAGCACGCTTGACAAGTTCTGAGGTCGGTCCAATCCGATCACCTTCTATTTCGAGGAGCTCCTTGGGGGAGCACCTAACTCGAACATTTCCTTTTTGATCCGGGCCCAGATAGCCAACTTCGACATCCGACGCATCCTGGTCGACTGGGGGAGCTCGGTGGACATTATGTACACCCATCTCTTTGTGACGCTTTAGCTCGACGAATCTAACTTGTCCCCTTACCTAGGCTCCGATCTACAAGGCTTGAACAGGACGACAACGAGACCATGGAGATACGTGGAGCTCAAGGTCACATTCGGGGAAAAGGAAACGGCCAGGGAAATCAACGTCCGTTTTCTGGTCGTCGAATGCCTGACTCTATACAACTGAATCCTGGGCAGGACAATGATGGCCGAACTTACCGCAGTGCCGTCGACCGTCCACCTAAAGATGAAGTACTACACTAGGCTGGGAGTCGTCGTCACCCTCAACGGGGATATCAAAGCTTCTTGTCGGTGCTTCGACACAGCGATGAAGGGCCTTAGTACAATCGGTCCCACGACCAAAACAACTAAGCCACCCCCCATTCGGGAGGTCAAACCGAAGGATCACGTCGACGCCCTGGATCTCGATTGCCGTTTCGCTGAAGAGCCCGACCACAAGGACAAAGCCAGCGACACCCCTCCTACCACCAACAGGCAGCCTTTCCACCCAACGCGGCCCATCCCAGACGGGGACTTCGAGATCGTGACCCTCGGGGCAGACACAACTGTTGCGGTGGAAATAGGATCACAAACTATTAATGAGTTTGAATCGCAATTCAATTCACAACCGCTCTTTGATTTATCCGAAGGAAAAGGTCAAAAAGGGAAAACCTATTTTGCATCGTAAACACAATGCGGGGAAAGATCTAGGGTTCGGGGGTTGGTTAAATTTAGGGAAGGTATTAGCACCCTAAACTTCTGTAGTACTCTACAGGAACCTTTTGTTCAATGCTTACTATTTGCTTATTTTATTTGCTTAAGGTACATATACAAAGAATTAAAAATGAGAAAATAAACCTAAGGGGTTAATTCTAAGTTTACTCGGCAAGACATCGCATCTTGTGCCTACGTATCCTTACGGGAGTGGAATCAGAGTAATCGTAGTTCCCCTCAATAGGGAGGTTAGAAACTTCTTGACTGTGGTCAAGGTCTCAAGGGGAATAAACATGTCTTAAGGACACGCTTACGCGGAGTCCTAAACTCCTGTATCTACGTTGAAATGTTAAGTTGTAATTAGGGTTAAATTAGGTTAGGGATTCCACGGCGGGAAACCCTAAAATGAGCGCGGCGGCTCTTTGACCTAATGCTAGGGGTAAAATTGTAATCTTGCCTGCGGCGAGGCGTTTGTGAAATTTAGGGTTTGTGAGGTTGTAAGGGTTTGAAGTTGAGGACTATTGGCGCGGCGACCAAAAGCTAGACCTAATTCCTTCGGAGGTGCGTGCAATGTGACAAAATAATAGCAATGACAGTGTGAGAAATCATACATCAGCAGAAATTTGAATGCGGAAACGTAAATGCGATTGTTAAGATTCGCAAGGTTACAGGGGAGGAACAGTTACAACAATATGATACTATTCAATTTTAAGAACGCGAACATAAAGAAACAACATGGTAAGCTGCACAGTGAACGAACTAGGTTAGTAAACACAATTATGAAAACAGAAGCATGAAGCTATGGGACATTTTTTTGTGGTTTCTTATTTTATGAGAAGTTTAATATGAATCTAAGCTTAATTTTTTTTACTTGATAATGAATGAATAAAAAAAAGAAGATCTTAATCTCTAAAAATCTTTTCTCTTGGTTTTAAAAAAATATATTGACTCTAATTATTAAAAAAAATGTTTTAATTTTAATATTTAAAGTGTTTTAATTTTAATATTTTAAAAAAGGTTTGGATTTTAATATTTTAAAAAAAAAATTCAATTTTACTATTTAAAAAACAACCTAAATATTTTATTTTTTTTTAAAATTTGATAATTTAATAAAAAAAGAAAAAGAAAGTAAAAAAATAAAAGGGTTTGGCCGGTCATTACCTCCGGACCCAACCCGGTTGAGGTGATTGCCATCACAAGATCATTTAGGGTTTCAGAACCCCTTGGTTTTTCGCAGCGCCGTTTACACTTCATTCTTCTTCTCTCTCGCCGCGATTCTCTCTGATCTTCCTCATTCCTGAAACAAAACATGAAATCTGTAATGAAAAATGTCCCATGGCTTACATTTAAAGTGAAACCGGCCGATGATGAAGAGATTCTGAGGCTGAGGCGCTTGATTGCTCGTCGTTTGGTTAAACGGCGCCGGCGGTCCTTCGTGTGAACGAGTTGAAGTCTCGTGATGGTTTTGGTGGAAAACTTCTTCTTCTTCTGATGTCGCGGTCGTTAGGGTTTCTCGTTCAGTGATTTTTCTTGGCCCCTTTCCTCAGGTGATGTCGTTCTCTTTATATATCTCTTTCTGACTTCCTTTTGGGCCTTGTGATTTTCGTTTTTCTTCCATGAAATCCGATTTTCGATTTGATTTGATATTATTTGATTGAACGCCTTTTGGGACAATGACTTTCACAACTATATCTTTCTGATTTGATCGGAGTTTCCTTTTCTAATTTGATTTTACTGGTTTTCAGATATGATTGGGATTCATTGCTGATATGGCTTATTTGGTTCGAAAACTTCCTTTTTTGGATTCATTTGGAATGTATATTCCCAGCTTGATTTGATTTGCTTTCAGAAACGGGCTTACTTCAATCTGTTTTGGAACCAAACCTATTTTGGATATTGTGGATTGAAACCGGATTGGTTGTGATCTGTTTCGAAAACCCTCTTGTTTGGATATCTGCTTCTGATATAATTTGGTTTTACTGATATAATCCAGTTTGACTTGTGATGAGTTTCGCGTTATTTGGGAAGTACACTGATTTTCTCTCTTCTGCTTTCAGGTGCAAATAAGTTCGGAGGCTGCCGGTCTCGTGCCATTGGCGAGAAAGGACATAATGGTGATGACGACTTAATAGTCTGAGCCACATTGGGTTGTCGGATGTAGTTGCCTTGCGAATTACATTGAATTGTTCGAAACAGTTGCCTTATTTCGATTTTCGATGCTCGGTAGGGAGTTTGATAATGGCCACGGCCATAGTCCTCCTGGCTGCTCGAGTCTCGTGCCCGATGATGAGTTGAGCTGAGGGCCGAAGTTAGATTTCACTCTCCTTTAGATTATCAGTCCTGTAGTTCATTTATTAATAAAATGCCTTGATTTTCTACTTCCCCGAAACATCATGCCAATGCCTGATTTACCAGTTTTACGCACGCAGAGACAAAGACTTGCTGCTGGCTGATGATTGCATCCTTCATCATAAATGCAAGTCAGGAAGATACGCTCAAAGCCGTGTCGAAAGCAGTTGGAGCTGCATCCTTGTGAGTTGCCACTTGGTCACATCTCTCAAGTTTACTCGCCTGGGGTATCATACAAATGCAGGACGTTGCAGAATTTGGAAAAGGTGTAACAGTTTTGCTTCGCTAATTTGACCTGTTATGCCTGTTATGCTGTTATTGTTGTTGACTAATCTTGGCTGTTTATGATTTATGCCCAATGTAGGTTGTAAGCTGTAGTTGTGGCTTATGTAGTTGGCAGGGGCCTGCATTCATACATTCAATTTACGCACTGATCATTGGGAAAGTCTGCTCCAAAAGCTGCAGATTATCATTAGAAGCTTTAATTGAGCTGTCAGTTTTCCAGCATTGGATAGTATTCCATTGATGGGAGTTTTCATGTTTATTTCCATACTGGTGTTGGGCTGATTAGGGAATAGACCCGTTTGTCTGATGCGCTTTGGATGCTGGCTGTTGCCAATTCGTGCGTAAGGCATTGTGCCCGCTCACTAACTTTCTTAGTGCAGAACATGGTTATCAGTTGGGTGTGCGATGCACATATGTCTTGTTGTATAGAATCCTTGCCTTCTTTAATGCAGGCCTGATAAGTTACCTGCTGTCATGAAAATGTTAACTGTTGTTGCTGATACTGCGGCATTACTTGCTTGCAAATACTGGCCTGCAGATATGTAGCTTATGTGCTGATACTGCTTGCGAATAATGATGCTGTTTGCTACCTGTTATTGTGTTAGTGATGATGTTATGCTTGTAGGTGATGGAGAAATGGTTCAGATTTTAGTTCAGTTTGGTTATCAATTTGGAGAATTTACTTGATGAGATGATGCCTAGTATTGAATCCAAAGTCGCGTGAATCCTCTTTCGGCCCAAAACTTCTTTTATCTCTTTCTCTCTCGACAGTCCCTTATGATAAGAAAAACAACTACCTGATCTGACGCTGATGGCTCAGATTGGTAACGGGAGTAGGATGCGGCTTTAGTCGTACCCTCCCGGCACTCGATGATGACACTGTTCTGAGAGTGTCAAACAACCTCTAACACTTTTCCATTCTGTGTTGTATTGTTTTGACGTGCAGGTTAGTCGAGGACTCGTGGAGAAGCTCAAGGACAGCATGAAGGCACTTAGGAACTTTTAGGATTTAGGATTTATTGTAAATGAAACTCTTGTAAACCAAGTTCGAATTCACTTTATCAATTTGTAAACTATAAATATTTATGAAATGAAATTCAACAAATATTCATATTTACTTTCTCACTTGCAAATTCAAAGTATCCATGAATAATAATTCAGAATTATTTAAGTTCCTTCTTGAGTTGTAACTTATAAGTACTTATGAACACAAAGTTCAAAAATATTTAAAACTTATTTCTCCTTTGCCTTTTATAAATGATACCCCGCCATATGATTATATCCAAACAAATTAAAATCTCGTTGATCACATCTCTTCTCAAAATAACCTTAACAGTATCCACTTCTTTTTCAAACCAACTTCATTTTACTAAGAGGAAACAAAACTGTTTCAGAAGTGTTTCAATATCAAACAAGACGCGACCCCGAGTCCAATCATATTTCTGACAAAACAAACCGGCACCTTGACCCAATTGGCAAATAAATGCCTCAGAACGTAATAACAGCCCGTTTTTAAAGAATTGGTAGAATTTGTGTAAAATGACCAAAATACCCCTGAGACCCAATCTGCAAAACAAAAACCTTCATAACTTGTTAGTGGTTAGCAAATGTACATATGAGATGATATGCGAAATGACTGACTAAATATTAGGGTAAAATTTGGGGTATTACAGTTGCCCCTATTTAAATAGCTACACCGGACGATTTGAGTGACAGAGACTCGAGGAATCGTGGTGGAGGGATTTAAATATAGATAACCGAAAATTTTGCCCTTATATGCGACGATATGCAATGCTATGGACAAAACTGGAATGACTTAATGCAAATGATGCCATGAATATGATATGCTGCGTATGCTGGAATAATGAATGCGAAAATGCTGACAAACATGACGACACCGAGACAGACGCCACGAGAAGAACGCACTGGGGAAAACGGCGCGCTGAGACACAGTACAACACTGGGGGACTCTAAAAAATGATAGTCAACTGGTGCGAATGACCAATTGTCACATTTAGAAAAAGAACGAGATCCTCGGATGGAGATGGTACCTATGAGACGGCCTCCACTGGGGGATCTAAAAATAAAACTGGATCACGTACGATGGTAAGATTGATTACAGAATGCTGGAGCATTGAGCAAAGAATAACATCCAAGCTTCTGTGAACTATCTCTCGTGACAGGATCAAACGAACTTCTCGGA
This sequence comes from Lathyrus sativus, assembly GCA_963859935.3. Classification (NCBI taxonomy): domain Eukaryota; kingdom Viridiplantae; phylum Streptophyta; class Magnoliopsida; order Fabales; family Fabaceae; genus Lathyrus; species Lathyrus sativus. The sequence goes on from OZ012737.1 coordinate 420,879,555, forward strand.
AATCCGTATCAGATATACAGGGTAAAGACCGACTGTATGCCCAAGATAAATGGACTTTAATGGGAAATGCCCTGATAAGCTTCTCGGGAGAACTGTCACTTATCGTTGGGAGATAAGCACTCAAATAAAGAGGCTGCTGCTTATCTGATAAATAAATCTTCTCGCATTTTAAAGTCGGCGCCTGGAATACGATTCTGATTTTTCTTTTACTGAAGGATAAATAAACTGCTTCAAGATCGTGCTCTCTTGAACGTGAAACGGTAAACTGAACTTCTTCATACTTCAGAATCGTGCTCTCTTGAATATGAAACTGGATAAACTCATACTTCAGAATCGTGCTCTCCTGAATATGAAACTGGATGACTGAATATACTCATATTTCAGAATCGTGCTCTCCTGAATATGATTTGGTTGTAAATGAATTTTTCCATACTTCAGAATCGTGCTTTCCTGAATATGAAACTGGGTAATCGAACTTCCTCATAACTCAGAATCGTGCTCTCCTGAATATGATTCGGATAAAGGGTAAATGAAAATCTCCATATTTCAGAATCGTGCTCTCCTGAATATGAAAAGGGCTGACTGAACTTTCTCATACTTCAGAATCGTGCTCTCCTGAATATGAAAAGAGCTAATTGAACTTCCTCATAACTCAGAATCGTGCTCTCCTGAATATGATTCCGCTCCTTCTTTTACTAAAGGATAAATGAACTTCTTCATGCTCAGAATCGTGCTCTCCTGAATATGAAACTGCTCAAACCTCCCCGTAACTCAAGATCGTGCTCTCCTGAATACGATTTGGTTCAAACCTCAAGACGGCAGGGAAATGGAAGCCCAACTGCTCCATGGAGATGGCCATTTGCTGCGAGTCATAACGAGGATATGATCGACTTCTTAGGTAAAAATGTCGTGTGTTGATGCTGTAAAATGTAAAGTGTAAAGGGTTGTAACATGTAGGATTGCAAAGTGTTGTACCGATATATTTTCCAGGCGTGAACTGGCGTGTATCTGTAAAGGATTGTAGTTGATTTTCTTGAAAGATAGTGCAAAATAAATGCACGTCCGGGTACAGTGATAAACTTCTCGAGCGAGATAGTCGCGTATCTGTCATGGTATGGTGAAAACCTTTAGATGGTGCAAAATAAATGCACGTCCGGTTGGGCTTTGACGACCGACAAGACTGAGATTCAATCTAGGATTGAGCTAGAAAGAAGACTGGTAATCAAGACTCTATCGAGGGAATGATCTCGGAGGGTAAATATCTTATCCTGGTGAGGAAAGATAGCTGAAGTAACCGTCATCCACGAGGATCGAGCTCTGTGGGGAAACTGGAAACAAGTAAGTATTTTATGCTTTTGGCTGACAATCTATTTGGAGAGAATGGACGAACCCAGTTACTCGGCGGTAACGACCAGTGATGGAGACACGATGAACCTGTGCATGTTAATGCATATGTGAATGTATGTTAATGTCTATGTATGTAGTTAAATATGCAAGATGTTATGAAATGAGTATGTAATGAGTATGTGAAATGAATACATGCCATAGGTATGTGATGCTTATGCGCCTGCGTATGCTGACGAAACTGACTAGAGACGGGACGAGAGATGAAATAAACATCTCGACGGAGATATCCTGCGTTCTCTGCAACCAATACGTCAATCATGGGTAAGAAAGATCAATGGTAGAATCAAATCTGGTTTTGAAATTCTGGATTCTCTGGGGAGAAGGTAATCTGCTTGGGTGTACGGTATCACGTCTTCACATGGGGAGAAGAAAACCTGAGGGACCCTTTTGAATTACCCAAGAAAAAGTTGTCAGCTTATAGTCTCTCTGGGGACTATCACTGGGCCATGGTTTGAAAGTGTTTCTGCAATAATGATATTTCCGGGGAATGAAGAGATCCTGTCGGAATTTCCACTAGTCAAAGTAATTTATTACATTTCAATTTTGTTTTGTTTTTTTTTGAAAAACAGTTTTTGAAAAATCTACAATGCACCTTTCATTTTCAAATTTTAGGAATAAACGCATTTTGCATAACAAATAGAAAATAAAGAGCAATGCACCAAGGAATGTAAGTAACGAGATGGTATCTTTTATTAAAGGGTGATAGCTTGCTGAAGGCATAGCTCCACAGATGATTACATTTTGAAATTGGCAACATGGGAAAAGGTTACATTGAATCCAATGATACCTACTGACACTAATAACTAAGACTAATCCAGAATCCTGCTTTGGGCAAGAATGAAAGAACTGAAACATGGCTCTTATGCGGAAAGTGTGTTTGAGATAATCAGTGTCTTCTGATGCAATGAAATGCCTTTGTCCCTAACTTTTGCCTGGACCGCCCTTTCGGGTTTTCAACCCACCGGGACGCTCTTTTTTGCCTAAGCCGCCCTTTCGGGTTTTCAACTTAGCGAGCTTTTGTTATCATTTCTTTTTTTTTAACCCTTACTTTTGCCTAAGTCGCCTTTTGCAGGTTTTCGACTTAGCGGGTCTTTAGGCATAATATTTTCGGACTGCATCAGAATTCACGGGATGTGCTAGTTCTTCACCGTCCATTGTCGTAAGTATTAGAGACCCTCCGGAGAAGACAGTCTTTACAACGAACGGGCCTTCATAATTGGGCATCCACTTTCCACGCATATCTTTGTGTACTGGCAAGATCTTTTTGAGTACGAGCTCTCCTTGACGGAACTCACGGATACGAATCTTCTTATCAAACACTCTTTTCATCCGTTTCTGATATAATTGCCCATGGCACATGGCTGTCAAACGCTTCTCGTCAATGAGATTCAACTGATCCAGTCTGTCTTGAACCCACTCAGCTTCCTCAAGTTCAGCTTCCATTAACACTCTTAAAGAAGGTATCTCTACCTCGATGGGGAGCACGGCGTCCATTCCATATACCAGTGAGAAAGGTGTTGCCCCTGTCGAAGTTCTCACTGAGGTTCTGTATCCATGCAAAGCAAACGGTAACATCTCATGCCAATCTTTGTAAGTCACAACCATCTTTTGCAGGATCTTCTTGATATTCTTATTCGCAGCTTCAACGGCCCCGTTCATCTTAGGACGGTACGGAGAAGAGTTATGGTGAGTGATCTTGAAACTATCACACAGCTCTTTCATAGTCTTATTATTCAGATTGGTGCCATTGTCAGTTATTATCCGGCTTGGGACTCCATAACGGCAGATAATCTCTTTTCTGATGAATCGGGTAACCACTTGCTTGGTCACGTTAGTGTAGGAGGCAGCCTCTACCCACTTGGTGAAATAATCAATGGCAACAAGGATAAAACGATGTCCATTAGAAGCTTTCGGCTCAATTGCCCCAATCATGTCGATGCCCCACATAGAGAACGGCCATGGTGAAGACAAAACATTCAACGGTGACGGAGGTACGTGTATTTTATCGGCATAAATTTGGCACTTATGGCATTTCCTAGCGTATCGGATGCAATCGGCTTCCATGGTTAACCAGTAATACCCAGCCCTTAACATCTTCTTGGACATAGCATAACCATTGGCATGGGTTCCGAAGGTCCCCTCATGGATTTCCTGTAGTAACATGTCTGCTTCCCGTTTATCAACACATCTGAGCAGAACCATGTCGTGATTCCTCTTGTATAGCGCACCATTACTGATAAAGAATTTGGACGCCAGTCTTCTCAATGTTTTCTTGTCCAGACCGGTAGCACCCTCGGGATACTCTTGCTTGACGAGATAGTTCTTGATATCGTGAAACCAAGGCTTTTCATCCACCTCAACTTCTTCGACCGTCTGACAATAAGCGGGCTCAACCTTGCGCTCAATATGGATAAGAGGTGCTTCATTAACGAATTTAACTTTCCACATGGATGCTAACATGGCTAAAGCATCGGCTACGTGATTCTCGGATCTAGGAACATGCTCGAACTCTATCTCGTCAAAATACTTGATCAGCTCAATAATGTAGTCCTTATAAGGGATCAGCTTCTCATTCTTCGTTTCCCATTTGCCCTGTACCTGGTGAATAACCAAAGCTGAGTCACCACTTACTTTAAGAAGTTTGATTCGGAGGTGAATCGCCGCTTCGAGGCCGAGGATACACGCTTCATACTCTGCGACGTTATTAGTACACTCAAAGTCCAACCTTGCTGTAAATGGGGTAAATCCACCCTTTGGGTTCATCAAAACGGCGCCTATACCATGCCCATTGAAATTTGAGGAGCCATCAAACATCATCTTCCACCAAAGACCTGGTTCTGGACCTTCGCTCGGATCTGGCTCTTCACAATCTCTTTTAATCAACAAAATATCCTCATCAGGAAAATCGAACTTAAGAGATTCATAATCTTCTACTGGCTGGTCTGCAAGATAATCAGATAAAATACTACCCTTAATCGCTTTCTGGGGTACATACTGGATGTCATATTCGGATAACAACATGTGCCAACGGGCTAGCCTCCCGGTTTGAGCAGGTTTTTCGAAAATATACTTGATCGGATCCATTTTAGAAATCAATAACGTGGTATGACAGACCATATACTGCCGAAGGCGCTTAGCGGCCCATGCCAATGCACAACAAGTTTTCTCTAATGGTGAGTATCTGTTTTCGCAATCGGTAAACTTCTTGCTCAGGTAATAAATTGCATGTTCCTTTTTCCCAGTCTCATCATGTTGTCCAAGCACACAACCCATAGACTTCTCGAGAACAGTAAGGTACATAAACAACGGTCTTCCAGGTACGGGCGGGATCAGAATAGGGGGATCTTGCAAATAACCCTTAATCTTCTCGAACGCTTTCTGACAATCAGGGTTCCACTCAACTGTCTGCCCCTTGCAAAGCAACTTGAATATCGGCTCACAAGTAGCGGTCATATTAAAGATAAACCTGGAAATGTAATTCAGACGTCCCAGAAAACCCCTAACTTGCGTCTCGGTTCGCGGAGCCGACATATCTTGAATGGCTCGGACTTTGTCAGGATCCACCTCAATCCCTCGCTGGCTAACAATGAAACCAAGCAATTTTCCGGATCTGACACCGAAGGTACATTTTGCAGGATTCAATTTCAACTGATATTTCCTGAGTCGTTCAAACAGCTTCGCCAAATGGTCTAAATGCTCCTCTTCACTCTGAGATTTGGCTATCATATCGTCCACATACACCTCAATTTCTTTGTGCATCATATCATGAAAAAGAGTGGTCATAGCACGTTGGTAAGTTGCCCCTGCATTCTTTAAACCGAAGGGCATGACTTTGTAGCAGAAGGTTCCCCAAGGAGTAATGAAAGTAGTCTTCTCTCGATCATCGGGATCCATCTTGATCTGATTATAGCCGGAGAACCCATCCATAAATGAGAACAACGCAAAACTGGCCGTATTGTCTACCAGTGTGTCAATATGTGGCAGTGGGAAGTCGTCTTTCGGACTTGCTTTGTTCAGGTCCCTGTAATCCACACACATCCTGACCTTACCGTCCTTCTTGGGCACTGGCACAATGTTGGCAACCCAATCTGGATATTTCGCGACTGCCAAGAAACCTGCATCCAACTGCTTTTTGACCTCATCTCGAATCTTCAAAGCCATGTCGGGTCTTGTTCTTCGAAGCTTTTGTTTGATAGGTGGACAATCTGGCTTAAGCGGCAACTTGTGAACAACAATATCCGTGTCTAGGCCCGGCATATCTTGATACGACCACGCAAACACATCAACATACTCTTTTAGCAACTCAATCAACCTCGGCCTAATCTCCGTCCCAAGCGTTGCACCAATCTTGACCTCTTTCTTGCTCTCATCTGTACCGAGATTAATTAGGTCCACCTGCTCTTTATGCGGTTGAAGCTCTGTGTACTCGTACTCAATCAATCTTGTTAGTTCCGCGGGTACTTCAAAATCTTCTGCACCCTCGTTCTCAGCTTGATTGATGGGTGCATCCCAGTCGGGAGTGTCAGTAAGGTCATTGGATCCAACAAGGTCTACGATGTCTCTGCATGATGGAAGGCTTACTTAATTAAAATGCTCGAAGACATGTAAGAATGAAATGCTGTTTTTTTATTATTATTTTTTTTATATATTTTTTGGAGGAAAGGTTGCCAATTTCATTTTTAAAAGTGAAAACGAAAAACGCAAATGAACCAAAGTGGAATTGAACAAAATGCTTTTATTAATATCTTTTTAGAAATGAAAGGTGGCCCGACAAAACGACCCTATAGCCTTGGGCAGAGCTACAGACTTTTACTTGAAAATGTAAATGAAACTTAAAAAAAAACAATTACTTTGACAAGGGAAAAATAACAGGGATCTCTACGGCCTCCCAGTTGTTCAAAACTGCATCACCCTTAAACACCAGGTTGCTCAGCTCTTCATTTCCTTCACAGTCGCTGATGGCATTGACTTGGAAGCCTCCGCTGACAAATACCTCTTGGATAACCTTCGGACGCCCTTCGACGGTCGTGGCAGCTCCATTCTGAGTTGGTTTGTAACCCAACCCAGAGCGATCAGTCTTGGTCTTGACATCAATTACCTCTCCCCAACCTTCAGGAATGCCCCTGTCAATTGTTGCTTTGGTACTCTTCAGAGATGCAAAAGATGGACTACCCTGACCCACTGTTTCTTCGACTTCCAGCAGAACAGCATTGGCGATCTCAAGTGCTTGAAAGGAGATGTCTAAAGCATTCTCATCGGCCTCGATGTAGCGGAAAGAAGACAGGTTACTGACCATCAGATCCTCCTCACCGTGTATGATAACCAACTTTCCATCGATCACGAATTTCATCCTTTGATGTAATGTTGAGGTCACTGCCCCAGCGGCATGAATCCACGGCCTTCCGAGTAAACAACTGTAGTTGGGATTAATGTCCATGACTTGAAACGTGATATTAAAAACTTGCGGACCAATCAGGATAGGAAGCTCAACCTCCCCCATTACCGATCGGCGAGAGCCATCGAAAGCCTTGACAACCAAAGGAGTAGGTTTCAACACAGTCTCTTTACAAGCCAACTTATCAAGAACCCTCTTGGGTAGAACATTCAGAGAAGAGCCGGTGTCCACTAGCACTCTCGCTAAATTGTCCTCTTGACATTTTACCGATATATGTAAAGCACGATTATGGTTCGGACCCTCCTTAGGTAACTCTTCATTGCTGAAACTGAGAGTGTTACAGGCGGTCAAATTGGCAATCACACTATCAAACCGACTGGTGCTAATATCTTGATCCACATGTGCTTGAGTCAAAACCTTCTGCAAGGCCATCCTATGAGCGGGTGAACTCATCAACAGAGATAAAATCGAAATCTTGGAAGGAGTCTGATGAAGTTGGTCGATAACTTTATAGTCACTTTTCTTGATGATCCCCAAAAATTCGGCATCTTCATCATTCGTGACGGCCCCCTTACCTTTGTCTTTGGCAGTCACAGGGATATTAGTGGTCTCCTTAGGTGGATCCTTATTAGAATGGGGAGTATACACACGGCCACTGCGAGTCATCCTGCTTACCTCTGCGATATTGGTCACCGTGCCCTTAACCTCTTCATTTGGAATAACCTTCCCAGACTCCTTGTCAATCATCGTCACGTCATATTTCCAAGGCACAGCTTTAGGATCACTGAAAGGAAACGGACTCGGTCTTCGAATAACTATAGGCTTAGGCTGATTCACCTCAGGGATATACGACCTCGGTATATCGAACACGAGATTGGCGGAGCCTGCCCCTGATAAATTAAACACTGGTACCTTACCCTTTGATTCAGGCTGATGGAAGACAGGCTCAACCACGGCGACTACATCCTTCTTGGCTTGGCTTGTCACTTGTAAAACACCCTCATTAATCAGCCTCTGAACATCATTCTGAACCAACACACAACCCTTAGTACTGGCTTCACAACTTACACATGCAACGTGGGAAGTATCTACTAAACCAGCCTCAAACAGTTTCGAATGGAACATTTTAAGAGGAGTCTTAATCTGTTCAACGTCAAGGGCATAACCATCCCCCGAATCGACACTAACGGCATTGACACTCTCATGGTTAGGAAAAGGGTTCTTCTTAACATTTGGTTGAGGATCTTCAAATGACAAAATCTTCTTTTCCAACAGATCCCTGACAATATTTTTGAGAGCATAACAATTCTCCAGATCATGGCCAGGCGCACCCTCATGAAATAAACAATGAGCGGCGGCGTTGTAATTGGCGGGTAGAGGATTAGGAGGCGGACCCAAAGCCCGAGTGGTGATGAGACCTTGCTTGACCAAAGAGGGATACAACTCGGTAAAAGTCATCGGGATCGGCGGACAAGGTTTATACGTTCTTCTGTTCGGCATATTCTGGCGAGGAGCCGGACTCTTTGGCTGTTGAGGAGCAGGAGTATTGGGTGCCTGTAGGTAGCTGACAGGAGGCGGGTGCATAGGTTGATACATGGGAACCTGTTGATTGAAAGAAGGTGTAATAGCTGCCACGTAGGGTTGTTGAGCATATTGGACTGGGTACCCTTGAGGTTGAGCATAACCTTGCGGATGCCGATAAAAGCGTTCCCTTGGTCTACCAGAGGATATAGCATTAGTCTCACTCTCCTTCTTTTTCTGGGAGCTATACGGAGGTTTCTTCGGCTGATCCTTAGAAGTACCATGATTATTTGTCATTTTACCACTTTTCATACCCAATTCAATCTTGACACCCACAGCAACGATGTCGGAGAAATTTGAAGTCACACTACCCACCATTCTCTCGTAAAATTCTGGACGGACCGTGTCGACAAACCAATCAGCTAACTCTTTCTCGGTCAAAGGAGGTTCTACCTGCGAAGCAGTCTCTCTCCACCTTTGAGCATACTCTTTGAATGACTCAGAATTCTTTTGTGACATACTCAGCAACTGTCTTCTGTCAGGAGCCAGATCCATATTGTACTTGTAGTGTTTGATGAAAGCGTCAGATAAATCTTGAAAGCTCTTAACGCGGGACTGGTCCAAAGTTAAATACCACTTGGAAGAAGCACCCTTCAAACTGTCTTGGAAGCAATGAATCATCAGTTTATCATTCTCAACATGGGCAGCCATTTTGCGATAATACATGATCAGATGACTCTTAGGACAGGTGGCACCTTCATAACGATCGAAGTTCGGAGTTTTGAACTTCGGGGGAATAACCAAACCTGAGACCAAACAAACATCCCTTGCAGCAGTCCCAAAAATTTGATCACCCTCTACCTTTTTCAATCTCTGGACGATAGTGTTTACTTCCTCACGAAGCTTATCATGTTTTTCATAACCCTCAACATTCTCATCAAGATCATCAAAAACTGTCTCATTGAAATACGGTTGCGCACGAGTGTGTACAACAGGTGGTGCAAAGATAGGAGCCCCCCTAGAAACTTCAGAAAACAAAGGCACGGCTTGCTGAACAGGTTGATTAATCGGAACAGTGGCTTGAGGAGGCACAAAACCGGGAGCAAGACCATAAGGTGGGTCCCTTGCTACGGTCACACTTGGTGGAGGGTCCACAGTAACGCCGGTAATCTCAGAAACAACAGTGGGCTGGGTATCCATCTTAGCATTCATGACATGTAACAATTCCATCATACGCCCCATACCCCCTCGAAGGTCTTCAAGTTCATTGCTAAGGCGATCAATCTCTTTTGCCTGATCCTCCATTCTTTTCCGAGTTTGAGCTCTGGTGTTGTATTGGTGCCGAGAACTCAGCGTGACAAAACTGGAAGGTGAGAGAACCGAGTGTGAGAAATCGGGAGACACATGCAATGCAAAAAAGTAAATGATGCTAAAATGTGGATGAAGATGAAGATTTCATGGAATTCAAAACATTTACTAATGTCGTGGGGTACCAAGGAAATCTTTTTTCTTGTTTTTTCATTTTATTTTTTTTTATTTATGGTATCCCGCGATATCCATAAATGATGTTTGAACTCCATGAAATACAATGCGATGAGATGCTTTATGGATGCAATGCATGAAAAAACACAAAGTCCTAGGTTAAAGGCTTGCATGAGGTTCAAAGGCAAGTACCCTCCCCTGAAGTTAGATGGTTCATCCTGTCCTACAAAAGTAACCAGGTTCTAAGGGATCTCAATATCATTGATCCTTCACAAGGGTGGTTGTTCAGAAAGCAACTTACTTGCCAACCAAAACCCTCCAAGTTTAAGATCTCAATGAGCGTAGTATCGAGTGTCAACCAACTTCAGTCTGCACCAAAGCCGGCTACCTCACTACTTTCTAAAGGCCAAGATGAGTTAACTAGGGTTCTAAAAGTCAGTTAGTGCATTGACAACATATGGCAGCCTCAATATTATCCTCAACTTGACTTAAGGAATATAAGCACCAACCAAGAAGTCGCACTAACTATGGCCACCAGATCAACCGTATCGATATACGTCGTACAGTTTCCTTGGTCTATTGCCATTTACCTAAGGTACACTAGATCCGGGTGTAGGACTCATCTCACAGCACAAGGAACAGTCCCACAATCAAAGCACCAATATATACATGCAAATGAATAATAACACAGATAGTAATAAATATGAACAAGTTAGGGATAACCCTCAAAAGTTAAAGGAGTCCCCAGTGAAGTCGCCATTTTCTGTTGCGGTGGAAATAGGATCACAAACTATTAATGAGTTTGAATCGCAATTCAATTCACAACCGCTCTTTGATTTATCCGAAGGAAAAGGTCAAAAAGGGAAAACCTATTTTGCATCGTAAACACAATGCGGGGAAAGATCTAGGGTTCGGGGGTTGGTTAAATTTAGGGAAGGTATTAGCACCCTAAACTTCTGTAGTACTCTACAGGAACCTTTTGTTCAATGCTTACTATTTGCTTATTTTATTTGCTTAAGGTACATATACAAAGAATTAAAAATGAGAAAATAAACCTAAGGGGTTAATTCTAAGTTTACTCGGCAAGACATCGCATCTTGTGCCTACGTATCCTTACGGGAGTGGAATCAGAGTAATCGTAGTTCCCCTCAATAGGGAGGTTAGAAACTTCTTGACTGTGGTCAAGGTCTCAAGGGGAATAAACATGTCTTAAGGACACGCTTACGCGGAGTCCTAAACTCCTGTATCTACGTTGAAATGTTAAGTTGTAATTAGGGTTAAATTAGGTTAGGGATTCCACGGCGGGAAACCCTAAAATGAGCGCGGCGGCTCTTTGACCTAATGCTAGGGGTAAAATTGTAATCTTGCCTGCGGCGAGGCGTTTGTGAAATTTAGGGTTTGTGAGGTTGTAAGGGTTTGAAGTTGAGGACTATTGGCGCGGCGACCAAAAGCTAGACCTAATTCCTTCGGAGGTGCGTGCAATGTGACAAAATAATAGCAATGACAGTGTGAGAAATCATACATCAGCAGAAATTTGAATGCGGAAACGTAAATGCGATTGTTAAGATTCGCAAGGTTACAGGGGAGGAACAGTTACAACAATATGATACTATTCAATTTTAAGAACGCGAACATAAAGAAACAACATGGTAAGCTGCACAGTGAACGAACTAGGTTAGTAAACACAATTATGAAAACAGAAGCATGAAGCTATGGGACATTTTTTTGTGGTTTCTTATTTTATGAGAAGTTTAATATGAATCTAAGCTTAATTTTTTTTACTTGATAATGAATGAATAAAAAAAAGAAGATCTTAATCTCTAAAAATCTTTTCTCTTGGTTTTAAAAAAATATATTGACTCTAATTATTAAAAAAAATGTTTTAATTTTAATATTTAAAGTGTTTTAATTTTAATATTTTAAAAAAGGTTTGGATTTTAATATTTTAAAAAAAAAATTCAATTTTACTATTTAAAAAACAACCTAAATATTTTATTTTTTTTTAAAATTTGATAATTTAATAAAAAAAGAAAAAGAAAGTAAAAAAATAAAAGGGTTGGGCCGGTCATTACCTCCGGACCCAACCCGGTTGAGGTGATTGCCATCACAAGATCATTTAGGGTTTCAGAACCCCTTGGTTTTTCGCAGCGCCGTTTACACTTCATTCTTCTTCTCTCTCGCCGCGATTCTCTCTGATCTTCCTCATTCCTGAAACAAAACATGAAATCTGTAATGAAAAATGTCCCATGGCTTACATTTAAAGTGAAACCGGCCGATGATGAAGAGATTCTGAGGCTGAGGCGCTTGATTGCTCGTCGTTTGGTTAAACGGCGCCGGCGGTCCTTCGTGTGAACGAGTTGAAGTCTCGTGATGGTTTTGGTGGAAAACTTCTTCTTCTTCTGATGTCGCGGTCGTTAGGGTTTCTCGTTCAGTGATTTTTCTTGGCCCCTTTCCTCAGGTGATGTCGTTCTCTTTATATATCTCTTTCTGACTTCCTTTTGGGCCTTGTGATTTTCGTTTTTCTTCCATGAAATCCGATTTTCGATTTGATTTGATATTATTTGATTGAACGCCTTTTGGGACAATGACTTTCACAACTATATCTTTCTGATTTGATCGGAGTTTCCTTTTCTAATTTGATTTTACTGGTTTTCAGATATGATTGGGATTCATTGCTGATATGGCTTATTTGGTTCGAAAACTTCCTTTTTTGGATTCATTTGGAATGTATATTCCCAGCTTGATTTGATTTGCTTTCAGAAACGGGCTTACTTCAATCTGTTTTGGAACCAAACCTATTTTGGATATTGTGGATTGAAACCGGATTGGTTGTGATCTGTTTCGAAAACCCTCTTGTTTGGATATCTGCTTCTGATATAATTTGGTTTTACTGATATAATCCAGTTTGACTTGTGATGAGTTTCGCGTTATTTGGGAAGTACACTGATTTTCTCTCTTCTGCTTTCAGGTGCAAATAAGTTCGGAGGCTGCCGGTCTCGTGCCATTGGCAAGAAAGGACATAATGGTGATGACGACTTAATAGTCTGAGCCACATTGGGTTGTCGGATGTAGTTGCCTTGCGAATTACATTGAATTGTTCGAAACAGTTGCCTTATTTCGATTTTCGATGCTCGGTAGGGAGTTTGATAATGGCCACGGCCATAGTCCTCCTGGCTGCTCGAGTCTCGTGCCCGATGATGAGTTGAGCTGAGGGCCGAAGTTAGATTTCACTCTCCTTTAGATTATCAGTCCTGTAGTTCATTTATTAATAAAATGCCTTGATTTTCTACTTCCCCGAAACATCATGCCAATGCCTGATTTACCAGTTTTACGCACGCAGAGACAAAGACTTGCTGCTGGCTGATGATTGCATCCTTCATCATAAATGCAAGTCAGGAAGATACGCTCAAAGTCGTGTCGAAAGCAGTTGGAGCTGCATCCTTGTGAGTTGCCACTTGGTCACATCTCTCAAGTTTACTCGCCTGGGGTATCATACAAATGCAGGACGTTGCAGAATTTGGAAAAGGTGTAACAGTTTTGCTTCGCTAATTTGACCTGTTATGCCTGTTATGCTGTTATTGTTGTTGACTAATCTTGGCTGTTTATGATTTATGCCCAATGTAGGTTGTAAGCTGTAGTTGTGGCTTATGCAGTTGGCAGGGGCCTGCATTCATACATTCAATTTACGCACTGATCATTGGGAAAGTCTGCTCCAAAAGCTGCAGATTATCATCAGAAGCTTTAATTGAGCTGTCAGTTTTCCAGCATTGGATAGTATTCCATTGATGGGAGTTTTCATGTTTATTTCCATACTGGTGTTGGGCTGATTAGGGAATAGACCCGTTTGTCTGATGCGCTTTGGATGCTGGCTGTTGCCAATTCGTGCGTAAGGCATTGTGCCCGCTCACTAACTTTCTTAGTGCAGAACATGGTTATCAGTTGGGTGTGCGATGCACATATGTCTTGTTGTATAGAATCCTTGCCTTCTTTAATGCAGGCCTGATAAGTTACCTGCTGTCATGAAAATGTTAACTGTTGTTGCTGATACTGCGGCATTACTTGCTTGCAAATACTGGCCTGCAGATATGTAGCTTATGTGCTGATACTGCTTGCGAATAATGATGCTGTTTGCTACCTGTTATTGTGTTAGTGATGATGTTATGCTTGTAGGTGATGGAGAAATGGTTCAGATTTTAGTTCAGTTTGGTTATCAATTTGGAGAATTTACTTGATGAGATGATGCCTAGTATTGAATCCAAAGTCGCGTGAATCCTCTTTCGGCCCAAAACTTCTTTTATCTCTTTCTCTCTCGACAGTCCCTTATGATAAGAAAAACAACTACCTGATCTGACGCTGATGGCTCAGATTGGTAACGGGAGTAGGATGCGGCTTTAGTCGTACCCTCCCGGCACTCGATGATGACACTGTTCTGAGAGTGTCAAACAACCTCTAACACTTTTCCATTCTGTGTTGTATTGTTTTGACGTGCAGGTTAGTCGAGGACTCGTGGAGAAGCTCAAGGACAGCATGAAGGCACTTAGGAACTTTTAGGATTTAGGATTTATTGTAAATGAAACTCTTGTAAACCAAGTTCGAATTCACTTTATCAATTTGTAAACTATAAATATTTATGAAATGAAATTCAACAAATATTCATATTTACTTTCTCACTTACAAATTCAAAGTATCCATGAATAATAATTCAGAATTATTTAAGTTCCTTCTTGAGTTGTAACTTATAAGTACTTATGAACACAAAGTTCAAAAATATTTAAAACTTATTTCTCCTTTGCCTTTTATAAATGATACCCCGCCATATGATTATATCCAAACAAATTAAAATCTCGTTGATCACATCTCTTCTCAAAATAACCTTAACAGTATCCACTTCTTTTTCAAACCAACTTCATTTTACTAAGAGGAAACAAAACTGTTTCAGAAGTGTTTCAATATCAAACAAGACGCGACCCCGAGTCCAATCATATTTCTGACAAAACAAACCGGCACCTTGCCCCAATTGGCAAATAAATGCCTCAGAACGTAATAACAGCCCGTTTTCAAAGAATTGGTAGAATTTGTGTAAAATGACCAAAATACCCCTGAGACCCAATCTGCAAAACAAAAACCTTCATAACTTGTTAGTGGTTAGCAAATGTACATATGAGATGATATGCGAAATGACTGACTAAATATTAGGGTAAAATTTGGGGTATTACAACAACGAAGACCGTGAAGATTAGGGCAGGGCTGCCCGTGTAACGCCCCGATTCCGAATTTCCCATTGTTGTTGAGTCTTTTAATTTATTTTAATTGAATTATTCTTTTAATTGTAGAATTTGAACTTGAATATGTTATGTGTGCTTATTATGTTATTTTATTATTTGGAGAGTTTTGGGGAATTAGTTAGAGGATGTTTTAGATAATCCTTGATCAGTAGATATTTGAGAGAAATAGAATAGAAAGAATATAAGTGGAATTAGAGAGAAAAGAAACGTGATAGAAATAAATAGAGAGGAAAAAAGAAGAAGAAGAGAAGAGAAAGAGGAGAAAACCTAGAATCATCAAGAATCAAACTTCTAAGCTTCGATTAATCGGGTAAGGGTGTGAAACTTTATTATTCTTTCGATGTATATGATTATGTATGTTTCTATTGGTTTGTTTTTGGATTAGGGAGAGTTTTTCTCATTTTCCGTTTTAGGTCGGTTTTGAGTAAATCGTTAGAAACCGAGTTTTCACGGTTAGAAATGAGAATAAGTGGTTATGTTTAGCCAGGGAATGTTAGGCTGAATCTACTGAGACGAGTTGGGATTGAATCAGGTAGATTTCGATGAGTTTTGGACAGAGGTGAATTCTGAGTTCGCGGACCCTCGCTGGCACGTTCGCTAGGCGAGCAGGTCGCGAGCATTCGCTGTAGCGAGCCAATAGCGAACGGTCCCATACTTGGGAAGAATGGTGTGTGGTGCTCCTCGCTGGTAGCGAAAGGGGTAGCGAGCGACTCTCTAGACCTTCGCTAAGCCAAAAACTTGATCGCGACTTTCTATGTCTAATACAACTTAACTGCAAGTGCACAGTCTATCGGGTAGTAATAAAAGATATCGATCCCACAGGGACTCGTAATCAAACTAGTGTTCTCGGGAGTTACTATGTTTAGCTAGGTAGGTAATGTTTAAGGGAATAATTTTTGTCACTAAAGGGAACTAAAGACGTTACTTGAATTATAATTACGTGAATCGATATGCAGTAATTATGTTCTTCGGGGATTTGACAAGTTACCGGTATATGAAATAATTTTCAGAATTTATTTAAGCAGAAAATAGTGATCTGAAAACTTTCGTCTCACGATGGTTGTTGACGCTAGTCATAATTCTAAGGGCCAAATGTACGCTTTCGTGTCCCATTCGGGGTTAAAACTATTTTTTGGAAATCTCTAAGTTCTAATTCATTTTAAAGTGCTTTCGTTGTTATTAAAACAAATGCCTAGTGTTTACTATCTGGTCTTACCGCAGCCGTCGCTTGTTGGTTCGTACCTTAATTAATTCCCACTGTCGTGGCAAAACTACTTTTAAATAAGTTCTCGCTTTCGCGACGAACGTTTATTCAGTAAATAAATTTAAACACTCAGACCATAAACAACTTTTGAAAGTGAAAGTTTTCAACCGGTTATTATCAAATCCCGTCTGAATTATTATTACATATCGATTACTCTGATTTAGCTAGACATGGATTTGGGAAAGGTAAAACATAAATAAAAACAATGATTAATAACATGCATCATAATGAAAACTGAAATTACGATTAAAATTTAGAAACCTGTAAATATTCCAATTGGCCTTTGGGCAGATCCTCCACAAATGTTGGCAGGATTCTAGTCTTTGTGCCAATTAATCGTACAAGGGAAATGGGAATTACAAATTATCAAATAAATGCAGAGAAAGAAAAGAGAAACAAATAAGAATAGAAAAAATGGAAAGGTTGCTCTGAAGATAAATTGGCAGCACTTCATTGTCTGAATGCGACTCTCCTTCTCAGCTCCCCTCCTTCCCCTTTTATAGAAATAGAATTCTAACGGTTGTAATTTGAAGAAGGTGGACTTGGAGGCAGAAATATCAGGGAATAGTGGTCCACTATTTGGGACTTGGAACTGCATTTTGCATGTTCATTTGAAGTAGTGCGTTTTTGCCTGCATGACGGTCGTCACCCGTGTGACGGTCTTCATGGAGGTGTGACGGTCGTCACAGCAGTAAAATATGCATTCTGCATTTTTCATGTTGTTTTCATCTGGTTTTCGTCCATATTTCATCTGTAATTGCTTCTTTTCTTCATATTGCTTTGTTTAGACATGATTATCAAATACCTACAAAATATCAGACAAATAACATGGAAAGAACTTGATGCGTCCGCAAGTGCACGGAAATATCGAAGTAATATAAAAGATTGTCGAACCCACAAAGACCAATGTCAATCTACCGTTATCTATTATTACGGCGTAAAGCTAAGGTAAATGAGATTAGGAAAGTTGAATGCGAATGAAATTAAATGCAAAGGAAATAAAGATAATTTGTTTAAAGAAAAAGCGGTAAAGGGATATCGGTATGCAAGGACTTAGTTATCGGGGATTCGACAGGTCACCGGTGCTTTCTACTCTTTGAAAACACTTTTAAGAAGAAAATAAAGGTTTAAAGACCTTTGTCTCACGATGGTTGTTGACGCTAGTCGCAACTCTAAGGCGGAACGTATGCTGTCGCTATCCCGTTCGGGGTTAAAATTACTTTTTGAAAACCATTAAGTTCTAATCCCTTTTAAAGCGTTGTCGCTGTTTTTAAAACGAATGCCTAGTTTTTACTATCTGGTCCTAGCCTCAGCTGTCGCTTGTTGGTTCGTACCTTTATGAATTTCCCATTGTCGTGGCGAAACTTCGGTAAATAATTTCTCGCTGTCACGACGAAGGTTTATTTAGAAATTAGGATTAAAAACTACGGCCAGAAAGGTTGTTTGTAAAAAGGGAAGGTACTGGTTACTATCGAATCCTGTCCTACTAATTCGGTTACATACCGATAAAACTAATTTAGCTAGACATGATAATTAATGCAAACATAAATAAACAATGGCAGCAGAATAATATAACATGCATACTGACAGAAATAAAATAATAATTCAATTAATAAAAACCTGTAAATCGTACTGATCTCGAATCCTTGAGTAGTCCTACACAATGTCGGCAAGATTCTACTTTGGCGAGAATTAAAAGGTACAGGAACAAATAAAGCGATACAAATGAAATAAAAGGAAAAGAAATGGAAAATAATGCAGGAAAGTAAAATTGGCTTCAATGGGAATTTTGGCAGCACTTCGATACATCGAAGGTTCCCCCTAAAACTGTGAATCTAAGGCCTATTTATAGGAGATAATTCACTCTTCAACTTCCAGAGATCATGGGTGAGTTATGGAGGGAGTGGGAGTAACTTCCAATAGTGGGCAGTGAGTGGAGAAAGTGTAGGAAGAAATTAAGTTGAGATTGATCGTGGCTTCTTCTGATTTGAACGTACTGATATTTTTCCTGCGTGACGGTCGTCATGAAATGTGACGGTCGTCACACGCATGACGGTCGTAATGGACCTGTGACGACCGTCATATCAGCAGAATCCGTATCTGCTGTTTTTCATCTGTTTTTCGTCTCTTTTCCTTCCATTTCTTCTCCTTTTCTTTCTTTAGTCTAAATTCTCCCCAATCTTCTAAACGAAGTAAATTAATTATACATTGTTGTAGGATTTTTGAAGAAGACAGTAGGGCTCGATCTACTCATTATAAGAGTTTGAGTGAGAAGAAAGGCAAGCAGCAAGTAAGGAGTGGACCTTATATGACGCATATTGATGAAGACAAGTATAAGGGAAACTTTGATAGGAGACTTGGAGGAGGAAGTTCTGGTGCGGTCAAATGTTACAAGTGTGGCGTGATGGGCCACAAATCTTTTGAATGTGGGAAGTTTGTGGATAAGTGTGCTAATTGTGGAAGTCTTGGGCATGCCGCTTCTGGTTGTAGAAGGAATGTGGTAAAGTGTTTTACTTGCGGAGAAGTTGGTCATATTAGCACCAAGTGTACCAAACCAAAGCAAGTTCAGTCCGATGGAAAAGTATTTGCATTAGCCGGTTCAGACACTACTAATGTGGATCGCTTGATTAAAGGTACATGCTTTATTAATAATATGCCTTTAACTGCTATTATTGATACCGGAGCGACTCATTCGTTCGTTTCTCTTGAGTGTGCTAAGCGTTTGGGTTTTTGCATGGTGTCTATGAGTGGAGACATGGTTATTGAGACTCCCGCTTCGGGGTCGGTAACTACTTGTTTGGTGTGTGTAAGTTGTTCTTTGACCATGTATGGTAAAGACTTCATTATGGATTTGGTGTGTTTGCCGTTGGAAGGTTTAGACGTGATCTTGGGTATGAAATGGTTACAATTTAATAGAGTTCATTTAGTTTGCTATCACAAGATGGTAAGGTTTCCTTCTTTGGGAGATGATGAAAGTGAGAGTTTTCTATCCACTAAAGAGTTGAAGAAGCTTTTAGCGGATGAAGCTCAGTTGTCTGGCTTGTTTGCATCGTTGTCGGTGGAGAGTGAGGTTGAGCTTGATGTGTTTCCAGTGGTATGTGATTTTCTAGAAGTATTCCCGGGGGAGAATACGGGTGTACCACCGGAAAGGGAAGTCGAGTTTTCTATTGATCTAGTTCCTGGTACTAGACCGATTTCGATGGCACCGTATCGCATGTCAGCGTCCGAATTGGTAAAACTAAAGGAGCAGTTGAATGATTTGTTGGATAAGAGGTTTGTAAGGCCAAGTGTTTCTCCTTGGGGTGCACCGATATTGTTAGTGAAAAATAAGGATGGAAGTATGAGGTCATGTATTGATTATCGACAGTTGAATAAGGTGACGATTAAGAATAAGTATCCTCTTCCAAGGATTGATGATTTGATGGACCAATTGGTTGGAGCGCGTGTATTTAGCAAGATCGATTTGATATCAGGTTATCACCAGTATGGTCATTATGAATATTCTGTAATGCCATTCAGAGTTTCTAATGCGCCGGGTGTGATTATGGAATACATGTGTTGCACCCCAAAATTTGCCCAACATTTCTTCACCTAGCTTGTGTTTCATTTCATTCACATTAGCATTATCATTTGCATTTCATTGACATGTATGCAGGAGATCAAGAGGTATGATTACCAATCAAGATCTATACAAGATTATGAAGCTAGCTAAGAAGGTTATTCAAGTGTTTAAGGGTTGATATCCTTGTCAGAGAAGTTGAAAGAGCCTCAGAAAGAGTGGTTGAAACCAAGTGTGTAGGTCTCCTAACTTGAGAGTTGTGGAAAGACATCAGATGATTCCGAGGCCATGAGGATGGACTTGAGGTCTTGAGAGAGATCATGAGAAGTGTTGAAGATCACTTTTAGGCCTAGACAGGTCATTGTGCAAGATTAAGAAGGCTCAGCCATGAGTGGTGCAACTAGGGTTTGACTGGGTCAACCCTAAGTCAACTGATGATTTGAAGAAGGTTGAGACCTAATCCAAGAGCCATGTGATCATGGATTGATACATTGAGATGTTATAAGGATGATTCCAAGGTTAAATCATCATGATTGAAGAGTTTGAGAAGTTTCAGGCTAGGGTTTCTAAGACTTGACAGTGTAAAATTCCCTGGCTTGACCCCTGACTTCAAGACTATTTAACTCAAGATATGATTGTCATATCATATTGATCCCTACATGATTGTTGTAGGGAATGATCTCATATTTAATTTGAGTACTAATTGATAGGGTTTATAGAACTCATGTTATGAGCCAGACAAGTTACAAGTCATTTGAGGCATGTGAATTTGGAGCTTGAAAGTTACCCAACTTGCATGACACTTTCTCCCTAGAAGGATGATTCTTATGAACTTTTGGTCAACATGAATGTTGTTCATTATCCTCTTAGCTTTCCATAGAGTACTAGAAGTCCATGATTGGATGTGTAGAATTCAAGTTATGGCTTTGACAAGTCAAGGGTATTTCGGGTATTTGGACATTACATGTCATTTTGAATCATAGGTCAATTTCATCATCTTTCAAGCTTCAAATGGATTTTTGTTCAACATTAAAGTTTCTCAAAATGATGCTTTTAGCTTAGCTAAGTATCAAGAGTCCATTGATATGGATTATATCAAGCATTGGTTGAAGAAATTTCACAAAAAGACCATTTTAATGAATTAAAAGGGAAAAATTCAAAACAATTGGTAATTGAATGATTTCAAGCCAAATTTGTACTCATTTTGATTGGAAATGATATTATAAACACTTTGACATTATTAGAATTTTCATTTGGGGCTTGGTTCATGGTGTTCCAATTTGTGACTTTATGAATAAGCTATACATCCCAAAATCATACCATTAAGCTCCAAACCAATTTTCACAAGCCAAAGTCCAAACCTTACCTTGGGATCCAAGCCTAAGGAGTACTTAAGGGATCTACTCCAAACCAAAAAGAAAAACTCCTCACAATTTTCATTTTTCATTTTCAAGAATTCTCTCACTCTCTCAATTCTCTCAATTTTCTTCATTCTCCAAACCATCACCCATAGCTCCTTGTCATCGGATCCATTGATTTTTCATTGAAATCAATGGAATATTGAGTATAAACCTCCACTCATCATCATTATCGGATCAAGTTTCATAATCAATTTTCGTGCAAATTGAAGTTGGATATTAGAGCGAAAGTTGGAAGCATTTATTCGGAGCAATTCGGATTCGAAGTGTTCGATCTTCATCTTCTTGCAAGAATTATTGTGGATCTTGAAGTTTTCCGTCTAATCTTGTTCGGATCTTTGCAAATTCACTTGATCAACGATCACCGGATCAAATCACCGATCCGTAGGTTGGTTTTCCGATTTAATTTAACCATTTGATTGTTGTTTTTTAATGGCATTAAAATTCTGTTTTGTGTGCTGTTTGATTTTAATTCATATAAAATAGAAAGAATGCTTATAAAAATATTAGAAAATTCTTGAATGATCCTTATCATGTCTATGAATGTTGTGCGCAATTGGATTTTAGTTTCGTTTAATTTTCAATTTGATTTCGTTTTTCTCCTTTAGTTGGATAATAAAATGTCAAAAACTGCATAGTTTCTTGCCGATTTTTGTTTTGGAGTTTGGTATAGAATTTGGACTTAATTCTTTTCTGGTTTGTTATACATATATTAAGGAACTCCCAGAAATTTTTAGGGTTATTTTTAGGTAGCTGTAGGTTCTGTTTTGAACTAGATCTTTAGAGGCTTCCTCACCTGATTTCCCTTTTGACCATTTTTTGTGTATGATTTCTTTAGTGCCTTTAAGCATAGTTTTAGGCTCTGGTTTTTATACTATAGATACCTAACATGCTTAGGTTCCCCTAGAAATTTTCCTAGGATTTTATAATTAGTTTTGGTATTTTAGATCGAATTAATACTTAGGCTAGTCTTAACATGTTCATAACATAGTCTTTCCTTTTGATTGATTTCATTGATGACTTTTACCATGAGATAAACTTTTTATTCTTTTTTATTGTTGTTATATGCACATTGATGTTGCCTTGTGATTTTTATCAGGATTTTTAGATGATTGTAAATATGCTTTTAGTGTAGTTGTTTAGGAGTAATTTTCAACTAGTTCCCCATTTTACAAAGTAACTTCAGTTTAGGTGATCTAACTTAGAAAGTTTCATAGATTAACATTGTAAATAGCCATTAGATGATTCTAAATAATGTGTTCCTTTCTTGATAGATTGGTAAGTAGGTAGAGATCTCTTTAGAACTTTACCATAGCCTTGATAGAGCTTTTGATGCCCCTAGCTTAGGTGAACCTTGTAGCTAGCTTGTAGGGTTTCTCTGGAGTGCTGTGTTGCCTTCTGTCTCCTATGTGATTTCCTCCTTGGGCTTTTCCCCACATTATTTATTCAAGTGTTGAAGAGGAACCCTCCTGGGAGAGCCTAATCCTTCCTTTGGTTGCATTCCGTGCATTCCTCAGGAGGTTGAGCCTTGAATTGACATTCCCCAGTATAGTACATTCCTTTGGTTTGTACTATCTCTATCCTTTAAGTCTTGATGAGGATCCCTCTTGGGAGAGCCTAATCCTTCCTTTGGTTGGATTCTTTGCATTCCTCAAGAGGTTGAGCCTTGGATTGACATTCTTGGCATGATATATTCCCTTGGTTTATACGCTATCATCCATCCCAAAGTCCTTTTCTTAGGATCCCTCTTGGGAGAGCCTAATCCTTCCCTTGGTTTGATTCTGTGCATTCCTCAACAGGTTGAGCCTGAGATGGACATTCTGTGTTGATACACTACAATCAGTTACCCTTAGATTGATATCTAAGACTAATACCCAGTCTTTTCTGTCCTATTGACATATGATCCCTCCTGGGAGAGCCTAATCCTTCCTTTGGTTGGATTCTGTGCATTCCTCAAGAGGTTGAGCCTATGATGGACTCTGGTATTGATATACCTCTAACCTAATGCAGCCTGGGATGAATTCCTTGTTGCTCATTATGGTTTCTCTCCCTTGTTTGATTTGCTTGATGCATTAGAATAAGTTCAAGATTAGAGTCTTTTAAGCTAGGAGCATGATTGCATTAGAGGTTGAGTTTCTCCCTCTGCTTGTATTTTTACTGTATGGCTTTGCTTGCTGGTATACGGTAGAGCCTCGCTCCCTTGCCTGTGTGGTATGTGGTTTGCTTGATGGAATTCTATTTTCTTCTATTATTTTTGCAGTTATTCATGTCTGGCTTGAGGTTGAGACGAGCTTGTGGAGGCTGATGCCCCACACACATTTCCTCCCTCACTTGCATTGTATGCATTTTATCTACAGTTATTCCCTGTATTGTTTGTCTGTTTACTGTTTAGCTGATGCTTTATCTGTTTCTGTATACCACTGACATGATCCCCTAGGAATCTCACTTCCTTTGATAAGGAAGTGATAATTAGAACTTTAGGTTGAAACCTATGCATGATAAATTCTAGGAGTTCCCTGTTTCAAACCTCAACCATAGGATGAATCCTTGGCATGACAACTGTTAGGACTTGATAGTCTCCCTTTAGTTGAGCCCTTCTTCTCTTCTCATCTCAAACAAACAGTAAAAAGTGTAATAAAGGCAAGTTAGTACAAGTACGTTACGAGCCTTAAGTTACTTGGGTAATGATAATTGAGCGGCCTCCTCTCAATCGTCTAGAATGTTTAGTATACGTCCTTTGGACGATATGCGACGCATTCGTTCCCAGGTCATAGTCTCTAGTGCTGTACAAACTACAGACAATTAAAAAACAGTTCTTCCGTAAAAGACAGAAAACAAACTTCAAATCTTTTTGCCATGTGGGCCCATAATTCAAAGGAAGCTTTTCTGAAGAAAAGAGTGTTGTTAACTCTCAGTTCTACCGCAAACGGTAACGCCTAAGCCTCCACGGGTCGAGCTGCGTACACCAAGCTGCTGGAACTGTTTTTTAACCCTACTCGATAAAACAGATGAATCTGAATTCCCGTAATCCGTATTATCTCGAACTACGTAAGCTCTGATCTCTCATGCATGTTGAGAGTACGTAGGCACAATACTGACGTATTGGCGAGCCACCTTCCCCCATCCCGTCACCCGTAGTTAGCCGAACTACGTTGACTATGATTTCTCATTCTCTTATGAGAATACGTAGGCATAAAGTGCGACGCTTTGCCGAGTCATTTTCTTTTCTTTTCAGACTAGCCTTTATAGATAAACACAACAAGCATGGATCCCATCGAGTACGATGGACGTGAGGGGTGCTAATACCTTTCCCTTGCGTAACCGACTATTGAATCCAGACATTGGTTGCGATGACCTTGTCTTATACCTTTCAGTCAGGTTTTTCCGATCGTTTCCTTTCCCGTTCTGAGGGATAAATAACGAAAGGTGGCGACTCTTCTGTTCTGCCGGCACCTTATTTTCGCGGTAGCGACAGCTGGCGACTCTGCTGGGGACTGTGATGGTTCTCTAAGCGAGTCTTGTATTGGATTCTCTTCCTAGCTGCCTGGGCAATCCCCAGCAGCTGGCGACTCTGCTGGGGATTCGATAGTTCCTTGGGGATCCAACGTCCCTGATGCGAGTCAATCTAGGGATCCAACGTCCCCTGCGAGAGTCAGTCCTAGCGCTTGTATGTTTACCTGTTGGGTTTTGTTTATCGCATTTATTTCCCTCATTTTATTTTCAGTATGATATGATTATCTGTGCTGTTGTGGGAGGGGCATTCTGATGAGTGAGAAGCCAGACCCAGGCTTGAGAGCTACATAGTATTAGAGTGGGTTAGTGGAGGACGTGCTTGCTTTGCTTGCATCAGTTCCCATGTAATCCGTAATCAGACGAGGTTCTCTTTGATGACTTCTTATCGGTCCTTTGGACTCGAGGGGCTGTCGGATATGAGGATTGTCGACTCTGGGAACCGATCATTTGGGATTCAGCTAAGTGAGGCCGCTTCAAGAGACGATGATGCCACACCTTCTAGGTATCGTACCATCGTTCTTGAAAGTCTGTGACGCTGATGACCACATAGGATGCCGAACTTGTGTCAGTTTAGGTCCATACCCGTGAGTGGGAGGGTTTTTGCAGGAAACTTGACTTCCAACCTACCCGGTATTTTGGTTTTCTCTCGTCAGAGCAAACTTATCTCGTCAGCAGCGCAACAGTAATCAGAGCTTTATGGGGGCTGTGATCCCGTGTTTGCTGCATCTTGCATTGCATCTGCATAATCATCTTTGCATCATATTGCATATTATTCTCCAGCTAGCCAGAGCTCCTATCTAGCCTTTGTTTTGCTTCAGAGAGTGATTCTCCGGTGTTTGGTCTGAGCAAGTGTTGATTGTTAGAAGAACACCAAGGGGTTGAAACAGATTGAGCAGAATCAAGCAGGAAAGTCAGTTGAAAGTTGTTGGTAGTTATGTTAGAGTGCAACTTCCAATTTGTTGATACCTTGTCAGGTTTCACTATGACTTCCAATCCTATGTATGGTTCTATGCCTGATGAAAACTTTCCGCAAGTGAACAACCTTACTGCAACTCGACTTGTACAACCTTATGTTGAAGACCGAGATCTACATGAGCTGTTTGTTGTCCGAAGTGAAGGCTCTCCTCCTATTGATACCTCAGACTATCAGGGTGTTGTTTTCCCTGTGCCAAATTCCCGAAGAGAGGTCCCGATAGCAAAGACTGAAGACCCATTAGCTCTCGTGTATGCTAAAAGGTTTCGTGCGTTGGATGAAAGATTCAAAGCCTTGGAAGTTAAAGATGCAGTTAACCCCAATGTTGCAGACATGTGCCTGGTTTCTGGCCTAGTGCTACCTCCTAAGTTCAGAGCGCCAAGGTTTGAAAAGTACAAAGGAGATAGTTGCCCGAAGCAACATTTGGTGATGTTCTGCCGAAGAATGACTTCGTTTGTGAACAACGACAAGTTGATGATTCACTGCTTCCAGGATAGTCTGACTGGGGCATCTCTGAGTTGGTATATGCAGTTAGAGGGTAACCAGATCCGATCATGGGTGGATTTAGCCAATGCTTTTCTGAAGCAGTATGACTACAATCTTGATGTAGCTCCTAGGCGCATGTAGCTGCAAGAATTGTCTCAAGGGAACAATGAACCTTTCAGGAAGTATGTTCAGAGATGGAGAGAATTTGTTGCTAGAGTGCAACCACCGCTTCTAGACTAAGAGTTAAAAGGCATGTTCGTGAACTCCTTGCAGAGCCCGTACTTCGAAAGAATGCTTGGAGTTGCACCAAATTTCTCTGAATTGGTAAGGGCAGGAGAGCGCATCGAGTATGGTGTAAAGACTGGAAGAATTCAGAATGTTTCGAGCAGTCAGGTTGGTGAAACCGAATCTCTCTGTAGCTTTCAAACTGAAGATGAAACTGTGGTCAATGCAGTCATGACAGATGTTGGGTATCTTCAAGACGAATCGGTGAAATCTGTTGGTTCTTCGTCTTCTCAGCGGTCGGTATCCTCTATGTCTCGTTATTCTGGACAGACAATTGTGCCTAGGGCACCACATCGGGAACTTTATGTCGCTCCTCTTGAAAACCCACGAGCCCGTGGTCGAGGTTATCAGAATCAACGTCAGAATCAGAACCAACCTCGTAACAACTTGGAACGAAGGAATGCTCCTTCTCATCCAGTGCCTAAGCCGTATAGCCAGATTCTGCCACATTTGATTCAGAATTCTTTGGTGGAACCTAAAGCTCTTAAGCCCATGCCCGAGCCTTACCCTCCTGAGTACAACCCTCATGCTCAGTGTGGATACCATGGTGGATCCCCAGGGCATTCAAATGAAGATTGCAAAGCTTTTCAGGCAAAAGTGCAACAATTGATCGACAAGGGGTGCATTTCCTTTCCAGAAGGAGTTCTGGTTGTGCATGACAACCTCTCAGCTGTCTGAGCTTGCAGATTCAGAGGGTTATTTCTAGAGGCCAGTGGTCCAGACAGGCAGACGTCCTCAGCATTGGCAGTCCTCAGACTTTTTATCATTTGCATTTGTAGTTTCCTTTCTGTTAGTTACTACTTGCTGTTAAACATTGTTTGTTTTGAATGGTAATATTGATAAAGTGACTATGCATTTTTCTGAATTAATCATGTCGTTGTCACTCATTTACTGCATTGCACTGTCACTTGCATTTTATTCACTCCACTTTATCACTATGATTAGTAAAGATTGGAGGGAGGATGACAAAACTGAATACTCATAACCAAGGATCGTATGCTTTCGGATAAAACCCTGTCTATGATGTACAGGCATTGTTTCAAATCCCCTAAACACTGGAGATATAAGGAGTTAGTCCCTCATTAGCCACTTCGAGCCGAGAAGTAGGAGTTTCTTTCAGACTTTTTAAACCCTCTCATCTTAACCCGGGGCAGCGTAGTCGTAAGTTAGCTTGACCGAGCGTTCAAGTCTTATAGAGGAGTGTCTCCATTCGAGGACCAATCACAGGTTATTCCTCTCAAGAGGTCGTACCTCGTCAACCATAATGGTTAAACTTCACCAATCAGGAGTGAGACGGTTATAACCCTTTCGGAGCAAGCAAGACAACCAGTGTCACACGACTTGTTCCAAGCAAAAGAAAAAGAAAAAAAGAGAGCCCGCTAAGTAAAAAGAAAAGAAAAGCTGGAAAGTGTCGCTACTGCGAAAATAGGCGCCGGCATGACAGGAGAGTCGCCACCGTGCATTATTTATCCCAAAGGAGGGAAAGGAAACGCTCGAAGTAAACCTCGCGAAACACGGGAAAGGTACGGTCATCGTAACCAAAACCTGGATTCGGGAGTCAGTTACGCAAGGGGAAGGTATTAGCACCCCTCACGTCCGTCGTACTCGACGGGATCCATGCTTGGTGTTTATAAGGAAAAGGGTGTGTTTATCTATCTACGCTAATGGTCAGTCTGAAAAGAAAAGAAAAAAGACAGGACTCGACAGAACATACGGTGTTCTGGGCCTAAGTACTCCCTCGTGCAATGGGAAAGTCAGAGTCAACATAGTTCGACTACCTACGCCTAAACGGGGGGAAGGTTGCTCGCCAGGACATCGCGTCCTGTGCCTACGTACTTCCACACGGCATGGAAGATCAGAGCAAACGTAGTTCGACTAACTACGGCTAACCTGGGTGTTCTCACACAGCAGTGAGAAAATAAATCTGGTTTTAAGGGTTCGGGAACCTACAACTACGGTTTGGTCTCAAATGCACTCGGGCAAGAGAGAAAAAGGGGTAACAATCAGTCGTCAGCGGGAAGGTCTCGATCGCACAGCCGCGAGAGAACAAAAGGTTAGTTGTTAGTGTGCTCGCTAGGATATCGCATCCTATGCCTACATATTCCCGTCTGGTACGAGAAATCAGAGCAACTGTAGTTCGGCTAACTACGACACAAGCTACTCAAGAGCTCCTATTGCTGAGAAAGGGAAAAGACACCCTAAAACTATGGCTGAAAAGGGGAATCTACCTACTGTTATCATGCCTGGTTGACCATCCTAATATCTATCATAACGACTCCGCAGCGGAGAAGTTAGAGCTCCTAAGGGATCATGGAAACAGGACTAAACAGCAAACAGGAATCAACTGCAAAGTAAAGAAATACTGGAAATATCAACCAAACAGTCAAGGCGCAAAGGCCGCAAACCACAGAGGTAAGGGAGCTCAGCTCTACCAAATACCAGCAAGCAAAGCCACTCAATAACAAACAAGCAGAAGGAGGACCACCTCACCTTCTCATGCACACAAAGCCTACTTCTAAGATGCACCTACCTCAGAAATATCTAGATGAACCCCTAAGTCTAATGCAGCACAGCACCACACAAGTCAAACAACACAAAGAGAAGGCGAACCAGCCTGACAAACTCCTATCCAAAAACAAGAAACTACCCCTGAGCAAGACCCTAAACAAAACCCTAATCAAATCTCTAAGCACAACCCTAAGCAAAACCCTAATCAGATCTCTAAGCAAAACCCTAATCAGATCTCTAAGCAAAACCCTAACACAAGAGAAAACAAACCAGTCTCCAAGCTTCAAAACAAGCTTACCAAAGAAAGAGAGCTAAGCAGACAAACTCATAGTACCTTCCTCAGGAAAGTACCAGGAGGTTACCACTCAGGAATCATATCCTATGCGGCTCAACAACTGTGATCGGTTTACATTCCTCCTTGGGAGAAACTAAACTCACATGAAGGCTCCGACATCATTGGATACTTGATAAATCCTACCTGAACTAAAGGAACTAAGTGAATAGGCCCATAGTGCCTTCCTCGGGAAAGTACTAGGAGGCTTCCACTTAGGAATCATATCCCATGTGGCTCAACAACTGTGAACGGTTTACATTCCTCCTCAGGAGAAACTAAACTCACATGAAGGCTCCGGCATCATTGGATAATTAAGAAAACCTATATGAACTAGGGGAACTAAGTGAACAGACTCATAATGCCTTCCTCAGGAAAGTACCAGGAGGCTTCCACTTAGGAATCGCATCCCATGTGGCTCAACAACTGTGATCGGTTTACATTCCTCCTCAGGAGAAACTAAACTCACATGAAGGCTCCGACATCATTGGATACTTGAGAAATCCTAGAAGAACTAAGGGAACTAAGTGAACAGACTCATAATGCCTTCCTCAGGAAAGTACCAGGAGGCTTCCACTTAGGAATCGCATCCCATGTGGCTCAACAACTGTGATCAGTTTACATTCCTCCTCAGGAGAAACTAAACTCACATGAAGGCTCCAACATCATTGGATACTTGGGAAAGAGGTGAGAAGAGAGAGTGAAAGGCATCCATAGTACCTTCCTCAGGAAAGTACCATAAACTCCCTTCAAACTTCAGGATCTCAAACCTCACAAACAGAGAGCAAGCTCTTAGACTAGGTCTTCAATCTTCTCCTCATCATGCTCCTTGCAAGCTCTTCAAAACAAGCTAAGCCCCAAAGCAATCCCCCAACTGAGCACCCACAAGCAGACAAATATCACAAATGCAAGCCTCACAACCAAGCAATTCAGAAAATACCCTAAAAATACTAAAACCAAAGGGAAAAATCTAACATTAATTCCCAAGGGTCTATTATACTTACCCATGATACCCATATACCCGTACCCCAAAAATCAAAACAAAATTCTTAAAAGAAAATGGATTATCCTACCTAAGTTCACCCTAAAAACCCTAATTGTATGCACTAATGCTGATTAGTCAAACTACCTAAAATATTAACCTAAAATTCTTGGTACAAAAACCAGAGGGAGTTAAGGTCAATACCTAATCATACTAAAAAGAACGGATCAAAAAGATTAAAGGAAGGTACTAAAATAAATTCTACAAAATGATGTACTAGTTTAAATCTATTTAAAAGCTATTAAAATGTAAAATATACAAAAAAAAATAGTAAACTAAAAATAAAATGGAGTTTTTATTTTTATTAATTTTCTTGACAAAATTATAAACCTAATGCAAAAACAAGCAATTAAAAATATGCATTTTTCATTTATTTATGAATTTTATAAGATGCAAGAAATATAAAAGAAATCTAAAATCAAAGAAAATAAAATAAATGGGGAGGGGGTGCAAAGATTGATGCGCCCAGTTCAATTTCCAGTTGGGCTAGGGATGGGAGGTGCGTATAGCAAATAGGGCAAAGCCCATCCCATAATCCAATCTGTCTCTCACGCAAGGGGGGGGGGGGATAACGAGCATAATGGGGGTGAGCTTCAGCAAAACGAATTTGGGTCTTGGACCCAATCCGTAACCCTAATCCAATTAGCCAATGAACAAAACCTCTCTACTTCCCCAACTTCAGATCACTGTTCACCTAATGCAAACCCTAGCTTCGTCTTCTCCCTCTGCCTCTCCCTGAAACCTCTCAAGAATCAACAAGATCTGCAACTCAATCCGACCTAAATCTAACCAAACCCCAACTCAAACCCAAACTCAACCAAGACTCCAATCTAAAACAAGATGAATCCATACATTCGATAATCAAAACGAGATGCGAGCAAGGATCCCAGGACGACGTACCTGGATGTGGAATACGAGTCGTATTAAAAAGAAATCAAGATCTGGAGTCTCGCTGATGAACGCTCTAAAGATCCTTGAAGGTGTTGATGGCGATTTGGGAGAAACTGAGGACGCACGAAGATCTACGGAAACCTTTTTTTTAAATCTGGAAACGGAGGAAAGTTGGGGATGAAGATGTTCTTGAGCTCGTTGAAGTTTTCTGGAAAAAAGTGAACAATTGATGAAGGTTGCATGAAACTGACGAAGATCCTGGTGAATCTGGGCGCGTCTTTGAAGATCTTGATGGATATTGTTGAAGACCTTGAACGGATGATGAAGATTTGCACGGTTTCCTGGGAAAGATTGAAGAACGGACGAACACGGTTGGTGTTCTTGAGGTGATCTGGGCGGAATGATGAAGGTTTGCACGGTTCTGGAGAATTCTTTGAAGTTTCCGGTGAAGTGGTTGAGTTCTCCGGTGAGGTATTGATGAAGGTGGACGGAGGAGAAAGATGAAGATCGGGGGCGATCAGATGTGTTTCTGGGAAATTCTTCAAGTTCGCATTTTCCGACGACCTTACCGGTCTCCGGCGACTGTTACGGTGGGGGGAAACGTCCGGGCCGGCGGCTGCATGGCCGGCGATTGGGGGCTCCGGTGAGAAGTTGGTGGAGACAAGTGGCACAGGAGTTGATGTGTGTGGGACGTGTGGGCTCGTGCTGGCAGAGGGAGAGAGAGAGTGTGGGATGAGGTGTCAGTGTATGGGTGATTCAGAATTGTGAGGTGGTGGTCCTACAGATGCACGCGTGGCCCCATTTTATAGTGACAAGTGTCACCCGCTGGACAAAAATTGAACAAAAACTGGACTGAATACTTGGGCCTCAAAAAAACATAACTGGGCCCACGAAAAAGGATAAAAAAAAACTGAAATGAAAAAATGATTAAGCAATTCTGAAAAAAGATTAGACCTAATTAAACTCTATTAAAACCATATTAAACTAATTAACACTAAACCTAATTAACTAAACACAGATTTAAACCTAATTAGCTAATTAAAACCTGACTAATTAAATCTAAATGACAATTAACTATCCTAATTAATTCTAACAAATTCAATTAAATTCTAAACAAAAGATTAAATCCTAATTAACCTAATTAAACCTTAATTAAATCTAAAATGGATAAAACTCTATTAATTTCTATAAAATCTCTATTAAAATCCTATTAAAGGTCTATTTAATTTCTATTAAAATTCTATAAAATTTCTATTAAAATCCTATATTCTTCTAAAAATGATTAAAAATTATTTAAAAATATTAAAAACCTATTTAAATTCTAAAAAAATCTATAAAGCTCTAGAAAAAAATCCACAAAAGGCTATTAAATCCTAAAAAATGCAAACAAATGCAAATGACCAACATAAAAGAGTGCGCGAGACCAGATCGAATCAAACAGTAAACCCCCGGTATCAGAATATCCCGAAAACCACCATGTGAGCTGCAAACACCGAGGAGCACACAATTTCCCGAAAATAAAACCCTGATTATCCAGACTGGATCTGACATATCCGGTAAATGAAACCCAAGCTGTAACCCTGACATCCTCTGTCTGTGCACAAATGTCATGCATCTGATATGCGAATATGAATTTAAACCACGAGTCAGATAGGAGAACCAGTTGGTCAATTTTAGGGTGCAACAACTGCCCCTATTCAAGCGACTTGGACCTGAAGGGTTGAAGAGCGCTTAGCCTTCAAACATTCGGAGGTACGAGACGGTTGAATACCAATAAAACCCAAAAATTTGCCAACCGTGAGAATATACTGTAAAACTGCTTGGGGAATAAAATCCAGAACCGAGTCCAGCCGTCACGGCAATAAACTGATCAATCACCTGGTAAAGAACTCCTGATTTTAACTCCCGTTACCTGTGATACCCCATACGACAAACCCGAGGGTTGCACCAAAACACCTGATCCTCTCACATCGCCTACTGATAGACAGGAAGAGGAATATACTCACATCGTCTAAAGATAGACGGAAAGACACCCACAATCCCGAAGGAAACAAATTCAATACTCACATCGTCTAATGATAGACGAAAAGACACCCATGATTCATTCAACACCATCCCGAAGGAAAAAATTCAATACTCACATCGTCTAAGGATAGACGGAAAGACACCCATCCCGAAGAAACAAACCAATACTCACGTCGTCTAAGGATAGACGGAAAGACACCCTTAATCCATACTCACATCGTCTAAAGATAGACGGAAAGACACCCTTAATCCCGAAGGAAAAAACCAATACTCACATCGTCTAAGGATAGACGGAAAGACACCCTGATCGATACTCACATCGTCTAAGGATAGACGGGAAGACACCCATAATTCCAATACTCACATCGTCTAAGGATAGACCGAAAGACACCCTGATCGATACTCACATCGTCTAAGGATAGACGGGAAGACACCCATAATTCCAATACTCACATCGTCTAAGAATAGACGGAAAGACACCCTGATCGATACTCACATCGTCTAAGGATAGACGGGAAGACACCCATAATCCCGAAGGAAACTTCAATACTCACGTCGTCTAAGGATAGACGGGAAGACACCCATAATCCCGAAGGGAAAATTCATCAATACTCACATCGTCTAAGGATAGACGGAAAGATCAATACTCACATCGTCTAAGGATAGACGGAAAGACACCCTTAATCTGAAGAAACAAACCAATACTCACATCGTCTAAAGATAGACGGAAAGACACCTAATATTCCAATACTCACATTGTCTAAGGATAGACGGAAAGACACCCTGATCGATACTCACATCGTCTAAGGTAGGGATGGCAAACAAACCCGGGCCCGCCCACACCCGCCCGGGCCCGCCCCGAAATTAACGGGGGAAATCCGATTTAATTGGGTGCGGGTGCGGGTGCGGGTGAAACCCGGTTCTTAACTACGGGTGCGGGTGCGGGTGCGGGTAGACACTAAGACCCGCCCGCACCCGCCCCCGCCCCGCCCCAAATAATATATTTTATTTTGATTTCCTTATTTTATTTATTTTAATATTTATTTATTAATTATACTTTTAATTAAGTTATTAATATTCTTATTGCAATTAAAATAATAAAATTAATCAAGTTAATATTTATTTATTAATTAAAATTTTAATTAAATAATTAATTAGTTTATTAAAATAATCAATTTTTTAATTAAATTACTAATTTTTATTATAATTAAAAAAATAATAATTTTTTGCGGGTGGGGGCGGGGCGGGTGCGGGTGCACCCGTTTTCTACTGGGGGCGGGTCTGGGTGGTAAATTTTCACCCCCGATTGGATTTGGGGGCGGGGGCGGGTCTGTTACATGGAGGCGGGTGCGGGTGCGGGTATAGTTAAACCCGCCCCCGACCCGCCCCGTTGCCATCCCTAGTCTAAGGATAGACGGAAAGATCAATACTCACATCGTCTAAGGATAGACAGAAAGACACCCATCTTCACTTCGACACCATCCATCAAATTTCAGAATCCTTTCGTCTACGGGACTTGATGGAAAGAACAATATCCTTAAAGGGGCCACATCATCAGTATGGACCGACGGGAAGAAAACCACCTTCAAAGAGCCATGTTGTCAATAAGAATCGACAATCAGGAAAACCAACTTGAAATGTCATCTCATCCAATAAACAAAAAGAAAACCACTATCCGAAAGATCGCTTTGAAACCCCTCAACACCCAAAGATAGCCGGAGAAGACTCGCTGGGGAAACTCACCATCCGTATGATCTGACAATAAGAAACCCGCTGAACAATCACCTGAAGCTTCACGTCGTCTACTGATAGACGGGAAGAACAACCACTCAGAGAAACCCCATATTGAAACCCCACTGCAAATTCACATGAAGCTTCACATCGTCTACTGATAGACGGGAAGAAACCAATTCAAACTCAAGACGTCTACTGATAGACGGAGAAATCCACTTATTGGAGGAACACATCGTCAATATGAATCGACGGGAAGAGAAGTTTGTCGACCAGATGACTGATTGATCAAAGCATAACTGTTGTATGATCTGAAATACAAATAATCTGCTGAACTGCCTGAACACTGCTGCTGGATGAATGCCCCTGGACTGATCACAGCATAATTCACGCGCCATATGAGGCTGATAGAAAACCTGGCTTATGCTTTGTATGCATATGCATATGCTTTAATCTTTCTATGGCGTAATGCTCCATTCAGGATGGAAATGCTACGCATTTTGACGATGAAATGCAAGTATGATGTAAATATGATGATGCATGTAATATGCTAATGCAGGCTCGGGCTGCTGGAGAAAGTCGGGTACAGAAAACCACTTCAGCAAAATAAATGCTAAAGACGAAGCCAACTCCGCTGGGGATGAACCGGATATCTCAGAATTATTCCAGCAAAATAAATGCTGGAAG
Organism: Lathyrus sativus; assembly: GCA_963859935.3. NCBI lineage: Eukaryota > Viridiplantae > Streptophyta > Magnoliopsida > Fabales > Fabaceae > Lathyrus > Lathyrus sativus. Next base: position 420,915,358 of record OZ012737.1, read on the forward strand.
AGTGAACTCAACTCCGCTGGGGAAATTGGGAACTTAACCGAGCACCTTGTTGAAGTAACACCCTGCTGGGGAATATAACTCTGCTGGGGAATAGCAAGTGTGCCAAGTATGATTGGACTTCTCTGGGGATAGCTTACCCGTGCCAATGAAAAACTGGACTTTTGCTGGAGAAAATAGTCGGAGTCTTCCTGCGTAATGATGAAGTCTCGGATTTGGAAACTGATGCGCCAACACGGATGGGCCTCACAGTGACCGCCAACAGGGACTTGAGCTTTTAGGCTATCTGTGATGGGTCAGGTACAACTGACACTGGAAAACATTCTGTCTGAATACACAGCCTCTGATTAAGGAGTCAAGGATAGCAACACGAATTCCCGACGTTCGTCTCACACTCGAAAATTGGCTGAATCTGCTCGAATAACTCTGAATAACTCTGCTGATACGGAGAAGAACAATCCCTTTGCTTCTGATATGCCCTCACCTGCGGGATCTCTGTGGGGATAGTCCTCAAAAGGGAATCTGAACATTTGTACCCCGATGGTCTGATATGACATGCCCCAGTATTTCGAACTTCAGAGAGATACTTCCCATCAAATGCTTCTCGAATAAAGAAACTTCTGCACTCTTACGATGGCCTGCCCCTGACTGCAATGCCTTTGCCCCCGATTATCTGATCCAGAGTAGTCCCCCTGACTATGACATATTTACCGAATCTCAACCTGATTGCCCCAGAATAACTGACTTCGAAAGGCTGACCTGACTGGGGATCACTGGACAGCGCTTGCCCTGGCTTGCGGAGCATTCGGCGCTCTGTACTCTATCCTGATCATACCTTCCATTGTAGAAAACTTTCCTGCTGTCAAGCGCTTACTCGCGAGCAAAACAAGTTGTTCTGTGTAAAAGACATATTAATGCAACACATATGACAGTCTTGACATCCAATCTGTTCACTGGGAAAAGGAAAAAAACAGTTTATGGCATATAATGCACAAAACATTTATCAAGAATACCAACATCAGTACCAACGTGGTAAGAAGAACCCTTTCAGGAGTCAGAATCGACGCGACCTTTACCGAAGTATGCTTTCGAAACAACCTGCTTCAATTAGGACTTTCGAGGGTTGTAACGCGGTCAGGTTCACGGTTTTTAAGGAAAGGATAAAGGCTCAAAGTTTATTTTAACCCACCCATTCTCCTTGATGTTCTCCCATCCTACGTTCATCTAATTCGACCTTAGCGCTCACCTCTCAGAGGCTAAAAGATAGGAGTGATAGTTCGAGACCTCATGAGTTTTTGGAGTGACAGCCACTCGCTCTTCGTCTTTGACACTTGAGGTCACACGACTCGTATTTGATCCGAGGATTTTTCTTCTTTTTTAATCCTTTTCTTTTTCCTTCTCATATCCCTAACTTTTGCCTGGACCGACTCTTTTGAGTTCTTTTGGTTTTTTGAATCCAGCGGGATGCCCTCTTTTTTGCCTAAGTCATTTGTTTTCTTTTCTTGACTTAGCGGGCTTTTGATTTTTTGCTTTCTCTTTTTCGAACAAGTCGTGTGACACTGGTTGCCTGACTCATTGGGGAATAATGTAACTGTCTCACTCTTGATTTAACCATTGTGGTTTCTTAGGCACGACCTCTAGAGGTGTGATTGATCCTCGAACGGACACTCCCTTTATTTGATTCGGACGCTCGGTCAAATTAGCTAACACCTACCCTGCCCCAGGTTAAGATTGAGGGTTTTTCATTCACAGAAAGAAACTCCTACTACAAGGCTCAAAGGGGTTGACAAGGGATTATCTTCCTTATATCACCAGTGTTTAGGGATTTGAAACAATGCCTGTACATCATCAATAGGTTTTATCCCAAAAGCATACAATATCGGAAGTTGCATGTCGTTCATTTTCGTCATCCTCCCCAGATTCCTCTTAACTAGGCGTTGGACATTTGTAAAAACAATTAGTGAACACGAATGGATTCAATCAAAACATGCATATTTATTTCATTATCATCAATTGAATGAAAACAACAAGTTTTACAAACAAGATTGCATTTTAAACAGGAGAGGAACTACAAACGTAAAGAAATGACAAGATAAAACAAAGAAAATGCCAGCTTCCTAGAACTGGGCTTTCACATCTGCTCTGCTGCTGAACCAGCTATCTTCACAATCAATTATTAGAGGCAACTCGAAGTTGTCCTGATCTGCTTTCAGCGATCTGACCAAATTATAGAGCCCCTCCTCCTCATTCAGATGATTTTGGGACCTTCCTGCCCGAAGTTGATTGCTGCACTGTCAAGTAGGTCCTGCACTTTGTGCTTAAAGGCCAGATAATCCTCAATGTTGTGCCCCGGTTCTCCTGAATGGAAATCACAGCGCTCCTTGATATTATACCCTGCTGGAGGCGTACCTGTCAGCGGGGCTAACTTCCTCTTCTCAACCAACTGTAATCGTAGCAACACCTGAAGAAGTTCGGCATATGGCATCAGAGGCACACTAAATAACCTCAACGGCCTCTGATTTTGAGCTCCTCACTGATTAGGACGCTGCTGACTCTGCCACTGTTGAGATCGTTGCTGTTGTCGCTGGGATCGGGTTGACTGGTGAACAACTTTCGTAGCAAATACAACATCGGTTTCTTGACTTTCACCATACTGATAAAGGCACTCTTTATGCTTAGCCATTTTCTTTCTCAGATCGGCCCCAGGAATAGGCAACAGTTGTGGGCACGGAGATTCTGACACCATGGAATCTAGGATATGTTTCTGACCTACTGCAGCGTTGGAAACATCCGTCATCTTAGCATCAACTGAGATAGGAGCAATACGTACAGCTACGCCGCTTGGCGAGAATTCAATATCTTTCGAGTCAATCAGGTCTTGAACATTGTGCTTAAAAGCATGACAACTCTCGATGTCGTGTCCGAGTGCCCCAGAATGAAATTCACATTGCCTACTGGCATCGTACCCATAAGGAAGCGCTCCTGTGGGAGAGCCCAACGTTCTCTTTTCAACCATCTTGAACCTCAATAAAGTCTGCAAGAGCTCAGCATATGTCGAAGGTGGCTCCTCGAATACCCTCTTTGGCTTTCCCTCCTGAATCCTCCGTTGAGCCGGATGCACCCTCTGTTGCTGTTGCTCAGGTTCTACAGGCACAGGTGGCACGAGCTCCTTCACTACGGCTTCAAATAGCTGATCATCCTCTTTCCTAAGCACATTCTTGACTACTTCCATGATCAAGCTCATTTGGGTCTTCAGCTGACCATTTTCCTCTTTGAGGATCTTCTGCTCCAGGCGCATCTCTTGCATGTCTCTCATCATCTGCCCTAGCTGGCTTCGGACTTCAACCAATTCAACCTGATTCTGTTCCATTTCTCTGAAGGAATTCCTGCAACAGACTGGACGATGAGGAAATAAGACCCACGGTTCTAATGTACCTGTTAAACGATAATGCAAAGCAGAAAGAAAACACGTATTCGATACAAGACAAAGAGAAACTCAAGCTATAAGCACCCAGACAAACATCTCCCACACATGTATAACCAACAAAAGCAGCACATAGGCACAAACGAGTACAAATACAATGACCCCAGCCAACAATCCTGGTGGTGGTCGGTAAACCCTAACGCACAAAAGTTAAACGGGTTAGCAGAGAAAACAGATGCGACACCCGGCACAGAAACCTCTAGAAACTTCTCCCATACTCCACTGAACTCTCCGATTGACATTCTTCAGAACACACACTTCCCGTGGAGCCTTCCATGACATTAACTGACGAACCCACGCAACTGGATGACGGAGAATCGTTAATCTGAACAAAACCCTGACGCGTGATGAAAATCCGGTTAGAGTCTAACAGGTCCTGAATCTGGCTTCTAAGCACCTTACAATCATTTGTTGAATGCCCCTGTGCCCCAACATGGTACTCACAGCGGGCGCTGGCATCAAAACCTGGAGGATACGGTGGAATCATTGGATTAGTCTCTTTCGGCACTATCAATCCACTTCTGACCAGATCTGACAACAACTGACTGTACGACACCGGTAGCTGAGTAAACTGCCTTTCAGGCTTCCTTGGTCTTCGTTGGGCGTGCTGACGCGATCGACGATAGAATGACCGTTGACTTGAAGTGTCTGACAACCGATCCTGAGATGCTAGAGATTCTGAGACGACGTCACTTCCTTCTTCCCACTCTTCTTGAGAACTGACAACTGACTCATTCTTATCAACTGGGATATAAGGAGCCTCTCGAAGCTTTCCACTCTTGAGTCCTCTCTCAACAAGCTCACCCATTCTCATCAGGCCCACAAAGCTTGTACAACTGAACAATTTGTCATAATAATGGCCTTTCAGAGTACCCAAGAAGATGTCAACCATTTCTCTTTCCTGAAGCGGTGGTTGAACACTAGCAGCCAATTCTTTCCATCTTTGCAAATACCCTCTGAATGATTCATTCTCCGCCCGAGATAATTCTTGCAGATGTACGAGACTAGGAGCCATATCCAGGTTGTAGTCGTACTGCTTCACGAAAGCTCTGGCTAAATCCACCCATGATCGAATCTGGTTACTCTCTAACTGCGCATACCACCTCAAAGATGCCCCAGTCAGACTATACTGAAAGCAATGGATCATCAATTTGTCATCTCGCACAAACGAAGTCATTCTACGACAGAACATCATCAAATGCAGCTTCGGACAGCTAACTCCCGTGTACTTCTCGAATTCCGGCACTTTGAACTTGTAAGGCAACACCAGGTCGGGGACCAAACACATGTCTGCAGCATTCAGGTTAACAGCATCTTTGACCTACAAAGCTTTGACTCTTTCTTCCAATTCTCGGAACCTTCTATCACTTTCAAGAGCTCTTGAGTTTACAGTCCTGGCTACTGGAATATATCTGCGTGGATTCCTCTCAGGGAAAACAGCACCTTGATTGCTAACAGGAGGAGGACGTTCATTTCTGGCAACGAACTGCTCATGTCGATCTTGGTTCTCAACAGTAGGCTGCACAACTTGGTCTGCAGTGACGTTGTTTGCTTGCGGGAAGTCTTCCATAGAATCATAGCGAGGGTGGGACGTCATAGTAAACCCTGTCAAGGTGTTAAGAGACTGGAGATTGCCTTCAGACATAGCTGCCAATTACCTGTAACCGACTACACTGCTTGATTCTCAAATCTTGCTCAAGTCTGCTTCAACCCCTTGGTCGTCTTCAACACTCCACTCTTGCCTCGAACAATCCCCCGAGAATCACCCTCTGGTGAAAACAAAGGCTGGATAAGTGCTCTGGCCAGCTAGAGAAATGCTATGCAATATGATTTATGCAGACAGAAATACAAAAAATGCTAACGTGCATGTGTGCATTGGGGATGTTTCCCCTCCAATTCCAGTGTCAAGGTAGCAAGACAAGATAAACCATAAAGACAATATTTGGAAAAACCCTCATACATTTATTGGAATAACAGTCTTGTCAAGACGTTACACAACTATGTTCCATACAACTGATATGATAAAGGAGGATCCCAACCAACATGCCTGGTGGTGATCTCAATACAACAGAATACAAGAGAGAAATCAAGTGTGGGTACGGTCGCGGAAATCCTCAACCAGCTTCTTCGTCTCTGGGTGATCCGGTCGATACATCAAGCCTTCTATCAACTGATCCCTTTTTCTGACCGTTCCCTGGATATCTCTGACAAAATCTTCCCAAGCCTTATCCTGGGCACCATCCCCAGGTTTGGGTCTCTTGGCGTCTGCTCTGTGCTGACAATCTTCCAAATTCTTCATGGCATCAGTCAGTTGGCGTTCGGCCTCGTATCGACGACACGCTTCTTCTTCAAGCTCTTCAGTCTTCACTTTAACCTGTTCTCCCAACTGAGCAACCTGTGTCTTTAGCTCTTCTTCCCGTTCTTTGTGTTTGGCCATAGTAAGATCCCAGTGCTCTCTGAACTTAGCTAACTTTGTGTAGGCCCTTTCCAGCTCTTGTTTCTTAGTAGCCAATACACTGCTAACTGAGTCTACATCTAACTCCAGACGCTTCATGGTTTCAGTCAACTCCAATAAAGTAGTCTTCAGATGTTTCAAAGTTTCGGCCTGTTGCTTGGAAAAGTATCCTGTTTCAATCTTTTCATGACGAAGCTGAGCATTCTCTTTCTCTAGAGCTTCTTTAGCCTTTGCTAACTCTTCTTTCTCCGCCATCAGCTGCTTGTAGACCTGCATGTCTATAGTGGTGGTCTCTTCCACCAGAGAAGGATACAATGGCTGAACTGCCGGATAAGGCATAAGGAATTTCGTAGCTCGTTCACGAATCCATTCCACATACGGACCAAGAACTCGAGTACCCCCTGCGCTACCTGAAGGCTTCCCTCTCTTATGCAGGTTCTTCCATGCTTTCTCAAGCTTGATCAACATCTCTCCCTCTATTGCCCCAGTGAGATACAAAGATTTCTGTATCTCTTCGGGCTTCGACGCTTCGTGAGGTGCATACCCAAACTGCCTGATTAATAAGGAAGGGTTGTAGTTGACACACCATTTCCTTCCTATCAAAGGAACATTAGGGAATCCTTCGCATCTGTATATGACCTCAACTCCGAACACCTCCTCATTAACCCACACCACATTCTCAGAAGTCAACCCCATCAAGCGCTCAGGCCATCCTAAAGAATCAATAGAAGTGACGAAGGGCCCTGACTTCGGCATATGACTAGTGAACCACCTGCACAGTAGAGGTACACAGCAAGAGACATTCCTTCCTCGTCGCTTTTCATTTTGGTAGTGAGTGGAATGGTGGACATCTCCCAGCAAGGTAGGAACTGGGTTCTTTGTAGCCAGAATATAGAAAGCATCTGCATCAACAAAATCAGGAATGTTTGGGAACCATACAATGCCATAAACACACACAGCAAGGATGGCGTCAAAAACAACCCAACCACCTTTCTTGGCATACTCCCGAGCCTTCTCCACCAAAACATCCAACGGAAATCCCCACACATCTCCTCTTCTGATCATCTTCCCTGTCAGCTCAAACTCTCCTAAGTACAGAATAGTAAAAAGCTCAGCCAGATTAGGCTTAGCGTCCGTGTGATAGAAGGGCATCTGTTCGCGAATCGGTATATCCAAGAGTGCAGAATACTCCTCCAGGGTAGGAGCCAAGACGAAATCAGGAAATACGAAACACCTGAGCTCCGCATCGTAAAACTGCAATAGGGTATAAATGCCGCTGATCTCATAAGCCGAGGGCTGGTAAACATAAGTCAAGATCCTCCCATATGTCTTCCTGAAATCTCCCATCACCCTCTTCTTAGCAATAGTAATCAACTCTGACAACAGACTGATATCTGGAGACGGGAATTTGTAGGGTAACACTCTCTTCATGGCTTCCATGTCTGCTAGGAAACAACCACCGGAACTGGGAGGGAAAATATGTACCTGCAATACACACACGTTAGTTGGATGCAAATGGTAATGCAATAATGCAGTATGATAAATGATGCAATCAGGGAACACAGGGGCTATGCTGTAGCCTGAAGAGGAACATCTCTGTGATATCAAGAACAGAAAACCACCACAGTCACCAGAACCTCATGATGCTGACACCCAAAATACCAATTTCCTGGTAAGAAAACCATTTGAACCTCTGTATCTGGCGAGAAAACCATCTGATAATAGTATCAACCCCAAACAAGAAACCCATCTGATCCAAACAACACACCAGGAGATGAATCAAGAACATCATCTGATAAATACTGAATCATGGTTTCTGAAGGCCAGTTTTCCTGCAATAACCCAACCCCCCTCACAAGTATGGACCTAATCCACGGACAAAGGTACGGCATCCTATGCGGTCATCAGCGTCACAGACTTTCATGAGTGACGATACGATTCCCAGAAGGAGTGGCATCATCAAGTCATGAAGAGGCCTCACTTAGCTGACTTCCAAATGATCGGTCCCCAGAGTCGACAATCCTCACGTCTGGACTCCCCTCAGATCCTCAGGACCGGAAAGGAGCACCTCTGCGAGAACCTCGTCTGAGCGCAGATTTCGTAGGGAACTATGCCTGCTTAACAGACAGGTCCGTCTACTACTCTCCGCAACTATGTCTAGGTGCATACTCAAGCCCGGGTCCGGCTTCTCACTCATAGTAACCTCCCTCTCCCACAACAATAATCATAATAATATAATGCTGAAAGTAAATGCGGAAAGGTAAAGGTGCAGGAAAGTAAAGTGCGGAAAAGTAAAACACATATGCACAACACCCAACAGATAAACACCCAAGCGCTAGGATTGACTCGCGTAGGGGATGGGAAACGGTCCCAGCATAAGGGATGGGAAAAGTCCCTAGATGCTATAATGTCCCCAGCAGAGTCGCCAGCTGTCGCTACTGCGAAAATCGGCGCCGGCATGACAGGAGAGTTGCCACCGTGCGTTATTTATCCCAAAGGAGGGAAAGGAAACGCTCGAAGTAAACCTCGCGAAACACGGGAAAGGTACGGTCATCGCAACCAAAACCTGGATTCGGGAGTCGGTTACGCAAGGGGAAGGTATTAGCACCCCTCACGTCCGTCGTACTCGACGGGATTCACACTTGGTGTTTATAAGGAAAAGGGTGTGTTTATCTATCTACGCTAATGGTCAGTCTGAAAAGAAAAGAAAAAAGACAGGACTCGACAGAACATACGGTGTTCTGGGCCTACGTACTCCCTCGTGCAATGGGAAAGTCAGAGTCAACGTAGTTCGACTACCTACGTCTAAACGGGGGGAAGGTTGCTCGCCAGGACATCGCGTCCTGTGCCTACGTACTTCCACACGGCATGGAAGATCAGAGCAAACATAGTTCGACTAACTACGGCTAACCTGGGTGTTCTCACACAGCAGTGAGAAAATAAATCTGGTTTTAAGGGTTCGGGAACCTACAACTACGGTTTGGTCTCAAATGCACTCGGGCAAGAGAGAAAAAGGGGTAACAATCAGTCGTCAGCGGGAAGGTCTCGATCGCACAGCCGCGAGAGAACAAAAGGTTAGTTGTTAGTGTGCTCGCTAGGATATCGCATCCTATGCCTACATATTCTCGTCTGGTACGAGAAATCAGAGCAGCTGTAGTTCGGCTAACTACGACACAAGCTACTCAAGAGCTCCTATTGCTGAGAAAGGGAAAAGACACCCTAAAACTATGGCTGAAAAGGGGAATCTACCTACTGTTATCATGCCTGGTTGACCATCCTAATATCTATCATAATGACTCCGCAGCGGAGAAGTTAGAGCTCCTAAGGGATCATGGCAACAGGACTAAACAGCAAACAGGAATCAACTGCAAAGTAAAGAAATACTGGAAATATGCATGAATGCAACAGCCAAACAGTCAAGGCGCAAAGGCCGCAAACCACTGAGGTAAGGGAGCTCAGCTCTACCAAATACCAGCAAGCAAAGCCACTCAATAACAAACAAGCAGAAGGAGGACCACCTCACCTTCTCATGCACACAAAGCCTACTTCTAAGATGCACCTACCTTAGAAATATCTAGATGAACCCCTAAGTCTAATGCAGCACAGCACCACACAAGTCAAACAACACAAAGAGAAGGCGAACCAGCCTGACAAACTCCTATCGAAAAACAAGAAACTACCCCTGAGCAAGACCCTAAATAAAACCCTAATCAAATCTCTAAGCACAACCCTAAGCAAAACCCTAATCAGATCTCTAAGCAAAACCCTAATCAGATCTCTAAGCAAAACCCTAACACAAGATAAAACAAACCAGTCTCCAAGCTTCAAAACAAGCTTACCAAAGAAAGAGAGCTAAGCAGACAAACTCATAGTACCTTCCTCAGGAAAGTACCAGGAGGTTACCACTCAGGAATCATATCCTATGCGGCTCAACAACTGTGATCGGTTTACATTCCTCCTCGGGAGAAACTAAACTCACATGAAGGCTCCGACATCATTGGATACTTGGGAAAGAGGTGAGAAGAGAGAGTGAAAGGCATCCATAGTACCTTCCTCAGGAAAGTACCATAAACTCCCTTCAAACTTCAGGATCTCAAACCTCACAAACAGAGAGCAAGCTCTTAGACTAGGTCTTCAATCTTCTCCTCATCATGCTCCTTGCAAGCTCTTCAAAACAAGCTAAGCCCCAAAGCAATCCCCCAACTGAGCACCCACAAGCAGACAAATATCACAAATGCAAGCCTCACAACCAAGCAATTCAGAAAATACCCTAAAAATACTAAAACCAAAGGGAAAAATCTAACATTAATTCCCAAGGGTCTATTATACTTACCCATGATACCCATATACCCGTACCCCAAAAATCAAAACAAAATTCTTAAAAGAAAATGGATTATCCTACCTAAGTTCACCCTAAAAACCCTAATTGTATGCACTAATGCTGATTAGTCAAACTACCTAAAATATTAACTTAAAATTCTTGGTACAAAAACCAGAGGGAGTTAAGGTCAATACCTAATCATACTAAAAAGAACGGATCAAAAAGATTAAAGGAAGGTCCTAAAATAAATTCTACAAAATGAGGTACTAGTTTAAATCTATTTAAAAGCTATTAAAATGTAAAATATACAAAAAAAATAGTAAACTAAAAATAAAATGGAGTTTTAATTTTTATTAATTTTCTTGACAGAATTATAAACCTAATGCAAAAACAAGCAATTAAAAATATGCATTTTTCATTTATTTATGAATTTTATAAGATGCAAGAAATATAAAAGAAATCTAAAATCAAAGAAAATAAAATAAATGGGGAGGGGGTGCAAAGAGTGATGCGCCCAGTTCAATTTCCAGTTGGACTAGGGATGGGAGGTGCGTATAGAAAATAGGGCAAAGCCCAGCCCATAATCCAATCTGTCTCTCACGCAAGGGGGGGGGGGGATAACGAGCATAATGGGGGTGAGCTTCAGCAAAACGAATTTGGGCCTTGGACCCAATCCGTAACCCTAATCCAATTAGCCAATGAACAAAACCTCTCTACTTCCCCAACTTCAGATCACTGTTCACCTAATGCAAACCCTAGCTTCGTCTTCTCCCTCTGCCTCTCCCTGAAACCTCTCAAGAATCAACAAGATCTGCAACTCAATCCGACCTAAATCTAACTACACCCCAACTCAAACCCAAACTCAACCTAGACTCCAATCTAAAACAAGATGAATCCATACATTCGATAATCAAAACGAGATGCGAGCAAGGATCCCAGAACGACGTACCTGGATGTGGAATATGAGTCGTATTGAAAAGAAATCAAGATCTGGAGTCTCGCTGATGAACGCTCTGAAGATCCTTGAAGGTGTTGATGGCGATTTGGGAGAAAATGAGGACGCGCGAAGATCTACAGAAACCTTTTTTTTTAAAATCTGGAAACGGAGGAAAGTTGGGGATGAAGATGTTCTTGAGCTCGTTGAAGTTTTCTGGAAAAAAGTGAACAATTGATGAAGGTTGCATGAAACTGACGAAGATCCTGGTGAATCTGGGCGCGTCTTTGAAGATCTTGATGGATATTGTTGAAGACCTTGAACGGATGATGAAGATTTGCACGGTTTCCTGGGGAAATATTGAAGAACGGACGAACACGGTTGGTGTTCTTGAGGTGATCTGGGCGGAATGATGAAGGTTTGCACGGTTCTGGAGAATTCTTTGAAGTTTCCGGCGAAGTGGTTGAGTTCTCCGGTGAGGTATTGATGAAGGTGGACGGAGGAGAAAGATGAAGATCGGAGGCGATCAGATGTGTTTCTGGGAAATTCTTCAAGTTCGCAGTTTCCGGCGACCTTACCGGTCTCCGACGACTGTTACGGTGGGGGGAAACGTCCGGGCCGGCGGCTGCATGGCCGGCGATTGGGGGCTCCGGTGAGAAGTTGGTGGAGACAAGTGGAACAGGAGTTGATGTGTGTGGGACGCGTGGGCTCGTGCTGGCAGAGGGAGAGAGAGAGAGTGTGGGATGAGGTGTCAGTGTATGGGTGATTCAGAATTGTGAGGTGGTGGTCCTACAGATGCACGCGTGGCCCCATTTTATAGTGACAAGTGTCACCCGCTGGACAAAAATTAAACAAAAACTGGACTGAATACTTGGGCCTCAAAAAAACATAACTGGGCCCACGAAAAAGGATAAAAAAAACTGAAATGAAAAAATGATTAAGCAATTCTGAAAAAAGATTAGACCTAATTAAACTCTATTAAAACCATATTAAACTAATTAACACTAAACCTAATTAACTAAACACAGATTTAAACCTAATTAGCTAATTAAAACCTGACTAATTAAATCTAAATGACAATTAACTATCCTAATTAATTCTAACAAATTCAATTAAATTCTAAATAAAAGATTAAATCCTAATTAACCTAATTAAACCCTAATTAAATCTAAAATGGATAAAACTCTATTAATTTCTATAAAATCTCTATTAAAATCCTATTAAAGGTCTATTTAATTTCTATTAAAATTCTATAAAATTTCTATTAAAATCCTATATTCTTCTAAAAATGATTAAAAATTATTAAAAACCTATTTAAATTCTAAAAAAATCTATAAAGCTCTAGAAAAAAAATCCACAAAAGGCTATTAAATCCTAAAAAATGCAAACAAATGCAAATGACCAACATAAAAGAGTGCGCAAGACCAGATCGAATCAAACAGTAAACCCCCGGTATCAAAATATCCCGAAAACCACCATGTGAGCTGCAAACACCGAGGAGCGCACAATTTCTCGAAAATAAAACCCTGATTATCCAGACTGGATCTGACATATCCGGTAAATGAAACCCAAGCTGTAACCCTGACATCCTCTGTCTGTGCACAAATGTCATGCATCTGATATGCGAATATGAATTTAAACCACGAGTCAGATAGGAGAACCGGTTGGTCAATTTTAGGGTGCAACAGAAAGCAAATACTTAGGCAAAAACCAGGGCATCCCGCTGGACTTCAAAAGAAATCGGAAAGAACTCAAAAGAGTCAGTCCATGCAAAAATTAGGGAATCAAAAGAATAAAAGGAAAGGATCTCCACAGAAAAATCCTCAAACAAGGGCAAAGTCGTGTGGACACAGACACCGAAAACGAAAAAGGAGTAATTGTCACTCCGAAAACCTTGTGAGTTCCTTAACCATTGTTCCTAACATTCCTCGAAGAGGCGAGCGCTCGTGCCAGGTTAACTGAACATTAGGATCGGAGATCATCACGTAGAAGGGGTGGGTACGAATCATGACTTGAGCCTAATATCCCTTGTTTCACGAACCGTGAACCCAACCACGATACAACCCTTAAAAGACCTAATTGAGGCAGGGTTTATTCTGAAAGCGCATTACGATAAGGTTGAGTAACCTGACTCCTACATGATTTGCAAATAATATCCTTGTTGTATTTTTCACTGATCAAATTAGCACGTTTGAACTCTTTGGTTCATTCGTCACTCACTATCATGACACGTAAATGAGTGACAACATTTGTTTCAAAATCTGCATGAACACTGCATTAAAATTACCATTCGTGAATAGACAATTTTAATTGCAGGTCAATGATTGACATGGAGGAAATTTCAACAGGGAATAATCAATCAAGACTGAATCATTCAACAGTCTGGATCAAAATGGGGTATACTGTGAAACCCTGTGAATTTGGGGCAGGGACTTCTAGAGATTTTGGAATCAGTTAGTCTGAGGACAAGTCCCGAAGTATCGGTTGATTATGGGACAGATTATTCAAGAAGCAGTTGATCAGAAGTGAATCTTCTCAAGACCCAATCAGGGGCAGTTATCCATAACTCCTGTGATTTGAGGGCAGATCCCTCCAGTGTTCAATCAGGGCAGGTTAAGTCGCTCAACGCTCATTCAGGGGCAAGCTACTTCAGAAGTATATTGAAACCAACCATGCTGAGAGTTGGTTAGTTGAGGATGAATCCTTCCGTTGCACAGATACCGGGGCAAGCCATCTCGAGGTCGCCTCATGGCAAGCCGCTTTCTGTTCAGAATGAATTTTCCCAAGAGTCGGATTGGGGCAAGTTGAATTGCACTGGGGCAAGTTGTTCATACGAGTTTGCTCACCCCAACAAGAGTTTAGTGTCAGGGAATTGTGTCATTACCCTACCAGATAACCTTAACCTTCTGTCGCTTCCACGAAAATAAGGTGCCGGCAAAACAGAAGAGTCGTCACCTTTCGTTATTTATCCCTCAGAGCGGGAAAGGAAACGATCAGAAAAACCTGACAAAAAAGGTATAAGACAAGGTCATCGCAACCATTGTCTGGGTTCGGGAGTCGGTTACGCAAGGGGAAGGTATTAGCACCCCTCACGTCCGTCGTACTCGACGGGGTCCACGCTTGTTGTGTTTATTGGACGAGTTGGTTTATCAATCTACCTATCAAGGCTGGCTTAAACAGAAAAGAAAATGACTCGGCAAAGCGTCGCGCTTTATCCCTACGTATTCTCATCAGAGAATGAGAAATCAGAGTCAACGTAGTTCGACCTACTACGGGTTATGGGGAAGGTGGCTCGCCAATACGTCAGTATTGTGCCTACGTACTCTCAACCGATATGAGAGATCAGAGCTTACGTAGTTCGGGATAATACGAATTACGGGAATTCATATTCATCTGTTTTATCGAGTGGGGTTGAACAGCAGTTCCAACAGTTAGGGACAAAGCCTGTTTGCGTTGGTGCTGAAGTTTAACGACACTCTTTTCTTCAGAAAAGCTTCCTTTGAATTATGGGCCCACGGGGCAAAAAGGTTTGAAGTTTGTTTTCTGTCTTTTACGGAAGAAGTGTTTTTTATTGTGTTTGCAATTTTAATCGCACTAAAGACTATGACCTGAGAGTGAATGCGTCGCATGTCACCCAAAGGGTGCCATACTAAACATCCGGACTGTTGAAAAGAAGCTCTCCAACAATCCTTTCTCAGATAGCTTAAGGCTTGTAACATACGAAAGAAATCATTCATGATTACTGTATCTTAAGCTGTTTTGAGATGAGAAGAGAATGGGCTCAACTAACGGGAGACTATCGAGTCCTAATGTTGTCATGCCAAGGATCCATCCTATAGTTGAAGTTTGAAACAGGGAACTCCTAGAAGTTATCATGCATAGGTTTCAACCTAAAGTTCTAATCATCACTTCCTTATCAAAGGAAGTGAGATTCCTAAGGGATCATGTCAATGATACACAGAAACAGATAAAGCATCAGCTTAGACAGTAAACAGATAAACAGTAAATGACTGTAAAATGCATGCAATGCAAGTGAGGGAGGAAATGTGTGTGGGGCAGCAGCCTCCACAAGCTCATCTCGACCTCAAGCCAGATATGAATAACAGTAATCATACAAAGGAAATAAAATGCTATCAAGCAAAATAGAATAACAACTGCAATCATACAGAGGACATAAAATGCTATCAAGCAAAATAAACCACATGGGCAAGGGAGCTGGGCTCTACCGAATACCCGCAAGCAAAGCCATACAGTAACAATACAAGCAGAGGGAGCAACTCAACCTCTAGTGCAATCATGCTCCTAGATTAAAGTCAGTCTAATCATGGACTTATTCTAATGCATCAAGCAAGTCAAACAAATCACATCAGCACAGAAAAGAAAACAGACAAGAAAAGAAAGCAGACAAGAAAAGAAAGCAGATCAACCCCTCTTTCAATTTCAAGCTTCAGCTCTTCTGACACCAATCCAGTCTTCAGACCTCAATCACCCTTCATGCCAAGTATCAACTTGCTTCTCCAGGTTTCAACCCATCAACATAAGTTTCAACTTATCCTCCTTCTTCAAGCTTCAGCTCCTTAGGCAATTCCACCCTCAGGCTTTGCTTATAACTACAAGTATCAACTTGATTCCTCCAGGCTCTCCAAGCATCAGTGTAAGTGTCAACTTATCCTTTATTCCTCAAGCCTCAGCTCCACACTCAATCTCAATTGAATCCTCCTCATAAGTATCAACTTAGTTTTCAAGCTTCAGCTCTTTAGGCTTTACCAGTATCAACTTGGTCTTCTTCTCCTACAAACTTCAGCTTCTCAGAGTAATATTCAATCACCTAGAAGTGTCAACCCCATCCTCCAATTCTTTAAGCCTCAGCTCTTCATTCAATCTCTACTGGGTATTCTTCACAAGTATCAACTTGTTCTTCTTGCCCTTCAAGCTTCAGCTGCAATGGCAATGCTCAAGGAATCATCCTCTTCCACACTCTTCAATGGAGTCCTCATCTTCAAACTCAAGCCCAACATCTTTCAAGATACTCAAACCAGAAGAAAATTGATTTAACAAAATGAGTGGAAATGATGAACAACTTATTGACAACCAAAGGAAGCCGGTAAGGGTTCATCATTATGAGAGACTGGTTCCCTCAAAGTTCTACTTCCCAGATAAAGCCACTCATCCCTCCAAAGGAGGGATGTGAATATCTTGGAAGGACTTTTAGTCATTGGGAGGAATGGAAGCACAAGATGCTTTCCATATTTGTGAAAGAAGTCATTCTAATCATAAGGCTCGCCCTATGTCCTCTATCTCCTAAATCTTCATCAGACACCTTCAGGCACAAGCAACTCCAAGCAACTTCAAGCATCCTCACCTTGTCTTCAACTGGTCTTCATTCTCAACCAAAGGCAAACCAAGCAAAAACCCTAATCTAAGGGGACTAAAGAGGTTAAACTAGTTGAATTAGTAAGTTAGGATCACCTAAAACCTAGTACTAAAGTTAGTCCTAACTAAAATACTAAAACCAATTATAAAATCCTACAAAAATGACTATGGGAACCTAGGTCAATCATGACTCTACCACATTAATTTCAGAGATCAAATCGTCAAATTAGACCTAGAAATAAATTCTACACTATGGGGTACTAAACCTAAACCCTAAAAGGAGCACCTAAATATCAATCTAGAAAGCACACCTATTTTCATCACACAAAAATGTGAGAAAAATGCTATGGGATCATACATGTCTAACCTAATCACACACAAAAAATTAGGATCAAAATCATCACCATATGATTACACAAAATTCCACAAAATTAGGTATCAAACATAACCATTTTAATATCAATTAAAATGTAAAATTCCCACTAAATCAGAAAATACATGAAATGAAAATATTTTTTTTTCTAAAAACTACTAGACTCAATCATGAGTAAGATGCAAAAAGAATGGGATTAATTGGATTAATTTTCAATTTTATATGATTTTTCCAAGAACCATGAATAAAATGAAAAAAATAAAATAAAATCAAACAAAGTAATCACACGCGCGGTGCAAATAGAAATGATACACAATTCATTTAATGGATTGGGCTCGCTGGGGGGTGTGGATAACAATTATTTCACTAAGCCCAGAACCACTGATTAAATGAAACGATGCGTTTCATAATCAGGTCCTTCACAAATTAGAATTAAAACATGGCCGTTGGATGAGCTTCTAGTCAAAGGTCCAACCAAGATCTGATGGTCCTGGGGTCGTCTTCTACCTTTTGAACATCTGAGTTTCGCGCGCAGCTCCGGCCACCATCGGTGGTGCTCCGGTCATCTTCCTAAACCCTAATTCTCTCTAGGATCCTCCATTGCAAATGGTCAATACATGAAACTTATCCCAAATTGTGTCACGAATTCATTCCTGCCCTTAATTCAACCTAAATCCTCAAGATTCGCCATAACCAAACCTCAACCGAAAATGGTAACACACCTATTTTGTCACTAATTCTCAAATTAATGGTCTGAAAACCTTCCTACACCGTTCTACAATGCAACTAACACCTTAATTCATCTTGATTCTACCTAATTCATGCTAGAGGAAGAAAGTTACCAACCTGAAAATCTTGGATGAACAGATGCACTAAACCTCCAATTCAAGCTCTCCAATCTTTCAGACACGATCAATGAACCCTCTCCTTGCTTCTGTATGCAAAAGAACCGGTTGAAAGCTCCTGAATCTTGAAATCCGATGGTGAGTTGCAGGTGGAAAAATTCACTTGCTCATGCACGATTCAGCCACGAATTCTATTGGATTATGATCTGGATTCAATCCATAGCATCCATGGAAGAAGTTTCAATCAAGAAAATGGATGGAAAGTGAAGAATTTGGTGAAACAGAATTCAATTGCAAGCTATGGAATCTCAATCTCAATCTATGCTCTCTCCTTCAATCATCACCAACCCTTGCATTGGATCACCTCTACTCAATATATAGATGATGTATGAATGATCTAGAACCCTCTAGATCCTTCTAATGAGAGTTTCCACTTCTCATGTCATGAGATTTTCAACCATGTATCATGATATGCATAGCTCTGTTTGCAGCTTGGAATCAATCTCATTTACTTCCAATTGCTCCCCTAGTGACATTTTGAAAGTGATTAGCTTGCAAAGGGCCTTGCTCATGCCTTGATTCTATGTTTTGCACATGTTACTTAATATGCAAGTAATCACTTTTCAAAGCAAGTCCACAAATTAGACCTCAACTCAAAAATGTGGCTAAACCAATGTTATTAAAATGTTTTCTAGAGTCAAAATGATATATTACATTCCATGGTTTGGATGTGTAGATTGAAAATATCAATTTCCAACTTTGGTTTATTTAACTTATGCCCTTATTTTAGGTCATTTTTGCAACTTTGAGCTACAAGCATTTCCATCATATCATGACTTCCTTACTAGCCTTAAAACATCATTTTGAACAAGTTTGATGTTGAACATTTTTCCATTTGAAGCTTGGAAATAGGAGTTATGGCCTTGTGGTTGAAATGACCTGTAATCTCCAAATGACCAAAATGCCCTTGACTTGTCAAAGCCATAACTTGAGTTCTACAAATCCTATCAAGGACTTCTAGTACTCTCTAGAAATCTAAGAGGATAAGGAACAACATTCATGTTGACCAAAAGTTCATAGGAATCATCCTTCTTAGGCAAAAGTTTGATGCAAGTTGGGTAACTTTCAAGGCCCCAGATTCACATACCTCAGATGACCTGTAACTTTTCAAAGTCATAACTTGAGTTCTATAAATCCTATCAAGGACTTCTAGTACTCAAATTAAAGCTACGCTCAAGCTCTACAACATTAATGTTAGGGGTAAGATGAGATGACAATCACATCTTGAGATAAATTGCCTTGAAGATAGGGGTCAAACTAGGGGATTTTACACTGTCAAGCCTTAGAAACCCTAGTTTGAAACTTCTCAAACTCTTCAATCATGAGGAGTTAACCTTGGAATCATCCTTATAACATCTCAATGTATCAATCCATGATCATATAGCCTTAGAATTAGGTCTCAACCTTGTTCAAATCATCAGTTGACTTAGGGTTGACCCTGTCAAACCCTAATTACACCACTCATGGCTGAGTCTTCTTAATCTTGCACCATGACCTGTCTAGGCTTCAAAGTGATCTTCAACACTTATCATGAGCTCTCTCAAGACCTCAAGTCCATCCTCATGGCCTCAGAATCATCTTCGGACTTCCCACAACTCTCAAGCTAGGAGGCACACAACCTTGGTTTCAACCACTCTCTGTGAGGATCTTTTAACTTCTCTGACAAAGATATCAACCCTTGAACACTTGAATAACCTTCTTAACTAGCTTCAAACTCTTATGTAGCTCTTGATTGGTACTCATACCTCTTGATCTCCTGCATACATGTCAATGAAATGCAAATGATAATGCTAATGTGAATGAAATGAAACACAAGCTAGGTAAACAAAAGTTGGTCAAATTTTGGGGTGCAACAGCTGCCCCTATTCAAACGGCTTGAACCTGACTTGGTGAGAAGCGAACGGCTCTCAACCAATCAAGGTGCGAGACGGTTGAATACCGACAAACTCGGAAATTTGCCAACTGCACAAGTACACGGTACTCTGATGGGAACAAATCTTCGAAAACTGAAATATTAGCTGCACGGCAACTAGCTGAGGAATCGGTCGCACGGTAACCGGTAGTAAATGGTCGATCATGCCGTCAGGCATCAAGATTCCTTGGGACTCATTAGGTCAACAATCGAGTTAATCATGCCGTCGGGCATTCAAAGAAATCTTTCGGGCATCAGCCGGACTTCATCAGTAAGTCGGGAATAGAAGTCTCGGTCAATCATGAACCAACTGGGGTATCCAAACTTCTGCCATCAGGCACTCTGCATCAGCTGAGAGAACTGCTCCGTCAATACGGTTGGACTTCAATTATCAAGTCTTCGAGGGAAGTTTCAACTTCGCTGTTCAAAAACCTGTTGGGGATGACACATCTCCGCTGGGGATTCTGGAGAACTATCAAGTAACTCTGCTTCGGGGATCCGGAAATCATTCTGGGTGAATCAACTCGGCTGAGGACATCAAGAATCATCTTGAATAAATAACTCCGCGGGGACTTCAAGAATCATCCTGAACCAATAACTCTGCGGGAGATTTCAGGAATCATCCTGAACAAACGCTCCGCAGGGGACTCTAAGTATCAACTTGAGCAACCAACTCTGGCGACTTCACAGGGGATTTTAAGAATCATCTTGAGCAACGACTTTGCTGGGGAATTCAAGAATCATCTTGAGCAAGCGACTCTGCGGAGGAACACCTGTAAAACAAGAACGATAACGACCTAGCTCATGTTTAGTATGCATAGGCTTTGACAACGGCGCAATGCTCCACACGGTGGAAACGCTATGCGTTTATGATAAATGCTATGCAATCATGCAAAATGCTGCGATCCCGTCAGCAAAATAAATGCCGAAGGGAGAATCCTCCTGTCAAGGAGGAAGAAACACTCTGGTGGAGAGGAGGAATCATCCTGCCGAGGAGAGGAAGTCACGCCGCTCTCAATCGGACTCCGCATGGGGAAGCAAACTTCAGTCGACTGCTGCAGGGCAATAAAGCTCTACGAGAACCCAGACCTGCTGAGGAAAGCGATGTCAATCGCGGAAATAAACTGCGCGGCCTTCGCGACTACTTCCCTGGAGATCACGACTCCGGCGGGGAAATACAGCATCAACTATTCAACATTCTACTGGGGAAAACCAATCATGGCCCGAACTGCTTTCAAGGACTCGGCTCGCTCGGGGATCTGCCAACTCGGTTGGGGAAGAAGAAATCATCCTGCTTCCTAGGGAGAGTACGACTCTGTGGGGAATCTCAATTCCATCGGAGACTTCAGTCTGGGATTATCAATTGCTGCACACTTCAGTGAATAGTCTCCTACGAGACTTGCACTTGTGACCCGGTGCTGGGGGATGAACACACGCTTCGGCGCCTGACTCAGCTGGGGAGATGCCGTTCCTTCAGGACGCATCTGATTGGGGAGAGGATCTTCTCTGCCTGGGGAGACATATCAATGATTTACGATCTCCGGTTCATACTTTGCGGGGAGAGGCTGCTGACCTTTGCTGGAGAAGAAGGAATCATCCTGTTTGGGGACACACGGCGTACTGCCTGGTATATGCTACACCTGCAACAACACAAACAAACAGATAAGACACCCTTCTCAAAGGGACCTATCAAGGTTATCATCTTGCGACAATGTTTAAGTAATTCATTGTTTCAACAATCAATGGCCTAGGCCAGTAAGTTTATGTATGCGCATTTTATCAAAAACATCGGCATTCTTTTTCGCAAACAAAACAGATAAATGCTAAACAAACAAATAGAATTGCTGAATAGTTCACATTTTATTGATAACGAACCCCTGAATGGGTAAAAATGTTTTACAACAGATGCAAGCTCCTGGAATGAGGAAGCCGCGCGAAAATAAAACATAAATATACATCAGTATATACAAATGTCGGCAACGAGGCGTAGACGAACACCATGAGTTGATCCCTCTATGACCCACTTGACTTCGATACTTCTCCGAGGCTTCAGCTTCAGAAGAGATTGATTCAGATGAACGGCCCTCAGGTCTTCCAAACCACTAAACAATGAAAGTCCACACGCGGAATGCAGTCATTTGCTTTTTCAAATCCCTAACTTTTGCCTGAATCGCCCTTCCGGGTTTTCGATTCACCGGGATACCCTTTTTTGCCAAAGTCGCCCTTTCGGGTTTTCGACTTTGCAGGTGTACATTCTTTTCTTTTATATCCCTAATTTTTCCCCGAACCTTTTTCCCCTTTTTTATGGTTCGCCGGGATGCCCCATTTTTGCCTGGATATTCTTTTTCTTTCCAGCGGGTCATTTTTTAAGAAAAGTATTTTTTAACTGCGTCCGCGTTCACCGGGGATGCAAAATCTTCGCCATCCATCGTGGATAACAACAAAGCTCCTCCCGAGAAGACCTTGCTGACGACGTACGGACCTTCATAATTGGGAGTCCACTTGCCCCGGTGATCGGGGTGTGGAGGAAGAATCTTCTTCAGGATGAGATCACCCGTCTGAAAGCTTCTAGGACGCACCTTCTTATCATAAGCTTTCTTCATTCAGCTTTGGTACAGACGACCATATGCAATCGATGCTAATCTCTTCTCGTCCATCAGGCTGAGCTGGTTCAGTCGGTTCTTAATCCATTCTGCCTCGTCGAGTTTCACGTCAACCAAAACTCGTAAAGAAGGGATCTCCACTTCTAACGGTAGGACTGCTTCCATACCGTACACTAAGGAGAAAGGAGTTGCCCCGGTTGATGTACGTACCGTTGTATGATAACTGTGCAGTGCAAATGGCAACATCTTGTGCCAGTCCTTGTAGGTCACTACCATCTTCTGAACAATCTTCTTGATGTTCTTATTGGCCGCTTCAACGACGCCATTCATCTTCGGCCGGTAAGGATATGAGTTGTGGTGTTCAATCTTGAAACTCTGGCACAGCTCCTTCATCATCTTGTTGTTCAAATTCCAACCATTATTAGTAATGATCCGCTCGGGAATTCCATAACGACAGATGATATCCCTCTTTAGGAATTTAGCCACCACCTGCTTGGTCACATTAGCGTATGAGGCTGCCTCCACCCACTTGGTGAAGTAGTCGATAGTTACTAGAATGAAGCGATGACCGTTAGATGCAGTGGGCTCGATCTTGCCTATCATGTCGATGCCCCACATGGAGAACAACCACGGGGAGGACATGACATTTAACGGGCACGGCGGCACGTGAACTTTATCAGCATAAATCTGGCATTTATGACATCTCTTCGCGAATTTAAAGCAATCCGACTCCATCGTCAGCCAGTAGTATCCTGCTCTCAGGATCTTTCTCATCATAGCGTGTCCGCCGGCGTGCGTACCAAATGTGCCTTCATGGACTTCTTCCATGAGCATACTCGCCTCTTTCTCATCTACACATCTGAGTAGCACGAGATCGTGGTTTCTTTTATACAACACTCCATCAGGATTGAGATAAAAATTTCTAGACAGCCTCCTCAGAGTCTTCTTATCCTGGGTTGACGCTCCCGCAGGATACTCCTTAGTCATAAGGAAGGTCTGGATATCATGGAACCATGGCTTGCCGTCGGCGGCTTCCTCGATCGCAAAGACGAATGCAGGTCTATCAAGACGAGAAAGAACAATTCTTGGAGCCTCATTCCAAAAATTGACTTTATACATTGAAGCCAACGTGGCTAAGGCATCAGCCATCTGGTTTTCCGCCCTGGGCACATGATGGAGTTCCACTCGATCAAAGAACAGAAGCAGCCTTCTGGCATAGTTCATGTACGGCACCAACTTCGATTGGCGAGTCTCCCACTCCCCTTTAATCTGGTTGATCACAAGCGCCGAGTCACCATATACATCTAGGTTTTTGATTCTCAAATTAATTGCTTCTTCTAGACCCATGATGCATGCTTCGTATTTCGCTTCGTTATTGGTGACTGGAAACGTCAGTCTCGTAGTGAACGGGATGTGGGATCCGTGGGGAGTCGTGACGATCGCCCCAATGCCACTTCCGTAGGAATTAACCGCCCCGTCAAATATCAATTTCCATTGGGATTTCCTATCTGGCCCCTCGTCGGGCAACGACTCATCGCAATCCTTCGCTTTGAGAAACATGATGTCCTCATCAGGGAATTCAAATTTCATCGGCTGGTAATCCTTGATCGGCTGTTCGACAAGGTACTCAGACAATACGCTTCCCTTGATGGCCTTCTGGGAAACATACTGAATGTCATATTCCATCAACACTATTTGCCATCTGGCAATCCTGCCCGAAAGCGCTTGTTTCTCGAAGACGTACTTGATCGGATCCATCTTCGAAATTAGCATGGTGGTGTGGTTAAGCATGTACTGTCGTAAACGTTTGGCAGCCCAGGCTAGTGCACAACACGTTTTCTCCAGCATCGAGTAACGAGATTCACAATCTGTGAACTTTTTACTCAAGTAGTAAATGGCATGCTCCTTTCTGCCCGTCTCATCGTGCTGACCGAGAATACACCCCATACTATTCTCAAGAACTGTCAAGTACATGATTAAAGGCCGTCCGGCCACTGGGGGTATCAATATCGGAGGTTCCTGTAGATACTATTTTATCTTATCAAATGCCTTATGGTAATCCTCGTTCTAGATAATCGCCTGATCTTTCTTTAAAAGCTTGAACATCGGTTCACACGTGGCCGTGAGCTGAGAAATAAACCTTGCAATGTAGTTTATTCGGCCCAGGAAACCACGAACTTCTTTTTCTGTTCTTGGCACTGGCATTTCTTGTATCGCTTTTATCTTTGCAGGATCAACCTCGATGCCTCTTTCGCTCACGATAAACCCCAGTAACTTTCCGGACCGTACTCCGAAAGTACACTTGTTAGGATTCAGCCTCAACCTGAACTTCCTAAGCCTCTCAAAAAGCTTCAGCAAATTGACTAGATGTCCCTCCTCCGTTTGGGACTTCGCAATCATGTCATCAACATAGACTTCAATCTCATGATGAATCATGTCATGAAACAAAGTAACCATTGCTCGTTGGTAAGTAGCCCCTGCGTTCTTCAGACCGAAAGGCATTACCTTGTAGCAGAACGTTCCCCAGGGAGTGATAAACGTGGTTTTCTCCATGTCCTACGGCGCCATCTTGATCTGGTTGTAACCGGAGAAGCCATCCATGAACGAAAGCACGGAGAACTGAGCTGTATTTTCGACCAACACATCAATATGAGGCAGCGGGAAATCATCTTTAGGGCTCGCCCTATTCAAATCCCGATAATCGACGCACATGCGTACCTTACTGTCCTTCTTCGGTACAGGCACTATGTTGGCGACCCACGGAGGGTAAGTAGTGACCGCTAAGAAGCTAGCATCAAGCTGCTTTTGCACTTCTTCTTTGATCTTAACGGCCATATCTGGTCGCGTCCTCCTAAGCTTCTGCTTAACGGGAGGACAATCTTCTTGCAGCAGCAAGTGGTGGACCACGATGTCAGTATCCAGTCCGGGCATATCTTCGTATGACCAAGCAAAGACGTCACTATAGTCTCTTAGCATCTAGACCAATCTCTGCTTGACATCACTCCGCAATGCAGCCCCTCTCCTGACGTTTCTGACGAGTTCTTCAGAACCCTGATTCACAATCTCGATCTCCTCTTCATGAGGCAGAATAACTTTCTCTTCTTGTTTCAACAAGCGGGCCAACTCTTCGGGAAGGTCTTCGTCTTCATCAATCTCTTCTTCGGCTTGATGGATCGGGCAATCGAAGTCGAAGTGAGCCGTAGAAGGTCCAGAGTCGATGTCATCTGTTATGTGGATCCTGCAATAACAAAGGTTAAGCTTAAAACAAGGATATGCAGGTTAGCACAAACCTCATTGCCATTTTATTGTTTTTCAAAACAAATATAAAACAGGAATAACAGAGATCACAATATTTGAATACGAAGAAAACGCCTTTTGATTCATTGATAAAATGCATGTACATAATCAAACGAGGCCCTGACAATAAAACCACTATGCCCCGGGTAGGACATAGGGTTGTAAAATGATTGGAAAAAGTAAATCATTACTCTTCGCTTGTCATCTGGATGATATCCTTGACGGACCAGTTGGTAAGGCTCTCGCCTGGCTTGCTTGGCTGTATCCAAGAGTCTAGGTCACAGTCGCTATCTCCGCTGTCTTCAGACACCGTGTTGACGCTTTCAAATATCACCCCGCCACTGGTAAACTGGATCGTCCCTTTACCTCGCGATGCACTGCTAGAAGAGGAGGCTTCAGCTCCAGGAGAATATCCCAACCCAAACTTGTCTTGCTTGTTAGGTATCTCCAAAATTCGCCCCTAGCCTGGGGTAGATCTGGCTTGGACAACGGCCCGAGCTTCTTTGAATGAAGAGAGAGTCATCTCTGGCTTCTCAGTGACTACAGGCGCTACATCCTTGACTTTAACAGCTTCAAACGCTTGGCATAGGGTTTCGTGGATTTCCCCATCCATCTCGACATACTTGAAGGACGACAAATGGCTCACTATTATGTCTTCCTCGCCACATACGGTCACGATGCTACCCCCGACAGTGTACTTGAGTTTCTGGTGCAACGTGGAGGTCATGGCACCCGCAGCATGGATCCATGGCCGGCCCAAGAGACAGCTGTAGGCAGGCATGATGTCCATAATGTAGAAGATCGCGTCGAATGTTTCCGGCCCGACTTGGATTGGCAACATCACCTCCCCGAAAACATGGCGTTTGGTTCCATCGAACGCTTTCACAACCAGATCACTGGGTGTGCAAATCACTCCGCGAGTATCTAACTTCATTAAGGCCTTCTTCGGAAGAACATTGAGTGACGAACCCGTGTCCACCAACACGTGCGACATAATCGTTCCCCTACACTCTATCGAGATGTGCAGGGCGCTATTGTGGTTCCTCCCCTTCGGCGTCAGCTCTAGGTCAGTGAAACCTAACCCATTTCTAGCATTCACGTGGGCTACGACCTCTTCTAGCTGGTTTACCGATATTTCCTGCGGTACATATGCGGCGTTCAACACCTTCAGCAGCACATTGCGGTGTGCTTCAGAACACATCAACAAGTTCAGGATGGAAATCTTCGAGGGTGTCTGATGGAGATGATCCACGATCTTGTAGTCACTCTTTTTAATCAACCTCATAAATTCCTCGGCGTCTTTAACGAGTAGGTCTTTTTCTACCCCACGGGGGGTTTCTTCAACGACTTTACTTTTACCTTTATCAATTGCATCAGCTCTGTCCGCTTTATCCGCCACGATCTCAGGTGGTGCAAACACTCTTCCGCTGCGAGTGATGCCACTAATTCCCGCAAGGTTCTCTACAGACGACCCAAATGGTTCTAGTTCCAACTTTTGTCCGTTGCAGTAGACTTCAGCCCCATAATGCCATGGGACAGCATTGGTGCTTTCGAATGGTATTGGCCCAGCTTTGGTGATGGTAATCGTGGGCGGTCTGGGTGCAGAAATAGTTATCGTCTGGCGAGGGATGGTGATGGTGGAAACCTCATCATCTTGCTTCATAACTACCTCTCCCGATCCACTTTCGGCCCTCCGGCTGAACTGTAAAATCCCTTCAGTCATCAGACTTTGAATTCCTTCTACCAACTGTTCACATCCATCAGGACTTGTCCCACAGCCGATACACAGCTCTCCACAACCTGGAAAGAAACCTCTTTTCATCAGCTTAGCTTTAACGAAGCTAAGCGGCGTCTTCAGATCTCTGACGTCAGTCAACAAATCCAAACTCTCGTCTTCAATAACGGCGTTTACTCCACCTTCCCTATGATTCGACATGGGGTTCTTCGTGACATTTGTCACATTATCTGAGAAGTTGATGATCTTAGCGTCCACCATGTCCTGCACCTTGTGCTTGAAGGCTTTGCAGTTTTCTATGGTGTGGCCTGGTGCCCCTGAGTGAAACTCACAAGTTGCATTCGCGTCATAACCTGGCGGAGGTGCCCCTGTCAAGGGAGCCAAGGTTATTTTCTGGATCAATTGTAGCTGAAGCAAAGTCTGCAATAGTTGCGCGTACGACATGGGCGGTGTCTCGAGGTGACGGCTCGACAGAGGTGCCCGATTCTGATACTTTCTGTACCCTTGTTGATTCGGTTGTTGCTGCTGCTGCTGTGGCTGTTGAACTGCCGGGATAGTTATGCTGGCCACCTGCTGGTGAGGACCTTTACCCTTCCTTCGGGCGTTGGACACGGCGCTCGTTTCTCCTTCCCGTCTTTTGCCACTATAAGGTTTCTTTCCTCCTCCTCCGGCTGAGGATGAATCACCTTGAATTTTCCCGAGTTTGATCCCATTTTCAATGTGCTCACCCGTGATAATGAGATCTGAGAAGGTTCCAGACATATCGCTGACCAATTTCTCATAGTAAACCCCTGGGAGGGTGGCTACGAACATCTGCACAAGCTCACGTTCAACCATCGGCGGCTGAACCCTGGCTGCCAATTCACGCCATCGCTGGGCGTATTCCTTGAACCCTTCGTTGTTCCTTTGCGACAGATTCTACAGTTGGACTCGGTTCGGGGCCAATTCGCTATTATATTGGTAGTGGTGCACGAATGCTTCAGCAAGGTCCTTCCACGTGCGCACACTGGTAGGATCCAGACTCATGTACCATTCGAGGGAGGGTCCGGACAGACTGTCCTGAAAGAAGTGCATCAGCAACTTCTCGTCATCAGAATGAGCTGACATTTTCCGGTAATATGATCTCAGGTGGACGCGAGGGCAAGTGGTGCCCTTGTACTTTTCAATGTCAGGTACCTTGAACTTGGGAGGCACCTTGAAATCAGCAATCAGTCCCAACTTGGACATATCGACACCCAGGGTGTTCTGATTCTCGATATTCCTCATCTTATCCTCGAGTGCCTTGAACCTTAGACGTGCTTCAGCAGTCAGCTCCCCTTCAGCACCTCTCTGAGAGAACACATCGTCCTGACGATCTTCTAACCACGGCTGAGGCCCAAACAGATTCCTAACACCTGCATTGCCGTTGCCCAGCCCAACATTGACGTTAGCTTCAAGACTCCCATTACCGACGCCCGTCGTATTACCATTGAGTCCCATGTTAGCTATCACATTGCCGTTGGCACTTCCATTCCCCCCGGTCACGGGGACGCCACTCTGAGGAGTTTCAACTGGTGGAGGGGTCGGCACAGTCCCACCATGGAGTACGCCATTGCTATCGACCCTTGAAATCAGAGGCTGAACCAAGGTTCTGAGCTGATCCTGGCCATTGGCGACCGCTTGCATGAGCTCCATGAAGCGATCCATTCTTTCGCGGAGTTCTTGAACATCAGTTTGCACTTCCTCCATGATTCTGGTTTGATTTGCTCTGGTCGGATAGCGGTGGATAGGTCTCTGATCAATCCTGGAATAACCTGAAACAACCTGAAAACACAAAAGGGTTAGGAAAAAACGACAAAGTGCTCATTATGCAAATGATTCATGCAAATGCAAACGTGTGTCTGTGCGTTAGGGAGATTTCCCCTGATCCTAGTGCCTGAGTGCCAGCGCTGATAATAAGAAGTCCGAGTCCAATCATGGAAATAACATCTCATATATAAAGAACGCCCATCAAGGCAGTACACACTGTTAGTGAGTACAATCAGAATCAATAGCATGACCTCGACCAACAAGCCTGGTGATGGTCAGCATACAACGATGATCAAACAAAAGGAATACAAATATAGTCAAGTACGGCCACGGGCGCGAAACTCTTCTAACAACCCCTTCGTTTCTGGATGATCAGGCCGAGTGAGTAACCCTTCGACGAGTAGCTCCCTCTACGTAATGGTGTACTGAAGACCTTCGACCGAATCTTCCCATGCTCCTTCTCCGAAACAATCTTCTAACTTCCGCTTCTTGGGCTCAAACGTCAGTTTATGCTCTTTCAGGTTAGCAAGAGCCCTGTTGAGCTGGTCTTCAGCGGCATATCTGCGAGTGGTTTCTTCATCAAACCTCTTCTCACTAGCCTTCACCTGGGCTTTCAGCTTGGAGATCTGTTGCATCAGCTTATCCTCCCGCTCTTTCCTGTTGGCTAGGGTGGCCTTCCAGTGCTGGTTGAACTTGGATATCCTCCGATAGGCTTCGTCCAGGTGCTGCTTCTTCGTGGCCAGCACATCGTTGACAACTTTGAAGTCTCAACCCATGCGTTCACGCTCGGCTATCTGCTTAGTCAAGTCTGTCCCCAGCTGGTTCACCAGCTCTGTTTGCCTTTTGAAGGAATGAACGGCTTCGTTTCTCTCGCTTCTGAGCTGCGCCAATTCTTTCTCCAGTTCTTCATTTGCCCTCTTCAATTCATCTCGCTCAGCTAACACCTGATTATGTTGCTGAATGGGCACTGTGGTAGGCTCTTCAATCACTGGAGGGCTTTCTGGCTTGGCAGGAGGAAACGGCATCCCTATAGCATCTGCTCTGGCTCTGATCCATGTCACGTACGAAGGGTAGGCTTAGCTATTGCTTCTCCCCAGCAATGGTTTTCCCCTCTTACTGATGCCATTCCAAGCGCGCTGAAGCTTAGAAAACAGATCCCCCTCTAGAAGACCAGTGAGGTACATAGATTCCTGCACCTCTTCATCCTTCGGCGGAGCTCTCAAAGCATACGCAAACTGTCGGACCAGCAAAGACGGATTATAGTTTATATAGCCCTTCCTGCCTATCAAAGGCACGTTCAGAAACCCGCTGCAACTGAAGATAATCTCGGTACCCAACCTATCTCTGTCAAACCAGTCAATATCCTCTGTAGACAGACTCATCAAACGCTCGGACCACTCAGCTGTGGCTGCAGACAATACAAAGGGACCCCTCTTGGGCAGATGACTATCAAGCCATTTATAGAGCAGGGGTACACAGCATGAGACATTCTTGCCCCTTCTGTTCTCAGTTCTGTAGTGGAATGAATGGTAGACATCTCCTATCAAGGTAGGGACTGGATTCCCTGAAGCGAAGATGCGAAATGCGTCGAAGTCCACAAAATCGGGCATATTGGGGAACAGAATGATGCCATATATGCACAGAGCGAGAATGGCGTTGAACACGACCCAACATCCGTCTTTGGCGCACTGCTGAGCCTTTCCCACTAAGAACTGCAAGGAGAAACCCGGAACCATGTTCCAACTAGACAATACCAACTCAGAGGCATCCAGATGAAGTGACGAAGCTAGACTAGCCAGATTAAGCTCAGCATCCATATGAACAAAAGGCATCTGCCTCTTGATAGGCACACCTAACAAATCAGCATATTCCTCTAGCGTGGACGCGAGAACAAAGTCCTGGAAAGTAAAGCATCTCAACGGGGGATCGTAGAACTGCAGTAGAGCGTGCAACCCATTTAGCTCGAACGCAGAAGGTTTACGAACCAAACTGAGCAATTTGCCGTAAGACTTTCTGAACTCATCTCTCACAGAATCATCTGCTAAATCAATCAAACCAGTCAGCTGAACCACATCAAGGGCAGGGAGCTTGTAAGCCACGGTCTTCCTCAGAGAACCCATAACAATACAATAGGAGGCAAGAAATCCTGGATCGGGGAAAACGATACCTGCAACACAGACACACGTTAATGAAATGCAAATGAATATGCAAAGCAATGTAAAATGCAATCATGCAGCAGGAGATCAAGACGACTGTGTCGTTGAAGTGATGAAGGTGAAGATTCTGTATCAACAGAACCACAATGCTGCTCTGTCAAGAACAACCACTATATCTGATAAGAAGAAAATCCTGGTATCGGACCATAGATCTGCTCTGTCAAGAACACACACACATAGGGCCATAAATCTGCTCTGTAAAGAACAACCATCTGATAATAAGGACCTCTAATACAGGACCCTAACTCTGCTTTGTCAAGAACAAACATACATCTGCTGATGAGATCCTCTGATCCCAATCAAAAACCTGCTCTGTCAAGAACAAACATCTGATGATAGGATCCTCTGATCCCAATCAAAAACCTGCTCTGTCAAGAACAAACATCTGATAATAAGGACCTCTGATACAGGACCAAAACTCTGCTCTGTCAAGAACAAATATCTGATGATAAGGACTTCTGATACATGACCAAAAATCTGCTCTGCTCTATCTAGAACAAATACACATCTCTGAATATAAGGTCCTCTGATTCAGGACCAAAACTCTGCTCTATCAAGAACAATCATATATCTGATGATGAGAACTTCTGGTACCAACAAAACTGATTCACTATCAAGAAAACCAGGTAGTCTGAAGGTCAAAGTTTCCTGCAACAAACCCAACCCTGCTCACAGGTATGGACCTAAACTGACTCAAGTTCGGCATCCTATGCGGTCATCAGCGTTACAGACATTCAAGAGGGGTGATACGATACCCAGAAGGTGTGGCATCACCAGCTCATGAAGCAGCCTCACTCGGCTGAATCCCAAATGATCGGTCCCTAGAGTCGACAATCCTCCAAACCAACAACCCCCTCAACCCAAAGGGTTGAAAAGGAAGTCAACCGGGAGAACCTCGTCTGAGCGTGGATTTCATGAGACACTAGTGCCTGCCAAGCAAGCACGCGCCCACTAATTTCCACAACTAATGCTAAGTACACTCAAGCCTGGGTCTGGCTTCTCACTCATCAGAATGCTCCTCCCACAACAGCACAAATAATCATATCATACTGGAAATGAAGTGCGGGAAATAAAATGCGATAAATAAACACAACCCAACAAGTAATCATACAAGCGCTAGGATTGACTCTCGCAGGGGACGTCGGATCCCCAAACTGACTCGCATACGGGACGTTGGATCCCAGGAAACTATCAAGTCCCCAGCAGAGTCGCCATCTGTCGCTTCCGCGAAACTAAGGTGCCGGCAAAACAGAAGAGTCGCCACCTTTCGTTATTTATCCCTCAGAGCAGGAAAGGAAACGATCGGAAAAACCTGACGAAAAAGGTATAAGACAAGGTCATCACAACCATTGTCTGGGTTCGGGAGTCGGTTACACAAGGGGAAGGTATTAGCACCCCTCACGTCGGTCGTACTCGACGGGATCCACGCTTGTTGTGTTTACTGGACGAGTTGGTTTATCTATCTACCTATCAAGGCTGGCTTAAACAGAAAAGAAAATGACTCGGCAAAGCGTTGCACTTTATGCCTATGTATTCTCATCAGAGAATGAGAAATCAGAGTCAACTTAGTTCGACCTACTACGGGTTATGGGGAATGTGGCTCGCCAATACGTCAGTATTGTGCCTACGTACTCTCAACCGATATGAGAGATCAGAGCTTACGTAGTTCGGGATAATACGGATTACGGGAATTCAGATTCATCTGTTTTATCGAGTGGGGTTGAACAGCAGTTCCAGCAGTTAGGGACAAAGCCTGTTTGCGTTGGTGCTGAAGTTTAACGACACTCTTTTCTTCAGAAAAGCTTCCTTTGAATTATGGGCCCACGGGGCAAAAAGGTTTGAAGTTTGTTTTCTGTCTTTTATGGAAGAAGTGTTTTTTATTGTGTTTGCAATTTCAATCGCACTAAAGACTATGACCTGAGAGTGAATGCGTCGCATGTCACCCAAAGGGTGCCATACTAAACATCCAGACTGTTGAAAAGAAGCTCTCCAACAATCCTTTCTCAGATAGCTTAAGGCTTGTAACATACGAAAGAAATCATTCATGATTACTGTATCTTAAGCTGTTTTGAGATGAGAAGTGAATGGGCTCAACTAACGGGAGACTATCGAGTCCTAATGTTGTCATGCCAAGGATTCATCCTATAGTTGAAGTTTGAAACAGGGAACTCCTAAAAGTTATCATGCATAGGTTTCAACCTAAAGTTCTAATAATCACTTCCTTATCAAAGGAAGTGAGATTCCTAAGGGATCATGTCAATGATACACAGAAACAGATAAAGCATCAACTTAGACAGTAAACAGATAAACAGTAAACGACTGTAAAATGCATGCAATGCAAGTGAGGGAGGAAATGTGTGTGGGGCAGCAGCCTCTACAAGCTCATCTCGACCTCAAGCCAGATATGAATAACAATAATCATACAGAGGAAATAAAATGCTATCAAGCAAAATAGAATAACAACTGCAATCATACAGAGGACATAAAATGCTATAAAGCAAAATAAACCACATGGGCAAGGGAGCTGGGCTCTACCAAATACCCGCAAGCAAAGCCATACAGTAACAATACAAGCAGAGGGAGCAACTCAACCTCTAGTGCAATCATGCTCCTAGATTAAAGTCAGTCTAATCATGGACTTATTCTAATGCATCAAGCAAGTCAAACAAATCACATCAGCATAGAAAAGAAAACAGACAAGAAAAGAAAGCAGACAAGAAAAGAAAGCAGATCAACCCCTCTTTCAATTTCAAGCTTCAGCTCTTCTGACACCAATCCAGTCTTCAGACCTCAATCACCCTTCATGCCAAGTATCAACTTGCTTCTCCAGGTTTCAACCCATCAACATAAGTTTCAACTTATCCTCCTTCTTCAAGCTTCAGCTCCTTAGGCAATTCCACCCTCAGGCTTTGCTTCTAACTACAAGTATCAACTTGATTCCTTCAGGCTCTCCAAGCATCAGTGTAAGTGTCAACTTATCCTTTATTCCTCAAGCCTCAGCTCCACACTCAATCTCAATTGAATCCTCCTCATAAGTATCAACTTAGTCTTCAAGCTTCAGCTCTTTAGGCTTTACCAGTATCAACTTGGTCTTCTTCTCCTACAAGCTTCAGCTTCTCAGAGTAATATTCAATCACCTAGAAGTGTCAACCCCATCCTCCAATTCTTTAAGCCTCAGCTCTTCATTAAATCTCTACTGGGTATTCTTCACAAGTATCAACTTGTTCTTCTTGCCCTTCAAGCTTCAACTGCAATGGCAATGCTCAAGGAATCATCCTCTTCCACACTCTTCAATGGAGTCCTCATCTTCAAACTCAAGCCCAACATCTTTCAAGATACTCAAACCAGAAGACAATTGATTTAACAGAATGAGTGGAAATGATGAACAACTTATTGACAACCAAAGGAAGCCTGTAAGGGTTCATCATTATGAGAGACTGGTTCCCTCAAAGTTATACTTCCCAGATAAAGCCACTCATCCCTCCAAAGGAGGCATGTGAATATCTTGGAAGGACGTTTAGTCATTGGGAGGAATGGAAGCACAAGATGCTTTCCATATTTGTGAAAGAAGTCATTCTAATCATAAGGCTCTCCCTATGTCCTCTATCTCCTAAATCTTCATCAGACACCTTCAGGTACAAGCAACTCCAAGCAACTTCAATCATCCTCACCTTGTCTTCAACTGGTCTTCAATCTCAACCAAAGGCAAACCAAGCAAAAACCCTAATCTAAGGGGACTAAATAAGTTAAACTAGTTGAATTAGTAAGTTAGGATCACCTAAAACCTAGTACTAAAGTTAGTCCTAACTAAAATACTAAAACCAATTATAAAATCCTACAAAAATGAATATGGGAACCTAGGTCAATCATGACTCTACCACATTAATTTCAGAGATCAAATCATCAAATTAGACCTAGAAATAAATTCTACACTATGGGGTACTAAACCTAAACCCTAAAAGGAGCACCTAAATATCAATCTAGAAAGCACACCTATTTTCATCACACAAAAATGTGAGAAACATGCTATGGGATCATACATGTCTAACCTAATCACACACAAAAAATTAGGATCAAAATCATCATCATATGATCACACAAAATTCCACAAAATTAGGTATCAAACATAACCATTTTAATATCAATTAAACTGTAAAATTCCCATTAAATCAGAAAATACTTGAAATGAAAATATTTTTTTTTCTAAAAACTACTAGACTCAATCATGAGTAAGATGCAAAAAGAATGGGATTAATTGGATTAATTTTCAATTTTATATGATTTTTCCAAGAACCATGAATAAAATGAAAAAAATAAAAGAAAATCAAACAAAATAATCACACGCGCGGTGCAAATAGCAATGATACAAAATTCATTTAATGGATTGGGCTCGTTGGGGGGTGTGGATAACAATTATTTCACTAAGCCCAGAACCACTGATTAAATGAAACGGTGTGTTTCATAATCAGGTCCTTCACAAATTAGAATTAAAACATGGTCGTTGGATGAGCTTCTAGTCAAAGGTCCAACCAAGATCTGATGGTCCTGGGGTCGTCTTCTACCTTTTGAACATCTGAGTTTCGCGCGCAGCTCCGGCCACCATAGGTGGTGCTCCGGTCATCTTCCTCAACCCTAATTCTCTCTAGGATCCTCCATTGCAAATGGTCAATACATGAAACTTATCCCAAATTGTGTCACGAATTCATTCCTGCCCTTAATTCAACCTAAATCCTCAAGATTCGCCATAACCAAACCTCAACTGAAAATGGTAACACACCTATTTTGTCACTAATTCTCAAATTAATGGTCTGAAAACCTTCCTACACCGTTCTACAATGCAACTAACACCTTAATTCATCTTGATTCTACCTAATTCATGCTAGAGGAAGAAAGTTACCAACCTGAAAATCTTGGATGAACAGATGCACTAAACCTCCAATTCAAGCTCTCCAATCTTTCAGACACGATCAATGAACCCTCTCCTTGCTTCTGTATGCAAAAGAACCGGTTGAAAGCTCCTGAATCTTGAAATCCGATGGTGAGTTGCAGGTGGAAAAATTCACTTGCTCATGCACGATTCAGCCACGAATTCTATTGGATTATGATCTGGATTCAATCCATAGCATCCATGGAAGAAGTTTCAATCAAGAAAATGGATGGAAAGTGAAGAATTTGGTGAAACAGAATTCAATTGCAAGCTATGGAATCTCAATCTCAATCTATGCTCTCTCCTTCAATCATCACCAACCCTTGCATTGGATCACCTCTACTCAATATATAGATGATGTATGAATGATCTAGAACCCTCTAGATCCTTCTAATGAGAGTTTCCACTTCTCATGTCATGAGATTTTCAACCATGTATCATGATATGCATAGCTCTGTTTGCAGCTTGGAATCAATCTCATTTTCTTCCAATTGCTCCCCTAGTGACATTTTGAAAGTGATTAGCTTGCAAAGGGCCTTGCCCATGCCTTGATTCTATGTTTTGCACATGTTACTTAATATGCAAGTAATCACTTTTCAAAGAAAGTCCACAAATTAGACCTCAACTCAAAAATGTGGCTAAACCAATGTTCTTAAAATGTTCTCTAGAGTCAAAATGATATATTACATGCCATGGTTTGGATGTGTAGATTGAAAATATCAATTTCCAACTTTGGTTTATTTAACTTATGCCCTTATTTTAGGTCATTTTTGCAACTTTGAGCTACAAGCATTTCCATCATCTCATGACCTCCTTACTAGCCTTAAAACATCATTTTGAACAAGTTTTATGTTGAACATTTTTCCATTTGAAGCTTGGAAATAGGAGTTATGGCCTTGTGGTTGAAATGACCTGTAATCTCCAAATGACCAAAATGCCCTTGACTTGTCAAAGCCATAACTTGAGTTCTACAAATCCTATCAAGGACTTATAGTACTATCTAGAAATCTAAGAGGATAAGGAACAACATTCATGTTGACCAAAAGGTCATAGGAATCATCCTTCTAAGGCAAACGTTTGATGCAAGTTGGGTAACTTTCAAGGCCCCAGATTCACATACCTCAGATGACCTGTAACTTGTCAAAGTCATAACTTGAGTTCTATAAATCCTATCAAGGACTTCTAGTACTCAAATTAAAGCTAAGCTCAAGATCTACAACATTCATGTTGGGGGTAAGATGATATGACAATCACATATTGAGCTAAATTGCCTTGAAGATATGGGTCAAACTAGGGGATTTTACATTGTCAAGCCTTAGAAACCCTAGCTTGAAACTTCTCAAACTCTTCAATCATGAGGATTTAACCTTGGAATCATCCTTATAACATATCAATGTATCAATCCATGATCACATAGCCTTAGAATTAGGTCTCAACCTTGTTCAAATCATCAGTTGACTTAGGGTTGACCCAGTCAAACCCTAATTACACCACTCATGGCTGAGTCTTCTTAATCTTGCACCATGACCTGTCTAGGATTCAAAGTGATCTTCAACACTTATGATGGGCTACAGACGTGTCTACTTATGCGTCTAGCGGTATCTTACTGCAAGTGCACAGCCTATCGAAGTAATATTTAAGATTATCGATCCACAGGGATTCTATCGTTACCTAGTGCTAGATGAACTTCTAGTTTAGCTAAGGCGAATAGTTGTCACGATTGTTGTTGGTTTTCTAAGACTATTGAAGGCGGAATTAAATTTAAGTTTTTAATAAAATAATACTAAGATGGTCGGTATGTAATTATACTAACTTAGGTGGGTCAATCTAACCTAGGCTTATAAAGATGTTCACTTAATCTATTCGGTAGAGATTACTAGTTTGAATACCCTCAACTCACACTCTCGTGGTCTTGAATCAGATCTTATCCCTAAAGCCCTATGCCTGCTCTCGCTAGCCCATAAGTGTTTAGAGGTAATTTTTGGAAACTAAATAATTCTAATTTATCTTAAAGCGCTCTCGCTGTATTTAATTTAAATGCCTAACTTTAGCTATCTGGTTAAAATCTCACACTCTCGTGGTCTTGACCCAACCTAATACCCTTTTCTTACTCTCGTAACGAAAAGGTCGAATTCAATTAAAAAGCATCAGCCAGAATGTTAAGCGATTAATTATTTTAGCCCATGGTTATATTTTACCGGTTAAGTTAGTTATAACTACATACCGCCCTAAGGTATTTAGCTACTCATCGAGGCTAAATCAAACTCAGAGTTAATTATTGACTTACTAATGGCAGAAAAATAAATAGACATTATAAATAAATTAAATTGCAATAACTGAAAAACCTGATTAACAAATATCTGAGTAGACTCCTTCTTCCACAGACCAGAAGGCTTGGAGTAGGCGGAAATAAAAATTAAAACGAATGCTGAAGGCTGGAAACAAATAAAAGTATAACAATTCCCTAATGTTGGAAATTGTTACACGGTTGGTTTGGATACAAATAAAATAAGACAGGAAACAAAATAATGCTGGAAAAATAATTCTGGTGGTAAGGTAATTCGGCAGAGCTTCCGCAAGAAATTTGGATAATGAAGTCTCTCCCTGAGTTCTCCTGAGCTGGTCCTATTTATAGAGCTTCCAATGGGCTGGTCCTTGGTCTTTTGCTTCTTGGGCTTTGCTGAAGTGGTTGAGAAAATGTTGGAAAGTGGCAGTAGAAAATGGGAGAAGTCTTCCTCACGTGCTGCCTTGAGGAGAATTACTAGGAGGAGTGGTCTTCAGTGGTGGCTTGACGTAGTCTGAGTCAAAATCAAGTTATATCCTTGTCACGGGCGTGACAAGGTCTTCACGCTCGTTGTTTGATGATTTCAAGTGTCACGGTCGTGACTACTTCCTCACGGTCGTGATGGCCCAAAGTAAGGTGTCACGGTCGTGACACCCTTGTAACGACCGTGGCCGTAACAAATTATGCAGAGTTTATGCAGGCTTCTGTCTTGCTTCATTTCTTGTGGTTTCTTTGTTCTTTTCCTCTTAATTCATGATTTGGCCTCACGTAACGATGTACCTGCAAAATAGTAAGAAAAACTCGAGAAATCGAGCGTAAAAATGGTGAATGCGCGATAAAAGTCAATGAAATCTAGCGATATAACCGATGCGTTTTCTCGTCATCAAACTTCCCCAAACTTAAACCTTTGCTTGTCCTCAAGCAAATAGTCGGTTGAAAATCGGCGGACAAGATTTTATTCGCGCATACTCATAACAAACCGTCCGGTGGATCGTTTTGTCGGATAGTCCGGTACTTTGATAGAACACTACTGATACACTAATGACATAAGCAACAAGCTATGTCGTCGACTTCCCGTCAAGCGAAACAATCGGCAATCACATTACGATTTCACCTAGAGTTTTTCGATCTTATTTCACCCGGTTCGTTCTAGCGCAGTCACATTAAGCCCTTTGCCTTCGCACGCACGTAGTGGAGTAGCCGGTTAGCGATTTTGATCCTTTTTTAGCACGGGGTCTGGTACACGAGTGTGGTAACCCTTCATGTTTTATCCGATGCGGAGGTTGTGGGGGATCGAGCCGTAGCACGCCCTACCGAGTTCAGAACCAGTACCTCTGAACCAACCCGAAACGGAGTCCTTCTCATATTTCTCGTTTCTTATCTGCGACCGTGTACTTTGGTGTAATCTCTTTTCATTTTGCATTGAGATACGAAGGATCATTATTGATTAGGCATCAAACGCTTATATTCATCGGCTCCCCACGTGGTTTGTGTTCAGACGGTGCTGACTGCTAGTATAAACTACTGGGGTTACTTTTGAACTGAAACTAAAGGTGCACTCGCAATGGTGATCGGGATGGAATTTCTTAAGCAGGGGGTCGAAGATGTCAAGATTGTATTGGTCTTGTTTTAATCGTTCCCGGCTTCGTAATTACGAACCATTCGGTGGTAAGTCTTGTAATGCGAGTAATTTAAAGATTTTTCTAGTATGGCTTAATAATCGGGGAAAGCTCGATATTAAAGAAAATAACGCACAGATTTGCTCATTTCATTGATTTGCTAAAAGGAATACAACGGAATTGAAATACAACGGAATTGAAAGTACACTGAAATGAAAAGTACCTCTCCCACACTATATCAGACATTGCCCACAATGTTGTGATATAAATGCGGTACAAATACAGTACAAGACTAAAACTGAAAAACAACATAAAAGTAAACTACTGCTGCTGGTGATCGCGGGCTCGGCCTCTGGTGCGAGAGCGGCGTCTAAAGGGAGTCGCGTCGGGATCAGAGCCGGTGCTGGAGGTAGCAGTAATGCTGATGCGGAGCGCCTCAAGCTCGCCGAAAAGTTCTCCAAACCGCTCATTAGTGGCCTCATGGTTGGCAGCAATAGTGCCGAGTAAAGCGTCATACTGTGCCTTCTGCTGACGCTCTAGTGCCGCGTTCATCAGGTTCTGCTGATGAATCACAAGTAGGACGTCCTCAAGTATGACGGCGGGAGCCGCCTGCTGTCGGGTGGAAGTCTCGGGGATGTCCTGGACATGCTCAGCTGCATCCATGGCGTCCTGCATCTCGTCCACTGGGGCGTCTGGCTGATCATCATGTACCGGGGCGTGATCCGCAGCAGCTGGTAAGGCAAAGAGCCAGTTGGCTCGGTTTGCTGGGTCGATGCGTGTGCGGGACGGCAGAGTGATGTGGTGGAAAACGGTGCCATTGACAACAGGACTGTACCTGCCATCCTCTCGCTGCGCGATCAGGTGGGCGGACCGGCAGTAGCTCATGGTCAGGAAATCGGCGGCGAGGTGCGGCAGATCAGTGAGCGCGTCACCAAGCCCCAGCTGAATGGCGAGGGTGGTGACAATGCCGCCAATGAAGAACGGGGATGAGCCTCGGTGCGCGATGGCCTGGATGTGGTAGAGCATAAAGGGGGCAGCGTTGATTGGCTCGTCATGAAGGGCACAGTATAAAAACAGAAGCTCCTTTGAGTTGAGCTTGCGGTTGCTCTCTCTAGCAAAGATTGTGTTGCAGAGGACCCGGTGAAAGTAGCGGATAGCCGGGTTGTGGATGTGTGTGGCGTTGAGGC
Source organism: Lathyrus sativus (assembly GCA_963859935.3). Classification (NCBI taxonomy): domain Eukaryota; kingdom Viridiplantae; phylum Streptophyta; class Magnoliopsida; order Fabales; family Fabaceae; genus Lathyrus; species Lathyrus sativus. The sequence continues at coordinate 420,956,768 of OZ012737.1, forward strand.
TCTGGAAGGTGGTCGCACGGGTGTTGGTAAGGTCGTGCCACAGTGTGAATGCTTGTTCACTGAAGTTGTCGGGCACGCGACGGTGGGCTTCGGTGCCGTGCTCGAAACCTAACAGCTCGACAATCCTGGTTTGTGTGAGGTTGAACTCCCGGCCAAGCAGTCGGAATGTTACGCTGCCGGTAAGCTGACTCTGAGAACCATGAGAGGTGATGTAGCAGTAAGAGCTGAGGAACTCCAGCGTCAGAAGTTCGAAAGTAGGCTGTGGCTGGCGACAGAGGTCCCACAGGCCGACCTTCTGCAGTAGGCTTTGAACGCTGGACAGCATACCGAGTTCTTGCAGACAGTCAGTGGAAATGTACCGGGTGGGTTGCAGACCGCGGTTCTGGAAGCGGACGAAACGGTCTCGCTGGGTTTCTCCGGCTTCTCCTTCTCTGAAAATGATGGAATCCATAACATGCAAGAGTGAAGAGTGAGGGTGGAAGGATTTTGTGAGGTTTTTGGGAGAAGAGTGGTAGAATGAGGGAGATTGATGTTTGGGTTAAATACGGGACAGTTGAAATGAATTGGTTGATGGTAATGGTGGATTAATGGGGTAGTGGAGAGGTTATGGCGGTTTTGGAATGAGTGGGTATTGTGTTGGGTTGGCTATGGATGGAGAAGAAGAGTGGACACGATGAGAAACAGTTCTGTTTCTCACGATCTCTGTAATAGAGGTCGTCACGGTCGTGACATAGGCGTGACGGTCGTGACGCGCTAAATGAGCACGTCACGATCGTAAGTGGGGCGTGACGACTGTGAGGCTGTGTGGTGCTGGATAATTCCCAGAAAAGCACATTGTCTCACGTTACTTTTAAATTAATAATAATTTATTTTATTTAGTAGCACTTATATTAACACACACCATATTATATAGCAATTGCAACACAGTAGTATACGAGCCTAAGATAAAATAGTGCAGTCATACAGTATATGGTCACACAGTGTATAGAAAAGAAATAGAAAAATTATATAAGCTGCTAAAATGAAGAATTAATTGAAATAAAAAGTGCATGGCATAAAGAAAAACTGAAATTACATAAACTCAAATTATGTTATGAAATCGTTGCGAAAGATAAATTTAACTGGAAATGAAAACGATGATAAAAATAATGAGAAAAGAATTAATAAACTAAATCACTGTTAGCCGGTTCAAAGGCGTTTCTTCAGGTCTTCGATGGCGGAGTCCAGATGATAGAATTGTTCGCAGGCCATGTCAGTCAATCCCACGATGTCCAATCGCATACTCTTAATGTCTTCTCTGAATAGATTAATGTCAGTTTGATAGGCATCGAGGGTGTGCATGATGTTCTGCAAGTTGTTAGCGTACTCTCCGTGATTCGCTCCAGGGGTTTCATGAACTTTGTCAGTCGGGTCAATGTCATGGTATCCAGGAGGTGTCTCGGGGTCAGTTTCAACAGCGGTCATTATATCATCTGTTATCCTGTGAGACTGAGGTGTTTCAGGAGTGGCTGGATAATCAGGTGGGTTTAACTCATAAAGCCAATTATCCTTATTATGAACACTTACTTTAGCATGATCGGGCAATGTGAACAGGGTGACTACTTTGTTCCGGATCAGGTACTCAAAAGGTGGGCGTCCTAAATTCCTTATGATATGTCTATTGAAGCAGAATTTAAGATTCATCAGGCGTACGGTTCCCAGACGGGTGCACCTGTCCAGTTGGTACCTAAGTCCTAAGGCATCAGCAATCATGGTTACAAGACCTCCTACCACTATGGGTAATTCAGGTTCATCTTGGATGCGGGTGAAGGTTTGCATCATGAAAGGGACACCATTAACACACTGTCCAGTATTAAAACATGACATAATAAATAATTCATCCTTAGAGACTCCTGTAATGTTTTCTTCTTTTCCAAAGAAGGTATGGGCGAGGAATTTGTGGAAGTAACGAAGAGCAGGGTTATGGATCTCATCATTGTTCATGTCATTTGGTTCAGGGTGGTAGTTTCTGGTCAGAGTTCCCCAAAAGAAATCTAGCTCCACATCCATCAATTCTACCTGTGTGGTAGTATAGGCAAAAGGCCCACTAGGGAATCCTAACAGGTCAGCTAGTTCTTTATGGTTAAAGTCGTATTCTATTCCAAATAGGCGGAAACTAATGAATCCTTTCCTAGAACCAAAACCGCGCTCAGGTAGGTAAAGTAGGGAACTAAGGAACTCAAGGGTGAGCTCACGGTAAGTCGCAAACTTGTGTTGGATCATTGCATTCTCCCATCCGAGTCGGTTGAACAGGTATATCACGCTATCATGTATACCTAAGGTTTCCATAGTCTTTTCATTTGGGTACAGGGTCAAATCCATTTGCCTCTGTGATAATTCTTCGAACTTTATTCTTTGGTTCCTACCTCTAAATTGGGTTTCCATATAGTTAATAGGTTGGTTAGCCATAGTCATTGAAAATACGGTGGAAACAATTCAGTGGAAAAGACTTTAGAAAATCTGTAAAAAGTGATTTAGGATAAAAATAAGAAAATGAAATGCTAAAATGTAATGGCTATAATAGTAATGTAAAATAAAACTAACAAAACAATTTAAACAAATAGTAGTAACGATAATTAAAAATGCTCAAAAAGAAAAGAATAGTTTAAAATAGGTAAATAAGTAAATGGGTTGCCTCCCACTAAGCGCTGTTTTTATTGTCAAAAGCCTGACGTAATGCTGAGGTTTAGACTAATCAGGGGAATTGGCGGACAATTTCAAAAGTTTTAGATCATTCGTATAGTCTCTATTTTCAACTTTGTGATAATGTTTTAGGCGCTGTCCGTTTACTATGAATGGTTCATTGTTCCTACCCTTGATTTCTATTGCTCCACTTGGGAATACTTTAGTTATATCAAAGGGTCCTGACCATCTAGACTTTAATTTTACAGGAAAGAGCCTAAGTCTTGAATTAAAGAGGAGTACAACGTCTCCCACACTGAATTCTTTCTTAGATAGGCGTTTATCATGCCATCGCTTGGTTCTTTCCTTATATAGCTTAGCATTTTCATATGCATCTAACCTTAATTCTTCTAATTCATTAACGTCTAGGATTCGCTTTTCTCCCGCAGAATTATAGTCCATATTGAGAGTTCGGATCGCCCAATAAGCTTTGTGTTCTAGTTCTACTGGGAGGTGACAAGATTTTCCATAAACTAGTTTGAAAGGTGTAGTACCTATGGGAGTCTTGTAAGCGGTCCTATAGGCCCATAGAGCTTCATTAAGTTTAGATGACCAATCTTTCCGAGATGTGGCGACAGTCTTTTCTAAGATTTGTTTAATCTCTCGGTTTGAGACTTCGACCTGTCCACTTGTTTGTGGGTGATATGGCGTAGCCACACGGTGTCTCACTCCATACTTAGATAGTAATTTGTCAAATATTTTTGAAATGAAGTGTGAGCCACCGTCACTTATGACGAGTCGAGGTACACCAAATCTGGGAAAGATTATGTTTTTGAAAAGCTTTATCACTACTCGTGCATCGTTTGTAGGAGAAGCTATGGCTTCAATCCATTTCGAGACATAATCAACGGCTACGAGTATGTAATTATTACCGAAAGATGATGGGAATGGTCCCATGAAATCTATTCCCCAGACGTCGAAGATTTCTACTTCCAAAATTCCCTTTTGGGGCATTTCATCTCTTCTTGAAATATTGCCGGTGCATTGACACCGATCGCAACTTATAACAGCGATGTGGACATCCTTCCATAGATTAGGCCAGTATAAGCCGGCTTGCAAGATTTTTGCACAAGTCTTGGAAGTGCTCGCATGTCCACCATAAGGAGATGAATGACATTGGGCAATGACATCTTCTATTTCTTCTTCGGGAATACATCGGCGAAAGATTCCATCTGGTCCTCTTTTGAACAGTAATGGTTCATCCCAATAGTACTGTTTCAGGTTATGAAGGAACTTCTTTTTCTGCTGATAGGTTAGATCGGGTGGAAGAGCTCCTGCGGCTAGGTAATTGACAATGTCAGCGTACCATGGCAGTCCTACAGTTGTCTGTATTATTTCCACGGGTTCTGGTTCATTTATATCTAACTGCGCTAGGTCGCTTCCTATTTGTGCTATCAGCTGTTCATACGGAAAATCATCGTTAATCGGCACTTGTTCGGGTTTAATACCTTCTATTCTAGATAAATGGTCCGCTACGACGTTTTCAGTACCTTTTTTGTCTTTTATTTCTAGATCAAACTCTTGTAAGAGTAAAATCCATCTTAGGAGTCTTGGCTTAGCATCCTTCTTAGTTAATAGATATCGGATAGCAGCGTGGTCTGTGTAAATGATTATTTTCGCTCCGACTAGGTAAGAACGGAATTTGTCAAGCGCAAAGACAACGGCTAACAATTCTTTTTCTGTAGTAGCGTAGTTCATCTGGGCGGAATCCAAGGTTCTACTGGCATAGTAAATCGCATGGAGTTTCTTTTCTTTTCTCTGACCTAGGACGGCGCCTACAGCATAGTCACTCGCATCGCACATGATTTCAAAAGGTAATCTCCAGTCAGGGGGTTGCATGATTGGTGCGGTGATGAGGGCTGTTTTTAGAGTTTCGAATGCTTTAAGACAATCTTCATTGAATATGAACTCAGCGTCTTTCATTAATAAACCAGTAAGAGGTTTAGTAATTTTCGAGAAATCTTTGATGAATCGTCGGTAAAAACCGGCGTGTCCTAAAAAGCTTCGTATTTCTCGAACGGTTTTAGGGGGTTGAAGGTCCTTTATTACTTCAATCTTAGCCTTATCAACTTCAATTCCCTTGTCTGATATTACATGACCTAATACTATTCCTTCGTTGACCATAAAATGACATTTCTCCCAGTTAAGCACGAGATTCACTTTTACACATCTCTCTAACACCATTTCTAAGTTCGATAAGCATCCTTCAAAACTTTGCCCGCATACAGAGAAGTCGTCCATGAACACTTCCATGATGTTGTCTATAAAATCTGCGAAGATTGACATCATACATCTTTGAAAGGTTGCAGGAGCGTTGCACAATCCAAAGGGCATTCGCCTATAAGCGAACGTTCCATAAGGACATGTGAATGTAGTCTTCTCTTGATCATCAGGATGGATAGGGATTTGGAAAAATCCCGAGTAACCGTCAAGATAACAGAAGTAAGAATGCTTGGCTAATCGTTCTAACATTTGATCTATGAAAGGTAGTGGGAAATGATCTTTCCGAGTGGCTTTGTTTAGTTTACGATAATCTATGCACACTCTATATCCCGTCACTACTCTTTGCGATAGCGATTCGCCTTGAGCGTTTTTCACAACAGTGATACCTCCTTTCTTTGGCACTACATGTGTTGGACTAACCCATTCACTATCAGAGATTGGATATATTATCCCGGCATCTAATAATTTCTTGACTTCTTCCTTTACTACAGTGCTAAGGGTCGGGTTAATTCTTCTCTGAGATTCTCTGGAGGTTCTGCAATCTTCTTCAAGCAGAATGCGATGCATGCAAACTGAAGGACATATTCCTTTGAGATCAGATATGTTATATCCTAATGCAGTTGGATATTTCTTCAAGACATCTAAAAGTTTCTTTGTTTCTATGGTTCCTAAACTGGAATTCACTATAACTGGTCTTTTACATTCAACGTCTAAGAATTCGTACCTTAGGTTATTAGGTAAAGTTTTTAATCCTAATGTAGGTTTATCTTTACTTGGCATGGGATCCGGTGTAAGTGCTAAACTTTCGCTTAGACTATCATCCTGATACGGTTTTTGCCAATTATCATCTTCGAGAATTGGAGGGATTTGAATTTTCATTATTTCAGAATAAGTGGTCTCCTCCAGTTCCATTTCTCTTACACATTCGTCAATTACGTCCATTAGATAGCATGTATCCTCTATAGCTGGTGATTGTAAGAATTGTGTTAAAACAAATTCGACTTTCTCTTCACCTACTTCAAAGGTTAGCTTTCCTCTTTTTACGTCTATTATAGCTCCGGCGGTAGCTAAGAATGGTCTTCCTAGTATGATAGGTGTAGTGGAGTCTTCAGAGATGTCCATGATTATAAAATCAGTAGGAATGTAGAATTGTCCTATACGTACTGGAACGTTTTCTAGTATGCCTACAGGATATTTAACAGAGCGATCGGCTAGTTGAACAGACATTTTAGTTGGTCTTAGGTCTCCCATGTCTAGCCTTTTGCAAATCGTTAAGGGCATAACACTGATACTGGCTCCTAAATCGCATAGAGCTTTGTCAATGACGAATTTTCCTATTACACAGGGTATAGAGAAACTTTCTGGATCTTTTAGCTTAGGAGGCATGTTATTCTGAATTATGGCGCTACACTCGGCAGTAAGTGTAACTGTTCCGTTATCCTCTATCTTTTTCTTATTGGATAAGATTTCTTTTAAAAACTTGGCATACGAGGGTATTTGGGTAATTGCTTCTGTAAACGGAATGGTAATATTCAACTGTTTCAGAAGTTCGACAAATTTCTTAAATTGACCCGTCGTCTTGGAACTTATTAATCTTTGAGGGTACGGAATTGGTGGTTTATAGGGTGGTGGAGGCACATAAGGTTGTTCTTTCTCCACTACCTCTCGACTTTCATCTTCCTTTTCTTCTGGATCATTCACCACTTCAGTCGGTTTATCCGATTTTTGGTACATGGCTGGATTGTCAAGTCTTGGATCGGTAGGTCCGTCAAGTTCCTTGCCACTTCTTAATATTACAGCGTTTGCATGTCCTTTCGGATTAGGTTGAGGTTGTCCAGGGAATACTCCAGCTGGTGCAGCGGTAGGTGCTTGTTGTTGAGCTACTTGTGAAATCTGAGTTTCAAGCATTTTGTTATGGGTAGCTAATGCATCTACTTTGCTCACTAATTGTTTAATCTGCTCGCTAGTGTGAATGTTTTGGTTTAGGAAGTCCTTGTTTGTCTGAGATTGGCTAGCTATAAAGCTCTCCATCATCAATTCAAGGTTCGATTTTCTAGGGATATTAGGAGCAGTCTTTTGATATCCTGGTGATGTAGCTGGTGCTTGACCTGGTGCGTAATAAGCATTGTTATTCTTATAGGAGAAATTCGGATGATTCTTCCAACCTGGGTTGTATGTGTTTGAGTAAGGGTTTCCTTGAGCATAATTCACTTGATCAGTGGAAATTCCTGCCAATAGTTGACAATCAGAGACTTCGTGTCCTGGGACTCCACATAACTCACAGTTAGGTGTTACGGCAGCCACGGTGGCTGCAGGTGTTATGGCCAAGTTGTCGATCTTTTGGCTTAGTTGGTCAAACTTCGCATTGACTTGGTCCATACTACTTACTTCGTACATACCTCCCTTTGTTGGTTTCTCAGTTGCGACTCTCTCGCTTCCCCAAAGGTAATGATTCTGAGCCATACTTTCGATAAGTGCATAGGCATCATTATATTCTTTGTCCATCAATGCACCACCCGTGGCAGCGTCAATTGTCATTCTTGTATTGTACAAGAGTCCATTATAGAAGGTATGGATGACCATCCATTCTACTAATCCATGATGTGGACAAAGCCTAAGTAGATCCTTATAGCGTTCCCAAGCTTCGAATAATGATTCACTTTCTCTTTGCTTAAATCCGTTGATCTGAGCTCTCAGCATAGCTGTCTTGCTAGGTGGAAAATACCTGTTCAAGAAAACTTTCTTAAGTTGTTCCCATGTAGTTACTGAGTTCGAAGGCAGAGATTGAAGCCATGCTCTTGCTCTGTCTCGAAGCGAAAAAGGAAATAAACGTAGTCTAATAGCTTCTTGGGTAACTCCATTGGCTTTTACGGTATCTGCATATTGCACAAAGATCGAAAGATGAAGATTCGGGTCCTCGGTAGGATTTCCGGCGAATTGATTTTGTTGCACGGCTGATATCAATGATGGTTTTAGTTCGAAATCATTTTGGTTGATAGCCGGTGCTGCAATGCTTGAATGCGGTTCACCCTGCGAAGGATTAGCGTAATACTTGAGTGGATGAGTTTGTTCTTCAGCCATTCCTGCGTTTTCTGACTTTACGACTGGTTCAGGCGGATCTAATTGAAGATCTGGAATGTTGGAATTATTTTCGAAATCGAGTATACGTCTTCTTACGTGTAAGAAGCGTTCCGATTCAGGGATTAGAGGTTGCAAGTCTTCGCTTTTGGAGCGAGTACGTGGCATACACTCGGAGATTAGATCAAATTAAATAGTTGATACCTTAGTCTAGACAATGCTACCTAAGTGCACTAGTAACTAAATTAAGGAATCCCCGGCAACGGCGCCAAAAACTTGATGGGCTATAGACGTGTCTACTTATGCGTCTAGCGGTATCTTACTGCAAGTGCACAGCCTATCGAAGTAATATTTAAGATTATCGATCCACAGGGATTCTATCGTTACCTAGTGCTAGATGAACTTCTAGTTTAGCTAAGGCGAATAGTTGTCACGATTGTTGTTGGTTTTCTAAGACTATTGAAGGCGGAATTAAATTTAAGTTTTTAATAAAATAATACTAAGATGGTCGGTATGTAATTATACTAACTTAGGTGGGTCAATCTAACCTAGGCTTATAAAGATGTTCACTTAATCTATTCGGTAGAGATTACTAGTTTGAATACCCTCAACTCACACTCTCGTGGTCTTGAATCAGATCTTATCCCTAAAGCCCTATGCCTGCTCTCGCTAGCCCATAAGTGTTTAGAGGTAATTTTTGGAAACTAAATAATTCTAATTTATCTTAAAGCGCTCTCGCTGTATTTAATTTAAATGCCTAACTTTAGCTATCTGGTTAAAATCTCACACTCTCGTGGTCTTGACCCAACCTAATACCCTTTTCTTACTCTCGTAACGAAAAGGTCGAATTCAATTAAAAAGCATCAGCCAGAATGTTAAGCGATTAATTATTTTAGCCCATGGTTATATTTTACCGGTTAAGTTAGTTATAACTACATACCGCCCTAAGGTATTTAGCTACTCATCGAGGCTAAATCAGACTCAGAGTTAATTATTGACTTACTAATGGCAGAAAAATAAATAGACATTATAAATAAATTAAATTGCAATAACTGAAAAACCTGATTAACACATATCTGAGTAGACTCCTTCTTCCACAGACCAGAAGGCTTGGAGTAGGCGGAAATAAAAATTAAAACGAATGCTGAAGGCTGGAAACAAATAAAAGTATAACAATTCCCTAATGTTGGAAATTGTTACACGGTTGGTTTGGATACAAATAAAATAAGACAGGAAACAAAATAATGCTGGAAAAATAATTCTGGTGGTAAGGTAATTCGGCAGAGCTTCCGCAAGAAATTTGGATAATGAAGTCTCTCCTTGAGTTCTCCTGAGCTGGTCCTATTTATAGAGCTTCCAATGGGCTGGTCCTTGGTCTTTTGCTTCTTGGGCTTTGCTGAAGTGGTTGAGAAAATGTTGGAAAGTGGCAGCAGAAAATGGGAGAAGTCTTCCTCACGTGCTGCCTTGAGGAGAATTACTAGGAGGAGTGGTCTTCAGTGGTGGCTTGACGTAGTCTGAGTCAAAATCAAGTTATATCCTTGTCACGGGCGTGACAAGGTCTTCACGCTCGTTGTTTGATGATTTCAAGTGTCACGGTCGTGACTACTTCCTCACGGTCGTGATGGCCCAAAGTAAGGTGTCACGGTCGTGACACCCTTGTAACGACCGTGGCCGTAACAAATTATGCAGAGTTTATGCAGGCTTCTGTCTTGCTTCATTTCTTGTGGTTTCTTTGTTCTTTTCCTCTTAATTCATGATTTGGCCTCACGTAACGATGTACCTGCAAAATAGTAAGAAAAACTCGAGAAATCGAGCGTAAAAATGGTGAATGCGCGATAAAAGTCAATGAAATCTAGCGATATAACCGATGCGTTTTCTCGTCATCAACTTATCATGAGCTCTCTTAAGACCTCAAGTCCATCCTCATGGCCTCAGAATCATCTGAGGACTTCCCACAACTCTCAAGCTAGGAGGCACACAACCTTGGTTTCAACCACTCTCTGTGAGGATCTTTTAACTTCTCTGACAAAGATATCAACCCTTGAACACTTGAATAACCTTCTTAACTAGCTTCAAACTCTTGTGTAGATCTTGATTGGTACTCATACCTCTTGATCTCCTGCATACATGTCAATGAAATGCAAATGATAATGCTAATGTGAATGAAATGAAACACAAGCTAGGTAAACAAAAGTTGGTCAAATTTTGGGGTGCAACACCTTCCAGATAGGTCTTGCTGTCATTGGACTGTTGTCCTACAGCCTAAACTTGTTACTTATCGTGTAACCAAAGTCATTTACAAAGCCCAGTTCTCGCCTGGAAAACCTCAAAAGCCCAGTCCTCGTCTGGCAAACCGATAACCAGTTCTCACCTGATCCACCTTTCTTAGAATACTAGTTCTCGTCTGGTGCGTGTCAGCTTTTAAACCAGTTCCCGTCTGGTCACCTTTTCCTCGACCCACTATTTAACCAGTTCTCGTCTGGCTAACGCAGTTTTAAAGCCCAGTCCTCGTCTGGCAAACCAGAAATCAGTTCCCGTCTGATATCCAAAACCTAGAAGTCAGTTCTCGTCTGACGACTTAAACCCTTTTGCCACCAGTTCTCGTCTGGTAGTCTACCCTCGAATGCTAGTTCTCGTATAGTATTTCCCTTTCCAATCCACTTTTGTCGGTAACCAGAAATAAATCCCTATCACCATAAACCTATCCCTAAACTAGAAAAAGCCTAATTGTACCTGGCCCCATATTCTCGGAGACATGTGCTATCATGTTCCCTGACACGAGGCTCGAATGATCTTGGTTCTCCATGATTGGTGTTCTGTATTCCCTTAGGGGGTGATGTTGTTAAATCAGGAAATTTTCTTCAGCAGAGATTTATAGTTAAGATTGACTCTCCTTGGCTGTTTGAGGTTGCAACAAGTTGAGATTGCACTTGTCCTTTATCATAGTAGGGTCAAGATTATCCTCAGCAGGGCGAGATTGATGTCCCCGGCAGAGTGTAGCCATCCCCGGCAGATTGATTGTACATTCCCAACGGTTTAGGATCAAAGTTTTCCCTGACAAGCGGATTTGGGTTTATTTCCCCAGCACTGGGTCAGGGTGCAGTTTCTCGTAGGAGACTATTCACAAGTGTTCAGCCCTCGATAGCGCAGACTGAAGTCTCCAGCGCAATTGAAAGTCCCCACAAAGTGGTATTTTCCCTGGCAGGTAGGATTTATTTCAGCGTCTGGTTGCCTATCCCCAGCCGAATTTGCAGTTTTCCAAGAGAGCCGAGTCCTTGGAAGCCGTTGAAGCCACGATTGGTTTTCCCCCAGTAGAGTGTTGAATAGCTGATGATGTATTTCCCCACCAGAGTCATTATCTCTGGGAAAGTTTTTCCGCGAAGACCGCGCAACTTATTTCTGTGATTGACATTGTTTTCCTCAACAGTTGTGGTTTGAATACCTAGTTGAGCGGGTTTAGGTTCTCATAGAACTTCATTCCCATGCAGCAGTTGTCTGGAGTTTGTTTCCCCAGGCGGAGTCTAATTGAGATTGATGTGACTTCTTCTCCTCGGCAGGATGATTCCTTCCTCCACCAAAGTGGTTCTTTATCCTTGACAGGAGGATCTTCCCTTCAGCATTTATTTTGCTGATGGGGACGTAGCATTTTGCATGATTGCATAACATTCTCCCTAAATACGCGTAGCATTTCCACCGGGTGGAGCATTGCGCCATTGTCAAAGCATATGCATACGAAACATGAGCTAGGTCGTTACCGTTCTTGTTTTGTAGGTGTTCCTCAGCAGAATGGTTTGCTCAAGATGATTCTTGAATTCCCCAACGAATTTGATTGCTTAAGATGATACTTAAAATCCCCAGTGAAGTCAGCAGAGTGGGTTGCTTAAGTTGAGGCTTAGAGTCCCCAGCAGAGAGTTTGCTCAGGAGGATTCCTGAAATCTCCAACAGAGTTATTGGTTCAGGATGATTCTTGAAGTCCCCAACGGAGTTATTAGTCCAAGCCGATTCTTGAATTCCTCAGCGGAGTTGATTCATCCAGAATGATTTCTGGATCCCTGAAGCAGAGTTAGTTGATAGTTCTCCAGAATCCCCAGCGGAGAGGTGTCATCCCCAGCGGGTCTTAAACATAGAAGTTGAAATTTCCTTGAAGACTTGATGATTGAAGTCTGGCAGCAGTGCCAAAACCCCAGACTTATTGATGAAGTCTAACTGCGATGTCAAAGCAGTTCTCCCAGCTGATGTGGAGTGCCTGACGGCAAAAGAATGTATATCCTTATTGGTTCGTGATTGATTAAGGACTCCATTTGAAGACTTGCTGACGAAGTCCAACTGTGATGTCGAAGCAGTTCTCTCAGCTGATGCGGAATGTCTGATGGCAGAAGTTTAGATATCCCTATTGGTTCATGATTAACCGAGGATTCTATTTCAGACTCTCTGATGAAGTCCGGCTGACGCCCGAGATGTTCTTTGAATGCCCGACGACATAATTAACTTGATTGTTAAAAAGTTCCTAATGACCTGATGAGTCCCGAGGAATCCTTCTGCCGCAGTGTCGCAGAATGCCTGACGACAATATCAGCTATGTATCGCCGGTTACCGAGTGACCAGTGTGCCCTTGATGATTTGAGGAAGAAGCTGCAGCGAAATCTGATAATCATCCCGACGGAGATTTGAGAGTAGCCATCCTTCACCAGTTACCGAGTAATCGGTGATCCCTTATTGACTTACTGATGAAGTTCAACAAAGATGTTGTCGACGTTCCTAGCGATATGATAAGTCCATAGGCGACGATAAGGAATTCTTCTGCTATGACGCAGAATGCCTGACGGCATAATCGACCCTCCATTACCAGTTACCGTGTAACTGGTGATCCCTTAATGACTTGAGGACGAAGATCTACAGCAAAATCAAATGATCATCCTGACGGAGATTTGAGTTTAGACCCTTCACCAATTACCGTGTGACCAATTCCCCAGCAGAGTTGCTATGCAACTATCATGCTCAGTTTTGAAGATGTTCCTACCAATCAAAGTACCGTTTACCTGTACGGTTGGCAAATCATCAGTTACCGTGTAACCGGTGATCCCTTGATGATTTGAGGATGCAATGATATCAGATAAATCATAGAATTATCCTGACGGAGATTTGGATCGGTATTTCTCCAGCTAGTTGCCGTGCAACTATTGTTTCAGTTTCCGAAGATTTGTCCCCATCAGAGTACCGCGTACTTGTGCAGTTGGAAAATTTCCGAGATTGTTGGTATTCAACCGTCTTTTACCTTGATTGTTTGAGATCCGTTCGCTTCTCACCCAGTCAGGTCCAAGCCGTTTGAATAGGGGCAGCTGTTGCACCCCAAAATTTGCCCAACATTTCTTCACCTAGCTTGTGTTTCATTTCATTCACATTAGCATTATCATTTGCATTTCATTGACATGTATGCAGGTGATCAAGAGGTATGATTACCAATCAAGATCTATACAAGACTATGAAGCTAGCTAAGAAGGTTATTCAAGTGTTCAAGGGTTGATATCGTTGTCAGAGAAGTTGAAAGAGCCTCAGAAAGAGTGGTTGAAACCAAGTGTGTAGGTCTCCTAACTTGAGAGTTGTGGAAAGGCATCAGATGATTCTGAGGCCATGAGGATGGACTTGAGGTCTTGAGAGAGCTCATGAGAAGTGTTGAAGATCACTTTGAGGCCTAGACAGGTCATTGTGCAAGATTAAGAAGGCTCAGCCATGAGTGGTGCAACTAGGGTTTGACTCGGTCAACCCTAAGTCAACTGATGATTTGAAGAAGGTTGAGACCTAATCCAAGAGCCATGTGATCATCGATTGATGCATTGAGATGTTATAAGGATGATTCCAAGGTTAATTCATCATGATTGAAGAGTTTGAGAAGTTTCATGCTAGGGTTTCTAAGACTTGACAGTGTAAAATCCCCTGGCTTGACCCTGACTTCAAGACTATTTAACTCAAGATATGATTGTCATCTCATCTTGACCCCTACATGATTGTTGTAGGGAATGATCTCATCTTTAATTTGAGTTCTATAAACCCTTGATAGGATTTATAGAACTCATGTTATGAGCCAGACAAGTTACAAGTCATTTGAGGCATGTGAATTTGGAGCTTGAAAGTTACCCAACTTGCATGACACTTTTGCCCTAGAAGGATGATTCCTATGAACTTTTGGTCAACATGGATTATATCAAGCATTGGTTGAAGAAATTTCACAAAAAGACCATTTTAATGAATTAAAAGGGAAAAATTCAAAACAATTGGTAATTGAATGATTTCAAGCCAAATTTGTACTCATTTTGATTGGAAACGATATTATAAACACTTTGGAATTATTAGAATTTTCATTTGGGGCTTGGTTCATGTTGTTCCAATTTGTGACTTCATGAATAAGCTACACATCCCAAAATCATACCATTAAGTTCCAAACCAATTTTCACAAGCCAAAGTCCAAACCTTACCTTAAGATCCAAGCCTAAGGAGTACTTAAGGGATCTACTCCAAACCAAAAAGAAAAACTCCTCACAATTTTCATTTTTCATTTTCAAGAATTCTCTCACTCTCTCAATTCTCTCAATTTTCTTCATTCTCCAAACCCTCACCCATAGCTCCTTGTCATCGGATCCATTGATTTTTCATTGAAATCAATGGAATCTTGAGCATAAACTACCACTCATCATCATTATCGGATCAAGTTTCATAATCAATTTTCGTGCAAATTGAAGTTGGATATTGGAGCGAAAGTTGGAAGCATTTATTCGGAGCAATTCGGATTCGAAGTGTTCGATCTTCATCTTCTTGCAAGAATTATTGTGTATCTTGAAGTTTTTCGTCTAATCTTGTTCGGATCTTTGCAAATTCACTTGATCAACGATCACCGGATCAAATCACCGATCCGTAGGTTGGTTTTCCGATTTAATTTAACCATTTGATTGTTGTTTTTTAATGGCATTAAAATTCTGTTTTGTGTGCTGTTTGATTTTAATTCATATAAAATAGCAAGAATGCTTATAAAAATATGAGAAAATTCTTGGATGATCCTTACCATGTCTATGAACTTTGTGCGCAATTGGATTTTAGTTTCGTTTAATTTTCAATTTGATTTCGTTTTTCTCCTTTAGTTGGATAATAAAATGTCAAAAACTGCATAGTTTCTTGCCAATTTTTGTTCTGGAGTTTGGTATAGAATTTGGACTTAATTCTTTGCTGGTTTGTTATAGATATATGAAGGAACTCCCAGAAATTTTTAGGGTAATTTTTAGGTAGCTTTAGGTTCTTTTTTGAACTAGATCTTTAGAGGCTTCCTCACCTGATTTCCCTTTTGACCATTTTTGGTGTGTGATTTCTTTAGTGCCTTTAAGCATAGTTTTAGGCTCTGATTTTTCTACTATAGATACCTAACATGATTAGGTTGCCCTAGAAACTTTCATAGGATTTTAGAATTAGTTTTGGTATTTTAGATCGAATTAATAATTAGGCTAGTCTTAACATGTTCATAACATAGCCTTTCCTTTTGATTGATTTTATTGATGACTTTTAGCATGAGATAAACTTTTCATTCTTTTTTATTGTTGTTATATGCACATTGATGTTGCCTTGTGATTTTTATCATGATTTTTAGATGATTGTAAATATGCTTTTAGTGTAGTTGTTTAGGAGTAATTTTCAACTAATTCCCCATTTTACAAAGTAACTTCAGTTTAGGTGATCTAACTTAGAAAGTTTCATAGATTAACATTGTAAATAGCCATTAGATGATTCTAAATAATGTGTTCCTTTCTTTATAGATTGGTAAGTAGGTAGAGATCTCTTTAGAACTACTTCTTTGGTGTGTGTAAGTTGTTCTGTGACCATGTATGGTAAAGACTTAATTATGGATTTGGTGTGTTTGCCGTTGGAAGGTTTAGACGTGATCTTGGGTAGACCTTGTTACAATTTAATAGAGTTCATTTAGTTTACTATCACAAGATGGTAAGGTTTCCTTCTTTGGGAAATGATGAAAGTGGGAGTTTTCTATCCACTAAAGAGTTGAAGAAGCTTTTAGCGGATGAAGCTCAATTGTTCGACTTGTTTGCATCATTGTCGGTGGAGAGTGAGGTTCAGCTTGATGTGTTTCCAGTGGTATGTAATTTTCTAGAAGTATTCCCGGGGAAGAATATGGATGTACCGCCGGAAAGGGAAGCCGAGTTTTCTATTGATCTACTTCCTGGTACTAGACCGATTTCGATGGCACCGTATCGCATGTCAGCGTCCGAATTGGTAAAACTAAAGGAGTAGTTGAATGATTTGTTGGATAAGAGGTTTGTAAGGCCAAGTGTTTCTCCTTGGGATGCACCGGTATTGTTAGTGAAAAAGAAGGATGGAAGTATGAGGTTATGTATTAATTATCGACAGTTGAATAAGGTGACGATTAAGAATAAGTATCCGCTTCCAAGGATTGATGATTTGATGGACCAATTGGTTGGAGCGCGTGTATTTAGCAAGATTGATTTGAGATCAGGTTATCACCAGATTCGGGTTAAGGAGGAGTATATTCCAAAGACGGCCTTTAGGACACGGTATGGTCAATACGAATATTCCGTAATTCCATTCGGGGTTTTTAATGCGCCAGGTGTGTTTATGGAATACATGAATCGTATTTTTCATGAGCAGTTGGATCATTTTATGGTTGTGTTCATCGACGACATTTTGATTTACTCTAAGTCTCAATAGGAGCACGAAGAGCATTTAAGGATTGTGTTACAGGTTTTGAAGGAAAAGAAATTGTATGCTAAGTTGTCCAAGTGTGAATTCTGGTTGTCGGAAGTGAGTTTTCTCGGACATATTATTTCTGGTAGTGGTATTAGTGTGGATCCATCCAAGATTGACGCGGTAATGCAATGGGAAACTCCTAAATCAGTTACAGAGATTTGAAGCTTTTTGGGCTTGGTAGGCTATTATCAGAGGTTTATCGAAGGATTTTCGAAGATGGCACTTCCGTTAACGCAGTTGACTTGTAAGGGAAAGGCTTTCATTTGGGATGTTGGTTGTGAGGAGAGTTTCATGGAGTTAAAGAGAAGATTGACAACAGCGCCAGTCTTGATTTTACCGAATCCTATGGAACCTTTCATAGTCCATTGTGATGCTTCCTTGTCAGGTTTAGGTGGTGTGTTGATGCAAGGGGGAAAAGTTGTGGCTTATGCTTCGAGGCAGTTGAGAGTGCATGAGAAGAATTACCCTACGTATGATTTGGAATTAGCGGTTGTGGTATTTGTTTTGAAAATTTAGAGGCATTATCTTTATGGTGCGAGATTTGAAGTTTTTAGTGATCGCAAGAGTTTGAGGTAATTATTTGATCAGAAGGAATTGAGCATGAGGCAAGGGAGATGGTTAGAGCTTTTGAAAGACTATGACTTTGGTTTGAATTACCATCCGGGTAAGGCAAATGTGGTGGCCGATGCCTTAAGTCAGAAATCGTTGCACATGTATACATTAATGATGAGAGAATGGGAACTTTTGGAGGACTTTAGAGATTTGAGTTTGGTTTGTGAAATGACGCTGATAAGTGTAAGGCTTGGTATGCTTCGTATTACGAATGATTTTCTTTCTACCATATGTGAAAGGCAAAAGTTAGATTTGAAGTTTGTTGATTTGATGACAAATGGGAATGAAGATTTCAAAGTTGATGATTTTAGAGTTTTAAGATTTCGTGGCCGTATCTGTATTCCTGATAATGCAGAATTTAAATGGATGATATTGGAGGAAGGACACCGGAGTAACTTGAGTATTCATCCGGGAGCGAATAAGATGTATCAAGATTTGAAGAAAATCTTTTGGTGGTCCGGATTGAAAAGGGATGTAGCTCAGTTTGTGTATGCGTGTTTGACTTGTCAGAAGTCTAAAGTAGAACATCAGAAGCCTAGTGGATTGATGCAACCATTGGATATCCCAGAGTGGAAATGGGATAATATATAGATGGATTTTACTACGGGGTTGCCGAATACGCTAAGAGGTCATAATGCCATTTGGGTGATTGTTGATAGGCTTACTAAATCTGCTTATTTCATTCCGATTGATATTAGTTATCCTTTAGAGAAGTTAGCCGAGATTTATGTCCGTGTGATTGTGAAGATGCATGGAGTCCCTAAGAGTATTGTATCGGACAGAGATCCTAGATTTACTTCAAGGTTTTGGGAGAGTTTGCAAAAGGCTTTGGGTTCTAAGCTGAGATTGAGTTCGGCTTACCATCCGCAAACAGATGGTCAAATAGAGAGAACGATTCAGTCGTTGGAAGATTTGTTGCATGCTTGTGTAGTAGAGCAAAGTGGTGCTTGGGATAGTTATTTAGCGTTGATTGAGTTCACCTACAATAACAATTTTCACTCAAGTATTGGTATGACACCATTTGAGGCTTTATATGGTCGGAGATGTCGAACACCTTTGTGTTGGCATGAAACTGGTGAGAAATCGGTTGTTGGGCCGGAGATGGTACAACAAACGACGGAGAAGGTGAAGTTTATTCGTGACAAGATGAGAGCTTCTCAGAGTAGGAAGAAGAGTTATCATGACAAAAGAAGGAAGAATCTTGAGTTTCAAGAGGGAGACCATGTGTTCTTGAGAGTTACACCGGTTACGGGTGTGGGTCGTGCCTTGAAGTCAAAGAAGTTAACTTCTCGTTTTATAGGTCCGTATCAGATTATTACACGAGTAGGTGTTGTGGCGTATCGTGTGGCGTTGTCTCCGAACCTTTCGAATTTGCATGATGTGTTCCATGTTTCGCAACTTCGGAAGTATGTTCCGGATTCGTCACATGTTATTCCTATGGATGACGTTGAAGTAAGAGATAATCTTACGGTTGAGGTTTCACCGATTAGTATTTTGGATCGTGAGATTAAGAATTTAAGGGGCAAGGATATTGCGCTTGTGAAAGTAGCATAGGGAGGTGCTGCAGAGGGCAACATGACTTGGGAATTGGAGAGTAAGATGCGGAATTAGCATCCGGAATTGTTTGGATCAGGTAATATTTTCGAGGACGAAAATGTCTAAGTAGGGGAGAGTTGTAACGCCCCGATTCTGAATTTCCCATTGTTGTTGAGTCTTTTAATTTATTTTAATTGAATTATTCTTTTAATTGTAGAATTTGAACTTGAATATGTTATGTGTGCTTATTATGTTATTTTATTATTTGGAGAGTTTTGGGGAATTAGTTAGAGGATGTTTTAGATAATCCTTGATCAGTAGATATTTGAGAGAAATAGAATAGAAAGAATATAAGTGGAATTAGAGAGAAAATAAATGTGATAGAAAGAAATAGAGAGGAAAGAAGAAGAAGAAGAAGAAGAGAAGAGAAAGAGGAGAAAACCTAGAATCATCAAGAATCAAACTTCTAAGCTTCGATTAATCGGGTAAGGGTGTGAAACTTTATTATTATTTCGACGTATATGATTATGTATGTTTCTATTGGTTTGTTTTTGGATTAGGGAGAGTTTTGCTCATTTTCTGTTTTAGGTCAGTTTTGAGTAAATCGTTAGAAACCGAGTTTTCACGGGGAATGTTGGGCTGAAGCTGCTGAGACGAGTTGGGATTGAATCGGGTAGATTTCGATGAGTTTCAGAGTTTTTTTACTGAGGTGAATTCTGAGTTCGCAGACCCTCGCTGGCACGTTCGCTAGGCATTCGCTGTAGCGAGCCAGTAGCGCACGGTCCCAGACTTGGGCAGAATGGTGTGTGGTGCTCTTCGCTGGTAGCAAAAGGGGTAGCGGGCGACTTGCTAGACCTTCGCTAAGAGAGTGTGGTAGCGAAGCAAGTCAGAGACTTTTGATTGCTTCGTGAGCTTGTTCGCTAGGCGAACAGGTAGCGAGCACTCGCTGGGAGTTCGCTAGGCGGACAGAGTAGCGAACGTAGCAGAGTGTTATTTTATTGTGTTTTCACTTCCATGATGGATTCTTCGATTCAAGTATGATTAATCCTTTTTGGTTATGCATAGTGTATATTGTGATATGTTATGATGTGGGTAGCGTATGGCGTGAATCCTAAATTGTGAATCGTGGAGTGTGAAATGTGGCCGTTTGGCAATGTTGTGCAATTTTTTGAATTGAATGAAATATACATGAATATATATAGTGTATAAGTATGCATGTTGTTGTACCCCAAATTTTGACCCCTTAGATTCTCATTATCATTTTTAGAAGCATGATCATGCATTATCTAACCCTAAATCAAGTGCAAGTTTATTATTGTCAAGTTACAGATGAATCAGGGTTCTCGCACCGACAAATTCAAAACAATCAAGGAATGATCAACCAATGATTTGGGCCAATTTAATCATTGAATGAAATCAAAGATAATATCAAAGTCAAAATAGAAGTCAATTTGAAGAAATCATTTCAGAATCAAGAACAGTGCAGTCAGGAGGCCCCGATTAGGGTTTTTAACCAGTGAAAAGTCAACTGTGGTTTGACTTTGATGTTGGAAGATGTTTTAATGGTGGGAGTGAGGTCCATGAAGTTAATATAGGCTATTAAAGACTATTCAAGAAGTGTCAAAGTCCCAGGATGTCCAGAATATCAACAGGCGACTCGATCGGCACCGATCGATCGTACGGTTGACCGAAAAGTCAACTCCTCGAATTTTGAGAATTGGAATCCAAGTTGTGAATCAAAGTTGTTCCTTATGTCATAATGGACTTGCATATCAATTTTCATGATCATTGGATCAAAGATGAGAGAGTAATCGAGAAATCGGGAAATTAGGGTTTTGAAAAGGGCTAAACCGTATCTCCTTAACCGCACATCCAATTGAGTTGGTTCTAGTCTCATTTGAAAGCTCTTGACAAGTCCTACAAAAGTCCCATACTAGTCCACAACCAGAAAATGCATACTTTTTGAGATAGAAGCAAAAACATTCCTAGAAGGGGAAATAACTTAGAAAATTTCTAAGTTATTTTCACTTTAAAAGCTAAAATCAACCAACTTCAAGGGGATTTTTCACCTAGTTTCAAATAGAATCAAGATTTCTGGCCAACATGAAAGTTTTAGTACTATGTGAGGGCTTTCTAAATTGTACAAGAACATCTCAAGGTGAGTTATGAGCTGAGAGATACATGTGTTCAAAGTTGGTATTTTGTCATACTAGTCCCACATTGACCAATATTGCAAAAGCACCTCTATCACTCAAGTGAGCCAATTTCAACTTTCCAAACTCTTTCTACCTGATATATTGAACATACTTAGCATGTTAGAACAGAGAGTTATCATGGAAACATCATGGAATTAAAGTTTGAAGTTTCATTGCCAAAGTTGCAAAAGTGGACTTTTCAAAGCATGAGGTGGAAAGTAAGATTTGAACCAGCCCCTTCCCTAAGCCTCTAGCCTGCATTCTCATCAGTAAAAATCATCATTAAGCTTGCCTCTTGATGAAAAGAAGTGGCCAAGGATCAGAAAAAGCCAAGCAAGTTGGCAAGTGGTTGAAAATATCAAGTTTGCTTCATGGTTAAGCAAGACCTCCCTAGTAAGCACCTCAATCATTTTCTCTATAAAAGGAGGGCTCCCTCACCTCATTTAAAAGACATCTTTTCTGATAGAAACCACAAATAACCCCTGTCATCACAATTCCATCATCTTGCTTCAATTTCTCAAAAAAATCACAAAGTTCACCAAAACACTCAAAAATGGCCTTGAAGTGAAATCTCTACCACATCAAGTTCTACATGTTCCAGCACCCAAACTATCATCCATACACTTTATAAATAACATATATAAGGTGTACAAACCATTGAACCACCAAAAATCACAAGGAATCAAAAAGTCAACCTTTCACCTAGCTTACTTTGACAAAAAGCCACAAAAACCACCAAATTGTGTTCTAAGCTTCTCCTTGAGGTTGTGATCACTTGGACACCTCACAAATAGCATATATCAACTGTCAAGACCCTTAGCAACCATTGGAAACTCATAATTCTCATTTTGGCATCATAAGTGATTGTTTACTTAAGCTTGAAGCAAGGTGCAAAAGCAAAAAGTGAAATAAGGAATCTCTGGTTTTCTCAGCTATCTTAACATATTCAAAGGTTCATCAAGAGGTATGTGGTTTATCCTTATTGACTTTTGCATCATCTTTCATGATTTTACCATTCAGAGCATATTGGTGCATCTTTGAATACTTGATGATTTTCCTTTTATAACATGTGGCATGTGATGAATAGCAAATCTAATGTGAATTTAGTCAAACATTAATCATGAAGTGTGAGTTTATACCATGTCATTTGATGAACCTCCTACTGTCATATGAGGTTTCTTCTTGGTTTTCATCATTCTATGTTGCTACCCAATATGCTGTCAGGATGCATATGGTAAGATAGTAGGCATTTCATGTTGGTTGTTGGAACCCCTGGCATGGCAGTTTTGTTTATGAACATTTCAACATCAATTAAGTTTGTTTTGGTCTAGCATCTAACATTAGGTTTAGGGGGTCTGCTGGCTAGGAGTTGCAGTAAAGGGTGGTATAGTCTTTGAATCATGAATGTGGCTGGTATAGATGAGTTACATTATGGAAACCATGAGATTTGTCTGTACATAAAAACCAGGGTATTTCCATTTGGTGCCAAACTGTATCACCTGCAAGAACTCACCAAATCTTATTGACAAATTCTTGAAATCAATCCACAGCCTGCTGTAGAATATGTAGAAAGTGCAGCCCTGCTGTTTGTAAGTTTGAGTTTGCTGTCAAACTCAAATTGGTTATGTGACCAGGCTTGTGTGGTTTTAGAATATTTGAGCCAGCTGAGATTGCTTATTTTGTCTTGTATATTTGAGTTTTTGCTTAGTGTATCTGGTGAATGGCAAGTATGGTAGGCTACAAGTGAGTGATTCATACCAAGATGCTGTTGGATTAAACCCTAGGTGTGGCTGCTAACTCTGATGCAGTAGGATTAAAATAGCATTGCTGCTCAGGACTGGAAGTTGAGTGTGTTGTTTGGAGCTTTGGATTTTGCAGGCTGGTATGGTATGATTGAAAAGTACCTCAGATTGTTGGTAAAAAGGTTACACAGATGCAGCAGGCCTGAGGTTGCAATACAAAGTGTGAGGGGTCTGTTTGCTAGCTAATGTTGGTTTGCTTAGTACTTGTTTCATCATCTTTATCTTGTGCCACTAGTATTCAGTTTCTTTAGTCTTAGGGGCTGGTGAGCTATATGACTATGACAGCTTGGTGAGCTAACAATTCCCACATCATTTCATTTAGACTTGTTGCTTGCTGTTGTTACATACATGAAATTGAGCTGACTGTCAAGAGCATTATACATTGTTGCCAAAATCAAGTCATAACAGTGGAAATTCACTTTTTGCATAGAACATTAAAACCTTGATTCTAAAATCTAGACATGTTTAAATATGCATTTGAAGCATGCTTGTATGTTTATATTGCCCTGTTTGTACATAGGACTCATATTCACATGTTGACACAAGTACCTCAATACACAAGTAACTCACAATGCTATTTTTGCATAGAACTTGGTTCTCACTAAAGCTACTTCACATACCCTTCATAATAGTCATTTCTAGGATGTATGCATAGACACTTTGCACCAAAACACTTTGCATCAAAAATTCACTTCTCAAAATGACCACTTCTTCACAAAAACACACTAACCACTCACTTTGTCACTTTTGGCATAGAGCATGATAAATTGATTTTCTCCTTTACAACATGATTCTATGGTCATTCATAACATGTTAGTGTGTCTATCTTACTGTTTTAAGCATAGCATCATTATTTCACATATTGACACCAAAGGCTTCAAAATACACCAAGCCTCAAAATGTGGTTTTTTGCCTCCACTTGTTTTTCACCAGAACAAACACCACATACACCTTATATGGTTCATTTGTAATGTGTTAGAGCATTGATTTGATGAAGGAAAGCACTGCATCAAGATTTCACTCACAACTTGCTTTTATTGTTAACATGCTTGCATATGCTACACCAACTTGTGAACCATTGATTTCCTTTGAGGTTTTTGTGATAGGATAGACTAATATGATCATTTATGACATGTATCAATGACTGGTTTGGGTTGGTTTGAGTTGTAACTCAAAATTGCAAGTTTTCACTTTTCACACATCACACTTGCATCATACATACCACATTTTGAACCAAGTTGTTTTGAATTGTCTCACTTGATCAAACATAACCAACATCACATGTATGAGATGTCTACACATTCAAACCAACCAGTTTATGTGTAAAATGAAATTTGAGTACCATTATGCATCCTTACTTGGACAATTTGCATGTAACATGTCATTCTTTATCACAGGTGATGTCCTTGAGATCTTAATGCTTAAATCATCTTATTATCATGTATATATGCTGTGTAAATGGTTAGAATAACCTGAATTGGTCTTGAATTGCATCTGCTTATCATCATGCATCATTGGTCATCCTTCTGCAAATTACCATACCACCACATATCAGTTTTAAAATGCTGAATTCTTCTTGATATCTTTGTGTTATAACAGATCAATATGACCATATGTGACATGTTTGAATGAGCTAAAACATTGGAAATAACCTGTACATTGAGTTACATCCCTTCATGCATTACACACACATAATATATACCAAATGCAAATTGAATGCTAAATTCTCACACACTTGTTCCAGATCTGATCTTTTCACATACACACACTCTAAATCACACATTAAAGATGTTTCAATGATTGGTATGACTCATGAATACCTCAAACTCAAAAACTACATTGTTATGCATGTTGGTTTTTATGTTTATTTGCAAGTTGAATATGACATTCCAATATCTACATGTCCTGGTCTTAAACTTGTTTCCTTCTGTATATATATCATATATTGGATGTGTATGTGAATTTACTTGGCATTAAACATGTTGGAATCAAGCTGTGCATAGCATTTTGCAAATCATGAACCATAACACACACCAGCTATCGTTTTTTTTACTAGACAAATAATTTCAGAAAACTAACACCACCATCCTCTTCCTCTCATTTTTCTACCCAAGATCCATATAAAATTTGCCTCGATCCGATGAGCGGTTAGTGAGATACGGTATAAAACGTATTTGGTTTCGATTATGTATCCATGTCATTATGCATTCAAAAGCACACAAACACACCAGCTATCGTTTTTTTCACTAGGTAAACAATTTGGAAAAACCACCACCACCATCCTCTTCCTCTCATTTTTCTACCCAAGATCCATATAAAATTTGCCTCGATCCGATAAGCGGTTAGTGAGATACGATATGAATCGTATTTGTGTTGATTATGTATTTTTTCCCAGCCATGGAACCAAACAAGGCATGTATATTTATGGTTTCCATTTGATTAATGGATGTAACAGCCGCCCCAGCGGTAAAGACTCGCGCGTGTATCAGTCTTGGCATGGGTTCGATCCCTTGTGATAACCCTTGCTGCCACTTTTTCTCATTTTTTGTACATAAACTTCAAAAATTCGTAACTCTCTCATTTTGTTATCGTTTTTCACCTGTTCTTTTTTCATTGTGTTTATTTTAATGTGTACTTTCATGTCATAATTTTATTTTCCATGTTTGATTATTTTTTCACCACGTTTGATTGTGCGCGATCCGCGCGTCAACGGTACTAACCCTATTTGGTTGCAGATGAAATTTAAAAGGTTTCCTCTTGTGTTTTCTCAGGAAAATTTATTGTTATCATGTCTATATATGTTTGTCAACATGTTAGAATTTTTACCTCGAATTATTTTTATGTTTATCTCATCTGTCTGTTAACGGTATTCCAGGTGCGAACTGTCGTCACGGTTCTCGTACCAAAACAATTGCTCTGATTGTCATCATTGCTTTCCATCTTTAATCTTTGTATTGGTTGTCACCGTGAATGTTTGAATAATGTTTGTATTTTATTTTATCCCCAAGCGACGAAGCTCGTTAGCTTTCGTCCAGTTGCCGACAATATTGTTCCTCCAAAGGAAGGTCTGTCCACTTGACTGTCAATGTCTTGGACCAAAATCTCCATTTTCCCTTTGACTTTGTTAAGTCACTCTAACCCTAATAAGAAACCTCTAGACTTTGCTTGAAGTCCAAGAAACCTACCCATACTAGGAGTGTTCTTCAACTAGAACCCTAGGAAAGAGTTCGTCAACTCTATGTAAGAATCTTCGTCATGATTTTCTTACTTTCCCTTTTCAATTTAGCTTAGGGAGTTTTGTCAAACTCCACACAAACATCGTCATGTTTGTTCCCCTTTGAACTTTGATCATCATCAAGAGTTCTTTCCCCTCGTGAGGTGAACTACGATTGCTCTGATTCTATCCTAGTCAGGATACGTAGGCAGAAGGTGCGATGCCTTTGCGAGCAAACTTAGAAAACCACTTAGGCCTTTTTATTTATTTTATCTCAATTCCCAATCCTTAAACTATAATGCACAATTCACAAACTTAGCAAGTAATTAAACAAATTTGTTCCTGTAGAGTACTACAGATATTTAGGGTGCTAATACCTTCCCTAGATATAACCAACCCCCGAATCCCCGAATCTCTTAAAGCGTTGTTGTCACATCGCGCAAAAGGTTCTTTCTTTCTTTAGACCTATCCTTTGGATAAATTAAAGACCGGTTGTAAAAAGAAATACGGTTCAAGTTAATTAATAGCTTGATATCAAATTTTCACCGAACACATGTCAAGAATGTATGGAGTCGTTTTGTTTGTGAAGCATCATGTTGCATTCTTGTGTGTCTGATCCCGCGTAGGATCTACAAAAACATCGTGTGCCCTTGTGGGGTGTGAGCGATAGTTTATTTTGATCCCTAGAAGGATTTGCAGAAACATCGTGTGCCTTTGTGGGGTGTGAGCGATAGTTTATTTCGATCCCTAGGAGGATCTGCAGAAACATCGTGTGCCCTTGTGGGGTATGACCGATAGTTTATTTTGATTCCGTGGAGAATCTGCAGAACGATTGTGTGCCCTTGTGGGGTGAGAGCAATCCTAAAACATCGTTTGCCCATGCGGGGTGTGAGCGATGGGTGAACATCGTAGGCCCGACGGGGAGTTACTTCGGTAACGAGCGATGGTTCCTTTGGTTCTTCAATTGAACCTGCTGAATGAGTCGGTACCGCATTTGCATCTGCATAGAGTCGTGAGTCGGTCTCTATGAGTGCATTATTATCTTCATATGATATATTGGTGGATATGCTTTGTGAATTGTATGTGTGTTGCGATGTATATATGATTGAATTGTGACGTATTGCGGTGAGAAATGTGTTATGTGTATTATATGTTGGTGTATATATATATATATATATATATATATATATATATATATATATATATATATATATATATATATATATATATATATATATATATATATATATATATATATATATATATATATATATATATATATATATATATATATATATATATATATATATATATATATATATGTATATATGATTGAATTGTGACGTATTGCGGTGAGAAATGTGTTATGTGTATTATATGTTGGTGTATATATATATATATATATATATATATATATATATATATATATATATATATATATATATATATATATATATATATATATATATATATATATATATATATATATATATATATATATATATATATATATATATATATATATATATATATATATATATATATATATATATATATATATATATATATATATATATATATATATATATATATATATATATATATATATATATATATATATATATATATATATATATATATATATATATATATATATATTGTGTGCATTGTTTGTTATGATATTGTTTCTCACCCTTCTGTTGTTTCTTAATGCTCTACGAGGCATCGCAAAGTAGGTTTGCTGGAGGTCTTTTGCGAAGCGTGGCTTCGTTCCTTTTTGGTCGGTTGGCTCTGATATGTAGCACCGGGTAGTTAGGAATTCTTTTGGTTCCTTTGTGATATATCTGTGTATGTATCTGCTGGAAATGTTTTGTAACCATAACTTTTGACTTGAATTAAACTATTGATGCATAAAATGTTTATATGAATGAAGTGATTCAATGTTTAGATGTTTCTGATTTTATTCTAAATATTGATATGTGGGTTTTAAGGACTAAGTTCCTTTGTGGTGATTTACCCTTTGTTGCATATCTCTATGAGCAGGTGTTATATGATGTTTCGAATTTCCTAGATAATGTGGCGTACCTCTTTTATACCATGTGTTAATTTATACTCTAATAAAATTTTTATTGAGTGTCTAAATGATTTAATTGCTTATTTGGGGGTATAGAAAGGGGGTGTTACATTAAGTGGTATCAGAGCTAGTGTTGAGTCAGTTGCGTCTGTCTTGTTGTTGTGTTGGTTGAACGGTTGTTTAACCTTGTTGTTATTTTTGGGAATCATCAGAATATGGGTGGTCGTAATGACACTGCTATGGTTGCGGCGTTGGAGGCTATGGCTGGGGCGGCGCAAGGCGCACCAAATTCGAATGCTAATGATGAGTTTAGAAAGAATCTGCCGCCGATATTCAAGGGGCGGTTTGATCCGGACGATGCTCAGATCTGGTTGAAGGAAGTTGAGAGAATCTTTAGAGTTATGGGGTATGCTGAGGGAAACAAGGTGAGACTTGGAACTCACATGTTGAGAGAAGAGGCCGACGACAGGTGGGTCAGTATGAGACAAGTTCTTGAGGTAGATGACGAGGAAATAACCTGGGATTTATTTCGCACAAAATTCTTGAGAAAGTATTATCCAGAGAGTGTAAAAGGGAAAAAGGAAATGGAATTTCTTGAGCTGAAGCAAGGCAATATGTCAGTGGTGGACTACACGGCTAAGTTTGTGGAGTTAGTTCAGTTTCATCCATATTATACGGCGGTCACGGCGGAATTCTCTAAGTGCATTAAGTATGAGAATGACTTGCGTCCTGAGATAAAACAAGCGGTGGGATTGTTACACCCCAAATTTTGACTCCTTAGATCCTCATGATCGTTGTAGGATCATGTTCATTTGATTAACTAACCTTAACCCACTTTCAGTTTATCTTTGATAAGATGCAGATGAATTAGGGCTCCGTACCGTCAAAATCGAGATTTCGACGGTCTGATCAATCAATGTTTTGGATTGGTTCAACTTTAAATAATTCTCCACAAGATCAAATATAATAAATTGAATCAAGAATGAGTGCAATTTGAGGTGGTCACCCGGGGATTGAGGGCAGTGCAATTTAAGGTACCCGATTAGGGTTTTCGATTAGGAAAAGTCAACCGTAGTTTGACTTTTGTTTTAAAAAGTATTTTAATGGTGATATTTTGGTCCATTAAGTTCCTATGGCTTAGGAAAGTCCATCCAAAGAGTTTCAAGTCCTCAGGATGTCCGGATCATCAACGGGCGACTCGGTAGACACCGATCGTTCGAACGGTTGACCGAAAAGTCAACTTTTCAACAATAAGGAATTTGACTTCAGGATGTGAATTAAAAATGTTCCTTATGTCATATTACACCTCCCCATAAAATTTCATGACCATTGGATCAAGGGTTAAGAAGTAATTGCAAAAATCGGGAATTAGGGTTTCGAAAGGGGCAAGACCATAACTCCTCAACCACACATCCAAATGAAGTGGTTCAAAGCTCATTGGAAAGCTCTTGACAAATCCTACAAAATCCTCAAACTGGTCCGTGATCAAAAAATTCATAGAATTGAAGTTATATCAAAATTCATTTTTGAAGGGGAAATAACTTAGAAAAAATCTAAGTTATTTAGCACTTGTAAGTGGTTTTTTCAGAAACTTTGAAGGGTTTTTCAACCTAGTTCCATCAAGAATTTGGAAATTCCCAAAACATGAAAGTTGTAGAGATACTTAAGGGCTTTCCAAATTGTGGTAGAACTCCTCAATATCATGTTTGAGCAGGAAGTTATGCACCATAGAAGTTGGGCCTGTTACACTTGAAATCACTTTGTCAAGAATTCTCAAACTTGGATTTTCAAAACTTAAGCTATTCTCAGCCCTTGGATCATGATTCAAACTGATAATATAAAGTGTAGATGAAGAGAAAACTAGAAGGAGGGATGAATTGGAGGCTTTGCCACTTGCAACCAAGTTGCTATTATTTTAATCATATAAAGGGAGGAAAGAGAAACTTTTGATGATGTGTGCAGCTGCAGCCTCCCCTACCTTCATAGCTCTTTCCAGTCACCTCATCCCTCTCATTTCATCTAATATTTGCTTGCCTTGAGCCAAGGAGTTGATGTGAAGAGGCTGACATAAGATTTGGCAAGATTTTCTTCCAAGTCTCCCTCCAAAATTGGAAAATGACCAAGGCTGCCCTCATTCTTGTTTGGATATAAATAGAGGCCTCTTCTATGAGTTCAAACACACCAGATAAATCTCAAAAAACCAGAGAAAATATAGCTCTCGCTCTCCTCTCATTCCTCAAGAATTTCAGAAACACCAAAATCTCCATTTTCATCAAAAAGCTGTCTTGAGAAAAACTCTGCTCAAGACCAGTTCCACCACTTCCAAACCTCTAAAAAGCATCCACACAATCCCTAAATATAATATAGAAGGTGTCTATACCTTCAAACCTCTCAAAAATACCATTTTGCAAAAATTCAACTTTCACACTAAGAAAGTTTGACCACTACCCTCAAAACTTGCCAAATCCTTGCATAAGTTGTTTCTTGCTGTTCTAACCATCCACACACCTCACATATGTCATATTACAACTGTATAAAGAATTAAAAACCAACTGGAAATCCCCTAACTCCAACTGTCTTGAAGTTTGGTCTTGTTGCTTCAAGAGGAAGTAAGCTTCATATCATTGCAAAGGAAGGAGCATCTCTGGGTTTCTAAGCTTTTTAGCTTGTTCAAGGCTGGTCAACAAGAGGTATGTGATGTTCTAACTATCTAGAAATCATACATTATCATATATTGCCATTTTGTGAGGATTTTTGTGAAAATGTACCATGGCTGCCCTATTAGGTTTCTTTGTCAAAAATCCTAGTTTTATGTCCATAATGTTCATTTTGTCAAATACATTGTCATTTGTAAATGATGTATGGATGTTAGATTGTAAGTTTGTGCCTTATTATCATGCTTAACTTGTTTTTTTGAAGTTTTGATCTATGTGGTAGTTTTAGGATTCCAACATTGAAATGAGGTGTGTTTAGCCTTAGAACTGTCAAACCTTATTCATTAGTGAGATTTGGATAACTTGTAAGTTATTCATAGGATCCCCCTGCCCTAGATCATGTTTGGATCTATTGTGGCATTTTGTTTTCACTTATGCTATTTTTGTGTCATCTTGCTTATCATTACTATGGAATTGTGTAGTGGACTGTTGTGCCTACCATGATTGCATCTCATTGCTCCAAATCATTGTTTATTGCTTACTTGATATTGCTCATGATGTTTGATTGGTTGAAAATTTAGAAATATGAGACTTTGCCATTAGGGCCTGTCATGAATTTTTGTTGATTTTGCTGTCAAAATTGGGTAAGCATATCATTTCTGGTTAGGAGCAATTGTCACTTGTTTCTAAGTTGGAGAATCCTTTATCATTATGTTTCGGGATTGTATGAGGTGTTTGTGAGTTCAAAATCTCCTTATGTGTTCAAACTGTTTAGTTATGCCTCATTTGCATTTTTCAAACCTCATTGATGCCACACACATACCACTTTCTGTTTCAATCAATTTCTACTTGACCTATGTGCCTAATATCATTCCCTTACTTATTTGAAATGTGTATGTGATACCAAAACCTCCTATCTGTCATGAACTGGCCAGCTGCCCTAATATGTTGATGTTTGTGCATTTCTTGAGCCTTAATGTGCTTCCTTTTGTGTGATGTTGATTTGAACTGGTGTGTAAGCATAGAAATGTCTATTATCATATTTATAATGTGTGTGGATGTTTATTTTGGTTTGAAACTCATCAATTTGAAAAATGCCCTGTTGCCACATTCTTACCAAGATAGTTTTTCTCACTAAATGCCACAACATACCAAATTGCTGCTCTGTTTGTGTACGCCTATTATTTTGAGTTGTGACTCATTTATATTCATGATTGTAAGGTGTGAGGATGATTGGATTGACCTATGTGTATCGCTACTGCGAAAATCGGCGCCGGCTATGACAGAAGAGTCGCCACCGTGCGTTATTTATCCCAAAAGAGGGAAAGGAAACGCTCAGAGTAAACCTAACGCAAAGAGGGAAAGGAATGGTCATCGCAACCAAATCCTGGATTCGGGAGTCGGATACGCAAGGGGAAGGTATTAGCACCCCTCACGTTCGTCGTACTCGACAGGATCCACGCTTGTTTTCTATCTAGGGGTATGTTTATCTATCTACTCTAAAGGTCTGGGTTAAAAAAATAAAAGAAACTAACTCGGCAAAGTATCGCACTTTATGCCTACGTATTCCCGTCTGGAACGAGAAATCAGAGTCAACGTAGTTCTCCTAACTACGAGTTATGGGGGAAGGTTGCTCGCCGAGATTTGAAGAGTGGAAATTTTATGCAATTTTGAAGTAATGTTCTCTCTCTCTCTCACGCAGCAACAACCATCCTGATGATTAGGGCAAGTTATTTTTCATTTATGTGATGGATTTTCAATGGTCATGCAGGCCCATGTTGATTCATTAAAGAGATTTCCAAACTTGGCCAAAATAAATCACTTATACACCACACATGGGTTCTGTAACACCCCCTTCTATACCCCAAATAAATGCATATAAAACAATTAAGCACATACAAGTTATCAGAGTAAAAAGGTTTTATAATAAGGTATAAAAGAAGAATGCCACAATTTCACCAATAAAACACTTTCACAATTTGCTCCATAAAATATGTAACATTTTCAATTTAAGCGGAAGATAAAATCATTTGATCGTTTTCAAAATAATAATCCACGTACACATAAGCTATCTAAATTAATATATCATATCAGTTAGATTTACAGAACCACATAAGCTGATACATCGCAATGTATCACAAAAGAATGACTATACTAGTCTAACTACCCGGTGTTACATATCAGAGCAGTAGACTCAAAAGAATGAAGACTATTCTTCACAAAAGGACTCCAGCATCCTAATCTGCAATGCCTCATAGAGCATTATAAAATAGCAGAAGGGTGAGAAATATAGCCATAATAATCAAAGCATAAGATTACGTATATATATAGGTATCATATAACACATATTCACATTTCTCACCACACTTCGTTTTCATAATCATAATCATATCACGTTCACATATATCAGCATTATGAACATTCACAAGCACATCCCTTCATGCTTAATTTCACAATCATTCACAAGCACATTTATACCACAACAATATTATGAAATGTGACTCAACATATCCAATGCAACTCAATGCTATGCGGTACCGACATTAGTTATCTTTTTTTCGGTTTTCACTCTAACCGGGTCCACCCTTCTAGACCGATAACTTGTTATCATTTTTCGGTTTCTACTTTAAACCGGGTCCACCCTTCTAGACCGATAACTTGTTATCATTTTTCGGTTTCTACTTTAAACCGGGTCCACCCTTCTAGACCGATAACGACCAAGCCCGTCCCCTAGGCTTCAAACCCACCCTTCTAGGTTTGGGACAAGCCACTAGTTTCCACGAAACTAACAGACATTGCCTCTTGACTGAATGATGCATGTACAATCAACCAATCACAATAAATGCACTTAAGACCGTCCCCGCGTCTTAATCCCATGCATTCGAATAATTCACCCCTTCGAGAATTTCATCATGATTGCACATACAACATATATCAAACATTTATCAATGTATTCATTTCACACATCATCATATTCAACCACAATGCACACATATCACATATGTTCCCATGCATTCACACAACAATCAAACATTCACAACTCATCAATTAATACACACATAACCATCATTATGTTCTCATGTATTTTAACCGATTACAATTAATCATTCATATCACAACTCTAGGATTCACGCCCGAAGGCTACCCACAACACATGTTACCATGATAGTTCACATACTCATTCAAATATAGAAGTATAAACATATGCGAATCAACCAAACAATCACCATTTGGATAACACAGCAAAGAAAATATACTGCCACATTCGCCTTCATTCACCTGGCGAACCCTCGCAGCGAACCTTCGCCTGGCGAACTCTCTCAGCGAGCACTCGCTAGGCTTCGCCTGGCGAGACTTCCCAGCGAGCCCAAGTCAGTAGCTACTGACTTCATTCGCCACCATTCGCCAGCACCTTCGCTGGGCGAACCTTCGCTATCCAACTTCGCCTGGCGAACCTACCAGCGAAGACCACTGGGACTTAAATATAATTATTCGCCAACATTCGCTAGGCTTCGCCTGGCGAAGCTTCGCCTTTGCTCGCCTGGCGAGAGCCAGCGAACCTGCGCAGAACAGAATCCTATTCTGTCCCTCCTTCACCAATCCATCATCAACCCTCTCTTACACATCCAAATCAGTATAAACAGCATCAATACATGTTACCCGACTATTCTACGGCATTATTACTCGATTTCAACCGATTAAATCATCAATCTACCGATTATCCAACATTTTGCCCTAGATGGAAAGTGATGGAAACTCCACTAAAACCCTAACCCAACATACATAACATTATACAATGATCAAATAGAAACATTTCTCACCCTTACCTCGATTAATCGGAGCTTTGATGTTGGTTCTTGATGATTTCCACTTTTCCTCTTCTTCTCTTCTCTTTCTCTCCTTTCTTCTTCTTTCCTCTTTCTTTCCAAAATGTTTTTCTAACTTTCTTTATTTTCTTTCTCTCTTATATATATATTCCTTTATTTTCCTTCCTTCCAATTTCCTTCTCAATTCTCTATTAATTCCAATTAATAAAAATTAATTCCAACATTAATAAAAATCCCACTAAATCAATTAATTACTATAATTAATTATTTTAATGAAATTTGGGCTGTTACAACCCTCCCCCACTTAGGAATTTTCGTCCTCGAAAATGTTACCTGATTCAAACAGTTCTGGATAAGACTCTTTCATCTGACTCTCAAGCTCCCAAGTAACATTTCCATCAGCCGATCCTCCCCACGCGACCTTCACTAAAGCGATCTCTTTACCTCGAAGCTGCTTCAATTTCCGATCCTCTATCCGCATAGGTGATGTCTCAACAGTCAGGTTATCTCTCACCTGCACATCATCTACTTGGACTACATGAGACGGATCCGCAATGTATTTCCTCAACTGAGATACATGGAATACGTCATGAAGATTAGCAAGCGACGGTGGTAAAGCCACACGATAGGCCACTTCTCCTATCCTTTGCAAAATCTGATAAGGACCAATGAAACGCGGCGACAACTTGCGCGACTTCAGTGCCCTACCAACACCTGTCGTCGGAGTGACTCGAAGAAACACATGATCTCCCTCTTGAAATTCAAGTGCCTTCCTCCTCTTGTCATAATAACTCTTCTGACGACTCTGAGCAACTCTCATCTTCTCTTGAATCATCTTGATCTTATCAGTGGTCCGTTGAACTAACTCGGGTTCAACAACCGAACTCTCTCCGGACTCGAACCAACACAATGGTGTCCTACACCGTCTACCATACAACGCCTCAAATGGTGCCATACCAATACTCGAATGGAAACTGTTGTTGTAGGTAAACTCAATCAAAGGCAAGTAGCTATCCCAAGCTCCTCCTTTTTCCAATACACAAGCTCTCAAAAGATCTTCAAGCGACTGAATCGTCCTCTCCGTCTGACCATCAGTCTGAGGATGATACGCTGAACTCAGACGCAACTTAGTACCCAAAGCACTTTGCAGGCTCTCCCAAAATCTCGAAGTAAACCGCGGATCTCTATCCGAAACAATACTTAACGGAATACCATGCAGACACACAATCCTCTCAATATACAACTTAGCCAACTTCTCCAAAGAGTAATCCATACGCATAGGGATAAAGTGAGCAGATTTAGTCAACCTATCCACGATAACCCAAACAGCCTCAAAATTACTCGGCGTCCTCGGCAAACCCGATACAAAATCCATGGAGATACTATCCCATTTCCACTCAGGAATAAACAACGGCTTCATCAAACCCGATGGCTTCTGATGCTCAAACTTTGACTTCTGGCAAGTCAAACAAGAATATACAAATTCTGCGATATCCTTCTTCATACTAGGCCACCAAAATACTTTCCTCAAATCCTGATACATCTTAGTAGCACCCGGATGAATACTCAATCCGCTACGATGTCCTTCCTCAAGGATGCTCTTTTTCAGCTCAACAACATTCGGAACACAAACTCGATCCCGACATCTCATAATCCCATTCTCATCAATCCGAAAATCACCACCTTGGCCTTGGTTGATTAAAGTCAACCGATCAACTAAGCTCAAATCCGATTTCTGTCCTTCTCGAATTTCGTCCAAAATACCACTCGTAAGCTTTAACATACCCAACTTAATTCCAAAAGAAGTTCTCTCACATACCAAACTCAAATCTCGAAATTGCTCGACCAATTCTAACTCTTTCACCATCAACGCCGACATATGCAATGATTTCCGACTCAATGCATCCGCTACAACATTCGCTTTACCCGGATGGTAATTCAAGCCAAAATCATAATCCTTCAAAAGTTCAAGCCATCTTCTTTGTCTCGCATTCAATTCCTTTTGATCAAAAATATACCTCAAACTCTTGTGGTCACTAAACACTTCAAACCTCGCACCAAACAAATAATGCCTCCAAAGTTTCAACACGAACACAACGGCGGCCAACTCTAAGTCATGCGTCGGATAATTCTTCTCATGCACTTTGAGTTGCCTCGAAGCATAAGCCACAACTTGGTTATTCTGCATCAACACACCTCCTAAACCCATCAAAGAAGCATCGCAATACACAACGAATGGTTCTTCTGGATTTGGCAGAATCAAAACAGGAGCTGTCGTCAACCTTCGCTTAAGTTCTTGAAAACTCGCTTCACACTTGGCGTCCCAAACAAAGGCTTGACCTTTCCTAGTCAACTGTGTCAACGACAATGATAACTTGGCAAATCCTTCAATAAACTTCCGATAATAACCGGCTAAACCAAGAAAACTTCTGATCTCAAAAACTGACTTCGGAGTCTCCCATTGCGACACCGCTTCAACCTTCGACGGATCAACCGCAACACCACTACTAGAAATCACATGACCAAGGAAACTAACTTCCTTCAACCAAAATTCACACTTAGAAAGCTTCGCGAACAACTGCTTCTCTCTCAGCACCGATAACACCATCTTCAGATGCTCGGCATGCTCTCCTTCGCTCTTCGAATAAACCAAGATGTCGTCGATAAACACCACCACAAACTTATCCAAATAAGGATGGAAAATCCTATTCATGTACTCCATAAATACACCCGGTGCATTAGTCACACCAAATGGCATCACAGAGTACTCATAGTGTCCATACCTCGTCCTAAAGGCCGTCTTTTGAATATCCTCAGCTTTCACACGGATCTGATGATACCCAGATCTCAAATCAATTTTGCTGAACACGCTCGCACCAACCAACTGATCCATCAGATCATCAATCCTTGGAAGTGGATACTTATTCTTAATAGTCACCTTGTTCAACTGTCTGTAATCCACACAGAGCCTCATAGAACCCTCTTTCTTCTTAACCAACAACACCGGGGCACCCCACGGTGACACGCTCGGACGAATAAACCTCTTTTCAATCAAATCCTCAAGTTGACTCTTCAACTCTTTTAACTCTGAGGCCGACATACGATATGGAGCCATCGATATCGGACTAGTTCCAGGAATCAAATCTATCGAAAACTCCACTTCTCGCTCCGGCGGTAAATCCTTTATCTCGTCAGGGAATACTTCCGGAAAATCTCTAACAATGGGCAAAGCCTCAATCTCTTCACTTTCACTAGTCCTCAAAGTTGCCATGAGCGTAAATACCTTAGCCCCATCTTGTACCGATTCCTTCACTTGTTCCCTCGTCATAAACAAATCCCTTTCAACATCCGAATCGGGAAAAATAACCGTTTTGTCAAAACAGTTAATATACACACGATTGAATTTTAACCAATTCATTCCAAGAATGACATCCAGTTGATCCAAATGAAGACACACTAAATCAATCCCAAAATCTCTACCGAAAATACTCAACGGGCAATTCAAGCAAACATACGGGGTAGTTACCGAACCCATAGCAGGAGTATCAATAACCATACCGCCACCAATCACAGACAACTCAAGATTCAACCTTCTAACACAATCCAAAGAAATAAAAGAATGCGTAGCTCCGGTATCAATTATAGCGATCAAAGGTATACCATTAATAAAACACGTACCTCTGATCAATCGATCGTCGCTAGCAGTCTCAGATCCAGATAGAGCGAACACTTTCCCGCTCCCTTGATTCTTCTTCGGCTTATCGCACTTGGTACTAATGTGCCCTTGCTCACCACAATTGTAGCAAGTCACGCCCGCACCACTTCTGCATTCCAGAGCCTTGTGGCCTGGCTTGCCACACTTAAAACACGTCTTCTCAACACTTTTGCATTCAGGGGCACGATGTCCCTCTTCACCGCACCTATAACATCTCACCGGAGTAGAAACTCCCCCACTTGGCCTCTTGCCATAACCCATTCTCTGCTTCCCTTTGTCCGCAGGAGTCACATAAGGTTTTCCTCTGAATTGACCTTTTCCTTTCTTATCACTTAGGCTCTTGTAGTGGCTAGACCTAGCCCTACTGTCTTCATCATAAATTCTGCTCTTGTTAACCAACTCAGAAAACCGCCTGATTTCCTGGTATCCAATAGCTTGTCTAATCTCAGGTCTCAAACCGTTCACAAACTTGAGGCACTTAGACCTCTCAGCATTACCAGTATTATAGTGAGGACAAAATTTGATCAACTCCTCAAATTTCGCCGCATACTCAGCAACCGTCGAATTACCTTGCTTCAACTCAAGAAATTCGATCTCTTTCTTCCCCCGCACATCCTCTGGAAAATACTTCTCCAGAAAGGTTTCTCTAAACAAATCCCAAGTAATCACAATATCATCTTCCTCAAATCTTTGGCGAGTATTACCCCACCAATCTTCAGCTTCTTCTTCGAGCATATGAGTCCCAAACTGCACCTTCTGTGCATCCGAGCAATTCATAACTCGAAAGATCTTTTCCACAGCTTTCAACCAAATTTGTGCCTTGTCCGGTTCATGAGTTCCCTTGAAGACCGGAGGGTTATTCTTTTGGAATTTCCCCAAAGCACGGAATCCATCATCAGCATGATTCCTCTCATTCACATTGGCCGGAGGATTCTGCCCAATTGCCCCAGCCAATCTCGTCAATGCCTCCGCAATCGCTTCGTCGTTCCTTCCTGCAACCATCTTACTAATTCCAGCAACAGAACCACGTAAGAACAACCAATATTGATAATGCAACACACGCATATCAATAACACACAGGGAAAACACTCTAACAACTTGGCCGGACGGACCGACCTGCTCTGATACCACTCTTGTAACACCCCCTTCTATACCCCAAATAAATGCATATAAAACAATTAAGCACATACAAGTTATCAGAGTAAAAAGGTTTTATAATAAGGTATAAAAGAAGAATGCCACAATTTCACCAATAAAACACTTTCACAATTTGCTCCATAAAATATGTAACATTTTCAATTTAAGCGGAAGATAAAATCATTTGATCGTTTTCAAAATAATAATCCACGTACACATAAGCTATCTAAATTAATATATCATATCAGTTAGATTTACAGAACCACATAAGCTGATACATCGCAATGTATCACAAAAGAATGACTATACTAGTCTAACTACCCGGTGTTACATATCAGAGCAGTAGACTCAAAAGAATGAAGACTATTCTTCACAAAAGGACTCTAGCATCCTAATCTGCAATGCCTCATAGAGCATTATAAAACAGCAGAAGGGTGAGAAATATAGCCATAATAATCAAAGCCTAAGATTACGTATATATATAGGTATCATATAACACATATTCACATTTCTCACCACACTTCGTTCTCATAATCATAATCATATCACGTTCACATATATCAGCATTATGAACATTCACAAGCACATCCCTTCATGCTTAATTTCACAATCATTCACAAGCACATTTATACCACAACAATATTATGAAATGTGACTCAACATATCCAATGCAACTCAATGCTATGCGGTACCGACATTAGTTATCTTTTTTTCGGTTTTCACTCTAACCGGGTCCACCCTTCTAGACCGATAACTTGTTATCATTTTTCGGTTTCTACTTTAAACCGGGTCCACCCTTCTAGACCGATAACTTGTTATCATTTTTCGGTTTCTACTTTAAACCGGGTCCACCCTTCTAGACCAATAACGACCAAGCCCGTCCCCTAGGCTTCAAACCCACCCTTCTAGGTTTGGGACAAGCCACTAGTTTCCACGAAACTAACAGACATTGCCTCTTGACTGAATGATGCATGTACAATCAACCAATCACAATAAATGCACTTAAGACCGTCCCCGCGTCTTAATCCCATGCATTCGAATAATTCACCCCTTCGAGAATTTCATCATGATTGCACATACAACATATATCAAACATTTATCAATGTATTCATTTCACACATCATCATATTCAACCACAATGCACACATATCACATATGTTCCCATGCATTCACACAACAATCAAACATTCACAACTCATCAATTAATACACACATAACCATCATTATGTTCTCATGTATTTTAACCGATTACAATTAATCATTCATATCACAACTCTAGGATTCACGCCCGAAGGCTACCCACAGCACATGTTACCATGATAGTTCACATACTCATTCATAATATAGAAGTATAAACATATGCGAATCAACCAAACAATCACCATTTGGATAACACAGCAAAGAAAATATACTGCCACATTCGCCTTCATTCGCCTGGCGAACCCTCGCAGCGAACCTTCGCCTGGCCTTCGCCTGGCGAACTCTCTCAGCGAGCACTCGCTAGGCTTCGCCTGGCGAGACTTCCCAGCGAGCCCAAGTCAGTAGCTACTGACTTCATTCGCCACCATTCGCCAGCACCTTCGCTGGGCGAACCTTCGCTATCCAACTTCGCCTGGCGAACCTACCAGCGAAGACCACTGGGACTTAAATATAATTATTCGCCAATATTCGCTAGGCTTCGCCTGGCGAAGCTTCGCCTTTGCTCGCCTGGCGAGAGCCAGCGAACCTGCGCAGAACAGAATCCTATTCTGTCCCTCCTTCACCAATCCATCATCAACCCTCTCTTACACATCCAAATCAGTATAAACAGCATCAATACATGTTACCCGACTATTCTACGGCATTATTACTCGATTTCAACCGATTAAATCATCAATCTACCGATTATCCAACATTTTGCCCTAGATGGAAAGTGATGGAAACTCCACTAAAACCCTAACCCAACATACATAACATCATACAATGATCAAATAGAAACATTTCTCACCCTTACCTCGATTAATCGGAGCTTTGATGTTGGTTCTTGATGATTTCCACTTTTCCTCTTCTTCTCTTCTCTTTCTCTCCTTTCTTCTTCTTTCCTCTTTCTTTCCAAAATGTTTTTCTAACTTTCTTTCTTTTCTTTCTCTCTTATATATATATTCCTTTATTTTCCTTCCTTCCAATTTCCTTCTCAATTCTCTATTAATTCCAATTAATAAAAATTAATTCCAACATTAATAAAAATCCCACTAAATCAATTAATTACTATAATTAATTATTTTAATGAAATTTGGGCTGTTACAGGTTCAACTCCTTTCACCCTCTTTTTGGTCAGCAAAAATGTGTTTAGAGTGTGTAGAAAACAAATGAATGGGTTTTGGTTATGTAGGAAATGTTTGTAGCAAGTTTCAAGTCATGACTTTTTAAGATGAATTTTGAAAATATGGAATGGAATATGAATATTTGTTGGTTCAAAAGTGTTAAATATTTGCAAGACCAAATCATGATGATAATGTGGTACTAAAAAGTTCAATACAAAGTCATTTGGTGACTTGTAAATGAAGAAAACCAATTCATGTTCAAAATTCATTCTTTCAAACTTAAAATGGTCAATATGATCACATAATCCATCAAAATTCATGGAAAACAAGCTCATGATGAATTTTGATCAATGTGACAAACATTCATGTGGCACAAAATTGGATTTGAGGTCTCAAAGTTCATGGAATTGACCATTGAAGAAAATGACCTATAATGAACTTTCCTAAAATACCCTTTCCTTGTGAAGACCATAACTTGAGCTCCATACATGAGAATGAGGACTTCTAAGACTTTTTGGAAAGATAATATCATGAGGAACAACTTTCATGTTCACTTGAAGTTGATGAGAAGCTTTATTCCATGTCAAAAAATGCCTTGGAAGTGAGTTGAATTTAAGTTGACCAAAATTCTCTTCAACTGAGGAGACCAACTTGCTGGCATCATAACTTGAGATGTACAAACTCAATGGATGAGTTATTGTTCTCAAAAGAAAGCTTGGGAGATGACAAACAAGTCACATGTTTTCATGAAAGTGAGATTGAGCTTGCATCATAGAGAAAAGTTTCCTTGAAGTTAGGCACTAAAGAAGGGGATTTTACACTGAAATCATTTGCAACCCTAATTTAGTAACTCCTTGAATCCTTGAATATTCTTGATATGATCTTAACTTTACATCCTAGATGCTTTGAGGTGACTTCCCATGCCTCAATGACTTAGAACCAAGTCTTGAACCCTCTCAAGTCCACAGTTGACTTTGGGTTGACTAGATGAAACCCTAGCTCCAGATTCTTTGACTAAGGGTTTTACATATGAAATGTATGACCGTAGAAACTTCACAAAGACCCCTCAAGACACACATTGAGCTTTTAAACCATGTTTTATCCAAGTAAGTGACCTCAAGAACCTTTGATGATCCTATGATGATCCTCAAGATAGGAGGTCGCACCCATACACAAACCTCTACTTTCAAGGAGCTTTGAAACTCAATACTGATGGTAATGAAACCCTGATGGCTTATAGATGATACCTTTGCTTGAGCTTGAACATGAAGCTTTCCTTTTGAATGGCACAACAAATCTTGATCCCCTGTTAAGAACCAATGATATGCAAAATGCATGTGCTAAAATGAAATGAAACACAAGTCAAGTTAGAAAAGAAAAGGTTGGTCAAATTTTAGGGTACAACAATTGCCCCTATTTAAACGACTTGGACCTGAAGGGATGAAAAATGAACGGCTTTCAAACATTCAAGGTAGAACGTGGTTGAATACAAAAGAATCTGAAAATTTATCAACCGTAACCTGCAGAAAAGTCCATCGGAGTGGAAAATAAGCACTGGAGAAATTGTATCTGATAGTTGTAAGGAAATGATTTAACTCATCTCCAATTAAAGAGTAATGACACTCAGTACGGAGAAACACCTGTTAACACGCATGCATCAGTTAACTAAAATAGGCATCGAACCCGAAGGCCGGCACAACACGAAGTTGAGAACATATGCTAATCCAAATAGGCATCTGTTAATTAAAATAGGCATTGAACCCGAAGGCCGACTCAACATGAAGTTGAGAACATATGCTAATCCAAGCAGCATCTGTTAATTAAGATAGGCATCAAACCCGAAGGCCGACTCAACACGAAGTTGAGAACATCTGCTAATCCAAGCATGCATTTGTTATTTAAAACAGGAATCGAACCCGAAGGCCGGTTCAACACGAAGTTGAGAACATCTGCTAATCCAAGAAGGCATCTGTTAATTAAAATAGGCATCAAACCTGAAGGCCGGATCAACACGAAGTTGAGAACATATGCTAATCCAAGCAGGCATCTGTTAATTAAAACAGACGTCGAACCCGTAGGCCGGCTCAACACGAAGTTGAGAACACCTGCTAATCCAAGCAGGCATCTGTTAATTAAAACAGGAATCGAACCCGAAGGCCGGCTCAACAAAAAGTTGAGAAGAGAATCCGCCGATTCACAATCTAGAAAAGAATTCCGCTGGGGGAAGAACAAACTTGAATAAGTAAACTCTGTTGGGGAGAATGTGACAAGATGAACACATCTTCCAAGGATTCTTGCTGGGGTCTGGATACCACACAGGTTCACGAAATACATTGCTATCTATCGAAGATACATCTGAAAACAAGAGGTACAACCTAGTTTATGCTTCAAATGCATATATTTGAATATGGCGTAATGCTCTATGCGAAATGGAAATGCTACACGTCTAGGAGGATGCTATGCACAATGCAAATACAAAGAACCCACTCTATCAAAATAAA
Source organism: Lathyrus sativus (assembly GCA_963859935.3). Lineage (NCBI taxonomy): Eukaryota > Viridiplantae > Streptophyta > Magnoliopsida > Fabales > Fabaceae > Lathyrus > Lathyrus sativus. Next base: position 421,001,123 of record OZ012737.1, read on the forward strand.
TGCTGAAGAGATGAAACCAACTCCGCTGGGAATGACCGTGTGCCAAGTATGATTGGACTTATGTTGGGAAAGCAAGCCCTGGATGGCCTCCAAGAAAAGTACTCTACTGGGTAAACTGCCTCGCTGAGAACAAGATCTACTCCGCTGGGGATCAAATCAACTCTGCTGAGGAAAATTCCATGAATGGCCTTCCAGAATATAACTCTTCTGGGGAACAAACCCACTCGACTGGAGGGAAGACCTTGAATGGCCTTTCAGAATACGACTTTACCGGGAAGTAAAACAAACTACTGGGAATTATTCCACTCTGCTGGGGATTCTACTTTGCTGGAGATTGAGAATACAATTCTTTGGGGGCAATCCCACTCTGCGGGGAAGAAACCTACTCTGGCGACTTCAATGGGGATTAGGAATGGAGATTAATTGGGAAATGTCCCAAGAAACTTGCTTTGAAGAACACCAATAACCAACTGGATTCTGCTGAGGATAACAAATTCACCGGGGAATACTCATCGAGGGAATCAACATCAACCTCTACTTGGGGAAATGAGAATAAGACTCATCAACATCAACCTCTACTTGGGGAATGAGTCAATGACTTAGACTCTGTGGGGAAAAAACTATGAACTTGTCCCACTGCTGGGGGATAATCCCATATATACCTGCCAAGGGATAGGTGTACACCACTGCTGGGGAACCTCAATCTCAACCTGCTGGGGATAACCACAATCTCAACCTGCTGAGGAGATATTTCTGATCTGACATCATCACCCTGTAGGGATACATAATCTCTACTATGGAGATAGAGACATGGTGACTTCCCTAGGGATACACCTCTAAAGCAGTCTCAACAACGAGAACCTTGTAAATAGAAAACAAACAAATGTGTCCTGTATGTAATAAAGGCTATCTCAATCATCGTCCATGAAATTATTCAAGCAAATAAATGTTTCAATTATGATTAGCAAAGCCCACGAGTTTATGTATGCAAAGTTTTATCAAAAACATCAGGCGTCTTTTGCAAACAAAACAGGAAAAGCTAAAATAGGAAGAGAAAACTTTCTGAATAATATACTTCATTGATTGAAAATGGCTCGTAAATAGGCAAATTTACATAAGATGCAACTCCTGAAAAGAGAAAGTTGCGCAAAAAGTACATAAATGCAATAAATACAACATGTCGGCAATGTGGTACAGACAACCACCATGTGTCGATTCGACTATGACTCGTATGACTTCGATGCTTCTCCATTGCTTCGTCCTCTGAAAAGACTGACTTGATTGATTGACCATCGGGTCTTCCAAGAATCCACTATGCTCATGGGAACCGTGTAGACCGCAGGCGTTTGCTTTTAAATCCCTAACTTTTGCCTGAATTGCCCTGGCGGGTTTTCGATTCACCGGGATACCCATTTTTTCCGAAGTCGCCTTTTCAAGTTTTCAACTTCGCGGGTTTACATTTTTTCCTTTTTATCCCTAATTTTTGCCCGAGCCCAATCTTTTTATGGTTCGCCGGAATGCCCCATTTTTGCCTGGATTTTCTTTTTCTTTCCAGCGGGTCTGTTTTAAGCAAAGTATTTTTTAACTGCGTCTGCGTTCACAGGGGATGTGAAATCTTCACCGTCCATAGTTGAGAGTAGTAATGCTCCTCCAGAGAAGACTTTCCTCACTACATATGGACCTTCATAGTTAGGAGTCCATTTTCCCCTATGATCTGTCTGTGCAGGGAGAATCCGCTTCAATACTAAGTCACCTGCCTGTAAGCTTCGAGGGCGCACCTTCTGATCGAAAGCTTTCTTCATCCTGCTTTGATATAATCGACCATACACAATGGATGCCAATCTCTTCTCATCCATCAAACTGAGTTGATTCAATCTGGATTCCACCCATTCCGCCTCATCAAGTTTGACGTCAACCAACACTCTCAAGGAAGGAATCTCGACTTCCAATGGTAGGACAACTTCCATACCATACACTAGCGAGAAAAGAGTAGCCCTAGTTGAAGTATGTACTGAAGTATGGTATCCGTGTAATGCAAAGGGCAACATCTCGTGCCAATATTTGTAAGTAATAACCTTCTTCTGCACAATCTTCTTCGGACGATAAGGAGAAGAGTTGTGATGTTCGATCTTGAAACTCTAGCACAATTCCTTCATTATTTTGTTATTCAAATTCGAACCATTATCAGTAATCATTCTTTCGGGCACTCCATAATGACAAATGATGTCCTTCTTGATAAATCGAGCCACGACATGCCTGGTCATGTTGGCGAAAGAAGCTGCTTTGACCTACTTAGTGAAATAGTCAATTGCCACTAAGATGAAGCGATGTCCATTGCATGTGGTCGGTTCAATCTTACCGATCATATCAATGGCCCACATAGCAAAGGGTCAGGGAGACGCCATGACATTCAGATGACTTGGCGGTGCATGCCTTATCAGCATACATCTAGCATTTATGGCACTTCTTGGCGTACTTGAAACAATCAGACTCCATCGTCATCCAATAGTAGCCTGCCCTCAACAATTTTCGAGACATCGCATGTCCACCTGCATGCTTACCAAAAGCACCCTCGTGGACTTCTTCCATAAGCAAACCTGCTTCTTTTTCTTCCACACATCTTAACAACACCAAGTCGAAGTTTCTTCGGTAGAGCACATCGTCCTTGTTTAGATAGAAGTTTCCAGACAACCTCCTCAAAGTCTTTTTGTCCCTGTTCGATGCCCCAGATGGATACTCCTAATTTTTGAGAAAGTTTCTGATATCATGATACCATGGCTTCCCATCTGATGCTTCCTCTACTACAAAAATGAAAGCCGGCCTATCGAGGCGCGAGATAATAATCCTTGGAGCTTCATTATAATGATTCACCTTGTACATCGAGGATAAGGTTGCCAAAGCATCTGCCATCTAATTATCAGCTCTTGGCACATGATGAAACTCTACTCTGTCAAAGAAAGGTAACAACCTTCTGGCATAATTCATGTAAGGAATCAGGTTAGGCTGACGAGTCTCCCATTCTCCTTTAATATGATTAATGACCAAAGCCGAATCACCATATACACCAAGGTTTTTAATTCTCAAATCAATTGCTTCTTCAATGCCCATGATGCATGCTTCATACTCAGCTTTGTTGTTGGTGCAGGAAAATGTTAACCTGGCGGTAAACGGTATATGGGCACCGTAGGGAGTCGTAATGATTGCCCCAACTCCACTACCATAAGAGTTAACAGTGCCATCAAAAATCATCTTCCACTAGGAGCCTATCTCAGGACCTTCGTCAGGTAGCGGCTCATCACAATCTTTCATCTTTAGAAACATAATGTCCTCATCAGGAAATTCAAACTTCATTGGTTGATAGTCATCAATCAGATGCTCTGCGAGATACTCTGACAAAACACTTCCCTTAATGGCCTTTTGGGAAACATACTGAATATCGTATTTTGTCAGGACTATATATGTGGTGTATGATGATGGATCAGTAGGATTGTGTGCATCGTGGGAGCTTATTTTTGTTGTGTGCATTGTTGTCTTGCATAGCATGTGGACGGGTTGAATCATGTCTCGGATGGAGCGTAAGTGATTCACTCGTGCTCTAAATGGGGAGCGTAGTGGGGATAGATCGTGTCTTGGATGGAGCATAAGCGATCTATCCTGAAATTGATTATATGGGCTCAGGAGGAGCGTAGTAGGGATAGATCGTGTCTCGGGTGGAGCGTAAGCGATCTATCCTAAAATTGATTATATGGGCTCAGGAGGAGGGATAGATCGTGTCTCGGATGGAGCGTAAGTGATCTATCCTGAAATTGATTATATGGCTCAGGAGGAGCGTAGTAGGGATAGATCGTTTCTCAGATGGAGCGTAAGCGATCTATCCTGTAATTGATTATATGGGCTCAGATGGAGCGTGGTAGGGATAAATCATGTCTCGGATGGAGCGTAAGTGATCTATCCTGAGTTTGAGTTGGTACCGCATATCATCGTATCGAGTTGCATATGTTGCATTGGTTGTGTGCTGTGTTGGCGTGGGACAGTAGGTCCGGATTGATGTATGATGAATGATGTTTATGTGTTGTCTGACTTTTATTCATGTATATTATTACCGTTATAATTTTGATTGTGATTTCTCACCCCTTGTTGTTGTTGTGGTATGTGCTTCTTCGGAAGTATAGACAATCCAGGTGCGTAGCTAGCTTGGATTGTGGCGAGTCGAATCGTAGGGATGCTCTGATATGTAACACGGGGTTTTTGGGAGTTATTTATCTGTTTGATGATTTTGTTTATACTTTGTGTCGTATCATGTTTGATGGATTCATTGATGATGGTTTGTATATTTTGGGCAGATGGCTGAACATGATGTATGGGATGATGTACATATATGTAGATATGTTATGACAAATTTCTTTTCCGCTGCTTATTTTGAAAATCTTTTAATGAAATGTTTTATGGAAATTTTTGTGAAAAGTAATATCCCACTTTTGGAAGAGAAACTCTGATGTTTTTAATTGATTTATTCGCAATTTATTTAACTTGGGAAGTGGGGTGTTACAAGTTTGTATGAGAGCAGGCCGATGCGTCCGACCAGTGTAGTGTTTTGAGTCTGTCCTTAGGATAGAGGTTGTGTGTCTTTTGACCCAGTGTTGCTTTGGTTGAGCAGTATGGAAGGGAGGAATGATGCTGCTTTGGCGGCAGCTATGCAAGCGATGGCGTAGGTGGTTGCCAATCAGAATCTGGCTACGGGTGCACAATTCAGAGATTTGACGCAGTTTCAGAATAATAAGCCACCGAAGTTTGAAGGAGGGATTTTGGACCCTCAAGCTGCACATAAATGGTTGAAGGCGATTGAGAAGATCTTCAGGACCATGGGATGCAGTGATGAGCAGAAGGTGAGATTCAATACTCATATGTTGGAGGCTGAAGCTAAGGCTTGGTGGGACAACAGTCGCCAGAGATTGGAGGCTGCGGGAACTGCCATTACTTGGGAGGTGGTTCGAACGATTTTTTTGGAGAAGTATTTTCCGGAAGACATCAAAAGTGCTAAGGAGATTGAATTTCTGGAACTGAAGCAGGGTAACCTGACTGTAGCAGAGTATGCTGCTAGATTTGAAGAGTTGGCACAGTATTGTCCCCATTATAATACTGATGAGGCAATGACTTCCAAGTGTTTGAAGTTTGAGAACGGGCTGCGTCCGGAGATTAAGATGGGGATCGCTTGTCAGAAGATCAGGAGGTACCCTGAGCTGGTGAGCAGAAGCAGGATTTATGATAATGATAACAGGGAAAAGATTGCACACTATTAGGCGATGAATGATCGTAAGGGTAAGCAGAGGTTTGGTGGTACTCCCTACAATGTTCCGGCTAGTAAGGGAAAGCAGAAGGATGTTGCTGATAAGAAGTTCAGAGAGAGGAGGGTATCTGTGGATTTAAGTTGTTTTCGGTGTGGTGTCGCGGGGCATAGTGCTAATGATTATCCTAATGAGTTAAAGAAGTGCTTCAAGTGTGGGAAGCCGGGCCATGTGATGGCGGAGTGCAGGACTAATGTGCCTACTTGTTATAACTGTGGTGAGAAAGGTCATATTAGCACTCATTGTGAAAAGCTGAAGAAGGTTCAGACGTCTCAGGTCAGCGGTAAAGTGTCTGCTGTGGTGGGAACTCAATCAGCAGATGAGGAGTGTGCTATCAAAGGTACTTGTTTTATCAATAATGTTCCTTTGACTGCTATGATTGATACGGGTGCAACCCACTCATTCATTTCTGTCGATTGTGTGAAGAGGTTAGGTTTTGTGTCGTCTACGCTTGAGCAGCGAATGACTATTGAAACTCCCTCTATTGGTTGAGTGACTACTTCTTTGGTGTGTTTGAAGTGTCCAATGACTATCTTCGGTATAGATTTTGGGGTAGATCTGATTTGTTTGCCACTTGGAGGTTTAGGTGTTATTCTGGGTATGAACTGGTTAGAGTTCAACCGAGTCTACATCGATTGTTTTTGGAAGGTGTTATTGTTTCTTACTCCAGAAGAGGAAGCATTGGCGGATTCCTCTTCTAATAAGGAATTGAGGATTTTGTTGGAAGAAGAGGCTAAGGTGTTTGCTTTATTTGCATCATTATCTGTTGACAACAAGGCGTTGTTGGAAGAGTTGGCAGTGGTGAATGAATTTTCGGAAGTGTTCCCTGATGATATGACAGAATTGCCTCGGAAGAGAGAAGTTGAGTTTAACATTGATCTTGTTCCTGGTACGAGGCCTATTTCTATGGCGCTGTACAGGATGTCGGAAAAGGAGTTGGCCGAGTTGAAGTCTCAGATTGGAGAGTTGTTGAATAGAAAGTTTATCAGACCGAGTGTGTCGCTGTGGGGAGATCCAGTGTTGTTGGTAAAGAAGAAGGATGGTAGTATGCGTCTGTGCATCGATTACCGTTAGTTGAACAAAGTGACCATCAAGAACAAATATCCTCTTCCAAGGATTGATGATTTGATGGATCATTTAGTGGGAGCTCGTGTGTTCAGTAAGATTGATTTGAGGTCGGGTTATCATCAGATCAGAGTGAAGGATGGTGATATTCAGAAGACGGCATTTAGAACTTGTTATGGGCACTATGAGTATACTGTGATGCCTGTCGGAGTGTCTAATGGGCCGGGAGTGTCCGTGGAGTATATGAACCAGATCTTCCATTCTTATTTGGAATAGTTTATTGTTGTGTTCAGTGATGATATACTGATTTATTCTAAGTCGGAAGAAGAGCATGCAGAACATTTGAGGATCACTTTGCAAGTGTTGGAGGATAACAAGTTGTTTGCCAAGCTATCGAAGTGTGAGTTCTGGATAAAGACTGTGAGTTTCTTGGGGCATGTGATTTCTAGTGATGGTGTAGCAGTAGACCCGTCAAAAGTGAGTGCGGTATTACAGTGGGAAATACCGAAGACGGTAACAAAATTAGAAGCTTTCTGGGTTTGGCAGGGTATTACCGGAGGTTTATTGAAGGATTTTCTAGATTGGCGTTGCCATTGACTCAGTTAACAAGAAAGGATCAAGTTTTGTGTGGGATGCTGCCAGTGAGGAATGTTTTGAAGAGCTGAAAAAGAGGTTGACTTCAGCGCCAGTGTTGGTATTGCCGACTCCGAGTGAGCCTTTTGTGGTGTATTGTGATGCGTCTAGGTTGGGATTAGGCGGAGTTCTTATGCAGAATGGTAAAATGGTAGCTTATGCTTCGCGGCAATTGAGGGTGCATGAAAGTAATTATCCTACTCATGACCTTGAGTTGGCTGCGGTGGTTTTTGTGTTGAAGATTTGGAGACATTATTTGTTTGGTTCGAGGTTTGAGGTGTTCAGTGATCATAAGAGCTTGAAGTATTTGTTTGATCAGAAAGAGCTGAATATGCGGTAGAGAAGATGGTTAGAATTCTTAAAGGATTATGATTTCAGCTTGAGTTATCATCCCGGAAAGGCGAATGTTGTTGCAGATGCTTTGAGCAGGAAGACAATTCATATGTCAGCTTTGATGGTGAAAGAGATGGATCTAATTGAGCCGTTCAGAGATTTGAGCATGGTGTGTGAGTTTACGACAGATGGTGTGATATTGGGCAAGTTGCAAGTGAGGAATGATTTCTTGGATATGATTAGAGAAAATCAAAAGTTGGATGTGAAATTTGTGGATTTGATGCGAGAAGCAAGAAGTGTCTCCGATAGTGATTTCAAGTTGATAGTTCAGGTGTGTTGAAATTTCGGGGCAGAATTTGTGTGCCGGATAATAACGAGCTGAAGAACTCAATTTTGGACGAAGGACATCGTAGTAGCCTGAGTATCCATTCGGGGGCTACGAAGATGTATCATGATTTGAAAAAGTTATTTTGGTTGGCTGGCATGAATAGAGATATCGCTCGTTTTGTTTATGCTTGTTTGACATGTCAGAAATCAAAAGTGGAACATCAGAAACTGTCTGGTTTGATGCAACCATTGGAAATTCCGGTTTGGAAGTGGGACTGTATAGCCATGGATTTTGTTACGGGATTTCTGAACACGGCAAGAGGATTTGACACTATTTGGGTGATTGTGGATCGACTTACGAAGTCTGTGCATTTTGTGCCGATTAATATCAGTTTTCTGTTGGAGAAGTTGGCAGAGATTTATATTAGGGTGATTGTGAAGCTTCATGGTGTGCCATCGAGTATTGTGTCGGATAGAGATCCGAGGCTTACTTTAGAATTTTGGAAGAGTTTGCAGGAAGCTTTGGGCACTGAGTTGAAGCTGAGTTCAGCATATCATCCTCAAACCGATGGACAGTCAGAGAGGACTATTCAGTCGTTGGAGGACTTGTTAAGAGCTTGTGTGTTGGAAAAAGGTGGTGTGTGGGATACTCACTTGTCGTTGGTAGAGTTCACGTACAACAACAGTTACCATTCTAGTATCGGAATGGCACCGTTTGAGGCTCTTTATGGTAGGAGGTACAAAACTCCTTTGTGTTGGTATGAGACGGGTGAGAGTGTTGTTTTGGGACCAGAGATTGTGCATCAGACTACTGAGACAGTTCAGATGATCCGTGAGAAGATGAAAACGTCTTAGAGTAGGCAGAAGAGTTATCATGATAGTAGAAGGAAGGAGTTGGAATTCAACGAAGGTGATCATGTGTTTTTGAGGGTTAACCCAGTGACCGGTGTAGGATGTGCATTGAAGTCCAAGAAGCTGGATCCGAAGTTTATCGGGTCGTATAAGAGGATTGGTACAATGACTTACAGGGTGGCGTTGCCGCCGGAACTTTCGAACTTGCATGACGTGTTTCATGTGTCGCAACTTGGGAATTATGTATCGGATCCGTCTCACGTGATTCAGAGAGATGAAGTTCAAGTGAGAGAAAATCTAGTCGTTGAGACGATGCCGTTGAGGATCGAGGACCGCAAGATGAAGCGACTCAGAGGGAAAGAGATACCTTTGGTGAGAGTGGCTTGGGGAGGTTCTGCAGGAGGCAGTGTGGCTTGGGAATTGGAAAGCAGAATGCAGGAAGCTTATCCAGAGTTGTTTCCATCAGGTATTTTCGAGGACAAAAATAATTAAAATGGGGAGAGTTGTAACGCCCATTTTAATTATTTAAGTTTTTCCAGTGTTATTTTATTATCGGCATGCCTTGTGTGGGAATTGTTGAGGATATAAGGAACATAATATTAATATTATATAGTTGATAATGATAATAATGGATAATTAATATTAATGTTGATATTGATATTATTATTATTATTATTATTATTATTATTATTATTATTAATATTAATATTATGAAGACTTTGTTAATTTGAATTGTTTTGGATTAAAAAGGAGAAAATGAGGATTAATATTATTATTGGAATTAAAAAGAGAATTTTGGGGTATTAGGGGAAGAAGTGCCATTTTAGAAGAAATAGAGGAAGGGAAGAACACGAGCAAGGAAGGAAAGAAGAGCACGGTCTAGCAAGTGAAGAGCAAGCTTGAAGAGTGCAATCAAGAGGAAGAAGAAGTGAGCTTGGTGGTGGAATTCTTGAAGATTCATTGATCGAAACTGCATTTGAGGTAAGGGGGTGGGGGAATCCGTTAAAATTGGTAGAATGCATGAATATTAGGTAGAAGGGGATTTCCCTTAACCCCATAAGTTTGATGATTATGTTTTACTTGGTGTTGTGATTCTGAGTTGTTGATGATATGTTGATTCCATTGCATGTGCTGTTTGATCAATTTTAGGGGTTTCCGGGTAGTTCGAAGTATGCCGAAGTTGATTAAATGAGTAGAGCTGACATTAATCAGGCCAAATCAAGGATAGATGTTGTAGTTGGGTTGTGGAATATTGGTCTGATATGATGGGGTCTGGTTTGAAGTAGAATCGGTTGAGTTCGGGGTGTCTTGCCGACTCTGAGCAGTATTATTTTTTCTGAAATCGCAGACGTTCGCCAGCTGCTTCGGTGGGCGAGCGAGTAGCGAATCTTTGCTAGGGATTCGCTGGGCGAACTGGGTAGCGAGTGCTTCCAGTAGCCACTGTCTTGCTTTGCTAGGGAGTTCGCTGAGCGAGCAAGTAGCGAGCATGCGCTGATGCTTCGCCTAGCGAGTGAGCCAGCGAGCATGACAGTGTTTTGTATATTTGTGCTTTGCTGTTCTGTTCTCTTGTGTGATGATGGATCAGTAGGATCGTGTGCGTCGTGGGAGCTTGTATTTGCTGTGTCCATTGGTGTCTTGCATAGCATGTGGACGTGTTGAATCATGTCTCGGATGGAGCGTAAGTGATTCACTCGTGCTCCAAATGGGAAGCGTAGTAGGGATAGATCGTGTCTCGGATGGAGCGTAAGCGATCTATACTGAAATTGATTATATGGGCTCTGGAGGAGCGTAGTAGGGATAGATCGTGTCTCGGATGGAGCGTAAGCGATCTATCCTGAAATTGATTATATGGGCTTAGGAGGAGCGTAGTAGGGATAGATCGTGTCTTGGATGGAGCGTAAGCGATCTATCCTGAAATTGATTATATGGGCTCAGGAGGAGCGTAGTAGGGATAGATCGCGTCTCGGATGGAGCGTAAGCGATCTATCCCGAAATTGATTATATGGGCTCAGGAGGAGCGTGGTAGGGATAGCTCATGTCTCGGATAGAGCGTAAGTGATCTATCCTGAGTTTGAGTCGGTACCGCATATCATTGTGTCGAGTTGCATATGTTGCATTGTTGGTGTGCTGTGTTGGCATGGGACAGTAGGTCCGGATTGATGTATGATGAATGGTGTTTATGTGTTGTCTGCCTTTTATTCATGTACATTATTACCGTTATAATTTTGATCGTGATTTCTCACCCCTTGTTGTTGTTGTGGTCTGTGCTTCTTCGGAAGTACAGACAATCCAGGTGCGTAGCTAGCTTGGATTGTGGCGAGTCGAGTCGTAGGGATGCTCTGATACGTAACACGGGGTTTTTGGGAGTTATTTATCTGTTTGGTGATTTTGTTTATACTCCGTGTCGTATCATGTTTGATGGATTCATTGATGATGGTTTGTATATTTTGGGCAGATGGTTGAACATGATGTATGGGATGATGTACATATATGTATATATGTGATGACAAATTTCTTTTCCGCTGCTTATTTTGAAAAATTGTTTAATGAAATGTTTTGTGGAAATTTTTGTGAAAAGTAATATCCCACTTTTGGAAGAGAAACTCTGATATTTTTAATTGATTTATTCGCATTTTATTTAACTTGGGAAGTGGGGTGTTACAACTGGAGGCATTCGTATCGGAGGCTTCTTCAAGTATTATTTTATCCTTTCGAATGCCCTTTGGAAATTTTCATTCCAGACAACCGCCTGATCTTTCTTTAACAACTTGAACAATGGTTCACAGGTGGCTGTAAGGTGAGATATGAACCTTGCAATGTAGTTCAATCTACCTAGAAACCACGAACCTCTTTCTCTGTTTTCGGCGCTGGCATTTCTTGTATTGCTTTTATTTTTGTAGGATCGACCTCTATTCCTTTTTCACTGACTATAAACCCCAATAGCTTTCCTAATCGTACACTAAAAGTACACTTGTTCAGATTCAACCTTAATCTGAATTTCCTCAACCTTTCAAACAACTTCAAGAGATTCACCAGATGCTCTTCCTCCATTTTGACTTTGCTATGTCATCAACATAAACCTCAATCTCATGATGGATCATATCATGAAACAAAGTCACCATCGCCCGCTGATAGGTTGCCCCTGCATTCTTCAATCCAAAAGGCATGACCTTATAGCAAAATGTCCCCCATGACGTGATAAAGGTTGTTTTATCCATGTCTTCCTGGGCCATCTTGATTTGGTTATACCCGAGAAGCCATCCATGAAGGAAAACACATAATGTTGAGCAGTGTTATCGACTATCACATCAATGTGGGGGAGCGGGAAATCGTCTATCGGGATCACTCTGTTTAAATCACGGAAATCCACACACATCCTGACCTTACCGTCCTTCTTAGGTACAGGAACAATGTTAGCGACCCACGGGGGATAGTTCATAACAACAAGAAAACCGGCGTCCCACTGCTTCTGGACCTCCTCTTTAATTTTGACTGCCATATTCGGTCTAGTCCTTCGCAACTTCTACTTTACAGGTGGACACTCTTCTCGAAGAGGTAGGCGATGGACCACTATATCTATATTAAGTCCTGGCATATCCTCATATGACCAAGCGAAGATGTCTCTGTACTCTCGAAGCATCTCAACCATTCTTCTCTTGACATCATCTTCTAAAGTAGCCCCAATTCTGACCTCTTTCTTGTCTTCCTCTGTACCCAGGTTGACGACTTCAATCTCTTCTTGATGAGGCAGAATATCCTTCTCTTCCTGTCTCAGCAGTATGGCAAGCTCTTCAGACAGGTCTTCGTCTTCCTCAATCTCTTCTTCAGCTTGAAAGATTGGATTGTCAAAGTCATACAGAGTCATAGACGAGTCTGAATCGGTGGCATCTGCGATATGAAACCTGCATAATGATGATTGATGCTTAAAATGATATGCAAACAATTACAAACCACATTGCCATTTTATTGTAAAAAAATAAAAGCATAAAAATAGGGATCAAAACATTTAATTGCAGAAAGACGCCTTTTGATTAATGATAAAAACAGAGTTCAAACATAAACAAGTAAGGCCCTGCAAAGCAAAGCCACTACACCCTGGGCGGGACGCAAGACCACACATATTTAAAACAGATAAATTACTCTTCAAATGAAACTTGGACGATTTCCTCGATGGTCCAATTGCTCAAGCTTTGGCCAGGAACACACGATTGAATCCATGCGTCCATGTCACAATCACTATCCCCTTCATCTTCAGATACGGCATTGATTCTGTTGAAAATTACCCCACCACTTGTAAATTGCACCGGACCCCTATAACGTGGAGCACTCTGTGAGGAAGAAGATAATGGGTTGTACCCCAATCCAAATTTATCCTGCTTGTTGGGAATACTGAGCACCTGACCCCATCCTTGGGTGGAACCAGACTCCACCATCGTACTAGCTTTTTTAAAAGAAGACATAGAAATCTCGGAAGATTTATCCACCACAGAAGGCTTCTCTCCAACCTAAACAACTTCAAATGCCTGACAAAAGGTCTCATGAATTTCCCCAACTAATTCAACATATTTGAATGATGATAGTTGGCTAATCATTATGTCTTCTTCACTACAGACAGTGACAATATTTCCCCCAACCATGTACTTCAACTTTTGATGTAAGGTCAATGTGACTGCGCCTACATAATGAATCTAGGGTCGACCTAACAGACATTTGTATGCAGGCTGAATGTCCATAATGTAGAAAACAACATTTAAAATTTCAGGACCCACTTGGATATGGGAGAGTAACTTCGCCAAAAACCGATCTCCTCGTTCCATCGAATGCTTGCACAACAAGATCACTAGGAGTACATATCACGCCTTAGGTATCTAACTTCATTAAGGCTTTCTTGGGCAACACGTTGAGTGAAGACCCAGTATCCACCAAGACATGCGACAAGACTGCCCCTCTGTTGCACCCCAAAATTTGACCAACTACTTATCGCGATTTGGCTCATGTTTCGACTCATTTCATTTTCGCATTTGCATACCGCGTACATTGCATTTTTTCCAGTCAGATTGACTTTATCGGGATTACAGCCCTCTGATCGCGCTCCAGGCATTTCAGGCCAATACGAGGACGTATTTTGGTGAATCGGTGCTCGTCCCAGTGTTTTCAGCTCTCGCTGTTGTTTTTGAGGACATCTCGGTGTCCGGGTTTTTTACCGTTTATTTCGATATAGTCGCTAATCGATTTAATCGGCTTCCCTGTATTTGTAGGGTTTTTCCCTTATTTTCTAGAATTTTTTAATAGAGTTAATTGATTTTTCTAGATATTAGATAGCTTTTTTAATAGATATTAATATTTTTTAAATAGTTTAGTTTAATTTCTTTTTTCTAGGAAATTCTTTAATCATTTTAGATAATAGGTTTTAAGAATAAATCATATTTTTTTAGATATTAAGTAGTTTTTAAAATGATTTTTAATAGAATATTCTTTTAATAGGTTTTTTTTAATAGAAATTAATAGAATTTTCTATTTTTGTTTGTATAGAAATTAGTGGAATTATTAGGAATTAATAGAGTTTTTTTTAGGTTAATCCTCCTTTTTCGAAGTTATTAGATTTAATTCTTTTAGGATAATTAGATTAATTAGAGTCTTAGTTAGAGTTTAATTAGAGTTTATTGGATTTAATTAGGTTAGAGTAGCTTTAATTTTCATTTAGGATTTAATAGCTGTTTTAAATTTTCATTAGTATTAATTGAGTGTTCATTAGTTAATCATGTTAATTAATCATGCAGTCTCAATCCATTTTCGTGGGCCCAACTATTTTGAAGGCCCAGTCAAACCCCTGTCCAAGTGTCAGTCTATAAGAGCAGCCACGCGTGTGCACTTCATCTCTCCACTTCATCATTGCCACGTTTTTCTCTCTCTCTCTCTCTCTCTCTCTCTCTCTCTCTCTCCGTCCACGTTTCATGCACAGAACTCCCCACCTCTCCATTCATTGCCACGTTTCGCCTGCAGAATCCTCCACCTCCCTCTGCATGCCACCCCACGTGGCACTCCCTCTCTCTCTTTCCAGCTTCCACGCGTCTCACTCGCACCGATCCCCACATGCAGCAACGCCACGTGTCCCACTCACCACGCCCTCACCGGCGACCTCGCCGGAGTCCATGCAAACGCCGGAGTTTCTCGCCGGTGAAATCACACGGCGGTCCCCACGGCCAAAACTCCACCAGAAACTGCATTTTGCCCAGAAAACCTTTTGATCTTCATCTTCCTCATCCATCCTCTTCATGCCGTCGCCGGAAAATGCAAGAACCCACCGGAAACTTCATGTGAAATTCATCCATGATCATCATCTTCCCAGAATTCCTCAACCAACCTTCACAACCGTTCTTCGTTTTCCAGATGTTGTTCGAGCTTTCATCACTGACATTTTTCCAGATCTTGATTCAGAAAACTCAATTGATCAAGAACTTCATCATGTTACTTTTCCAGATCTTCAAGCGATCTTCATGCATGTTCATCGCTCTCCAAGAACCTCCGCCATGAATCTTCAACGAACTCCATCCAGTTTTCAGAAATCGATCAAGAACCTTCATGGATGTTCGTCAATCGCTTCCAGAATTCATTCAACCTTCATCACGATCCTCATAGACCTTCTAAGAAATTCCCAGAATCACGATTAACCTTCGTCGCATTCATCGTCTTTTCCAGATTCATCCATCAGTGATCATCGTCCTCAAAAATCGCTTCCGGAACTTCAAGATCAACAACGCCTTCATCACCGATCACCAGAAATTTTCTCCGTTCAAGAAAACCTTCATCCTCCTCAAGTTTTCATCAGTGATCTCCAGAAATTTTCAAGAACATCCATGGTGTTCTTCATTCATCTTCATAGATCTATCTGCGTCAAACATCACCGATCTTCATGCTTTCCAGAAGAACTTCAACAATCGCCAAAGCCTTCATCACGTGGTCGATTTTCATCAGCTTCTTCAAGTCGTCTTCAGCTTCCTCGTCGATGATGTAAATCTCCAAGAACATCAAAAGCGGAGCGTGCATCCAGATCACGATCTAGCTTATTTTCGTTATTGTTTTTCGTTTGTGATTTGTGTAAGGGGAACGACATTGAATGGATATTGATCAGAGGATGATGATGAGTGACGAGAGGATGAAGAACGACACAAGGAGTTTTCTGTGAACAGTGTTTTGCAGTGTAATGAGAGTTGAGGATTAGGGTTTCTGAAGCTTGAACGAGGAAGAGAGATGGCTGTGTGGATTGAGCCCTGGGCCCATTGTTATTTCGGATCCGTACCCTTCCATTTTCGTTTCACACCCCGTTTTTGGTGCGTTTGCATTCATTGGGCTAGGCCCTGTACGCATTTCTGGTCACACCTCCGTTTTTTCTTCCAGCACCCCTCCCCCTTTTTTGATTATTGTTTGGCTATTGGGCTGGGCCCATCCTTCGCTGGTCTCACACCTCCGTTTGGCCACAAACCCCCCTACTTTTTTTTTATTTTCTTTTCAGAATTTGGCTATTGGGCTGGGCCCAGTTTCTTTTATTTTCTGCTGGTTGTATACCCCTCCTGCTGCAGTATGCACCCCCCTTCTGTTTTCTTTCTTTTTCATTATTTTCTTTTATTTTCTTAGATTAGATTTTTTAAGAAAAAGAATATAAAAAAAGAATATGTAATATACAAAAATATGTAATAGAAAATATAATGATATAAAAAATGATAGTATTTTAATATTTTTCTTTTAGGATATATTTTCTTTTAGAAGTCGATTTAAATGTCCACTTGTTAGGGGACTATTTTTCATTAGATTTTCCATGATAGTTGGATAAGATTTTTAGGAGTTTAGTCTTATTTCTCAATCATTGTAACTTTCGGAATATTAATAAAATGAGATTTGTGTTGTGGTCCCCGTTCTGCCCGTAGTTAAGCAGAACTACAACTGCTCTGACTTTCTCTGATGAGAATATGTAGGCATAGGATGCGATATCCTAGCGAGCACACTAACAACTAACTCTTTTGTTCTCTCGCTGCTGTGCGATCGAGACTTTCCCGCTGACGACTGATGTTATCCTTTTCTCTTGCCCGAGTGCATCTGAGAACAGACCGTAGTTCTAGTTCCCGTAGGTTCCCATACCTCGAAACCCGACATACTACGTCCGTTCTACTGCAAACAGGTACGCCTAAGTCTCCAATGGTCGAGCAGCGTCCACCTAACTGCTAGAATGCGTACGCTAGTATCGTCAACTTAATCTCTCACCCCCGTGTGACCGAGAACACCCTATCTAGCCGTAGTTAGCCTGAACTACGTCATGCTCTGATTTCTCTGATGAGAATACGTAGGCCCAAGACGCGACGTCTTGCCGAGTAAACTTCCCCGTAGTTTCCTAAACTACGTAGACTCTGATTTCTCGTTCTCTGATGAGAATACGTAGGCATAGAGTGTGACGCTCTATCGAGTCAATTTCTTTCCGTTTAGATCTAGCAGCCGTAGATAGATTGTTTTTCACCCGTAGACAAACCAAGCAAGCGTGGATCCCGTCGAGTACGACGGACGTGAGGGGTGCTAATACCTTCCCCTTGCGTAACCGACTCCCGAACCCAGACAATGGTTGCGACGACCTTGTCTTACCCTTTCTCGTTAGGTTTTTTCCGATCGTTTCCTTTCCCGCTCTGAGGGATAAATAACGAAAGGTGGCGACTCTTCTGTTTTGCCGGCACCTTATTTTCGCGAAAGCGACAGCTGGCGACTCTGCTGGGGACGTCATAGTTTCCTAGGGATCCAGCGTCCCATGTGTGAGTCAGTTTGGGGATCCAACGTCTCCTGCGAGAGTCAATCCTAGCGCTTGTTTGCGTGTCTGTGGGTGTTTATTTTTGTGTTGTATACTGCTGATGTATTTACATTTCCCGCACTATATTATTATCTGTTGCTATTGTGCTGTTGTGGGATGGGAGCTCTGATGAGTGAGAAGCCAGACCCAGGCTTGAGTGCACCGTAGACTTAGAGTGGAAATTAGTGGGCGCGTGCTTGCTTCGCAGGCACTAGTGTCTCATGAAATCCACGCTCAGACGAGGTTCTCCCGGTTGGCTTCTCTTTCAACCCTTTGGGTTGAGACGGTTGCTGGTTTGGTGGATTCTCGACTCTGGGGACCGATCATTTGTGATTCAGCTAAGTGAGGCCGCTTCATGAGCTGGTGATGCCACACCTTCTGGGTATTGTATCACCCCTCTTGAAAGTCTGTGACGCTGATGAACGCATAGGATGCCGAACTTGTGTCAGTTTAGGTCCATACCCGTGAGTGGGAGGGTTTTTGCAGGAAACTTGACTTCCAGCCTACCCGATATCTTGGTTTTCTCTCGTCAGAGCAGACTTATCTCGTCAGCAGCGCAGTAGTAATCAGAGCTTTGTGGGGGTTGTGATCCCGTGTTTGCTGCATCTTGCATTGCATTTGCATAAGCATTCCTGCATCATATTGCATGTCATTCGCCAGCTAGTCAGAGCTCTTATCCAGCCGTTGTTTTGATTCTGAAGGTGAGTGCTGAAGACAACCAAGGGGTTGAAGCAGATTTGATCAGAGTCAAGCAGTGAAGTCAGTTGACAGTTGTTGGTAGCTATGTCATAGAGAAGCTTCCAGTTTGTTGATACCTTGTCGGGTTTCACCGTGACGTCCAATCCTTTGTATGGATCTACGCATGACGAAGATTTCCCTCAAGTGAACAACCTTACTGCATCTCAGCTTGTACAACCTTCTATTGAAGACCGAGATCTACGTGAGCAGTTTGTTGTCCGAGGTGAATGTTCTCCTTCTGTTGATATCTCAGACTACCAGGGTGTTACCTTCCCTGTGCCAAAGTCCCGAAGAGAGGTCCCGATAGCAAAGACTGAAGACCCATTAACTCTCGTGTATGCTAAAAGGTTTCGTGCGTTGGATGAAAGATTCAAAGCCTTGAAGGGTAAGGACGCTGTTAACCCTAGTGCTGCAGACATGTGTCTGGTTCCTGGCCTAGTGTTACCTCCGAAGTTCAGAATGCCGAGGTTTGAAATGTACAAAGGAGATAGTTGCCCAAAGCAACATTTGGTGATGTTCTGCCGAAGAATGACTTCATTTGTGCACAACGGCAAGCTGATGATTCACTGCTTTCAAGATAGTCTGACTGGGGCATCTTTGAGTTGGTATATGCAGTTAGAGAGTGATCAGATCCGATCATGGGCGGATTTAGCCAATGCTTTTATGAAACAGTATGACTACAATCTTGATGAAGCTCCTAGTCGCATGCAGCTGCAAGAATTGTCTCAAGGGAACAATGAACCTTTCAGGAAGTATGTTCAGAGATGGAGAGAATTTGCTGCTAGAGTGCAACCACCACTTCTAGACCAAGAGTTAAAAGGCATGTTCGTAAACTCCTTGCAGAGCCCGTACTTCGAAAGAATGCTTGGAGTCGCACCAAATTTCTCTGAATTGGTAAAGGCAGGAGAACGCATCGAGTATGGTGTAAAGACAGGAAGAATCCAAAATGTTTCAGGCGGTCAGGCTAGTGAAACCGAATCTCTCTGTAGCTTTCAAACTGAAGAAGGAGTGGTGGTCAATGTAATCATGAATGATGTTGGGTATCCTCAAGTCGAATCAGTGAAATCTGTTGGTTCTCCGTCTTCTCAGTGGTCAGTATCTTCTGTGTCTCGTTATCCTCGACAGACAATTGTGCCTGGGGCACCCTATCAGGAACCTTATGTCGCTCCTCTTGCAAATCCATGAGCCCATGGCCGAGGTTATCAGAATCAGCGTCAGAATCAGAACCGACCTCGTAACAACTTGAAACGAAGGAATGCTCCTTCTCATCCAGTGCCTGTGCCGTATAGCCAGATTCTGCCACATTTGATTCAGAATTCTTTGGTGGAACCCAAAGCTCTTAAGCCCGTGCCAGAGCCTTACCCTCCTGGGTACAACCCCCATGCTCAGTGTGGTTACCATGGTGGATCTCCGGGGCATTCAACTAAAGATTGTAAAGCTTTTCAGGCAAAAGTGCAACAGTTGATCGACAAAGGGTGCATTTCCTTTCCAGAAGGAGTTTTGGTTGTGCATGACAACCTCTCAGCTGTTTGAGCTTGCAGATTCAGAGGGTTATTTCCAGAAGCCAGTGGTCTAGACAGGCAGACGTCCTCAGCATTGGCAGTCCTCGTACTTTTTATCATTTGCATTTGTAGTTTCTTTTCTGTTAGTTACTACTTGCTGTTAAACATTGTTTGTTTCGAATGGTAATATTAATAAAGTGACTATGCATTTTTCTGAATTAATCATGTCGTTGTCACTCATTTATTGCATTGCACTGACACTCGCATCTTATTTACTCCACTTTATCACTATGATTAGTAAAGATTGGAGGGAGGATGATGAAACTGAATACTCATAACCGATGATCGTATTGATTTCAGATAAAACCTTGCCGATGACGTACAAGGCATTGTTTCAAATCCCCTAAACACCGGAGAGATAAGGAAGAGAATCCCTTGTTAACCACTTCGAGCCGAGAAGTAGGAGTTTCTTTCGGACTTTTAAAACCCTCGCATCTTAACCCGAGGCAGGGTAGTTGTCAGTTAGCTTGATCGAGCGTTCAAGTCTTATAGAGGAGTGTTGCCTTTCGAGGACCAATCACATCGTATTCTCCCCAGAGGTCGTACCTCATCAACCACAATGGTTAAACCTCACCAATCAGGAGTGAGACAGTTATAAACCTCTCGGATGAATCCAGACAGCCAGTGTCGCACGACTTGTTCCAAAAGAAAAAAAGAATAAGAAAGCCCGCTAAGTAAAAAGAAAAGCTAGAAAGCAAATACTTAGGCAAAAATCAGGGCGTCCCGCTGGACTTCAAAAGAAAAATTGAAAAGAACTCTGAAGAGTCAGTCCAGGCAAAAATTAGGGAGTCAAAAGAATGAAAAAGAAAGGATATAAAAAGAAAAATCCTCGAACAAGGACAAAGTCGTGTAGATACAGGCACCGAAACGAAAAAGGAGTAACTGTCACTCCGAGACACCTTGTGAATTCTTTAACCAGTTGTTCCCAATATTCAACATACCTCTCGAAGAGGCGAGCGCTCGAGCCAAGTTAACTGAACTTTAGGATCGGAGATCATCACGTAGAAGGGGTGGGTACAAATCATAATTTGAGCCAAATATCCTTTGTTTCACGAACCGTGAACCCGACCATGATACAACCCTTAAAAGACCTAATTGAGGCAGGGTTTATTCTGAAAGCGCATTACGATAAGGTTGAGTAACCTGACTCCTTCATGATTTGCTAATCATCTCCTTGTTGTATTTTTCACTGATCAAATTAGCACTACGTTTGAACTCTTTGGTTCATTCGTCACTCACTTGCATGGCACATAAATGAGTGACAGTACATCTTTTCAAAATCTGCATGAACACTGCATTAAAATAACCATTCGTGAATAAACAATTTTAATTGCAGGTCAGTAGTTGACACGGAGGGAACTCCAACAGGGAATAGCCAATCAGGGCTGAATCATTAGCAGTCTGGATCAGAATGGTATGCTGCGAAACCCTGTGAATTTGGGGCATTGACTTCCAGTGAGTTTGGAATCAGTTAGTCTGAGGACAAGTCCCAGAGTATCGGTTGATTATGGGACAGATTATTCAAGAAGCAGTTGATCAGAAGTTGATCTTCTCGAGACTCAATCAGGGACAATCGTCCAGACTCTTGTGATTTGAGGGCAGATCCCTTCAGTGTTCAATCAGGGCATGTTGAGTCGCTCAACGCTCGTTCAGGGGCAAGCTACTTCAGAAGTATATTGAAACCAACCATGCTGAGAGTTGGTTAATTGAGGATGAATCTTTCCGTTGTACAGATGTTGGGGCAGGCCATCTGAAGATTGTCTTGTTGCCGACTGTTTTCTGTTCAGAATGAATTTTCCCAAAAGTCGGATTGGGGCAAGTTGAATTGCAAGTTGTTCAAATGAGTTTGTTCACCCTAGCAAGAGTTGAGTGTCGGGGAATCGTGTCATTACCCTGCCAAAACCCGAACCTTCTGAAGAAGCCTTGCTGTCATTGGATTGTTATCCTACAGCCTAACCTGTTACTTGGCTGAACCTTGTAACCGAATCGTTTCAAAGTCCAGTTCTTGTCTGGCAAGCCGGAGATCAGTTCTCGTCTGAAATCCAAACCAGAAACCAGCCCTGTCTGGTCACCTTTTCTTTAACCTATTGTTCAACCAGTTCTCGTCTGGCCAATACAGTTTTAAAGTCCAGTTCTCGTCTGGCAAACCGTGAGTCAGTTCTCGTCTGACAACTTAAACCCTTTTGCCACCAGTTCTCGTCTGGTAGTCTACCCTCGAATGCTAGTTCTCGTCTAGTATGTCCCTTTCAAATCCACTTTTGTTGGTAACTAGAAATGGGTCCATATCACCATAAACCTATTCCTAAACTAGAAAAAGCCTAATTGTACCTGGCCCGATGATTCCTGTGACTCGCATGTTGTCACATTCCCCGACACGAGGCTCGATTGATCCCAGCTCCATGATTGGTATTCTGTATTCCCTGTGTTGATGTTATTGAATCAGGATTATTTTCTCAGCCGAGACGTACAGTTTGAGATCATTTCCCCTGAGCAGTTTGAGATTGCAGCGAGTTGAGATGACATTTATCAGAGTAGGATCAAGATTATCCTCAGCAGGGCGAGATTGATACCCCCGGCAGAGTATGGCCATCCCAAGCATTGAACGTTGATTAGCCTGATGTGCTACTTTCCTAAGTGGGTTGAGACTGAAGCTTGCCCTGACCGCCAGATTCAGGTTTATTTCCCCAGCAGTGGGACTGATGCAATGTTGTATCCCCACAGAGTCCGAGTTTGACTCCTTTTCCCTCCGAGTCCAGGTCATTGGCTCATTCCTCAAGCAGAGGTCGACGGTGATTCCCTCACTGAGTAATCTCCAGACGAGTAGACTTTGATGTCAGACGGAGAAGAGTTATTTCTCAGCAGATTGCTTCGTACCCTATAAGGACTTAGGGTGTTCTAAAGAGGACCGTTCAAGGTTGTTTTCCTCAGTGAAGTGAGATTCAATTTCAGTGATCGATTGTTATCTTCCACAGACGCCAGAGGTGTTTTCCTTGATAGGATCAGTGCGTCTCCAACAGAGTTGTACAATGAGTAGCTAAGGATTGATATCCCCAGCAATGTTGATACACAGGTATTCCTCATCAGACTTGATAGTCCGGCAGGTGTTACCCAGAAGGGTCAGTCCCCGTAAGGCGTATGCAAGATTACCCTCAGCAGATCAGGATTGATATCCCCGATAAAGTTCAGCAGTCTCTCCCCGCAAAGTCTGAACGCGAGATCAGGAGCATTGATATGTATCCCCAGGCAGAGAAGATCCTCTCCCCAATCAGACGCATCCTGAAGGAACGTCATCTCCTCAGCTGAGACACGCCGAAGTGTGCAGCAACTGATGGTGCCAGACTGAAGTCTCCAGCGGAATTGAGTTTCCCCACCAGAGTCGTATTCTCCTCGGTAAGCGGAATGATTTCTTCTTCCCCAACCGAGTTTGCAGTTCTCCAAGAGAGCCGAATCCTTGGAAGCTGCTCAGACCATGATTGGTGCTCCCCAGTAGAATGTTGAACAGCTGATGTTGTATTTTCCCATCGGAGTCGTTCTCTCCCGGAAAGCTTTGTCGCGAAGGCCGCGCAGTTTATTTCTGCGATTGATATCGTTTTTCCTCAGCAATTGTGGTTTGAATACCCAGACGAGCAGGTTCAGGTTCTCGTAGAGCGTCGTTCCCCTGCAGCAGTCGACTGAAGATCATTTCCCCAGACGGAGTCCAATTGAGATTGGTGTGACTTCTTCTCCTCGGCAGGATGATTCCTCCTCTCCACCAGAGTGGTTCTTTCTCCTTGACCGGAGGCTTTTCCCTTCAGCATTTATTTTGCTGATGGGGCCATAACATCTTGCATGATTGCATAACATTTACCCTGAAAACGCGTAGCATTTCCACCGTGTGGAGCATTACGTCATTGTCAAAGCATGTGCATACGAGACATGAGCCAGGTCGCCACCGTCCTTGTTTTGCAGATGTTCCTCCTCAAAATGGTTTGATCAAGATGATTCTTGAATTCTCCCCAGCAAAGTCGTTTGGTACAAGATGATTCTTGAATTCCCCAACGAAGTTGTTTGCTTAAGATGATTCTTAAGACCCCATTACAGTCGCCAGAGTTGGTTGCTCAAGTTGATACTTAGAGTCCCCGGCAGAGTGTTTGCTCAGGATGATTCCTGAAAGCTCCAGCATGGTTACCGATTCAAGATGATTCTTGAAGTCCCCGGCGGAGTTATTTGTCCAAGATGATTCTTGAAGTCCTCAGCAGAGTTGATTCATCCAGAATGATTTCTGGATCCCCGAAGCAGAGTTACTTGATAGTGCTCCAGAATCCCCCAGCGGAGATGCAACATCCCCAGCAGGTTTTTGAACGGCGAAGTTAAAACCTCCCTTGAAGACTTCATGATTGAAGTCTGACCATGTTAATGAAGCAGTTCTCTCAGCTGATGCGGAGTGCCTGATGGCAGAGGTTTAGATATTCTCAGAATTCTATTCCCGACTTGCTGATGAAGTCCGACTGATGCCCGACAAGTTCTTTGAATGCCTGATGGCATGATCAACCTGATGGTTGACCTAGTCTGGCTGATGCCCGACACGTTCTTTGAATGCCTGATGGCATGATCAACATGATTGTTGAAGTCCGGCTGATGCCCGACAGATTTCTTTGAATGCCTGATGGCATGATCAACATGATTGTTGAAGTCCGGCTGATGCCCGACAGATTTCTTTGAATGCCTGATGGCATGATCAATATGATTCTTGAAGTCCGGATGAAGCCCGACAGTTTTCTTTGAATGCCTGATGGCATGATCAACATGATTGTTGATGTCCGGCTGATGCCCGACAGTTTTCTTTGAATGCCCGATGGCCTGATCAACATGATTGTTGACCTGACGAGTCCCGAGGAATTCTTCTGCTGCGACACAGAACACCTGACGGTGTAATCAACCATGTATTACCGGTTACCGAGTGACCAGCGACCCCTTGATGAGTTGAGGACGAATATCTACAGCAAAATCAGATGATCATCCTGACGAATATTTGAAATCAAACTTTTCCCCGGTTACCATGTGACCGATTCCCCAGCAAGTTGCCGTGCAACTGTCTTACTCAGTTTTGAAGATGTTCCTACCAATCAGAGTATCATTTACCTGTGAGGTTGGCCAATCACCCGTTATCGTGGAACCAGTGATACCTCTATGATTTGAGGACGCAATGACATCAGATGAATCAGAGAATCATCCTGAAGGAGGTTCAGATCAGTATTTCTCCAGCTAGTTGTCGTGCAGCTATGATTTCAGCTTCCGAAGATTTGTTCCCATCAGAGTACCGTGTACTTGTGTAGTTGGAAAATTTCCGGGTTCTTTGGTATTCAACCGTCTTCTACCTTTGAATGTATGAAAGCCGTTTGCTCTTCAACCCTTCAGGTCCAATCCGTTTGAATAGGGGCAGCTGTTGCACCCTAAAATTTGACCAACTACTTATCGCGATTTGGCTCATGTTTCGACTCATTTCATTTTCGTATTTGCATACCGCGTACATTGCATTTTTTCCAGTCAGATTGACTTTATCGGGATTACAAACCTCTGATCGCGCTCCAGGTATTTCAGGCCAATACGAGGACGTATTTTGGTGAGTCGGTGCTCGTCCCGGTGTTTTCAGCTCTCGTTGTTGTTTTTGAGGACATCTCGGTGTCCGGGTTTTTTACCGTTTATTTCGATATAGTCGTTAATCGATTTAATCGGCTTCCCTGTATTTTTAGGGTTTTTCCCTTATTTTCTAGAATTTTTTATAGAGTTAATTGATTTTTCTTGATATTAGATAGCTTTTTTAATAGATATTAATATTTTTTAAATAGTTTAGTTTAATTTCTTTTTTCTAGGAAATTCTTTAATCATTTTAGATAATAGGTTTTAAGAATAAATCATATTTTTTTAGATATTAAGTAGTTTTTAAAATGATTTTTAAAGGAATATTCTTTTAATAGGTTTTTTTTAAATAGAAATTAATAGAATTTTCTATTTTTGTTTGTATAGAAATTAGTGGAATTATTAGGAATTAATAGAGTTTTTTTTTAGGTTAATCCTCCTTTTTAGAAGTTATTAGATTTAATTCTTTTAGGATAATTAGATTAATTAGAGTCTTAGTTAGATTTTAATTAGAGTTTATTGGATTTAATTAGGTTAGAGTAGCTTTAATTTTCATTTAGGATTTAATAGCTGTTTTAAATTTTCATTAGTATTAATTGAGTGTTCATTAGTTAATCATGTTAATTAATCATGCAGTCTGAATCCATTTTCTTGGGCCCAGCTATTTTGGAGGCCCAGTCAAACCCCTGTCCAAGTGTCAGTCTATAAGAGCAGCCACGCGTGTGCACTTCATCTCTCCACTTCATCATTGCCACGTTTTTCTCTCTCTCTCCATCCACGTTTCATGCACAGAACTCCCCACCTCTCCATTCATTGCCACGTTTCGCCTGCAGAATCCTCCACCTCCCTCTGCATGCCACCCCACGTGGCACTCCCTCTCTCTTCCCAGCTTCCACGCGTCTCACTCGCACCGATCACCACATGCAGCAACGCCACGTGTCCCACTCACCACGCCCTCACCGGTGACCTCGCCGGAGTCCATGCAAACGCCGGAGTTTCTCGCCGGTGAAATCACACGGCGGTCCCCACGGCCAAAACTCCACCAGAAACTGCATTTTGCCCAGAAAACCTTTCGATCTTCATCTTCCTCATCCATCCTGTTCATGCCGTCGCCGAAAAATGCAAGAACCCACCGGAAACTTCATGTGAAATTCATCCATGATCATCATCTTCCCAGAATTCCTCAACCAACCTTCACAACCGTTCTTCGTTTTCCAAATGTTGTTCGAGCTTTCATCACTGACATTTTTCCAGATCTTGATTCAGAAAACTCAATTGATCAAGAACTTCATCATGTTACTTTTCCAGATCTTCAAGCGATCTTCATGCATGTTCATCGCTCTCCAAGAACCTCCGCCATGAATCTTCAACGAACTCCATCCAGTTTCCAGAAATCAATCAAGAACCTTCATGGATGTTCGTCAATCGCTTCCAGAATTCATTCAACCTTCATCACGATCCTCATAGACCTTCTAAGAAATTCCCAGAATCACGATTAACCTTCGTCGCATTCATCGTCTTTTCCAGATTCATCCATCAGTGATCATCGTCCTCAAAAATCGCTTCCGGAACTTCAAGATCAACAACGCCTTCATCACCGATCACCAGAAATTTTCTCCGTTCAAGAAAACCTTCATCCTCCTCCAGTTTTCATCAGTGATCTCCAGAAATTTTCAAGAACGTCCATGGTGTTCTTCGTTCATCTTCATAGATCTATCCGCGTCAAACATGACCGATCTTCATGCTTTCCAGAAGAACTTCAACAATCGCCAAAGCCTTCATCACGTGGTCGATTTTCATCAGCTTCTTCAAGTCGTCTTCAGCTTCCTCGTCGACGATGTAAATCTCCAAGAACATCAAAAGCGGAGCGTGCATCCAGATCACGATCTAGCTTATTTTCGTTATTGTTTTTCGTTTGTGATTTGTGTAAGGGGAACGGCATTGAATGGATATTGATCAGAGGATGATGATGAGTGACGAGAGGATGAAGAACGGCGCAAGGAGTTTTCTGTGAACAGTGTTTTGCAGTGTAATGAGAGTTGAGGATTAGGGTTTCTGAAGCTTGAACGAGGAAGAGAGAGGGCTGTGTGGATTGGGCCCTGGGCCCATTGGTCTTTCGGATCCGTACCCCTCCGTTTTCGTTTCACACCCCGTTTTTGGTGCGTTTGCATTCATTGGGCTGGGCCCTGTACGCATTTCTGGTCACACCTCCGTTTTTTCTTCCAGCACCCTCCCCCTTTTTTGATTATTGTTTGGCTATTGGGCTGGGCCCATCCTTCGCTGGTCTCACACCTCCGTTTGGCCACAAACCCCCCCCCCTACTTTTTTTTTATTTTCTTTTCAGAATTTGGCTATTGGGCTGGGCCCAGTTTCTTTTATTTTCTGCTGCCTATATACCCCTCCTGCTGCAGTATGCACCCCCCTTCTATTTTCTTTCTTTTTCATTATTTTCTTTTATTTTCTTAGCTTAGATTTTTTAAGAAAAAGAATATAAAAAAAGAATATGTAATATACAAAAATATGTAATAGAAAATATAATGATATAAAAAATGATAGTATTTTAATATTTTTCTTTTAGGATATATTTTCTTTTAGAAGTCGATTTAAATGTCCACTTGTTATGGGACTATTTTTCATTAGATTTTCCATGATAGTTGGATAAGATTTTTAGGAGTTTAGTCTTATTTCTCAATCATTGTAACTTTCCGAATATTAATAAAATGAGATTTGTGATGTGGTCCCCGTTCTGCCCGTAGTTAAGCAGAACTACAGCTGCTCTGACTTTCTCTGATGAGAATATGTAGGCATAGTGTTGCGGTGGAAATAGGATCACAAACTATTAATGAGTTTGAATCACAATTCAATTCACAACCGCTCTTTGATTTATCCGAAGGAAAAGGTCAAAAGAGGGAAAAACCTATTTTGCATCGTAAACACAATGCGGGGAAAGATCTAGGGTTCGGGGGTTGGTTAAATTTAGGGAAGGTATTAGCACCCTAAACTTCCGTAGTACTCTACGGGAACCTTTTGTTCAAATGTTTACTATTTGCTTTACTTATTTTGCTTAAGGTATATATACAGGATTAAAAGTGAGAAAGGAGACCTAAGGGGTTAATTCTAAGTTTACTCGGCAAGACATCGCATCCTGTGCCTACGTATCCTTACGGGAGTGGAATCAGAGTAATCGTAGTTCCCCTCAAAAGGGAGGTTAGAGACTCCTTGACTGTGGTCAAGGTCTCAAGGGGAATAAACATGTCTTAAGGACACACTTACGTGGAGTGTTGAAACTCCAAATTTCTACGTTGAATTGTTAAGTTATAATTAGGGTTAAATTAGGTTAGGGATTCCGCGGCGGAAAACCCTAAAATGAGCGCGGCGGCTCTTTGACCTAATGCTAGGGGTAAAATTGTAATTTTGCCTGCGGCGAGGCATTTGTAAAAATTAGGGTTTGTAAGGGTTTGAAGTTTTGAGGACTATTGGCGCGGCGGCCAAACGGCTAGACCTAATCCTTCGGAGGAATGCAATACGACAAGTTAATGGTAAAAGATGCGAGAATTTAAACCATACATCAGCAGAAATTTAAATGCGGAAAAGTAAACGCGATTATTGGTTCACGAGGTTACAAGTGAGAAGTAGATACAATAACGAGGATATTTTGAATTGCAAGTACACTAAAATAGTTAAGGGCAACGTAACAAAGCTGCAAAACAGAAGATCAATGTTAGTAGACAGAGTTAGACAAGTTATGAAGCGAGGGTGAAACATTATAGACGTTCTGTTGTTTATTTGTGATATTTGAAAGAAAAAAAAGGTCTTAATAGAATTTTTTCTTTTAAAAAGAAGAAACTAAGTTTAATTTTCAAAAGTGTTTTAATTTAATTATAAAAAAAAAATTATCTTAATTATCAGAAAAAGATTTTTATTTTAATGTTATTAAAAAAGGGTTTTTTGTTATTATCTAAAACAATTTTATTACTATTTTTTTTAATGATTTTAGGTTAATAAAAGTAAAAAGAAGAAATTTAAATTTATTTACAAAAAGATTTTTTTAAAAACAGTTTTTTTTTTTATGTTAATTGGAAAAGGTTTAAAAAAATTTTTTTTAATAATAATAGCTATAATTAATAATACAATAAAATATAAAAAATATATATAAAAAATAAAAAAGGGGTTGGGCCGGTAGATACATCCGGACCCAACCCGTCACAAATGGGAGAAAACAAACTTAGGGTTTGGAAACCCTCATCGTACGAGCGGCTGCGTTATTTCGTTCTCTTCTTCATTTCCTTCGTACGTCGCTCGCTTCTCTCATCTTCTTCATTTCCTTCATTAACCTGAAACAGAACATGAAAATTGCAAGGAAAACGCTTCATGGCTTACATTTACAACGGAGTTTCGGTGAAAACGGCCGATGATGAAATGAGCTGAGGCCCGAAACGGTTGATTGCCCGTCGTTTGGTTAAAACGGCGCCGGTGGTCTTTCGTTTGAACGATTTGAGGTCTTGTCGTCCACGTTTTATGACGAACTCGAACGGTGCCTCTTTTCGTCCTCGCAGCGTTAGGGTCTGAACAAAGGTGACTTCGTTCTGGTTCTATCGCTTCTGTTCTTCCGCTGCGATGTGATTGTTGTTCTTGATGTTAGGGTTTTCTTTGT
This sequence comes from Lathyrus sativus, assembly GCA_963859935.3. Lineage (NCBI taxonomy): Eukaryota > Viridiplantae > Streptophyta > Magnoliopsida > Fabales > Fabaceae > Lathyrus > Lathyrus sativus. The sequence continues at coordinate 421,031,081 of OZ012737.1, forward strand.
GGCCGCCTTTGGTGTTCTCTCTCCCGTTTTTTGTCTAGGGTTTTCCACGAGGTGATATCGTTCCCTTTTATAATTTCTCTTTGACTCTCTTTTGGGCCTCTGATTGTTGGATTGTGATTTATGACTTGATTTTTGTGGATTTGTGAATCTGATAATATTTTGATTCGATTGAGATTCTTTCCATTCTCGATATTGATTGGATTTCGTTTTGCTGATTTCCTTATGCTTTGATTATCTGGTTTGATCTTCACGGCTTTTGGCCTTTTCACTTCGAACTAACTTTTCCTCTTCTCTTTTCAGTGAACTAATGCTGAGGCTTTGGTCGAGTCAGAGTTGCCGAGGGGGGTATGCGGTGATGATGACTTTAGGGTCTGAACCTGCGTTGGAGCCTTCGTGTGTTGATGTTTCATGAGTTATGGTGCCTAATTCGCCATTGGACTCAGTTAGATGGTTTGTCTCAATTGATTCCATTATATCTTGGGGCAATGATGTTCTGAACTGAGCCCTCATGCTCATAACGACTTGTGGTAGTTTGGCCGTGGGATTTCACTGATATAAACTGCTTTGTTGGCTTTTCATTGTGACTTGCGCCTTTGATTGGGGCTTGCCCTGAGCTGATGTGATTATGTGAGCTCCTCTTGCTCTTTCTGGTATGATTTGTGCTATGATTTTGTGCTGTTTCTGTGCTTCATCTGATGCAGTTTGGTTTGTATTCTGAGCCTTTTGTGGCAGATTTGCTACTTTGTGTCTTTTCGTGATTGAACTGGTGCGGGATTTCCTGTCGGGTTGTTTTGTAAAATGCACTTAGCCTCTTATTTTTCTGGACATGAACTTGTTCTTTCTGTTCTTGAATTGAACTGAGCGTGCTTTTTCTTTTGCCTGGTTGCTGTTATGGCTTCTTTTGATGCATTCTGAACTTGGCTGAATTCTTTCCTTCTTATGAACCTAAGCTGTTTCTCTTGTTTGGTTCGAACTTGATTCTTGGTGCTGTTTTGTGAATTTCAGGTGTTGGAAAAAACTTGAACACAAAGTGGCTCATACCCGTCGGCATTCGGGTTTATGACCAAATTGATTGTGCTGCTTTACCCTTGTATCAGTTTGGAAAGTAAATTGGGATTTACATGATTTTGAAATGAATCCAATTGCGGAAAAAGCGAATCAGTCCCGCTTCTTTTATCTCTTTTATCTCTCGGTTGCCCCTTAGATAAGAACAGATGTTACCTGATCTGACGCCAACGACGCGGATCGGTAACGGGGGTAGGACGCAGCTTCGGTTGTGCCACTCCCGGCACTCGATGATGACGATGTTCTGAGAGTGTCAAAGATAACTTCTAACATTTTCTTCTATTTTGCTTTGTTTTGTCTTTGTTTGTTTTTTTCAGGTAATCGAGAAGTGTATGAAGAATTCACGGGAAAACCAAATGAAGACCGATAGAGTTCCTTTTTTAGGACTTAGGACCTTTCTTTTAGAATAGATACTGATTGTAAATGCCATTCTCTTGTAATCATCTTGAATAGAACTCGAAAGTGTTCTTTCAATTCTACTGTACTTTAATATTTATGAAATAAAATCCAACTAATACTCATGTTTATTTTCTCAATTATAAATTTAAATATCCATGAATAATAATTCACAAATTATTTAAATCCACCTTTGAGTTGTAAATTATGAATATTTATGGATAAAAGTCTCAAAAATATTTGCCTCGATTAATTTTATAACTAGTATCCCGCGACATGATTAACCACAATCCCTTTGATCACATGACTTCTCTGAACAGTATTAACACTATCCACTTTCTTTTCAGCCCAAGCTCCTATCATTCAAAACAAAACACTGAAACGGCCCTGAATCCAACTACTTCTGACAAGAGTTTCTCAATACCAGTCAAAACGTGCCGACACCTTGACATAATCAACCCATGTAAATAAATGACTCAGGAATAAAACCCCATCTGGCCCAAAATTACGAATTATGCTTCAAAATGACCAAAAACCCCCTAGGGGTAATTCCTGCAAAACAAATCGCGCTCAATAATTGGTTAGTGATTAAACGGATGCAAAATGAAATGCTATGCGAAATGACTGACTAAATGTAAGGGTAAAATTTGGGGTATTACACATAGGATGCGATATCCTAGCGAGCACACTAACAACTAACTCTTTTGTTCTCTCGCTGCTGTGCGATCGAGACTTTCCCGCTGACGACTGATGTTATCCTTTTCTCTTGCCCGAGTGCATCTGAGAACAGACCGTAGTTCTAGTTCCCGTAGGTTCCCATACCTCGAAACCCGACATACTACGTCCGTTCTACCGCAAACAGGTACGCCTAAGTCTCCAATGGTCGAGCAACGTCCACCTAACTGCTAGAATGCGTACGCTAGTATCGTCAACTTAATCTCTCACCCCCGTGTGACCGAGAACACCCTGTCTAGCCGTAGTTAGCCTGAACTACATCATGCTCTGATTTCTCTGATGAGAATACATAGGCCCAAGACGCGACGTCTTGCCGAGAAAACTTCCCCGTAGTTTCCCGAACTACGTAGACTCTGATTTCTCGTTCTCTGATGAGAATACGTAGGCATAGAGTGCGACGCTCTATCGAGTCAATTTCTTTCCGTTTAGATCTAGCAGCCGTAGATAGATTGTTTTTCACCCGTAGACAAACCAAGCAAGCGTGGATCCCGTCGAGTACGAAGGACGTGAGGGGTGCTAATACCTTCCCCTTGCGTAACCGACTCCCGAACCCAGACAATGGTTGCGACGACCTTGTCTTACCCTTTCTCGTTAGGTTTTTTCCGATCGTTTCCTTTCCCGCTCTGAGGGATAAATAACAAAAGGTGGCGATTCTTCTGTTGTGCCGGCGCCGATTTTCGTGAAAGCGACACCCTCTGCACTCAATAGAGATGTGCAAGGTGTGATTATGATTCCTTCCCTTAGGAGTCAAATCTAGATCTGTGAACCCTAAGCCATTTCCTGCATTCACGTGGGCTACGATCCCTTCAAGTTGATTCACTGAAATTTCCTGCGGCACATACGTTGTATTCAGAATCCTCAAAAGGGAATTCCTGTGTGCCTCTGAGCACAATAGCCAAGACAAAATTGAAATTTTAGAAGGAGACTGTTGCAGATGATCAACAATTTTATAATCTCTCTTTCGAATCAGACGCATGAACTCTTCAGCGTCTTTAATCAGAACATCCTTCTCTCCTTGTTGTGAACTTTCTTCTGCAACAACCTTGCCTTTTCCTTTGTCAGGCATCTCCACATTGGCTTCTGGCGGTGAAAACACCCTGCCACTTCTTGTCATTACACTAGTTCCAATCAAATTATCAACAAATGAACCATCGGACGATGTGAAGGTGAGAAAAACACTTAGAAGGAGGGGGGGGGGGGGGGGTTGAATAAGGGTTTTGAAATAAATATGACAATAAAAACACAATGATTTTTATCCTAGTTCGTTGAACTCAACTAACCCAGTCCACCCTATCAAGAGTGATTTGCCTTTCTCTTCAAGGAATTAATCCACTATATTCAAACAGATTACAGTGTCAAACACTAAGAACAACTGTCTTAGTCTTATCAAGAACTACTGACCACAACTTGGTCTTCTTAAGGAACCTTTACAAATAAATGTAAACTAACAAGTGTGTTTGAGTTTGCTTCTAACAAGCTTTAATCACAACAGTGATTTTTTTTACACAAGTTTTAAGAACAAAAGAAAACTATTCAGCTTTGAATGATTGTATGAGAGTTGAGAATAATTTCAATGAGTTTTTCAATAGTTCGTTAGTTGTTAAGAGATGATGAAGACGTCCTTTTATATTGCTGAAAGTCCAATGCTTGAAGACTGTGCAAGTAGAGTAGCTGTAGCCTTTTGTCTTCACATGACTTTTCCTTTCTCAGAAGTAGAATGTTCAGAGAAATGCCTTTTGCCTGAATCCTTATGTCTATCACAAATAAGGAATAGCTCCGTTGGAGAGGATGTTGAGAATAGTACCAAGTCTATTCACAATCTAATATCTTTTCAAACGTAAACAACATCAGATCCACTGATGTGCTTCTAGTTCTTTAGATCAGATTCAATGAAATCAGAGTTGCAGCAATAGTGCTTTAGTGTGAGTGATCTGATCAGAGCATACTGTTTATCAGAGCCTCTGTACTTGCAACGTAAAGTACATTCAGAGTCTTCTGAAACAATGCTTGAAACTCTTCATACAAAATCTTCAGCTACGCTTCAGATGCTTCTGCAGCTTCTGCTTTAGAGTCTCTTCTGGCAGCGCTCAAAGTCTTCTGATGGCTTGCTTCTGATGCTTTAGAGCTTTGTGTAACTTGCTGTTCAGATGCATTTTGCTTTCATAATGATATTTATTTTAATATCTGAAACACAAAACACTTGAACAAAATTAGAGTATATATTTTCTAAATACAAAATTCCATTAGAGTTATCATCAAAACATAGAGATATAATTAAACACCAATCTGTGTTCTAACACAATGTTCCCCTCAACTCTTGCTTTTGGCCATTACAAAAGACCTCCGCCCCATAATTCCATGGGATTGCTTTAGTAATTTCATATGGCACTGGTCCTGCTTTGGTGATTATAACAGTCCCCAGCCTTGGCGGTGCTGATATATTAATCGTTCTGAAAGGGATCGAGATTGTAGCAACCTTTTCCAGCTCCTGATTAACCACCTCCACATCTTTTTCTTCTTTAATCTTGTCAAACTGTAAGACCCCTTCATTCATCAAGAAATGAATATGATTCTCCAATTCTTCATAACCTTCGAGATGCATTGCACATCCTTCGCAATTTTCCCCACAACCCGGAAAAACTCTGCCTTTCAACAACTTGCTATAAACAAAGGTCAATGGCATTTTCAATTTGGCTACATACATTACCAAATTCAACTCTTCTTCTTCGATAATAGCATTGACATCGGCCGCTCCATGACTGGGCATCGGGTTCTGAACAACATTAGGCGCATCATCAGTGAAGTTAATTGCCTTGCTATCAATAAGGTCTTGCACCTTATGCTTGAAAGCCTTGCAATTATCGATATTGTGACTTGGAGCGCCTGAATGAAAGTCACACCTGGCGTTTGCATCATAACCCGGAGGTGGTGCGCCAGTCAAAGGTGCCAATATTCTCTTCTGAATCAGTTGACGTTGAAGCAAATGCTGTAAAAGTTGCGAATATGGCATAGGTGGAGTGTCAAACTGCCTATTCATTGTTCTTCCATGGTCTTGAAATCGCCGTGGTGCATAGTTCTGTTGTTGTTGTTGTTGTTGAGGCTGTTGTTGAGGTGCTGTAGGAATAGCGATGCTTGCAACCTGTGGTTGTTGCTGATATTATTGTTGGCTATTGCAACCTAAAGGCCCATGTACCATTCCAAAGACGGTCCAAACAAACTGTCTTAGAAGAAGTGCATCAGCAGCTTTTCATCATCAGAATATGCAGACATCTTCCTGTAGTAGGATCAGAGGTGTACTCTGGGACAGTTCGTCCCTTTGTGCTTGTCAAAGTCAGACACTTTGAACTTTGGCGGAATCTTCAAACCTGGGATCAGCCCCAAGTTAGACATATTGAGACCAAGAGAATTCTAATTCTCCAAGTTCTTCATCTTCTCCTCTATCATTCTAAACCTCATGTCTGCGTCAGACTGCAAGCCTACGCCCAGATCCCCCATAGAAAATACATGATCCTATTCGTCCTCCTCCCACTGAGGACTGGCATTACCATGTACAACACCCGCTGCACCTGGAATATGAGCTCCAGGTTTATTACCTCCGCCCAGAGGAATAACAACTGTTGGAATAGCCTTGGCTTGAGGAGTGCCATTGTTAGCTGGAGGGGGAACTGTAGTGGTCCCACCGTGCAAAACTCCACTTCCGTCAACCCTAGAAATCAAAGGTTGAACGAGCGTTCTAAACTTTTGTTGGCCGTTAGTAACATCTTGCATAAGATCCATGAACTGCGCCATGCAATCTCTAAACTCTTGTAACTCAAGTTGAATTCGATCCATTGCTTTCTGCTGATTTCCCCTAGTCGAGTAACGGTGAATTGTCCAGTCTGCAATCCTGAAACACTGCTGAGAGAAAACCACAGAGAGAATAAGGTCAACGGAACCAGAACACCTGCAATGTAATGTGATAAAATGATGCAAAATGCAAGCATGTAAATATGTTTTAGGGAAAATTTCCCCTTGATTCTAGTTCCATAGAAGAACAGGAGAATGAAGAGCCAACAGATGGAGTCACAAAATCCCTCTCATAAATAAAATGAGGATCAAAGTCAGCATATACATCATAACACCAAGGAAAGCAACAGAGTCATCAATACAACCTTATCCAACAATCCTGGTGATGGTCGAAGTACAAGATAAAAACAAATACAGAAGAACAAAAGAGAACTGCATCAAGCACGACAGCGAGTCTAGAGCTCTGCTAACAACTCTTTTGTATCTGGATGATCAGGTCGGGCAACCAACTCCTGAATAAGCAACTCCATCCTGCTGATGATAACCTTCAAACCTTAAACATAGTCCTCCCAAGCGCCTTCTCCGAAAGCATCTTCAAGTCTGGGCTTCTTCAATTTTTCTCTTAACTTGTATTCCTCCAACGTTGCAAGAGCTTCTCGTAGCTTGCAGTCGCTTTCGTATTGACGGGCTGATTCTCCTGGAGCTTTCTCATCTTTGATTCGGAGTTGAGTTTTCAACCTGTCAATCTGCTGACGAAGCTCATCCTCTCTCTCTCTCTCTCTCTCTCTCTCTCTCTCTCTCTCTCTCTCTCTCTCTCTCTCTCTCTCTCTCTCTCTCTCTCTCTCTCTCTCTCTCTCTCTCTCTCTCTCTCTCTCCTTGTTGTTAGTCTAGATGGCATTCCACTGAGCGTTAAACTTTGATATCTCTAGGTGTGCTTTATCCAACTCTTTCTTCTTCCCTTTGAGGGCATTACCTAAGCTCCTTAGATCTTGACCAATACGTTCTCTGACGCGAATTTCTTCAGTCAGTTTTCTCCTCATCTTATTCAGAGTCTCTGTCTTCATCTTGGACAGGTAGATGGCTTCATTCTTCTCGATCCTGAGCTGAATAATCTCCTTTTCTAACCCTTCATTCACTTTGCATAGTTCTTCCTTCTCAACCCACAATTGATTATACTTCTGAATGTCAACTGTCGTCGGTTCTTCAACTACCAAAGGATATAAAGGCTCTCTGATTGGGAACGGTAACAAGAACCTTTCAACCCTCTCTTGGATCCACTCAACATACGGTCTATAGGCTTTGCAATCACCTTTACTCAAGGAAGACTTTCCTCTCCGATGAATGTTACCTCAAGCTTGTTTCAAACTAGTTAGAGTATCACTATCAGCTAACCCTGTGAAATACAAAGATTCATGTATTTCCTCCTACTTCGGGGGTTCTCTTAAAGCATAGCCAAATTGTCTGAAGGCAAGAGCGGGATTATAATTGATGCCACCCTTTCTTCCTATTAAGGGAACATTGGGGAAGCTTCCATAACTGGAGACAATATCACTACCAAGAAGATCTCTGTTGAACCACACAATATTCTTCGATGTTAAACCCATGAGCCTCTCTGACCACTCGGCTGTGTTTGCTATATCAATAAAGGGTCCGTACTTGGGCAGATGTGAAATAAACCATATGTACAGCAGTGGCGCATAGCAGGAGACATTCTTCCCCTGTCTATTCTCGTTCTTGTAGTGGATAGAATGGTAGACATTGTTGCATCTCTGCAAAGAGGGGCCGACAAAGACAGAGGAGTCGCCACCGTTCGTTATTTATCCCAAAGAGAGGGAAAGGAAACGACCAGAGAAAACCTACGAAAAAAGGAAAAGACAGGTCATCACAACCAAATATTGGGTTCAGGAGTCGATTACGCAAGGGGAAGGTATGAGCACCCCCACGTCTGTTGTACTTAATGGGATCCACGCTTGTTGTCTATCTAAAAGGGTGTTAAACTATCAAAGGCTGGAACACATGGACAAAAGAAAAGAAAAGAGACTCGATAGAGCATCGCCACTCTATGCCTACATATTCCCTCGTACAATGGGAAAGTCAGAGTCAACGTAGTTCGGAAAACTATGGGTGATGGGGGGAAGGTTTCTCGCCAAGACATCACTGTCTTGTGCCTACGTATCCTCGAGTGGTACGAGAAATCAAAGCAACCCTAGTTCTGGCTGACACGACCACAGATTGGTTCAAGTGTTTTAACTGAGTAGGGTTAAACCTTCGTTCTAGCAGTTAGGAACGATGCCTGTTTGCGATAGAACCAAGACTTAACACACTCTTGCTGGAAATGATTTGCAAACAATCCCGAAGGATAAAAAAGTTTGATGTTTTGTTTTATGTTTTTTATGAGAAGAAGTTAATTGAGTTAAGTTTGTAACTCATGTTGCACTAAAGACTATGACTTGAGAGAAAATGTGTCGCATATCGCCCAAAGGGCATATGCTAAACACTCTAAACAGTATGAGAGGAGGCCCCCCATCTATCATTCCTCAAGTACTTAAGGCTCGTAGCGTACAACATTTATTATCCTTAATTATGTATCTGTCATACCCCTAATTTGTCCTACCCGTGTATAGCCTTCATCCTGTGCATTCATTAACCGTTACTCAAAAAATCCAAAAAAAATATATGTTGCTTACACGACAAAGTTCATGTGAGTTTACCTTGCCATTAGTGTGTGCAGTAGTGTTTTAGTTCAGGTTTGGATTTAATCTTGGTTAAATAGGATTTTTTGTTTTAAGGTCAGTGATTCAAGTAATAGGATTGATTCCCTTCAAGGCATGATTAATCGTTTTTAAGAGATTTTGGAATATATTTTGTTTGTGTTCCAATATACCTGGAGTCACATCCAAAGATCAGCATTAAGTATGAGAATTAAGCAGGATAAGTTATGGTTGGATTTATTTCAAATTTGGTTTGATTTATTTCAAATTTGTGCAAGTTATGGCAATTCATGCTTTAAAAAAGGAGTGACTCAGGTTTGTTTCAAGATTCATGTTTGAATAGGTCTTAAGATTAATATGTTGATGATTTGCAAATCATGGATAGGATTTTGTTCTCATTTTTATATGATAAAAAGGTTGTATTTGAAAGATAGCATTATGGATTTTTGGGCAAGAAATCAGAAAGTCAAGAATATGAGTCATTATCATTGCAAGAATGGTACAAGTTTATGAAAAGAAAATTCATAACCGTAAGAGTAACATATAGAAAATTCCTTTTCACAAAAATCTCAAAGGTCTACTTCTTTCTCTCGTCATGTTAAGTTCCAAGAAATCTACAAGAGGCCCGTTAATCTTTTTGAGTCCATCCACCATGACAAATTACCCCAAAAAAATTATTACAAAAAAGAGGTCATTACAAGCCCACTTGCATTATCAAGGTTACAATCAGAAAAAATTCTAACCATCACATGTTTTGTGCCATCGCTAGCTATGAATCATGCTAAAAGATAAAATATTATAATGCACAACCCAAAACGAAGCAGGAGGGATATGGTGGCAAATCCTGGCACAAATGCAGTTGCATCAAGAGGACATTAAATCCAAATCACATACGAAAGGGCTCAGAGTTTTAAGGCAATCACTACCCTTCATGAAGGCGCTGGTCCCACTTTTTTTTTGAACGGTCACAAATGCATGAGCAAGGCCTGCAATTCACAGTTCATATGTATGTTAGATTTCAGATATCAACAAATTCCACTCCGTACGAAATTCATTAAAGGAAATTGTAATCGTTGATTTTAAATTTGTGAAAAAATAATCTAAGGGACAAGCTTACTAGGGGCAAGAAATTAAAATACAACAAAAGAATACCTGTTTCTGCAGTCCAAATACGACAAAAGCTCAATGTTTGTGAGAATTGAAGAACTCGTTCCCGTTGCGCTCTCGTTCGATCCCATTTAACCCACAATCACATCTCCAGCCACGACCTGCAAAAAGAACAGCACAAAACCAGTGCCATGAGTAGTCCGCGAAAAGATGAACCAAGGGACGTACAAAATGCGTTTGGCACGTACCTGCAGAGTAGTCCAAAATAGGTCCCAACACCCATACAAAGGTTTCGGTGACCCCATTACCTACAATGATACGAAGAAACAAATATTGCTTCATATGGCCCACCTCCAATCAAGCCTCACAAACTGCTACTTGAGCCAAGCCACTACCAAAAGCCAGCATGTTATCATACTCCAATGACTCTGCACACCAAAACACTTCAACTTGCAGCAGCCCAGACTGCACAAACCGTACCAATATCCCATCAAAACAACCCACCATCTGTGTACAACCCTCTAGCCTATTCATAATTCAAAAACTAAATTGTTGAGATTACCTTCAAAGCTCTCAATTTGTACCTGCAAAAGAAAACGCACAACCACCATTCACAAACCGACAAAAACCGTCATTCCACCCTCATTCCACTCACACACCAAACCGTCCTCGAAGCAACAAAACCAGCCACAGTATGCACCCAACGGCATTTCACCTACAAATGAAAAGAAAAAAAATTCTTTTTCAGTTGCACCATTGACACAAAACGACCAAAATGCACCGTACAATAATAACCACCTAGACCAACCTTAAGCAAAAACAGCAGCAAAAAGCATCGTACAATGTAGCAAATTCATATACGAAATTCATGCTGCAGAGAATTTCTCCCAAAGACAACCACTCGAAATCCTCTTCAGACCATTATAAAGATACTCTTCATCTAAAAGAGGGAGGCGGGGGAAAAATCCTCTTTTCTCCTCATAACAATTTTTATCAACAAAATCCCAACGTCTTTTTCTTCAATCCCAAACCTTACCCATTTTTTCGGAACCCTTTCCACAATTTCTAAGCTCTCCTTTAAATACCCAAAACCCTCCTTCAACTTTCTTCAACTCTTCCTCCAAAAAACACAAAACCGAAACCCTTCATTTAAACTCCTTCAACTCGTCTCTATTCCATCAGCAAAACTACAAACCACCAAACAACAATGGATAAACCAAAACAGAAATGGGGTAGCAGAGTGAGAGAAATGAAGAAAAGCTGAAAACTTGAAACATCACCTAAGCTTCACACCCATTCAAAACTCCAACAACAATAACCTCATCTTCAACTTTCAACCCTGTTGAACCCAATAACTCTTGTCTTTAAACCTCTCTTCCCCTTTTTCTATAAATCCTCAAACCACCATTTTATTCAATCTTCTTCTTCAACAAACAAGTTTTACCCAATCTTTAACCCATTTCCCGCAAACTAGATCTAAAATCCGACCTAAATCAGAGAAGAAGAAGATCTGCGTCGACACGGTGAGAAAATGAAAACAGAACAAAGAATGGAGGAGAAAAGTTTGTTAGAAAGGTTAGGACGAAAAATCTGATAACCGGGATTAGATATAGAGGATGATGAAGGTTACTGTGAGTGTGTTGTTTCAGGGTAAATGATTTGTCCGTGTGTTTGGCCGTGTGTTTTCTGCTTTCCTTTGTTATTATTTTGTATTTTTTCTGGAGATTACGATGAGAGGTGATGGGCCTCAAAGGCCCAAAGGATCCTCTGGTTTAAATCACCACCTTGTGTTTCTGTAAAAAAAAAAACCCTGTTTCGTTGTTTATTATATTAAAGTTTGATTATCTTGGTTTTAAGATTTGTCAAATTTATAATGTAAATTATGTTTACATATTATTTATTTTTTTAAAATAGACTGATATTTGGTATTACTTTTATTTTTATAATCACTTTAGAATACTTTATGTATATATACATATTATAAATATATTTTTTTCTTCTCTAATCTTATCTTTTAAGAATTTTGATTTGCATATTTTATAGATTAAATTTTATTCCTCATTTGTCATTGAATATTTTATTCCACTTTTTCCTCGTTTTGGGTCGATGATGATACCCCAAGTTATAACTTTGTCAAATTATTGACAAATAATAACAAACTCGAGACCATTTTCTTTTTAACTTTTTTCATTTTCGATTTTTATCGATTTCTATTCATTTCTAGTTCATTTTGGTCAACGACAATTTTTAAGAATTATTATCGGTCAAAATGTTGATAGATGATGATTTATTCGAGACTAATTCATCTTCTATTTCTTTTTTTCTCTTCATTCCTTTTTTTATTTATTTTATTGAATCTTTGAAATCTAGCATTTTGGAATGATCATTATTGAGGTGTACACCTTAAATAATGTGTTGATCGGCTTTTGGACAAAGAAATATTATAGGAATCTAGCATTCTGTGTGACATTTCCATTGTTCATCCAAACATTTTTTCGAATGAAAAAGGTGTCGTCAAGATCTAGCATCTCGTTTACTAAATAATCGTCATTTCTCCTATATTTTTCAAATCCAATCTCGTATCCTCTTACACACAATTTATCTTTATACCCTAATTTCGATTCAAATTATTTCAAAACATTTTCTCGACATTCTCTCGATTCAAACTTCGAAAGAAGGAGGTTCTTGGAATCTAGCATTCTTTGAATCTTCGAATGAGTAATTCTCGAGGCACGCCCTTTGAGTCGTTATTCACTCAACCTTTCGACTTTTTTCAAACTCAATCATTTTCCAACGTTCTCCTAAGTCGGATGCTCGTACGCATTCGCAACCCATATTTCGTACACGCATTCACAACTCCTCGTGGTCTTGATATTGGAAGCACCCTTAAGGACCAATATCATTTCTCACAATCTAACCCTTGACACGTCGTCAAGTCGGTTCCATCTTCAGTCAAATCCTCGACACGTTGCCGAGCTACTTCAAAATAACTTCCTCTTTGCCTCGCATTCCATTTTCGATTCAATATTTTCACAAACATTTTTTAAACTTACGAAAGAGGGATATTCTTAGAATCTAGCATTCTTTGAATATTAGAATGAGTAACTCTCGAGGCGCGCTCTTGAGTTGTTATTAGTTCATTCTTTCGATTTCAAAACATTCAATCCTTTATCTTCAACTCTTTTCAACCCAATTTCTGAAAGAATTGAGTTCTTGGGATCTTGCATTCCTTGAATTCTTGAGGGACAAGCTCTTGAGGCATGCCTTTGGGTTGCTTGTCAGTCACTCTTTCATTTCTCAATCCATTTCAAACTTCATATTTTCGTGGTCGTTTCCACGAACTACGGACGCTCTGATTCTTTATTCATTCTTGGATATAAGATACATATGCACAAGATTGCGATGATCTTGGCGAGCACACTTCTATCTTACTCCATTATTCCGTCTACACATTCCCAACCCTTCCCGTAGTCGAACTACGAAGCTCTGATTTCTCATTCTCGTCCGAATGAGCATACGTAGGCACAAGGGCCCCAATCCTTGGCGAGCACCCTATCCTCTAACCACCCATCTCTCCTTAGCGTCTTAAACCTTTTACTCTACCAATTCTACCTTTAACAACGAGAAGAAAACAAGTAAACCTAAACAAAACTCCCCACAAAATACCATAAGAGGTTCTCGTCGAGTACGACGGACGTGAGGGGTGCTAATACCTTCCCCTCACGTAACCGACTCCCGAACCCGGAAATTGGTTGCGACAACCCTGTTCCTATCCCTTTTCATTTTAAGAGGTTTTCTCGATATTTTCCTCTCCCGTTTATTCGGAAAAAATAAAGTTCGGTGGCAACTCTGTCGAACCGCATTTCCGCGCCTTTCGCGCGAGGGTCGTTTCTCCGAAATGTCTCTGTGATTTTTCGAGGTGCGACATGTGGAAACTCTGCTGGGGAAGGTTTGCTCCATGCAAAGAGAGAATCGAGCCTATCTTTTGGTTTGTGAGGAGTGTTTTTTTGTTTTCTTCTTGTTTATGTATTTGTTCTCTTGTGGATTTTATTTGTGCTTGTTATCTTGGTTGTCTGTTGGTTCTTGGGATGACATCATGAGTAAAGCTCTACACCCGAGCTTTGGTAAAAGCAGAGAGAACACATAGTTTAGAATTGGTAGTCGAGTAGTATTAGTCTTCGAGGACTCGCTCCTTGTGGGCCTAGCATGAAAGCTCCTCTAGAGGAGACCTATTCGTAGATCTTGTTGTAACACAGCTAGCCTGTTGCACGACTTGATTAATGAAGGGTCCGTGATTTTGGGAACCTTTTGTTAGCACCAGTTCCGATATTGGTGGTCGTGTAGTGTTAGTCTCCAAGGACCCGCTCCTTGTGCGCCTAGCATGAGGACCCCGCTCAGGAGAGACCTTATCGTCATTATCGTCGTAATACAGCCAGCCTGTTGCGTGACGCTAATACGACTAGTGTCCGTGATCCTGGGAACCAAACGTAGAAACCATCCCGTAAGTGGGTTTATGGGTAGAATGTTTAGATCTTCCCGTATAGGTTGTACCTGCCAGTTTTTTTTTTATCGGAAATTGTGGTTGTGTATCTGTTACAGTTATCAGCTCCAAAATTGTTTGATTGTGATCCTGTGATCCTGGATCTTGTATCTTGCATTGCATCTTGCATATCATTTGCATTGCATTTCATATGTTGTGCATTTTGCATTTCCAGTCCTTCAATAGAATCTTATGTCTTCGTTCCTTCCTCTCCAGTAAATCAAGTTGATTCCTCGACACCAGTACGCAACTAGAGCCAATACAAGACGAATGATGGAGCAGATTCAGCAGGAGCAAGCTGCCTTCAGGGAAGAGTTGGATTCCATGAAAGGAAAGATTGACCAGATCCTCGAAGCCATCCTCGCGGCCAGAAGAGAGGAAGAACAACGTGAAGCTACTGCTGTCGCCAACAACAATGGTCAAGGACAAGGGTCTACTGCCATCCCTTTGGTTCCGATTCCAAATCCTCATGAGATGCCGTTGAACTTCAATAACGCAGCCGAAGAAAACACTTCTCAGCCAATCCCAGCACCTGGAGTTACTGTTGGAGCTATCCCGCAGGCTCAGCCTACTGTCGTGCAGATCCCAGCTCCCCATACTGAAGATACTCTGATGGATCATTATGATGACGTTCAGAACTATCATGTTGCTATCCCCATTTCCAGTCCTGTTGCCGCTCAGGATTCAGAAGCCATGAAGATGTGCCGAGATCTAGCCGAGAAACTCCGAGCCATGGAGGGGCACAGTTCAAATTCTTTCAGTGCTTTGGAATTGTGCTTGGTGCCTGATGTTGTCATTCCTCCCAAGTTCAAGGTGCCCGAATTCTCGAAGTACAAAGGTCTTAGTTGCCCAAATATTCATCTGAAAATGTATTGTCGCAAGATGGCTGCCTATGCCAGAGATGAAAAGCTCATGATTCATTGCTTCCAAGAAAGTTTTTCTGGGGCATCACTCGAATGGTATATGCAGCTGGAACGTAACAGTGTGCGCACTTGGGCCGAGCTAGCAGATGCATTTGTCAATTAGTATAAGTACAACACCGATCTTGCTCCGAATCGTACTCAACTATAGAGTATGACTCAGAAGGATAACGAATCCTTCAAGGAGTATGCGCAACGATGGAGAGAGCTAGCCGCAAGGGTGCATCCACCTCTTGTTGACCATGAACTAATTGACATTTTCATGGGCACCTTGCAAGGCCAGTACTACGAAAAGCTGATCGGTAGTGTCTCCGCTGGATTTTCTGACTTGGTGATCGTTGGTGAGAGAATTGAAGAAGGGCTGAAAAGTGGAAAGATCCCAGGAGGTTCTAACAACCAGGCCAATGCCAAAAAACCTTTCAACGGATACAAGAAGAAAGAGGGCGAAACAAATGCTATCTCTTTGCAGAAAGGGCAAGATTCTGAATAAGCTCCCGCTCCTATGCCTTATCAAATTCCCTATTATCAGTATCCGTATGTCACTGTTGCGTAATATGCTCCAATGCCTTATCAGCCAGCTGTTCAAGCAGTGCAAGCTCAAATGCCACAGCAACAGGCTCCTCAGCAACAAGCCTACAATCAGCAAGGATACCAATATCCTCCTCAGCAACAACAAATGCAAGCTACTCAGCAACGACAAGGTACTCGCCCACAGCGTCAGCAGAGAAAATGGAGGCCAGATAGAGTTTTTGATCGCCTGCCAATGACATATGCTAGTATATTTGCTCAGTTGATGGAGAAAAAGGCTATTGTTCCAAGAGATTTAGCTCCCCCAACTGTCATTCCTGCCGACTACAATGCAAATGCTCATTGTGAGTTTCATAAGGGTGCTCCAGGTCACACCATTGAGGACTGCAGAGCTTTCAAGCACATAATTCAAGACATGATCGACAGGGATGCTATCAACTTGAATGGAAAGTCTCCAAATGTCATCAACAATCCAATGCCTCCGAACAAATAGCGTTATTCAGATCAAATCCAGTCAAGTCAAAGTTCATTTCTCGAAGAAGGCAGTCGTGTTGCCATTTCATCTTTAGCATTTTCTTATATTTGTCTTTGTTTATTTAAGTATTGTATGCTTTGAACAATTGCCATTCGTATTTAGTTTTTCATTAATGTATTGTTTATGCATGTTTTGAATTAGTTATGTCGTATTCACTCATTTTCACTTATCACCAACACATTTGTTCACTTCACTCTATCCGCTGGTTTTTAGCATGATTTGAGGGAGAATGATGCAAACGAGATACCCATAATTGCAAACCGTATGCTTTCAGACAGGATCTCATCAATGATGTACAAGCATTGTTTCAATTCCCCCATACACTGAAGATATAAGGAGCTAATCCCTAGTAAACCACTTCGAACCTAGAAGTAGAAGTTTCCTTCGGATATTCAAACCTTTACATTCAACCTGGGGCAGGGTATTGTTCAGTTAATCTAGTAATGCATCCAAAAGACGACTGTTCATCAAAGACCCATGACATGGCAGTCACAACCTTCCCAAAATTCAAAAAAAAAATCAAAAGCCTGCTAAGTCAAACACCTTAGAAGGGACTTAGGCAAAATCAAGGCAATCCCGATGGATCTGACAAGCAAAGTCAATCCATGCAAAATTTAGGGATCAACAAAAATAAAAGCAAAAGAGGACCCCGAAACCCTCAACAAAAACAAAATAAGATTCAGTGGCCATTCAAATAGGGTCACTGATATACATCAAAATAAGGTGACTGTTACGTCGAGCAAACCTTGAACCATCAAGTTTATACCGTCAAGATAAGTGCAGAATTAACTGAACGTAGGAATGGAGATCGTTAAGAAGAATGGGTGGGTACAAATCATACTTTGAGCCTAACATCCTTTGTTTCATAACCGTGAATCAGACCACGTTACAACCCTCGAAAGACCTAATTGAGGCAAGGTTTGTTCTGAAAGTATACTATTGCAAGGTTGCGTAACCTGACTCCTCACATGATTGTTAATCATCAACATTGGTGCCATTATCCTTGCAATATCTTCTACACCAATAAAAATTAGCACAATGTTTGGACTAACAGTCCATTCGTCTCACTATCATGACACTTCAATAAAGCGACACTTTTTTTGAAACTTCAATTGAACTTTGCATTAATATTACCATTTGTGAATGTACAATTTTAACTGCAAATCAATGTTAGGTATTCAAAGACACTTCAACAAAGGGCAATCAAGAAGAACTTGACTTTCAGTGGCGTACACGAGGCAAGATTATTTCAAAGCCCACAGGCTGGGGCAAATCATTCAACAGCTCGAGCAGGGGCAAGTCATCAGAGCTCAGCTTCGACTTCAGAATTGGTTAATCTGGGGCAAACCATTAGCATGTGCAGACTGGGGCAAGACCAAGTTACCCTGACTATTAAATAGAGTTACAATTTTCTCTGAAGCAAGCTTAGGGCATCCAGAGCACCATCCTCTGCTCCAATCATGACACCTTCAGCAAACTGCGTGTCGAGGAAGTCAATCCCTCCCACCACCCAAAGTCCAATCCGCATTGGAAACTATCAAAAATCCACCACGCTGGCGTCTCCACCTTGCATTTCCAATTACCCGTCTGCATCATACGCATTGCATCCATCATCATAAGCATTTTGCATCATTTTGCATACCCAATCGTATCATACTTCTCCAGCTCTTGCATCTCCGCTCGTCAGCATTTGCATTTGCACTTCCATTCGTTATGGAGCATCATTTTACATCCAGCATTAGCATATGCACGTCATGGTCCAGGATCAATTTCGAAGATTTCCAAGACCATCATCGGCCTAGTCAGGGGCATTCTCGCAAGACTGTGGGTTTCTCCCACAAACTTCAAGAACTTCAAAGCAATCATCAGCCCAGTCTGAGGCATCTTTTCAAGACCATGGGTAGTTCCCATGACGTATTTCAACCTCGTGGTTGAGCGAATCTTCAAATCAATGTACAGCCCAGCCAGGGGCATATCATTCAAGACCGTGGGCGTTCCCCACAAAGTTGTTCAACCTTTTATTGGGCAAATCCAAAGACCTTAATGCAAGATTCAGCCCAGATAGGGGCATCTTCAGCAAAGCCGTGAGCGTTCCTCACGAAGTTGTTCAACCTTTTGTTGACCAAGACAAACATTCAAAGACAAATTCAGCCCAGTCAGGGGTATCCTCTTCAGAGTTCATGGTCGTAACCATGAAATCATTTCAATGGAATTATGATCTCCAAGCAAGACGGTGGGCGTACCCCGTTGTTTCATTTCAGTCCAATCTTCCTCTTGGGTATTCCCCCAATGAGTTGTATCCAGCAAGCGTGACCATTGTCAATTGCCTTACTATCATCCTTTTGGTGATAGTCAAACCTCGTCAGTTCAACCTAGCCTACATCCTTTTGGGTGATGGTAACCTTCAATTTTTGTTGTTCTATCATCATTTTGGTGATAGCAACCTGTGTGTGTGTGTATTACGCTCCGTCATCCTTTTGGTGGGGGGTCTATCATAGTCATTAATGATAGATTGTGCGATAGTTTATTTGCGTTCGCACCGTCATCCTTTTGGTGGGGGGTCTATCATAGTCATTAATGATAGATTGTGCGATAGTTTGTTTGCGTTTCGCTCCGTCATCCTTTTGGTGGGGGGTCTATCATAGTCATTAATGATAGATTGTGCGATAGTTTATTTGCGTTCGCTCCGTCATCCTTTTGGTAGGGGGTCTATCATAGTCATTAATGATAGATTGTGCGATAGTTTGTTTGCGTTTCGCTCTGTCATCCTTTTGGTAGGGGGTCTATCATAGTCATTATTGATAGATTGTGCGATAGTTTGTTTGTGTTTCGCTCCGTCATCCTTTTGGCGGGGGGTCTATCATAGTCATTAATGATAGATTGTGCGATAGTTTGTTTGCGTTTCGCTCCGTCATCCTTTTGGTGGGGGGTCTATCATAGTCATTAATGATAGATTGTGCGATAGTTTGTTTGCATTTCGCTCTGTCATCCTTTTGGTGGGGGGTCTATCATAGTCATTAATGATAGATTGTGCGATAGTTTATTTGCGTTCGCTCCGTCATCCTTTTGGTGGGGGGTCTATCATAGTCATTAATGATAGATTGTGCGATAGTTTGCTTGCGTTTCGCTCCGTCATCCTTTTGGTGAGGGGTCTATCATAGTCATTAATGATAGATTGTGCGATAGTTTGTTTGTGTTTCGCTCCGTCATCCTTTTGGTGGGGGGTCTATCATAGTCATTAATGATAGATTGCGCGATATTTGTTTGTGTTTCGGTCCGTCATCCTTTTGGTGGGGGGTCTATCATAGTCATTAATGATAGATTGTGTGATAGTTTGTTTGTGTTTCGCTTCGCCATCCTTTTGGTGGGGGGTCTATCATAGTCATTAATGATAGATTGTGCGATAGTCTATTTGTGTGTCTCTCCGTCATCCGTTTGGTGGGGGGTCTGTCATAGTCATTAATGTCAGATTGTGCGAGTGTTTCGCTCTATCATCCTTTTGGTGGTGGTAGTCGTGTGTGTTTCATCCCATAACCCTTTTGGTGATGACGACTTTTTGCCAGTTATTTACAGTTTACTCAGAGGCTTACATTTATCCAGTATTTCAATTCTCGGACATTTCTTTTCTTTTAGGACAAATTCAGGGATTTCTTTATATCTAATTGTCTCGTACTTTGAAAGAACGAACTCAATAGTAGTTCATCTTACAAGTATCAAGCCAATTAGATAGGGGCATCTGTCATACCCCTAATTTGTCCTACCCGTGTATAGCCTTCATCCTGTGCATTCATTAACCGTTACTCAAAAAATCCAAAAAAAATATATGTTGCTTACACGACAAAGTTCATGTGAGTTTACCTTGCAATTGGTGTGTGCAGTAGTGTTTCAGTTCAGGTTTGGATTTAATCTTCGTTAAATAGGATTTTTTGTTTTGAGGTCAGTGATTCAAGTAATAGGATTGATTCCCTTCAAGGCATGATTAATCGTTTTTAAGAGATTTTGGAATATATTTTGTTTGTGTTCCAATATACCTGGAGTCACATCCAAAGATCAGCATTAAGTATGAGAATTAAGCAGGATAAGTTATGGTTGGATTTATTTCAAATTTGGTTTGATTTATTTCAAATTTGTGCAAGTTATGGCAATTCATGCTTTAAAAAAGGAGTGACTCAGGTTTGTTTCAAGATTCATGTTTGAATAGGTCTTAAGATTAATATGTTGATGATTTGCAAATCATGGATAGGACTTTGTTCTCATTTTTATATGATAAAAAGGTTGTATTTGCAAGATAGCATTATGGATTTTTGGGCAAGAAATCAGAAAGTCAAGAATATGAGTCATTATCATTGCAAGAATGGTACAAGTTTATGAAAAGAAAATTCATAACCGTAAGAGTAACATATAGAAAATTCCTTTTCACAAAAATCTCAAAGGTCTACTTCTTTCTCTCGTCATGTTAAGTTCCAAGAAATCTACAAGAGGCCCGTTAATCTTTTTGAGTCCATCCACCATGACAAATTACCCCAAAAAAATTATTACAAAAAAGAGGTCATTACAAGCCCACTTGCATTATCAAGGTTACAATCAGAAAAAAAATTCCAACCATCACATGTTTTGTGCCATCGCTAGCTATGAATCATGCTAAAAGATAAAATATTATAATGCACAACCCAAAACGAAGTAGGAGGGATATGGTGGCAAATCCTGGCACAAATGCAGTTGCATCAAGAGGACATTAAATCCAAATCACATACGAAAGGGCTCAGAGTTTTAAGGCAATCACTACCCTTCATGAAGGCGCTGGTCCCACTCTTTTTTTGAACGGTCACAAAGGCATGAGCAAGGCCTGCAATTCACAGTTCATATGTACGTTAGATTTCAGATATCAACAAATTCCACTCCATACAAAATTCATTAAAGGCAATTGTAATCGTTGATTTTAAATTTGTGAAAAAATAATCTAAGGGACAAGCTTACTAGAGGCAAGAAATGAAAATACAACAAAAGAATACCTGTTTCTGCAGTCCAAATACGACAAAAGCTCAATGTTTGTGAGAATTGAAGAACTCGTTCCCGTTGCGCTCTCGTTCGATCCCATTTAACCCACAATCACATCTCCAGCCACGACCTGCAAAAAAAACAGCACAAAACCAGTGCCATGAGTAGTCCGCGAAAAGATGAACCAAGGGACGTACAAAATGCGTTTGGCACGTACCTGCAGAGTAGTCCAAAATAGGTCCCAACACCCATACAAAGGTTTCGGTGTCCCCATTACCTACAATGAAGCGAAGAAACAAATACTGCTTCATATGGCCCACCTCCAATCAAGCCTCACAAACTGCTACTTGAGCCAAGCCACTACCAAAAGCCATCATGTTATCATACTCCAAGGACTCTGCACACCAAAACACTTCAACTTGCAGCAGCCCAGACTGCACAAACCGTACCAATATCCCACCAAAATAACCCACCATCTGTGTACAACCCTCTAGCCTATTCATAATTCAAAAACTAAATTGCTGAGATTACCTTCAAAGCTCTCAATTTGTACTTGCAAAAGAAAACGCACAACCACCATTCACAAACCGACAAAAACCGTCCTTCCACCCTCATTCCACTCACACACCAAACCGTCCTCGAAGCAACAAAACCAGCCACAGTATACACCCAATGGCATTTCACCTACAAATGAAAAGAAAAAAAAATTCTTTTTCAGTTGCACCATTGACACAAAACGACCAAAATGCAGCGTACAATAATAACCACCTCGACCAACCTTGAGCAAAAACAGCAGCAAAAAGCATCATACAATGTAGCAAATTCATATATGGAATTCACGTTGCAGAGAATTTCTCCCAAAGACAACCACTCGAAATCCTCTTCAGACCATTATAAAGATACTCTTCATCTAAAAGAGGGAGGCGGGGGAAAAAATCCTCTTTTCTCCTCATAACAATTTTTATCAACAAAATCCCAACGTCTTTTTCTTCAATCCCAAACCTTACCAATTTTTTCGGAACCCTTTCCACAATTTCTAAGCTCTCCTTTAAATACCCAAAACCCTCATTCAACTTTCTTCAACTCTTCCTCCAAAAAACACAAAACCGAAACCCTTCATTTAAAATCCTTCAACTCGTCTCTATTCCATCAGCAAAACTTCAAACCACCAAACAACAATGGATAAGCCAAAACAGAAATGGGGTAGCAGAGTGAGAGAAATGACGAAAAGCTTAAAACTTGAAACATCACCTAAGCTTCACACCCATTCAAAACTCCAACAACAATAACCTCATCTTCAACTTTCAACCCTGTTGAACCCAATAACTCTTGTCTTTAAACCTCTCTTCCCCTTTTTCTATAAATCCTCAAACCACCATTTTCTTCAATCTTCTTCTTCAACAAACAAGTTTTACCCAATCTTTAACCCATTTCCCGCAAACTAGATCTAAAATCCGACCTAAATCAGAGAAGAAGAAGATCTGTGTCGACACGGTGAGAAAATAAAAACAGAACAAAGAATGGAGGAGAAGAGTTTGTTAGAAAGGTTAGGACGAAAAATCTAATAACCGAGATTAGATATAGAGGATGATGAAGGTTACTGTGAGCGTGTTGTTTCAGGGTAAATGATTTGTCCGTGTGTTTGGCCGTGTATTTTCAGCTTTCCTTTGTTATTATTTTGTATTTTTTCTGGAGATTATGATGAGAGGTGATGGGCCTCAAAGGCCCAAAGGATCCTCTGGTTTAAATCACCACCCTGTGTTTCTATAAAAAAAAAACCTGTTTCTTTGTTTATTATATTAAAGTTTGATTATCTTGGTTTTAAGATTTGTCAAATTTATAATGTAAATTATGTTTACATATTATTTTTTTTTTTAAAATAGACTGATATTTGGTATTACTTTTATTTTTATAATCACTTTAGAATACTTTATGTACATATACATATTATAAATATATATTTTTCTTCTCTAATCTTATCTTTTAAGAATTTTGATTTGCATATTTTATAGATTAAATTTTATTCCTCATTTGTCATTGAATATTTTATTCCACTTTTTCCTTGTTTTGGGTCGATGACGATACCCCAAGTTATAACTTTGTCAAATTATTAACAAATAATAACAAACCCGAGACCATTTTCTTTTTAACTTTTTTCATTTTCGATTTTTATCGATTTCTATTTATTTATAGATCATTTTGGTCAATGACAATATTTAAGAATTATTATCGGTCAAAATGTTGATAGATGATGATTTATTCGAGACTAATTCATCTTCTATTTTGTTTTTTCTCTTCATTCCTTTTTTTATTCATTTTATTGAATCTTTGAAATCTAGCATTTTGGAATGATCATTATTGAGGTGTACACCTTAAATAATGTGTTGATTGGCTTTTGGACAAAGAAATATTATAGGAATCTAGCATTCCGTGTGACATTTCCATTGTTCATCCAAACATTTTTTCGAACGAAAAAGGTGTCGTCAAGATCTAGCATCTCGATAATACCCCGATTGATTAGATGTGAGGCCGACGTCTCATTTACTAAATAATCATCATTTCTACTATATTTTTCAAATCCAATCTTGTATCCTCTTACACACAATTTATCTTTATACCCTCATTTCGATTCAAATTATTTCAAAACATTTTCTCGACATTCTCTCGATTAAAACTTCGAAAGAAGGAGGTTGTTGGAATCTAGCATTCTTTGAATCTTCGAATGAGTAATTCTCGAGGCACGCCCTTTGAGTCGTTATTCACACAACCTTTCGACTTTTTTCAAACTCAATCATTTTCCAACGTTCTCCTAAGTCGGATGCTCGTACGCATTTGCAACCCACATTTCGTACACACATTCACAACTCCTCGTGGTTTTGATATTGGAAGCACCATTAAGGACCAATATCATTTCTCACAATCTAACCCTTGACACATCGTCAAGTCGGTTCCATCTTCAGTCAAATCCTCGACACATCGCCGAGCTACTTCAACACAACTTCCTTTTTGCCTCGCATTCCATTTTCGATTCAATCTTTTCACAAACATTTTTTAAACTTACGAAAGAGGGATATTCTTAGAATCTAGCATTCTTTGAATATTCGAGTGAGTAACTCTCGAGGCGCGCTCTTGAGTTGTTATTAGTTCATTCTTTCGATTTCAAAACATTCAATCCTTTATCTCCAACTCTTTTCAACCCAATTTCTGAAAGAATTGAGTTCTTGGGATCTTGCATTCCTTGAATTCTTGAGGGACAAGCTCTTGAGGCATGCCTTTGGGTTGCTTGTCAGTCACTCTTTCATTTCTCAATCCATTTCAAACTTCATATTTTCGTGGTCGTTTCCATGAACTACAGACGCTATGATTCTTTATTCATTCTTGGATATAAGATACGTAGGAACAAGATTGCGATGATCTTGGCGAGCACACTTCTATCTTCCTCCATTATTCCGTCTACACATTCCCAACCCTTCCCGTAGTAGAACTACGAAGCTCTGATTTCTCATTCTCGTCCAAATGAGCATACGTAGGCACAAGGGCCCCAATCCTTGGTGAGCACCCTATCCTCTAACCACCCATCTCTCCTTAGCATCTTAAACCTTTTACTCTACCAATTCTACCTTTAACAACGAGAAGAAAACAAGTAAATCTAAACAACACTCCCCACAAAATACCTTAAGAGGTTCCCGTCGAGTACGACGGACGTGAGGGGTGCTAATACCTTCCCCTCACGTAACCGACTCCCGAACCCGGAACTTGGTTGCGAAAGCCCTGTTCCTATCCCTTTTTATTTTAAGAGGTTTTCTCGATATTTTCCTCTCCCGTTTATTCGCGCGAGGGTCGTTTCTCCGAAATGTCTCCGTGATTTTTCAAGGTGCGAAAGTATCCTAAGAGATTATGAGATGAGAAGAGAAGACATAAACTCTAAGGGTAAACTAATCAACCCTAATGTTATCATGCAAAATGCTCCTAAAGTTGGGATTGAAAGGGGGAATCTACCCTAATGTTAGCATGCGAAGGATTGAACACCTAATGTCTCTCTTACTCCCATCTTAAATAGAGGGTCTAGGAATCATAAGGGATCATGGCAACAGACCAAGCAAACACTTAGAAATTCAATCACATATGGAAAGAAAATGAGGTGAAAATGACTTAAGCAAGTCAATGCAATATTAAATGCAAACATGAAATGCAAACACAAATGCAAGAAGACTCAATCAACATAAGAGAGATGAGATGAAATATGAGAATCAAGCTCCTACAACCATTAAATATCAATCATCAAAGCAAAAAGGTGATATCCTAAGATGCACACACAAAGAAAAGAGGGAGGAAAAAAGTGGGGTGCAACAGCCACCACAAGCACATCTCAACCATACAATTCCTTGAGATCAAGCAAGGCAATGCAAATGAACAATGTAAAACAAACACCAATGTTCATGACAAACTCAAAGTGAAAACACATGCACCAAATCATCATGAACAAGTGTCAAATCACATGGGGCAGCAGTGAATCACAAATGGAATGATCCAAATAAGAGCCAAAACATCAAGCAAGCACAAGAATGATCATGCCACATTGAAGAACCAAAGTTCAAACAATTATATCACACTTTGAACAAGTGGAAAAACATGATTCAAAGAATACTTGTGGCACAAAGATATACATCCAAGAATGAGGAAACATGTCAAAATAATCCACATAAATGCATCACATCAATCCATGAAGGTTACAAGGTGAGAAGAAATCAAAACATGCTTGAAAACAAACAAAAGTTGCATTCTGGTTCAGTGTTAATCGGTTAACACTATTGGTTAACCGGTTAACCACTTAAAAATATTTGGAAAACGCACTGGTTAACCGGTTAACCAGTTTGCACTGTATCTGGTTAATCGGTTAACACTGCACCAGAAGCAGAAAAACAGCAATCCAAAAGCACTTTCAGCAATTAATCTAATGCTTGATCATCCAAATGATCATGTAATCAGTTATGCACGAATTTAACACCAAAAATCAGTGATCCAACATCAATCTAACTCAAACAAGCAATGAGCTCACAAAGATTAAAAATCAAAAATTAACAAAATGGATCAAAAAGCATCAAAAAGCATAGATTTACATTGTGATAATGCAAATAAGCTCAAAACAGAACTAGATCTAGAATTGCCAACCTACAAAGCAGATATTTGCTTTGGTGAGTGTTGATTCACTTGAATGAGTAGATCCAAGCAAGAAACCCGGAGATTTTTCAAGATCCAAGAGATTTCTTGTTGTAGAAGTGAAAATCAAGCAAGATCAAGCAAAAACGATCCAAATAAGCACTTCCAAATTAGCTTCCAAATTCAGATTCAAATCCAAACGAAAATTAAATGGTGAAATGAAGATAATGGAGATGAAGGATAGAGGTTTAGCTCTAGAATTCTATGATTCCAAAGAAGAATCAAAGAACTCAAGTGAAAGCTTTAATGGAGGTTTTGGGAGTGAAAAAGTGGAGAGAAAATTTCAAGAGTGAGAGTGAATTCTGAAAATGAAATGTAATTGTGAGGATTTTTTTTTTAGGTTTGGAGCAAATTCACTTAAATATGCTATATGTTTGGAGTAGAATGTGATTTGGAGTGAGGTTATGAATATTAGAATGGGATTAGGAATGGAAAGTGGGAAGGAAATTGAATTAATTATGAAAGTTAATCCAAATTTAGAATGATTCTAGATCATTCTTTTGGTGTAAAATCAAATTCGCAAGTGATCAAAATGGACCCCAAAAGTGGCACCCTTGAAAATACACGTACATGGCAAATTTTTCTTTGGTTAACCGGTTAACCATTTTGGTTAATCGGTTAACGGCTTGAAAATTTGAATTTTGGTGCCTTTTGGAGGGAATTTGTACATTTGTCCGCTTTTACGCATTCTGAGCCGCGTTAAGCCTCTGAAACTTGCCTTTGCATATTATAACTGTAAGGATGCCTGAGATAGCCTGGGTGTTGTCTCCGGAGCTAAAAATTATCCTGGTGAATAAAATAAAATCGACCACTCGATCGCTGGGCAAAATAAATGCCGGAGCCTCTGATGCTCGCTGTTCAGACCCTTGCACTAAAAAAGAACCCTGGGCCACAAAAGTACCTTGATCCCCTGCCTCAAGAACAAATGTTATGATATGCAGAAATGTGAAAAATGAAATGAAACATAAGCCAAGTACAAGAAAAGGTTGGTCAAATTTTGGGGTACAAAAGACATCACCTAGGAGTGTAGGCATAGGGTTCTTAGAAGCGAAGATATGGAAGGCGTCCAAATCAACGAAATCCGGGATATTAAGGAAAAATACTATACCATAGATGTAGAGATCCAAGATTGCATTGAAAACCACCCAACATCCCTCATTTGCAAAGTGCTGAGCTCTACTCACCAAGAAAGGTAGTAGGAAGCCATGTACTCCATTCCTCCGTACCATCTTTCCATCCAATTCAGAAACATCCAAATGAAGAGCATTGGCTAGTTTGGTCAGATCAGGCTCCTCTTCAGGGTGATAGAAAGGCATTTCTTCTAAGACAAGAACTCCCACCAACTGAGAAAACTCTTCCAAGGTTGGCAACAAAACATATCTAGGGAATGTGAAACAACGCAACTGAGGATCATAGAATTGCAGCAGCGCATGAATACCCCCCAACTCATATCCTGAGATATTGCGGACAAAACTTAAAATCTTCCCATACTCATTTCTGAAGTCTTCCATAACTATGCGCTCAACCACAAAAATGAGGCCAACAAGAGGTCCTACATCTGGTATCGGGAACTTGTAAATAATAACTTTCTTGAGACCAGGCTCCATAATGATGGTGGATTAGATTACTAGAATCAAAGGAAAAATATGCACCTGAAACACAAATACATGCGAATGTTAAAATGCGAATGTTAAAATGCAAATGAATATGCAAATGCAAATATGGGATCAAGATTGATGTGCTGCTGACTAAGTTGAACTAGAGCTTTGCTTCGGCGAGAAAATACCGAAACATCAAAAGACCAAAGTATAGGAACCTCATAACATCAAAAATCAAAGGTCCGCACTGATAAGAAATCCGGGTAGGTTGGAGGTCAATTTTCCTGCATAACCTTCCCACTCACAAGGTATGGACCTAATATATGACAAGGTTCGGCATCCTATACGGTCGTTGTCGCTACTGTGAAAATAAGGTGCCGGCAAAATAGAAGAGTCGCCACCTTTCGTTATTTATCCCTCAGAGCGGGAAAGGAAACGATCGGAGAAACCTGACGAAAAGTTATAAGACAAGGTCATCGCAACCATTGTCTGGGTTCGGGAGTCGGTTACGCAAGGGGAAGGTATTAGCACCCCTCACGTCCATCGTCCTCGATGGGATCCACGCTTGTTGTGTTTATCTGACGGATTGGTTTTATCTATCTACCTATCAAGGCTGGTCTGAAAAGAAAAGAAAATGACTCGGCAAAGCGTCACACTTTATGCCTACGTATTCTCATCAGAGAATGAGAAATCAGAGTCAACACAGTTCAACTAACTACGGGTTATGGGGACTCAGATTCATCTGTTTTTTCGAGTAGGGTTAACAAACAGTTCCAGCAATTTGGTGTATGCAGCTCGACCTTTGGAGACTTAGGCGTTACCGTTTGCGGTAGAACTGGGAACTAACAACACTCTTTTCTTCAGAAAAGCTTCCTTTGACTTATGGGCCCACGGGGCAAAAAGGTTTGAAGTTTGTTTTCTGTCTTTTATGGAAGAACTGTCTTTTAGTTGTCTGTAGTTCGTACAGCACTGAAGACTATGACCTGGGAACGAATGCGTCGCATATCGTCCAAAGGACGTATACTAAACATTCTAGACGATTGAGAGGAGGCCGCTCAATTATCATTACCCAAGTAGCTTAAGGCTCGTAACGCGCTTATACCAACTTGCCTTTATTACGTTTTTTACTGTTGTTTGAGATGAGAAGAGAGAACAGGCTCAACTAAGGGGAGACTATCAAGTCCTAATGTTGTCATGCCAAGGAATCATCCTATGGTTGAGATTTGAAACAGGGAACTCCTAGAAGTGATCATGCATAGGTTTCAACCTAAAGTCCTAATCGTCACTTCCTTGTCAAAGGAAGTGAGACTCCTAGGGAACATGCCAGGGGGATACAGAAGCAGATAAAGCGTCAGCTTAAACATTAAATAGATATACAGTATAGGAAACAACTGTAAAATGCATGCAATGCAAGTGAGGGAGGAAACGTGTGTGGGGCATCAGCCTCCACAAGCTCATCTCGACCTCAAGCAGATATGAATAACTGCAATCATACAGAAGAAATAAAATGCCATCAAGCAAATCATAAACCACACAGGCAAGGGAGCGAGGCTCTACCGTATACCAGCAAGCAAAGCCATACAGTAAAAATACAAGCAGAGGGAGCAACTCAACCTCTAGTGCAATCATGCTCCTAGCTTAACATAATGTAAACATGAACTTATTCTAATGCACCAAGCAAATCAAACAAGTCACATCAATACAGTTGCACAGAAAGCAAACAGACAGGAAAGAAAGCAGATCAACAGCTTCCATAACTTCACAGCACATCAATCTTCTGACAGCAACACAGTCCTCATTCTAGAAATGTTCTTCAAGGCTTTCATCTTCAATAGCAAGTGTCAACTTGCTTCTTCAAGCTTTCAATGTATCAAACACAAGTATCAACTTGATCTTCATCTTCTTCAAGCTTCAGCTCTTAATGTGATCTCCTTCACACAAGTGTCAACTTGTTCTTCTGGATCTTCAAGCTTCAGCTCCAAAGGCAGTCTTCAAACAAAAGGGAAGTGGAAACCTCTAGCATCTTCAATCTTCTAACAAGGAACTCCATCCTCTGGCAAGGGAGAAAGATTCATCTAACAAGAGCAAGGTGAGGATAGGGAGAAGCAAAGTGAAGACCAAAGGTCACCTCTAAACAATCCACCATCAAGGAAAGGAACCCTCAAAGGTTCTACCAATTTGTGAGGAGCCACTCATCCTACCAAAGGAGGGATGGGGCCTTCACTATGGGACCTTACATAATAGGGAGGAATGGAAGTGATCAACACCTTCCATGTTTCGTGATGGAAGAAAATCTATTCTAAGAGATCTCCCTAAAACCCTAATCCTTAACCCTAAACAAACTACACCAAAGGGAGAGAAATCTTCAAGTCCAAGCTCCACCATGCATTCCACAGCAGCCCACACAAATCTTCATCCTCATCCAAGAGCAAGAGAAGCAAAACCCTATTCTAAGGGAACTAAAGAAGTCATTCTAGTTGAACTAGCAAGTTAGGATCCCCTAAAACCTAGTACTAAAGTTAATTCTAACTAAAATACTAAAACCAATTATAAAATCCTAAAAAAATAACTATGGGAACCTATGTCAATCATGACTCTACCATGTTAATTCCAGAGGTCAAATCCTCAAATAATACCTAGAAATAAATTCTACACTATAAGGTACAAAACCTAAACCCTAAAAAGAAGCACCTAAAGTTGCAATAAAAAAACCACACCTAATTTCATCACAAAAATGTGAGAAACATACTATGGGAGAATACATGTCTAATCTAATTACACACAAAAAATCAAGCCAAAAATCATCACCAAGTGCTCACACTAAAATCATCAAACAGAGGTATCAACCATGGCAAATTTATTATCAAATAAAATGTAAAAAATGCACAAAAATTGAAAATGCATCATTTTCCTAATATTTTTATTCAATAAAATTCTAGATTCAATCATGAATCAGGGAAAAAAACTTGGAATTAATTGACCTATTTTCCTATTTGTTATGAATTGTTTTCAAACTAACATGAAATGATGAAATTAAAAGAAAAACATAAGAAATTAATAAACATGCGTGGTAAATAGCAAATGCAATCAGTTCAAAATGTGGATTGGGCCAGATGGGGGGTGTGGATATCAACCCAGTCATTAAGCCCAGGTGCTTCAATTAAATGAAACGGTACGTATTGATGAAGAAGTCCAAGGCTGACTTTCAAACTCAATCGTGGCCATTCATTCCATGGACTTGGTCAAGCTTCAGCAATGATCCAACGCTCACAGCTCATCTTCTTCATTCAAATGCTCAGGTGGAGGGAAATTACAGACGGTGGCCTGAACAGTGGCGCCACCGTCTTCTTCGGTGAAGACAAATATACAAGTCATCAAAAATAGCAAAACGGTACATCATCTTGTCCAGTTTTTCATGCTGATCATGAATCCAGCCTTAGAATCATCTAAATCTCCATGGATTTTCAAACCCGATAACCATTCCAAAATACACCTCAATCTTGAATCTCCTCAGAACTTCAATTAAATGCACAGAAATGATCGTTATCTCATGGTGATCAATTTTCCCTATCTAATCTTGATTATCAATCCAAGAATTGCACGAATTCAACTTCAACAGAAAATGATCCACATCCTAACTTGTCTCTAATTCCCAAATTAATCATCTCAAATCCATCTATACATCATCAGGATCCTAACCACCTATAGATTTCTATCTATTTCCTCCTAGATTATGCACAAAAACGAAGTGTACCAACCTATGTTCAGAGATGTAACAGAAGGTGTCCTTGATCACTTCAGCCTCCCAGATTATGCAGATTCACTCCAAAACTCCTTCCAAAGCTAATGCAATCTTCAATTTCTCTTGAATTGGCCTTGAACTCAGAATACGATTTCAACTTGCAGCTATGAAATTTCAACTTCACTCTCTGCTTCAGGCTCCAATCTCTTCCAAAAAAATGGCTGAACACACTCAACCACTTATATAGAACTTATTAGAATCATCTAGAACTCTCTCAAAGCTTCAGAATGAGATTTTCAATTTTCAAATTCTCTCCAAAATCTCACTTACACCAGTCACGATTCCCACTCTGTTTTGGCCTTAGCAAGCTTGCATTCAACTTCTCATGAGATTTTGAACATGAATGGTGATGTTTCCCTCCTTGTTTTCATCCAATGGCTTGTGTATATCATGTTACTTCATCATGAAGAAACAAAGAAAAAGGGCATGATATGAGACTCAAACCAAAATTCTGACATTGGCAAAGTTTCTAAAATGATTTTTCCCTTCAAAAAATGATGTTACTTTGCTTCATTTGCACACAAAATGATTTATTTGAATTTTTGGTCATTTAATCCATTTTAATCCTTCCTTTTTCACCACTTCTTGAACCAAGTCTTTCCTTGAGCCATTTCAATGTCTCCTTAATACATGGTCAAGGTTAAAACCCTATTTTGAGCAACTTTCAAGTTGAACAAAATTTCATTTGAGGTGTCTAAGTTGGTGAAAATGCCCTATAACCAAAAATGACTCATAATCATAACTTCCCAAAATACCCTTGACCTGTCAAAGCCATAACTTGAGTTCTACAAATCCTATCAAGGACTTCTAGTACTCTCTAGAAAGATAAGAGAATACGGAACAACATTCATGTTGACCAAAAGTTCATAGTAATCATCCTTCTTGGGCAAAAGGTTCATGCAAGTTGGGTAACTTTCCAGCTCCAAATTCACATACCTCAGATGACTTGTAACTTGTCTAGCTCATAACTTGAGTTCTATAAACCCTATCAAGGACTTCTAGTACTAAAATTAAAGCTAAGATCATGCTCTACAACAATCATGTTAGGGTCAAGATGAGATGGAGATCCTATCTTGAGTTAAAATGCCTGGAAGACAGGGGTCAAACTAGGGGATTTTACACTATCAATTCTTAGAAACCCTAGCTTGAAAATTCTCAAACTCTTCAATCATGATGAGTTAACCTTGGAATCATCCTTAGAACATCTTAATGCATAAATCTATGATCACATGGCTCTTGAACTAGGTCTCAACATCCTTCAAATCCTCAGTTGACTTAGGGTTGACCCAGTTAAACCCTAGCTGCACCAATCATGGCTGAGGCTTCTTATTCTTGCACAATGACCTGTCTAGGCCTCAAAGTGATCTTCAACACTTCTCATGAGCTCTCTCAAGACCCCAGGTCTAACTTCATGGCTTCAGAATCATCTGATGACTTCCCACAACTCTCAAGTTAGGAGACACACTCTCTTGGCTTCAATCACTCTCTCTGAGGATCTTTTAACTTCTCTGACAAGGATATCAACCCTTGAACATCTGAATAAGCCTTCTTAGCTATCCTCATAGTCTTGTGTAGCTCTTAATTGGTAATCATACCTCTTGATCTCCTGCATACATATCAATGAAATGCAAATGATAATGCTAATGTGAATGAAATGATACATAAGCTAGGTAAAGAAATGTTGGGCAAATTTTGGGGTGCAACAGCTGCCCCTATTCAAACGGCTTGGACCTGACTGGGTGAGAAGCGAACGACTCTCAAACAATCATGGTACAAGACGGTTGAATACCAACAAACCCGAAAATTTGCCAACTGCACAAGTACACGGTACTCTGATGGGGACAAATCTTTGAACAGTGAAATGATAGCTGCACGACAACTAGCTGGCGAGATACTGATCTGAACCTCTGTCAGGATGATTCTCTAATTTATCTGATATCATTGCGTCCTCAGACCATCGAGGGATCACCGGTTACACGGCAACAGGCGATCTGCTAACCGTACAGGTAAACGGTATTCTGATGGGTAGGAACGTCTTCAAACTGAGCATGATGGTTGCACAACAACTCTGCTGGGGAATTGGTCACACGGTAATTGGTGAAGGGTCAAAGCTCAAATCTCCGTCAGGATGATCATCCAATTCTGCTATAGATCTTCGTCCTCAAGTCATCAAGGGGTCACCGGTTACACGGTAACTGGTAATGGATGGTTGATCATGCCGTCAGGCATTCTGCGTCATAGCAGAAGAATCCCTTATCGTCACCTATGGACTCATCATGTCGCTAGGCACGTCAACAACATCTTTGTCTGGCTTCATCAGTAAGTCAATAAGGGGTCACCGGTTACTCGGTAACTGGTGAATGATGGCTGATTTTACCGTCGGGCATTCTGCGCCACTTCAGCAGAAGAATTCCTCGGGACTCATCAGGTCCTTAGGAACTTTTTAACAATCAAGTTAATCATGCCATCGGGAATTCAAAGAAATTTTCGGGCGTCAGCCGGACTTCGTCAGTAAGTCGGAAACAGAATCCTCAATCAATCAGGAACCCCGCGTCAGCTAGGAGAACTACTTCGACCTCGTAGTTGGACTTTATCGGTAAGTCAGGAAATGGGATCCTTAGTCAATCAGGAACCGTTAAGGATATACAATCTTTTGCCGTCAGGAACTCTACGTCAGCTGAGATAACTGCTTCGACATTGCAGTTGGACTTCAATCATCAAGTCTTCAAGGAAATTTCAACTTTTCTGTTTAAAACCTGCTGGGGATGACGCATCTCCGCTGGGGATTCTAGAGAACTATCAAGTAACTCTGCTTCGGGGATCCAGAAATCATTCGGGGTGAATCAACTCTGCTGAGGACTTCAAGAATCATCTTGGACAAATAACTCCACCAGAGACTTCAAGAATCATCTTGAACCAATAACTCTGCTGGAGATTTCAGGAATCATCCTGAGCAAACACTCTGCCGGGAATTCTAAGCATCAACTTGGGCAACCCTCTTTGGCGACTTCACTTGGGATTTTAAGAATCATCTTAAACAATCAACTTCGCTGGGGAATTCAAGAATCATCTTGAGCAAACCATTCTGCGAAGGAACACCTGCAAAACAATAACGGTAACAACTTAGCTCCTGTTTCATATGCATATGCTTTGACCATGGCGTAATTCTCCACACGATGGAAATGCTACGCGTTTTTAGGGTAAATGCTATGCAATCATGCAAGATGCTATGACCCCATCAGTAAAATAAATGCTGAAGGGAGAATCCTCCTGTCAAGGAGAAAGGACCACTCTGGTGGAGGAAGGACTCATCCTGCCAAGGAGAAGAAGTCACACCAATCTCAATTGGACTCCGCCTGGGGAACTGATCTTCAGTTGACTGCTGCAGGGGAATAAAGCTCTCCGAGAACTTGGATTCGCTCAACCGGGTATTCAAACCACAAACTGTCGAGGGAACGATATCAATCGCAGAAATAAACTGCACGACCTTTCGCAGCAAAGCTTTCCTAGAGATAATGACTCCGGTGGGGAAATACAGCATCAGCTATTCAACACTCTACTGGAGAGAACCAATCATGGCTTCAACGGCTTCCAAGGACTCGGCTCTCTTGGGGATTTGCCAGCTCGGCTGGGGTAGAAGGAATGATCCTGCTTACTGGAGAGAGTACAACTCTGTGGGGAATCTCAACTCCGCTGGAGACTTCAGTCTTGAACTATCGAGTGATGTATACTTGCGGATAGTTTTCTATGAGAATCTGCATATTGACCAAGTGCTAGGGACGAACATAAACTTCAGTGTATTGCTCAGCTGGGGAGATGATGATCCTGCAGGATACCTCTGATTAGGGAGAATCTTCTCTGCCTACAATCTCATGTTCAGACTCCGTGGGGAGATGCTGCTGCACTCGCTGGGGTAGAAGGAATCATCCTGCTTGGGGACGCATACGACGTACTGCCTGGAATATGCTATACCTACAACAACACAAACAAACAAACAAGATACCCTTCTCCAAGGGACCCATCAAGGTTATCATCTTGTGACAATGTTCAAGTAATTCATTGTTTCAACAATCAGTGGCCTAGGCCAGTAAGTTTATGTATGTGCATTTTATCAAAAACATCGGCGTTCTTTTTCACAAACAAAACAGATAGATGCTAAACAAACAAACAGAATTGCTGAATAGTATATATTTTATTGATCACGAACCCCTGAATGGGTGAAAATGTTTTACAACAGATGCAAGCTCCTGGAATGTGGAAGCTGCGCAAATATAAAAACATAAATATACATCAGTATATACACACATGTCGGCAATGCGGCGTAGACGAACACCATGAGTCGATCCCTCTATGACCCACTCGACTTCGATACTTCTCCGACGTTTCAACTTCAGAAGAGATTGATTCAGATAAACGGCCCTCAGGTCTTCCAAATCACTAAACAATGAAAATCCACACGCGGAACGCAGTCATTTGCTTTTTCAAATCTCTAACTTTTGCCTGAATCGCCCTTTCGGGTTTTCGATTCACCGGGATACCCTTTTTTTGGCAAAGTCTCCCTTCCGGGTTTTCGACTTTGCGAGTGTACATTTTTCATTTATATCCCTAATTTTTGCCCGAACCTTTTTCCTTTTTTATGGTTCGCCGGGATGCCCCATTTTTACCTGGATATTCTTTTTCTTGCCAGCGGGTCATTCTTTAAGCAAAGTATTTTTTAACTGCGTCCGCATTCACCGGGGATGCAAAATCTTCGCCATCCATTATGGATAACAACAAGGCTCTCCCCGAGAAGACCTTGCTGACGATGTACGGACCTTCGTAATTGGGAGTCCACTTGCCTCGGTGATCGGAGTGTGGAGGAAGAATCTTCTTCAGGACGAGATCACCCGTCTGAAAGCTTCTAGGACGCACCTTCTTATCATAAGCTTTCTTCATTCGGCTCTGGTACAGACAACCATATGCAATCGATGCTAACCTCTTCTCGTCCATCAGGCTGAGTTGGTTTAGTCGGTTCTTAATCCATTCTGCATCATCGAGTTTTACGTCAACCAAAACTCGTAAAGAAGGAATCTCGACTTCTAACGGTAGGACAGCTTCCATACCATACACCAGTGATAAAGGAGTTGCCCTGGTTGATGTACATACCATTGTACGATAACCGTGCAGTGCGAATGGCAACATCTCGTGCCAATCTTTATAGGTCACAACCATCTTCTGTACAATCTTCTTAATGTTTTTATTGGCCGCTTCAACGGCGCCATTCATCTTCGGCCGGTAAGGAGATGATTTGTGGTGTTCAATCTTGAAACTTTGGCACAACTCCTTCATCATCTTGTTATTCAGATTCGAACCATTATCAGTAATGATCCGCTCGGGAATTCCGTAACGACAGATGATGTCCCTCTTTATGAATTTAGCCACCACCTGCTTGGTCACGTTAGCACACGAGGCGGCCTCCACCCACTTGGTGAAGTAGTCGATGGCTGCTAGAATGAAGCGGTGACCGTTGGATGCAGTGGGCTCGATCTTGCCTATCATGTCGATGCCCCACATGAGGAACGGCCACGGGGAGGACATGACATTCAACGGGCACAGCGGCACATGAATCTTTATCAGCATAAATCTGACATTTATGACATCTCTTCGCGAATTTAAAGCAATCCGACTCCATCATCAGCCAGTAGTATCCTGCTCTCAGGATCTTTCTTGTCATAGCATGCCTGCCGGCGTGCGTACCAAATGTGCCTTCATGGACTTCTTCCATGAGCATACTCGCCTCTTTCTCATCTACACATCTGAGTAGCACGAGATTGTGGTTTCTTTTATACAAAACTCCATCAGGATTGAGATAAAAATTTCCAGACAGCCTCCTCAGAGTCTTCTTATCCTGGGTTGACGCTCCCGCCGGATACTCCTTAGTCATAAGGAAGGTCTGGATGTCATGGAACCATGGCTTGCCATCAGAGGCTTCCTCGATTGCAAAGACGAATGCAGGTCTATCAAGACGAGAAAGGACAATCCTTGGAGCTTCATTCCAAAAATTGACTTTATACATCGAAGCCAACGTGGCTAAGGCATCATCCATCTGATTTTCAGCTCTGGGAACATGATGGAGTTCCACTCGATCAAAGAACGGAAGCAGCCTTCTGGCATAATTCATGTATGGCACCAAATTCGATTGATGAGTCTCCCACTCCCCTTTAATCTGGTTAATCACGAGTGCCGAGTCACCATATACATCTAGGTTCTTGATTCTTAAATCAATCGCTTCTTCTAGACCCGTGATGCATGCTTCGTACTCCGCTTCATTATTGGTGACCTGAAATGTTAGTCTAGCGGTGAACGGGATGTGGGATCCATGGGGAGTCGTGATGATTTCCCCAATGCCACTTCCGTAAGAATTAACCGCCCCGTCAAATATCAATTTCCATTGGGATTTCCTATCTGGACCCTCGTCGGGCAACGGTTCATCACAATCCTTCACCTTGAGAAACATGATATCCTCATCAGGGAATTCAAATTTCATCGGCTGATAATCCTCGATTGGCTGTTCGACAAGGTATTCAGACAATACGCTTCCCTTGATGGCCTTCTGGGAAACATACTGAATGTCATATTCCGTCAACATCATTTGCCATCTGGCAATCCTGCCCGAAAGCGCTTGTTTCTCGAAGATGTACTTGATCGGATCCATCTTCGAAATTAGCATGGTTGTGTGATTGAGCATGTACTGTTGTAAATGTTTGGCAGCCCAGGCTAGTGCACAACACGTCTTCTCCAGCATCGAGTAACGAGATTCACAATCTGTGAACTTTTTACTCAAATAGTAAATGGCATGCTCCTTTCTGCCCGTCTCGTCGTGCTGACCGAGAACACACCCCATACTATTCTCAAGAACTGTCAAGTACATGATTAAGGGTCTTCCGGCCACTGGGGGTATCAAGATTGGAGGTTCCTGTAGATACTGTTTTATCTTATCGAATGCCTTCTGGCAATCCTCGTTCCGGATAATCGCCTGATCTTTCTTTAGCAGTTTGAACATCGGTTCACACGTGGCCGTGAGCTGAGAGATAAACCTTGCAATGTAGTTTATTCTGCCCAGGAAACCACGAACTTCTTTTTCGGTTTTTGGCACTGGCATTTCTTGTATCACTTTTATCTTCGCAAGATCAACCTCAATGCCTATTTCACTCACGATAAACCCTAGTAGTTTTCCGGACCGTACTCCGAAAGTACACTTGTTAGGATTCAGCCTCAACCTGAACTTCCTAAGCCTCTCAAAAAGCTTCAGCAAATTGACCAGGTGTCCCTCCTCCGTTTGGGACTTCGCAATCATGTTATCAACATAGACTTCAATCTCATGATGAATCATATCATGAAACAAAGTAACCATTGCTCGTTGGTAAGTGGCCTCTACGTTCTTCAGACTGAAAGACATTACTTTGTAGCAAAACGTTCCCCAAGGTGTGATAAACGTAGTTTTCTCCATGTCTTCCGGCGCCATCTTGATCTGATTGTAGTCGGAGAAGCCATCCATGAACGAAAATACGGAGAATTGAGCTGTATTGTCGACCAACACATCAATATGAGGGAGCGGGAAATCATCTTTAGGGCTCTCCCTATTCAAATCCCGATAATCGACGCACATTCGTACCTTACCGTCCTTCTTCGGTACAGGCACTATGTTGGCAACCCACAGAGGGTAAGTAGTGACCGCTAAGAAGCCAGCATCAAGCTGTTTCTGCACTTCTTCTTTGATCTTAACGACCATATCTGGTAGTGTCCTCCTAAGATTCTGCTTAACGGGAGGACAATCTTCTCGCAGTGGCAAGTGATGGACCACGATGTCAGTGTCAAGTCCGGCCATATCTTTGTATGACCAAGAAAAAACGTCACTATACTCTCGAAGCATCTCGACTAATCTCTGCTTGACATCACTCTGCAATGCGGCCCCTATCTTGACGTTCCTGACCAGTTCCTCAGAACCCAGATTCACAATCTCAATCTCTTCTTCGTGAGGCAGAATAACTTTCTCTTCTTGTTTCAACAAGCGGGCCAACTCTTCGATAAGGTCTTCGTCTTCATCAATCTCTTCTTCGGCTTGATAGATCGGGCAATCGAAGTCGAAGTGAGTCGTAGAAGGTCCAGAGTCGATGTCATCTGCTATGTGGATCCTGCAATAACAAGGGTTAAGCTTAAAACAAGGATATGCAGGTTAGCACAAACCCTATTCCCATTTTATTGTTTTTCAAAACAAATATAAAACAGGAATAATAGAGATCACAACATTTGAATGCGAAGAAAAACGCCTTTTGATTTATTGGTAAAATGCATGTACATAATCAAACAAGGCCCTGACAATAAAACCACTAGGCCCCGGGTAGGACATAGGGTTGTACAACAATTGGAGAAATTAAATCATTACTCTTTGCCTGTCACTTGGATGGTATCCCTGATGGACCAGTTGGTGAGGCTCAGGCCTGGTTTGCTTGGCTGGATCCAAGAGTCTAGGTCGCAATCGCTGTCTTCGCTGTCTTCAGACACTGCGTTGATATTTTCAAATATCACCCCGCCACTGGTAAACTGGATCGACCCTTTACCTCGCGACGCACTGTGAGAAGAGGAGGTTTCAGCTGCAGGAGAGTATCCTAACCCGAACTTGTCCTATTTGTTAGGTATTTCTAGAACTTGCCCCCAGCCTGGGGTAGATCCAGCTTGAACAACGGCTCGGGCTTCCTTGAAGGAAGAGAGAGTCATCTCTTGTTTCTCGATCATTACAGGAGTCGCGTCCTTGACCTTAACAGCTTCGAATGCCTGACATAGGGTTTCGTGGATTTCCCCATCCATCTCAACATATTTGAAGGACGACAAATGGCTCACCATTATATCTTCCTCGCCACATACAGTTACAATGCTGCCCCCTACAGCATACTTGAGTTTCTGGTGTAACGTGGAGGTCACGGCACCAGCATAATGGATCCATGGCCGGCCTAAGAGACAACTGTAGGCTGGCATGATGTCCATGATGTAGAAGACTGCGTCGAAAGTTTCCAGCCCAACTTGGATTGGCAGAGTTACCTCTCCGAAGACATGACGCTTGGTTCCATCGAACGCCTTCACAACCAGGTCACTGGGTGTGCAAATCAATCCTCGAGTATCTAGCTTCATCAATGCCTTCTTCGGAAGAACATTAAGCGATGACCTAGTGTCCACCAACACGTGAGCCATAACTGTTCCCCTACACTCTATCGACATGTGCAGGGCGCTGTTGTGGTTTCTTCCCTTCGGCGTCAGCTCCAGGTCGGTGAATCCTGACCCGTTTCCAGCATTTACGTGGGCTACCACCCCTTCCAACTGGTTGACCGAGATTTCCTGCGGTACATACGTGGCATTCAAAACCTTTAACAGCGTGTTGCGATGTGACTCCGAACACAGCAACAAATTCAGGATGGAAATTTTCGAGGGTGTTTGATGAAGATGGTCAATGATCTTGTAATCACTCTTTTTGATCACCCTCATGAATTCTTCGGCGTCCTTTACAAGTAAGTCCTTCTCTACCCCACGAGAGGTTTCCTCAGCGACTTTACTCTTTCCCTTATCAGTTTCCCCAGATTTGTCTGCTTTGTCCCCCACAATCTCAGGTGGAGCAAATACTCTTCCGCTGCGCGTGATTCCGCCAATCCCTACTAGGTTATCCACAGACTGCCCAGATGGTTCTAGTTCCAATTTATGTCCGTTACAGTAGACGTCTGCCCCATAATGCCACGGGACAACATTTGTGCTTTCAAAAGGTATCAGCCCAGCTTTGGTGATGGTAATTGTGGGCGGCCTGAGTGCAGAAATGGTTATCGTCTGGCGGGGGATGGTGATGGTGGCAACCTATCATCTTGCTTCAGCATTACCTCTCCAGATCCACATTCGGCCCTTCGGCTAAACTGCAAGATTCCTTCGGTCATCAGACTCTGAATCCCTATTGTCAACTGTTCATATCCATCAGGACGAGTCGCACAGCCCATACACAGTTCTCCACAGCTTGGAAAGAAGCCTCTCTTCATCAGCTTGGCTTTAACGAAGCTAAGCGGCGTTTTCAGATCCTTGACATCAGTCAGCACATCTAAATCCTCTTCTTCAATAATTGCATTCACCCCACCTCTCCTATGATTCGGCATAGTGTTCTTTGTGACATTCGGCACATTATCTGAGAAATTGATGATCTTAGCGTCCACCATATCTTGCACCTTGTGCTTGAAGGCTTGGCAGTTTTCTATCGTGTGGCTAGGTGCCCCTGAGTGAAAATCACACGTTGCATTCGCATCATAACCCTGCGGAGGTGCCCCTTTCAAGGGAGCCAGGGTTCTCTTCTGGACTAGCTGTAACTGAAGCAGAGTTTGTAACAACTGAGCATAAGACATGGGCGGCGTCTCGAGGTGACGACTTGATAGAGGTGCCCTATTATGATACTTTCTGTACCCTTGCTGATTTGGTTGCGGCTGCTGCTATGGCTGGGGTTGTTGGACAGCAGGGATGGTTATGCTAGCCACCTGCTGGCGCTGGCTTTTACCTATCCTTCGAGCGTTGGACACGACGCTCGTCTCTCCTTCACGCCTTTCGCTACCATATGGTTTCTTTCCTCCTCCAGCTGAGGATAGATCACCACCTTGAATTTTCCCCAACTTGATCCCATTTTCAACGTGCTCCCCAGTAATGATGAGATCTGAGAAACTCCCTGACATGCCGCTGACCAATTTCCCGTAATAGACCCCCGGGAGAGTGGCTACAAACATCTCAACAAGCTCTCGTTCAACCATCGGCGGCTGAACTCTGGCTGCTAATTCACGCCATCGCTGGGCGTATTCTTTGAACCCCTCGTTGTTCCTCTGTGACAAGTTCTGCAGTTGAGCCTGGTTCGGAGCCAAGTCACTGTTATACTGATAATGGTGCACGAAGGCCTCAGCAAGTTCCTTCCACGTGCGCACACTGGTGGGTTCCAAACTCATGTACCATTCCAAGGATGGCCCGGACAATCTATCCTGAAAGAAGTGCATCAAAAGCTTCTCGTCTTCAGAGTGAGCAGACATCTTTCGGTAGTAGGACCTTAAGTGGACACGAGGGCAAGTGGTGCCCTTGTATTTCTCAAAGTCGGGTACCTTAAATTTAGGAGGCACCTTGAAATTAGAAATCAATCCCAATTTAGTCATGTCGACCCCCATAGTGTTCTGGTTCTCGAAATTCCTCATTTTGTCCTCGAGTGCCTTAAACCTCAGACGTGCTTCAGCAGTCAGTTCCCCTTCAGCACTCCTCTATGAGAACAAATCTTCTTGACTATCTTCTAGCCATGGCTGAGGCCCATACAGATTTCCAGCACCTGTGTTGTTGTTGCCTAGTCCAGCGTTGCCATTAGCTTCAAAATTTCCATTACCAACGCCAGTCGTATTACCATTGAGCCCGATGTTAGTGATCACATTGTCGTTACCACTGCCATTCCCCCCGATCACGGGGATGCCACCCTGAGGAGTTTCATCAGGAGGAGGGGTTGGAATACTCCCACCATGGAGTACACTGTTGTTGTCAACCCTTGAGATCAGAGGCTGGACCAATGTTCAGAGCTGGTCTTGGCCGTTGGCAACCACTTGCATGAGCTCCATGAAGCGGTCCATCCTCTCTCGGAGTTCCTGGACGTCAGTTTGTAATTGTTCCATTGCTCTAGCTTGATTCGCTCGGGTCGGATAGCGGTGGATCGGTCTTCGATCAATCTTGGAACAACCTGCATACACAAAGGGTTAGAAAAAACGACAAGGTGTTCGTTATGCAGATGTTTCATGCAAATACAAACGTGTGTCTGTGCCTTGGGGAGATCCCCCCCCCCCGATCTTAGTTTCCGAGACAAATAAAGTCTATCATCCAATCATGGAAAAGAAATCCTCATATATTCATCTGAAAATCCCGCCTGAGTAGCGTACAACTGTAATCACATACAACTGAAGCAATAAGGCATGACCCCAACCAACAGACCTGGCGGTGATCAACATATCAATGCATAAAATGTACAAAAAGAGATACAAAAGATCAGGCACGGTCGCGGGCACGAAAATATTCTATCAACTTCTTTGTAGCGGGATGATTTGACTGAGTAGGCAAACCATGGGCCAGCCGGTCCCTCTGCCTGATGGACTCTGGGAGGTTATCAGCAACGCTCCTAGAAACACCTTCTTCAGAATGGTTCTCGACTCTTCTCCTTTTAGCATCAGCTCGGAGTTGAGAATCTTGCAAATTTTCCTCGGCCTCAGCTAATCTATACTAGACGTCTTGTCGCAGGGAGGCTTCAGTCCTTGTACTCTCGTCTTTCACCATAATCTGAGCTTCTAGCTCGGCTACTCGCTGCTTCAGCTTTTCTTCCCGCTCTTTGTACTTGGCTATGGTGCTGCTCCAGACCCTCTCGTATTGGGTTAGCTTCCGGTACACTCTGTCCAGATCCTGTTTCTTGGTTGTCAACACGCCATGTACTGACTTTAGATCCAACCCCAGACGTTCCCTAGCGTCAGTTTCTTTGGTCAGGTTGGAGCCTAGACGGTTGATCATCTCAGTTTGTTTCTTGTAGGTATAAACGGCTTCACTTTTCTCTTTCCGAAGTTGAGCAATCTCTCTCTCC
This sequence comes from Lathyrus sativus, assembly GCA_963859935.3. NCBI lineage: Eukaryota > Viridiplantae > Streptophyta > Magnoliopsida > Fabales > Fabaceae > Lathyrus > Lathyrus sativus. The sequence goes on from OZ012737.1 coordinate 421,075,671, forward strand.
AACTCTTTGTTGGCCTTTTGTAGCTCTTCCTTCTATCGGAGTACCTGGTTGAATTTCTGAATATCAACTGTAGTAGGCTCTTTGTGCACAAGAGGATATAATGGTTCCACGGCAGGAAACGACATTAGAAACTTGGCAGCTCTTTCTCGAACCCAAGTCACATATGGATCAAAGGCTTTGTTGTTGCTTTTTCCTAGCAAGACCTTTCCCTTTCGGTGAATTTTGCTCCAAGCATTTTGTACCTTGATCAAAGTGTCGCCTTCAAGCATCCCTGTGAGATACAGAGATTCCCGTATCTCTTCCTCTTCAGGAGGACCTCATAATGCATACCCAAATTGTCGTACTAGCAGAGACGGATTGTAGTTGATACATCTGTTCCTTCCGACCAAGGGGACGTTTGGAAAGCCACAACAGCTATGCACGATATCTTTGCCCATCAGATCTCTATCAAACCAGATAACATTGTCAGCGTTCAAACCCATCAAATGCGCAGACCAAGGTGAAGACTCAGCAGAATCAATGAACGGTCCTGACTTAGGAAGATGGCTAGCAAACCACTTATACAATAAAGGAGCACAACATGCCACGTTCTTCCCCTTTCTGTTTTCATTCTTGCTGTGAACTGAATGGTAGACGTCTCCGAGGAGAATGGGCACTGGATTCCCAGAGGCAAATATATGGCAAGCATCCATGCTTATGAAGTCTGGATGACTCGGGAATAGCACGATCCCATAGATATAAAGGGCTAAGAAGGCATTGAACACACCCCAGCGACCCTTCTCGGCAAACTTTCGGGCTTTTTCCATCAGGAAAGACAAAGGGAAACCATGCACTCTAGTCTTCCTGGATACCATCCCTTCTAATTCAGACTCATCTACATGAAGAGCGTTAGTCAGCTTACTCAGTTTGGGCTCACCCTCAACACGGTAATAAGGCATTTGATTCATCAAAGGCACCCCCAACAGGTCAGAGTACTCTTCTAAGGTCGGGGCTAGGACATAGTCTGGAAACACAAAGCATCTGAGCTGTGGGTCGTAAAACTGCAGAAGAGCATATAGGCCATTCAACTCGTACGTAGGAAGCTTATACACAATACTCAGCAGTCTCCCATAACTCTGCCTGAAACTCTCCATCACTGTCTTATCAGCCAGAGAAATCAAAGCTCGCAATTCTCGGATGTCAGGTGTTGGTAGCTTGTAAGCCACAGTCTTCTTCATAGGTGCCATATCTGCCATAAGGATCAAGATCACTAGAACCAGGGGAGAAATATGCACCTGCAACACAGAACACATTAATGACACGCAAATGAGGATGCAAACAATGCAAAATACAATCATGCAGCAGGAGATCAGGACGACTGTGTTGTTAAGGAAATGAAGGCTCTATATCAACAAAACCACAATACTACTCTGTCAAGAACAAACATATCTCTGACGAGAAGAAATCCTGATATCAGACTATAAACCTGCTATGTCAAGAACTAAAACATATCTGATGATGAGAACCTATGATACCCACAAAACTGATTCAATGTCAAGAAAACCAGGTAGTCTAAAGGTTACGGTTTCCTGCAACAAACCCGACCCTGCTCACAGGTATGGACCTAATCACGTAAAAGGTTCGACATCCTATGCGGTCATCAGCGTCTCAGACTTTCAAGAAACAATGATACAATACCCAGGAGGTGTGGCATCATCATCTCTTGAAGCGGCCTCACTTAGCTGAATTCAAATGACCAGTTCCCAGAGTCGACAATCCTCAGATCCAACAACCCCTCGAGTCCAAAGGACCGATAGGAAGCCATCAAAGAGAACCACGTCTGAGTGTGGATTATATGGGAACTGATGCAAGCAAAGCAAGCACGTCCTCCACTAACCCACTCTAATACTATATAGCTCTCAAGCCTGGGTCTGGCTTCTCACTCATCAGAATGCCCCTCCCACAACAGTACAGATAATCATATCATACTGAAAATAAAGTGCAGAAAATAAAATGCGATAAATAAACACAACCCAACAACTAATCATACAAGCGCTACGATTGACTCTCGCAGAGGACGTTGGATCCCCAGATTGACTCGCATAAGGGACGTTGGATCCCCGGAAACTATCAAGTCCCCAGCAGAGTCGCCAGCTGTCGCTATCGCGAAAATAAGGTGCCGGCAAAATAGAAGAGTCACCACCTTTCGTTATTTATCCCTCAGAGCGGGAAAGGAAACGATCGGAGAAACTTGACGAAAAGGTATAAGACAAGGTCATCGCAACCGTTGTCTGGGTTCGGGAGTCGGGTACGCAAGGGGAAGGTATTAGCACCCCTCACGTCCATCGTACTCGATGGGATCCACGCTTGTTGTATTTATCTGACGGGTTGGTTTTATCTATCTACCTATCAAGGCTGGTCTAAAAAGAAAAGAAAATGACTCGGCAAAGCGTCGCACTTTATGCCTACGTATTCTCATCAGAGAATGAGAAATCAGAGTCAACGTAGTTCGACTAACTACGGGTTACAGGGACTCAGATTCATCTGTTTTTTCGAGTAGGGTTAACAAACAGTTCCAGCAGTTTGGTGTATGCAGCTCGACCTTTGGAGACTTAGGCGTTACCGTTTGCGGTAGAACTGGGAGTTAACAACACTCTTTTCTTCAGAAAAGCTTCCTTTGACTTATGGGCCCACGGGGCAAAAAGGTTTGAAGTTTGTTTTCTGTCTTTTACGGAAGAACTGTTTTTTAGTTGTCGGTAGTTCGTACAACACTAGAGACTATGACCTGGGAATGAATGCGTCGCATATCGTCCAAAGGACGTATACTAAACATTCTAGACGATTGAGAGGAGGCCGCTCAATTATCATTACCCAAGTAGCTTAAGGCTCGTAACGCGCTTATACCAACTTGCCTTTATTACGTTTTTTACTGTTGTTTGAGATGAGAAGAGAGAACAGGCTCAACTAAGGGGAGACTATCAAGTCCTAATGTTGTCATGCCAAGGATTCATCCTATGGTTGATATTTGAAACAGGGAACTCCTAGAAGTTATCATGCATAGGTTTCAACCTAAAGTCCTAATTGTCACTTCCTTGTCGAAGGAAGTGAGACTCCTAGGGAACATGCCAGGGGGATACAGAAGCAGATAAAGCATCAGCTTAAACAGTAAACAGATATACAGTACAGGAAACAACTATAAAATGCGTGCAATGCAAGTGAGGGAGGAAATGTGTGTGGGGCATCAGCCTCCACATGCTTATCTCGACCTCATGCCAGATATGAATAACTGCAATCATACAGAAGAAATAAAATGCCATCAAGCAAATCATAAACCACACAAGCAAGGGAGCGAGGCTCTACCGAATACCAGCAAGCAAAGCCATACAATAAAAATACAAGCAGAGGGAGCAACTCAACCTCTAGTGTAATCATGCTCCTAGCTTAACATAATCTAAACATGAACTTATTCTAATGCACCAAGCAAATCAAACAAGTTACATCAATACAGTTGCACAGAAAGCAAACAGACAGGAAAGAAAGCAGATCAACAGCTTCCACAACTTCACAGCAAAGCAATCTTCTGACAGCAACACAGTCCTCAGTCTGGAAATGTTCTTCAAGGCTTTCATCTTCAATAGCAAGTGTAAACTTGCTTCTTCAAGCTTTCAATGTATCAAACACAAGTATCAACTTGATCTTCATCTTCTTCAAGCTTCAGCTCTTAATGTGATCTCCTTCACACAAGTGTCAACTTGTTCTTTTGGATCTTCAAGCTTCAGCTCCAAAGGCAGTCTTCAAACAAAAGGGAAGTGGCAACCTCTAGCATCATCAATCTTCTAACAAGGAATTCCATCCTCTGGCAAGGGAGAAAGATTCATCTAACAAGAGCAAGGTGAGGATAGGGAGAAGCAAAGTGAAGACCAAAGGTCACCTCTAAGCAATCCACCATCAAGGAAAGGAACCCTCAAAGGTTCTACTAATTTGTGAGGAGCCACTCATCCTACCAAAGGAGGGATGGGGCCTTCACTATGGGACCTTACATCATAGGGAGGAATGGAAGTGATCAACACCTTCCATGTTTCATGAAGGAAGAAAATCTATTCTAAGAGATCTCCCTAAAACCCTAATCCTTAACCCTAAACAAACTACACTTATATAGAACTTATTAGAATCATCTAGAACTCTCTCAAAACTTCAGAATGAGATTTTCAATTTTCAAATTCTCTCCAAAATCTCACTTACACCAGTCATGATTCCCACTCTGTTTTGGCCTTAGCAAGCTTGCATTCAACTTCTCATGAGATTTTGAACATGAATGGTGATGTTTCCCTCCTTGTTTTCATCCAATGGCTTGTGTATGTCATGTTACTTCATCATGAAGAAACAAAGAAAAAGGGCATGATATGAGACTCAAATCAAAATTCTAACATTACCAAAGTTTCTAAAATGCTTTTTCCATTCAAAAAATGATGTTACTTTGCTTCATTTGCACACAAAATGATTTATTTGAATTTTTGGTCATTTAATTCATTTTAATCCTTCCTTTTTCACCACTTCTTGAACCAAGTCTTTCCTTGAGCCATTTCAATGTCTCCTTGATACATGGTCAAGGTTAAAACCCTATTTTGAGCAACTTTCAAGTTGAACAAAATTTCATTTGAGGTGTCTAAGTTGGTGAAAATGCCCTATAACCAAAAATGACTCAATCATAACTTCCCAAAATACCCTTGACTTGTCAAAGCCATAACTTGAGTTCTAGAAATCCTATCAAGGACTTCTAGTACTCTCTAGAAATATAAGAGAATAAGGAACAACATTTATCTTGACAAAAAGTTCATAGGAATCATCCTTCTTGGGCAAAGGTTTCATGCAAGTTGGGTAACTTTCAAGTTCCAAATTCACATACCTCAGATGACTTGTAACTTGTCTGGCTCATAACTTGAGTTCTATAAACCCTATCAAGGACTTCTAGTACTCAAATTAAAGCTAATATCATGCTCTACAAAAATCATGTTGGGGTCAAGATGAGATGGAGATGCTATATTGAATTAAATTGCCTTGAAGACAGGGGTCAAACTAGGGGATTTTACATTGTCAATTCTTAGAAACCCCAACTTGAAACTTCTAAAACTCTTAAATCATGATGAGTTAACCTTGGAATCATCCTTATAACATCTTAATGCATCAATCCATGATCACATGGCTCTTGAACTAGGTCTCAACCTCCTTCAAATCCTCAGTTGACTTAGGGTTGACCCAGTCAAACCCTAGTTGCACCAATCATGGCTGAGGCTTCTTATTCTTGCACAATGACCTGTCTAGGCCTCAAAGTGATCTTCAACACTTCTCATGAGCTCTCTTAAGACCTCAGGTCTAACTTCATGGCTTCAGAATCATCTGATGACTTCCCACAACTCTCAAGTTAGGAGACATACCCTCTTGGCTTCAATCACTCTCAAGTTAGGATATCAGCCCTTGAACATCTGAATAAGCCTTCTTAGCTAGCCTCATAGTCTTGTGTAGCTCTTAATTGGTAATCATACCTCTTGATCTCCTGCATACATATCAATGAAATGCAAATGATAATGCTAATGTGAATGAAATGATACATAAGCTAGGTAAAGAAATGTTGGGCAAATTTTAGGGTGCAACAGTCGTCAACGTCACATACTTTCGAGAAACGATGATACGTTCACCATTTTTGGTTTGGCATCATGGTCAAACAAAGCGGCCTCACTTAGCTGACTCCCAAATGATCGGTCTCCTGAGTCGACAGTTTCCAGATCCAACGCCCCTTTTGACCAATGCACATGATAGGATATCTTCAAAGAAAACCTCGTCTGAACGCGAATTTCATGAGGACTAGTGCGTGCCAAACGTGAAGGTCCTCACCACTTTCCACTCTAATGCTAGGTAGATACTTAAGCCCGGGTTTTGGCTTATCTCTCAAAGGAACAATCCCACCCAACAACACAATAATATCATGATAATAATGTGTGGAAAATAAAATGCGAATGTAAAACTATACAAATGCGACACATATACACATATACACACCCATAAACAAAAACACACAAGCGCTATGTTTGACTCGCATAGGGGATGGGAACTATCCCCAGCAGAGTCGCCAGCTGTCGCATCACTGTGAAAAAGGGCCGGCAAAGACAGAAGAGTCGCCATCGTTCATTATTTATCCCAAAGAGGGGGAAACGAAACGATCGAAGAAAACCTGACAAAAAAAGGGAAAAGACAAGGTATCGCAACCAAATCTTGGGTTCGGGAGTCGGTTACGCAAGGGGAAGGTATGAGCACCCCTCACGTCCGTTGTACTCAACGGGATCCATGCTTGTTGTCTAAACTATGGGTGAAAACTATCTAAAGGCTGCTGCTAAACGGGGGTGAACAGAAAGAACAGACTCGATAGGAAATCACCGCCCTATGCCTACGTATTCCCTTGTGCAATGGGAAAGTCAAAGTCAACGTAGTTTGGAAAACTACGGGTGATGGGGGGAAGGTTGCTCACCAAGACATCACCGTCTTGTGCCTACGTATCCTCATCTGGTATGAGAAATCAGAGCAAACGTAGTTTGGGAAAACTAGACCACTGGTTAGTTCAAGGGTTTTATGAGCAATGTTAAAGCTCCATTCTAGCAGTTAGGGACAATGCCTGTTTGCGGTAGAACAAAAACTTAACATACTCTTTCTGAAAATTAGGTTTGAAACAATCCCGAAGGATGAAAAAGTTTGAGTTTTGTTTATGTTTTTTAGAAGAAGTGAATTGAGTTATGTTTGTAAATCATGTTGCACTAAAGACTATGACTTGAGAGCAAATGTGTCACATATCGCCCAAAGGGGCATACGCTAAACACTCTAGAAAAGGTGAGAGGAGGCCCCCCACTCATCATTCCTCAAATACTTAAGGCTCGTAGCGTACAACAAGTGTCAACCTTTATTAAGTGTCTTATGAAGTTATGAGATGAGAAGAGAAGACACAAGATTCTATGGGGAACTGATCAACCCTAATGTTTTCATGCAATGTAGTCCTAAAGTTGGGATTGAAAAGGGAATTACCTAATGTTATCATGCAAAGGATTGAAAGCCTAATGTATCTCCTACTCCCATCTTAAACAGAGGGACTAGGAATCCTAAGGGATCATGGAAAAAAAGCAAGTAAACACATAGCAAATCAATCACAGATGAAATGAAAAATGAAAGATAAAAGTGAATTAAACAAGTCAATGCAATAAAGGAAAGGTTTTCTATTACTATTACTGCTCCCTTCTGAAGGAAAGGTTTTCCTGCTTGACCGTCGTGTCAATGCCTTTACCCTCACCCCATCCTAGCCTTAGGATCCGAGTCGCCGTACTCGTGCTTAGGCGTCCTGCCTTAGACATACCCTAACCTTTTCCTAGCCTTAGGATTTGAGTCGCTGTACTCATACTTAGGCATCCCATCATGGACATACTTCCATCTCTTTATCGTAGCCTTAGGATCAAGAGTCCCCGCACTCCATGTAAGTTCCCGCCGTGGAATACTTACTTTACCTTTTTCAATTTAACTTATAATGTAGAATCAGAGTCGCTGCACTCCAAGTAAGCGCTCCCCTATGAACGTTTACGTCCCCCTGGAACCTTAACCACAGTCAAAAAGTTCCTCTTCCTCCCTCTGTGAGGGGAACTATGAATACTCTGATTCCATCCCCTACCTCGGATACGTAGGCACAAGATACGAGTATACTTAGAACTAACCCTTTAGATCCTTATCTTTACCTTTAACCTTTAGCATTACCCTTAAACAGATGACCATTAGCAATAGCACATTTTTAAACAAGAGGTTCCTATAGAGTACTTCAAAAGTTTAGGATGCTAATACATTCCCTAAGCTTAACCAACCCCTGAACCATAGATCTCTCCCCGCATCGTGTTTACGATGCAAAATAGGTTTTTCCTTTCTTTAACCTTTCCTTCGGATAAATCAAATACCGTTTGTGAATCAAGATTGTGATTCAAATTAATCAATAATTTGATATCCTATTCTCACCGCAACATAAAATGACGACTTCACTGGGGAAATAGATTCTTTTGAGGGTTATCCCTATCTTTTTTATTTGTGCTATTTGATTGGGTATCATTGTTGTGAGATAAGTCCTACACCCGAACTTGAGTGCAATTTTTATAGGAAGGTGATATAATTGACGAGGCTTAGAGGGAGTTATTCCCGACCAAGCTGACTTGAGATTCACCGCTCAGTTGAGGCCCTCTCAAAAAAAGTACTGTTGAATGAGTAATTGTGAAAATATTCACTATTCTCAATTGGAGCTTGTGATACTAGGGACCGTAGTTACCTAAACACAACTTTGGCCTTATCTAGGACGTAGTGCAATGACTATGAGGGAGTATCCCCAAAATAGTTGCTACGCGATACTAAACTCAAAAGAGGTTATCTTGAGAATATTATTAACCACCGAGTTAGTCCGAAATTGATAATATCCGAAAGATGAACTAATGACTTTGGGCACCTCTTTAGAATCCTTGTTCTACAGGATACAATTAACCCCTAGTACATACCTTTCGGGATGGGTAGACCTTAGCTACATACCCATGTGCCTCTAACCTAGGACCTTTGTTTGCTTTTGTGTATTTGTGCATTGCATCCAGCATCATGACATTCTTGGTTTCGAGGAACTCAACTGTCCTTTGCAAATTCAAAAAAAAAATTTTCTTGAATTTCAAATTAAAACTTTTCAGTTTTCCTAGAAAATACTTGCAGCAGACCGTTGAAATCCTTGAAACCACTGCATTGCATCCTTGTTTTTGCATTTGCATTTTCCTTCCGGTTTCTTATCGTCGGTTCTCTCGCCTTCCAGTTTTGTCACCCTGCGTCCTCTGCACCAGTACAACATCAGGGCTCGAGCTCGAAAAAAGATGGCGGAACAAAACCAAGAGCTTGATCGTGTTAGAAATGAACTCAAAGATCTTTGAGGAAGTGTGAGGCAGATTATGGAGATGCTACAGGTTATTAATGCAAATATGGATACTCATCCTACTGTTGTTTCTGAGATTAAGAATGCCGTTGTGGATCCTCAACCATCTGTTACCGCTGCAAATGTACCTCCTTATAGTCTTCCACCTAGTTTTGTGCCGACTCCTGCTGTAGTGCCTATTGCTTAACCAGTTCAACCAGTTATTTCTTTGGTTTCTGAAGCTCCTCAAGTGATCCCAACTTTTGCACCAGCTGCAGTTCATACTCATGTGCAACCGTATTTCGATGAACCGGTATATAACATTCCTGATGTGAAGGAAGATGAGGATGAACGTCATGAAAGACTCCGAGAGAATGTGGAAATTATTGACAAAAGGCTGAGAATGATGGAAGGTAATCAAATCTTTGGTGTTGTTGCCAGAGATATATGTCTCGTATCTGGTCTGGTTATTCCTCCGAAGTTCAAAACTCCCAACTTTGACTGTTATAAAGGAGCTACATGTCTGGAGCGTCATCTGATCATATTACTGTAAAATGGCTGCTCATGTTGAAAACGACAAATTAATGATACATTTTTTCTAGGATAGTCTGAAGGGTGCTTCCTTAAAATGGTATCTAACTCTGGATCAGTCCCGTATCAAATGTTTTCAAGATCTATCTGATGCCTTCATCAAACACTATAAATATAACATGGATCTGGCTCCTGACCATAGACAACTGCTCAGTATGTCCCAGAAGAGTGCAAAATCATTCAAAGAGTATGCTCAAAGGTGGAGAGAGATTGCTTCGCAAGTAGAACCTCCTTTGACCAAAAAAGAGTTAGCCGATTGGTTAGTTGACACTGTTCGTCCAGAGTTCTATGAGAGAATGGTTGGTAGTGTGACTACAAACTTTTACGACATTGTTGCCATGGGTGTGATAGTTGAATTGGGTCTGAAGAGTGGTAAAATGTCGGGTACTGTTGGTAGTTCAAGCTCCAAAGACCATGCCAAGAAACCTTCATTCAGTTCTTAGAAGAAGAAAGAGGGTGAAACTAATGCTGTATCTGCAAGCCGACGAAGAAATCAACCTTGGCAACATCAGCAGAATTTTGTTCAACAACAAGGTTATCCTGTACAGTTTCCTCAACAACGAATATGTAGCTGCTGTTACACCTGCCTTAAATCAATAAGTTCCTACTTATCAACCTGTACAACCGGCTCCTGTGTACCAACATCCGGTCTATCAACAACCTCTAGGTTATCAGCTTGCACAAGCTCCTGCCAACTATCTACGAGCGCCCAATGCTCCTGCCTATCAACAACCGAAGATTCAGGCACCTCACTGTCGCACCTCAAAAAATCACTGAGACATTTCAGAAAAACGACCCTCGAGCGAAAGGCACGGAAATGCGGTTCGACAGGGTCGCCACCGAACTTTATTTATCCCGAATAAACGGGAGAGGAAAATATCGAGAAAACCTCTTAAAACGAAAGGATAGGAACAGGGCTGTCGCAACCAAGTTCCGGGTTCGGGAGTCGGTTACGCGAGTGGAAGGTATTAGCACCCCCTCACGTCCGTTGTACTCAACGGGAACCTCTTACGGTATTTTGTGGTGAGCATTGTCTAGGTTTGCTTGTTTTTCTTTTCAATGATAGGCGAATTGGTAGGTTAATGGGTTAAAGATGCTAAGGGAAATGGTTGGTTATGGGATAGGGTGCCCGCCAAGGATTGGGGCCCTTGTGCCTACGTATGCTCATTCGGACGAGAATGAGAAATCAGAGCATCGTAGTTCGACTACGGAAAAGGATGGGGGGAAATGTGGACGGAATAATGGAGGAAGATAAAAGTGTGGATATGTGGAGAAAATGAAAATGTGCTCGCCAAGATCATCGCAATCTTGTGCCTACGTATCTTATATTCAAGAATGAATAAAGAATCAGAGTGTTCGTAGTTCGTGGTAACAACCACGAAGAGAAACAGGATAAGGGAAGGTGGATAGAAGGTTGAGAAAGACAAAAGAGTGACTGACAAGCAACCCAAGAGTGTGCCTAAAGAACTTGTCACTCAAGAATTCAAGGAATGCGAGATTCCAAGAACTCCATTCTTTCGGAAATTGAGTTGAATAGGTTGAAGATAAGGGGTTGAGTGTTTTGAAATCGAAATAATAAATTAATAACCACTCAAGGTCGCGCCCCGAGAGTTACTCATTCGAATATTCAAAGAATGCAAGATTCTAAGAATATCCCTCTTTCGTAAGTTTTTAAAAAAACGTTTGTAGAAAGATTGAATCAAAAACAAAATGCGAGGCAAAACGAGGTTGGTTTGAAAATGTCTCGACGATGTGTCGAGGATTTGATTTAAGACGGAACCGACTTGACGACGTGTCAAGTGTTAGATTGTGAGAAACAATATTAGTCCCTAAGGGAGCCCCTAATATCGAAACCACGACGAATTATGAATGTGTGTGCGAAATGTCGACGGTTGCGAATGCGTAGAGAACTCAACTTAGGAGAATGTTTGAAAATGTTTTAAAAAGTTGAAAGATTGAGTGAATAATAACTCAAGAGCGTGCCTCAAGAATTATTCACTCGAAGATCCAAAGAATGCTAGATTCCAAGAACCTCCTTCTTTCGGAGTTTTAATCGAGAAAATGTTTTGAAAAAGTCGAAAGATTGAATGAATAATAACTCAAGAGCGGTGTCGCTACTGTGAAAATCGGCGACGGCTATGACAGAAGAGTCGCCACCGTGCGTTATTTATCCCAACGGAGGGAAAGGGAACGCTCAGAGTAAACCTAACGCAAAACGGGAAAGGAATGGTCGTCGCAACCAAATTCCTGGATTCGGGAGTTGATTACGCAAGGGGAAGGTATTAGCACCCCTCACGTCCGCCGTACTCGACGGGATCCACGCTTGTTTTCTAGTACGGATTGTTATTCTATCTACTTTAGAGGTCTGGGTCAAAAAGAAACAGAAAATGACTCAGCAAAGCATCGCACTTTATGCCTACGTATTCCCGTCTGGAACGAGAAATCAGAGTCAACGTAGTTCGCCTACCTACGGGAAAGGAGGGGAAGGTTGCTCGCTAGGATATCGCATCCTATGCCTACGTACTTTCATACAGCATGAAATATCAGAGCAAACGTAGTTCGGGCTACGGAAGACACAAGCTTGTCTGACAGTTTTTATTACCTTCAAAAAAGGGTTTTTCTTGATTAAGAGTCAAAGCGGACAAAAATGACACTTTGATGTTTGTTTTGAATCTTTTACGAAAGAAGTGTTTTTTAGTTTGTTTGCAATCTCTGACGCACTAGAGACTATGATTTGAGAGTGACTACGTCGCGTGTCACCCAAAGGGTACCACACTAAGCAGCCAGACTACTGGAAAGAAACTCTCCAGCAACCCTTTCTCGAATAGTTTAAGGCTCGTAACGTACAACATCGATTAACCTTATTACCGTGTGTTTTGAGTTGTTTTGAGATAAGAGAAAGAAGCTCTAAAAAAGCCTAGGGTTGAAAGGGAATAAAAACTAACCTAATGTTTTCATGCATGGATAAGAATCCTAATGTCTGTCATAATTCCCTCTTGCGCAGAGGAAATCAGAGATCCTAGGGGATAAGCAGAAAAGAAAGCAAGCAAATACAGTAAAATGCATGCAATGCAGCAATACAAGTGAGGCAAGGGAGTCCCACTCAACCTCGAACCTGGGAAAACAACAGGCAAAGTGAATCAACATTCACTTCAAACCCAGGGGGAAAGCTACACAAGCCAACAAACAATACAGAAAACAAAAACCCCAAAGCAGAGGAGGCAGCCCAAGCAGCAGCACCAGACTCCTACAGCAAACAGCAGCTCTGACAGCAACAGTTGGTTAAACAGCAAGAAGTTGACAGCAACAACTTTCATCTTCAAACTTCAATAAACTTCAATCTCCAACTTCCATGGAGGAGAAATAAAACTTCAAATAAGGCTCCTCAATACCTAAACAGTTAAGCTCCACAGCTACAGAAAACTCCAGCTCAAAAGCAACAGTAAACCCTAGCTTCAATCCTCCAGCAAGCTCCTGACAGCAAAGTTGACAGTAACACAACTCCATCTTCAAGAAAACCTCATGAAAGGCATCTTCAACATCTTAGATCTTCATATCCAAGCTCTATCAAGCTCCACCAAGAAAGATTGGTTATTGGGATCAAGTTATAATGAATGGAAACCAGTGAAAACCAAAGGAAATCACTAGAAACCATCATCTGCAAATAAGGGTATCCTCAAAAGTTATACTCTTTAAGGCATACCACTCATCCCTCCAAGGGAGATATGGGCTTCCTTAAGAGGACTTTGAATCATAGGATAGGATGGAAGCAAACAAAACATTCCATGTTTGAGGCAAGAAATGAACTAAGTCTAAAAACCTCTTCCTAAAACCCTAATTTCCCTAAGCTCCTGACAAGCACCTAAAAGAGAAGAAAGCTTCAACTCCAAGCTCCACCCTTCAAGCCACAACAGCTACAAGATGTCCAAAAGTTCCTCCAGAAAGGTATCCAAGCAAAACCAGCTCCAAAGCCACCAACACAACAAAATAAGGCAAGGCACCAAAGATGGAACACCACAAGCACAAGTAACTTGCAAAATCTATTTAAAATAGAAAATTAAGTTGTAAAACTCTAAGCAATTTCCTAGGGGAACATGCATGGATTAACAACCTAGGGTTCAAAGTTTAAAGCCTAATTCAACTTCTAGGTCCACTAAACAATTCCTAAAGTGAAGTAGGTCAAGGGTATCCACAAATTTGGGAAGGTTCTAATCATCAACCCTAAGTCAGAACCTAATCACATCTAAAAAAATCTACAAAAAATCCTAAGGGAGCATACAAGTGTTATCTACAACATACTAAAATATCTAAGCAAACTTCAATACCAAATGGGAGAACAAAATTCCACAAAACAGATGATCAAATATGCAAATAAAAGAAATCACCTAAAAATAAGAAAAATCAAATAAAATTGGACAATGGGAGGAAATGAGATTTCTTGATTTCAGAAAATCACAATTAAATCCAAGATCATGGAGATATTTTTAAAATATTTTTTGGATCAAAATTGGATTTAATATGGATTTTAGAAATCAAATGAATTAAAATAAATCCAAAAAGAATAAAAAGAAAATAAAATGCTGAATTAAATGAGGTGCGTTGGATGAGGAGACCAAGTAATCATATCCAAGGACCCTGAGCGTATCCACGTGAGGATGAGTTGGCATCTGACTCACAGGCTGAGTCAGAGTAGTGAAACGGCGCGTTTTGACGTTTTGGAGCCAAAGCTGAGTTCAAACGTGAACCATCGGATGCGTCTACCAAGTCTTCACTCAGACCTGATCCAAGGGCCCAGACATCATCTTCTTCATCAATCTCAGGTGGCCTGAGACTTCTCACAGACGGTGGTCCGGTGATCTTCTCTGGTGGAGTGGCGATTGCAGGTGACCAAATCAAAAACTTCTTATACCAAACTTGATCAGAAAACCACGAGGATCTCAAATCTCTAATCCATTTCAACCAACTCTCAATAGAAATCGAAACACGAATCAAAGTTCAGAGGGTGTCACATTTTCAATCCTCACCATTCACAAAATTGAAACAATAGAAATGATCACCATCCTTCAGTGATCATCATGAGCTATATATCTTGATTTGAAACCTTAAGATCGTGCATAACCGTCTCCAAACAGAAAGTGATCATCAAACCTAATTGTCACTAATCAACTCCAAACAAAACCAGAAATGTTCCCTAATCATCCAAGGTCCTAACCATATGCAAGAATCTACCTAGTTCAGCCTAGATTACGAGGAAATTTTGAAGTTACAAACCTGTAAAATGCTCACTAACAGAAGCACTTGGAGTACGATTCAATCTCCAAGATGATCCAGACACCTTCAAGGATGCAAGGGGAAGCTTCTCCAACCTTCAATTTGGCTTGATTGTGCCTTGAATTCCAAAACCGATTCTGGCTTGGAGCTTGGAAAATTCACTTGCAATCTTCACTCTCTCCACAAATTCTGCACCAAACTCAATCTGAACTCATTCTAGAACTTAAATATGAAGTGTTTGTGGGCTTTTGCAATCCAATTCAGGCCCAATTCGGTTGATCCAAAATTTTGTCATGGCCATGAAAGTCCAATGCTACAGTCACCATTCTGAGCTCTCAGCTTACTCTAGAAGGTTCCTTCCAACTGTAAATGGCCTTGTGAATGTATTTGGATAGCTAGCACAGTCTGAATTGCCCTGGTTTTTGTTTTGGGATTGTGACTTGTAAATGAAGAACCCATTTTACAAAGCAAGTCATGTAATTGAACCACATCTCAAAATTGTGCCAATGCCAATGTGTTTGAAATGCAATTTCTGTTCAAAATGACTACTCACATGACATGTTTATGACCTACAACTCAAAAAATGATTTTCCCCTCTTTTGAATCATTTGAAAAATCCTTCTTTTTAGGC
Organism: Lathyrus sativus; assembly: GCA_963859935.3. Lineage (NCBI taxonomy): Eukaryota > Viridiplantae > Streptophyta > Magnoliopsida > Fabales > Fabaceae > Lathyrus > Lathyrus sativus. The sequence continues at coordinate 421,091,105 of OZ012737.1, forward strand.
CATTTTGAAGCACTTCTTGATATAAGCCAATTCAACCCACCATGACGACTTATCTGACCTGAAAACAACATTCTAAACACATTTCATGTTGAACAAGTTTCCATTGGAGGCATGGAAGATAGAGATTTTGGCACATGCTTGAAAATGACCTATAATTCAACTTTCCCAAAATACCCCTTGATTGCCATGATCATAACTTGAGTTCCACAAATTTTCTTGAGAACTTCTAGTACTCAAATTAAAGCTAAGATCAAGACCTACAACTATTATCTTGGCCAAGAATCCATTTGAAAACTTCTTGAGGGGAAAAAGTTGCTTGGGAGTCAAGTGACTTTCACAGATAAATTTCAGTGTCCTCTGGTGACTTGTATTTTGCAAAGACTATAACTTGAGTTCTACAAATCTTCTTGAAGACTTCTAGTACTCAAATTAAAGGTATTGAGAAGCTCTACAAGTTTCATGTTGGTCAAAGATCCATTTGAAACTTGTATTTTGACTTATGTGGCTTTGAAGTTAGGCACTAAACAGGGGATTTTACACTGAAACCCTAATTTAGCAACTTCCCACATTCTTGATCTTTCTTTGATTAACCTTGGCACAACACCACACATGTATCAACATACCATCCCAAGAACCCCATGACATCAAAGTAGGCTTTGATGCTCTTCAATTACTCAATTGACCTAGGATTGACCCAGATGAAATCCTAGTTGACTGCACCTCAATTGTGGCTTTCATACTTGAATCAATGACTTGTTTAAGCTCCTTCTTGACTTTCTAGAGACTCATTAAGCTTCATTCACACATCATACCCTTGATCAAGACTCCTTAAACCCTGGAGGCTCCTCAGATACCTCCTCACACTTGAAGATAGGCCTCATACAGATGATAAAACTCCTCAAGGACACCCTCTTTTGACATGATACTCTTGATGACTTTTCTATTTTGTGTGAACCTCCAACTAGGCTCTTTCTTTCATATCTCACCATTGATCCCCTGCAGAATGAATAATGCTATGCTATGCCAATGTTAGGGCTATGTTATGTTATGCAAATGAAATGCAATGAAACATAAATCAGGCAAGAAAAGGTTAAGCAAATTTTGGGGTGCAACAGTTGCCCCTATTCAAATGGCTTGGACCCGACGGGGTGAAGAGCGAACGACCTTCAAACAATCGAGGTACGAGACGGTCGAATACCAAGAAACCCAGAAATTTGCTAACCGCATAATTAAACTGCACAACTGCTTGGGGAACGACATCCGCCCATTGAATCTAGTCGCTACGACAACAACTGATCCAACGTCTGATAATAAATTTGATTTCAACATCAACCACCTCTGTAACGTTACAGGTATCGAACCATTTTTGCAAAACACCTCCGTCCACAACTGGACTAACCTTGTCAACACAAGAAGAGGAACAAATTCATCAACACGAATAGAGATTCCGTCGTCACATGAATAACCTTGTCCACATCTGGACCCAAATTTCGTTAAATCACGAACAAACACCCATCTGTCCACGTCAGGACTCACATTTCGTCAACCCGAAGAAATCTCAACAGCACATGAATAGAACTTTGTCCATGTTAGGACGCTACATTCCGTCAACACGGAGAGATCCCGGCTACTCCACTGGGGATGAGTTGCCCGCCTCTTACCAACACGAGGGGGTTCTATCAATCATAGGCAATAAATTTGTCGACTTCACTGGGAAATATTTTTGTCCAATCGCAGGAAACTCCATCCGCCTATCCATACGGGAAAACCATCTGTCTAACCACATGAAACTTCATCCGTCTATCCATACGGGAACATCATCTGCCTAACCACAGGAAACTTCATCCATCTATCCATACAAGAACATCATCTGTCTAACCACAGGAAACTTCATCCGTCTATCCATACGGGAACATCATCTGTCTAACCACAGGAAACTTCATCCGTCTATCGATACGGGAACATCATCTGCCTAAACACAGGAAACTTCATCCGCCTATCCATACGGGAAAATCATCTGTCTAAACACAGGAAACTTCATCCGCCTATCCATACGGGAAAATCATCTGTCTACACACAAGAAACTTCATCCGCCTATCCATACGGGAAAATCATCTGTTTACACACAGGAAACTTCATCCGTCTATCCATACGAGGAAATACTCTGAATACAGTTTCTCTGCCTATCTCTGCAGTAGCTAACTCCATCGATCCCAACCCACAAACCTTCTAGCGCTGACGTGACAACGACTTTGAGGAGGACTCTACTGGGGATAATATTTTGTCAACACGAAGAAATCATGGCGGCTTCACTGGGGATAGAACTCTTCCACCCAATATGAATTCAATTCTGTCAATCATACTGGACAATAAGTCCGCCTTATCTTTGCAGTAGCCAAACCCACTGGGAATGCTCTGAAATTAACGGCCAGGCACCTATTTCGACATCAGGCGACAACTCCTGAAATTTTGATTATGAAACCCTGTGACGCTGACGGAACAGCAAACTTGAAGAAAATACTCTGATAGCCGGATAAGAGAAACTTCAACAAGCAACTCTGTGGGGAAAAATCTGGCAACAACTCCAAAGTCTACTTATGAAGCCGTTCCATGCGGACAACACTTTCGGACAACAACTCCAAAATCTAATCATGAAGACGCGGTACCGCTGAAGAACTCCAAAGTCTAATTACGAAGTCGTTTGAGGTTGACGACAACTCCAAGGTCTAATTATGAAGCAGCGCAATACTGACGTAACATCTGCTAGAGAACTCTGTTGGGGAACCTCTAACGACGACTCCAAAGCCTAATCACGAAGCCGTGTAACGCTAACATAACAACCACTCGAAGAAAACTATGCCGATCTCTAAAGTCAAATCATGAAGTCTGCAATGCTGACATAACAGCTACGCGAGGAAAATCCGCTAGGGAATCCCTAACAACAACTCCAAAGTCTAGTTACGAAGTTGTTTAACACTGACAATAACTCCAAGGTCGAATTATGAAGCCGTATAAACTGATAATAACTCCAAGGTCTAATTATGAAGCCATCCACTGCTGCTAACAACTTCAAAGTCTAATTATGAAGTAGTGACCGCTGAAAGCAACTGACAATGACTTCAAAGTCAGATTATGAAGCTATATCATGATGGTAACATCTCCAAAGTCTAATTATGAAGCCATATCATGATGGTAACATCTCCAAAGTCTAATTATGAAGCCATAACAACAAACCGGGAAGAACTCTGCCCGGGGAAATCCTGACGTCAACTGCCAGACATTCAACTTGATGACGAGTAATGACTTCAGATGTCTAATCCCTGAAATCTTTTCTGAAAATGCTGACGTGACAGCAACCCGAGGGAACACTCCGCCGGGGGATTGTTTTGACAATAACTCCAAAGTCCAATTATGAAGCCGTGTAAAGAACACTCTGCTGAGGAAGATGGGAAGTTAATCCAACACCTCTGATAAGGGAACATATGACGGGACGAACCTTATCATCGCCTATCTTATGCCGCAAATCTGAATACCTGACAACGATCCTGAACAAGAGGTCTAATTACCTGCAGGAAAAACACCTGAAAACAAAGAGGTAGCCAACCTGACTTATGCTTCAAAATGCGTATGTTCGAAAATGGCGTAATGCTCCGTACGGCACGGAAATGCTACGCATTTGAGTAGATGCAAACGTGACGATATATGCAAATGCAAATGCAGCCTCAAGCTGCCGGGAAACTCTGGTAGTGTTGTCTCAATAACATGAATGCTGAGGATAACGCCAACTCCGCTGGAGAACAAGTATCACAAAGTATTCCGGCGAAATAAACGCCAGAAACGCAACCAACTCTGCCGAAGAGCGATTAGACATCAATTTCCACTGGGAGGAAAGAACAAGCCACCCTGCTGGTGAACAAACTTAGCCGGGGAAAAAGCGACCCTTCTAGGAAAAGCACATTGTCTGGGCACAGTTTACAAACTCGGAGCCTCGGACTCTACTGAGGATCAACATCCTGTCAATGGCATGACGACCTGTGGGGGAGCAAGAAAACCATCCTTCGCGGATATAAACCTTTCGAACCATCAACTTGGTTAACTATTGCGGGAACCTCCCATGCTGGAGATTGAACGTGCGCACCTTCGATCCGCTAAGGAGCGCAACCTCTGCAGGGAACATTGATTTTGACTTGCTGGGGATATCCTGTGGACAACTTCCTTGAGGATACTCTTCTGGGGAGAATAATCCCTCATTCGGTAAGGGATAACGTCATTCCAACTCTCTGGGAAATAAGCTGCGACTAGCTGGGGAATGACATCGACTGGAGTCAGGTCTTACGTCGAGAGATTTTGGCTGGGGAATACAATTCCTGACTGTCTGCTCCAAAGGTAAGAACCCTGCAAAACACAAACGAGACAAAACAGGCCTATACAACAGAATCTACCCGGGTTAGCATCCGTGACATTACTTCAGTCAATTCGAAGTTTTAGCAATTATTGGCAATGGCCAGCAAGATTATGCAAGTGCAAGTTTATCAAAAGCATCGGCGTCTTTCACAAACAAAACAGTAAAGAACAAGCATCAAGTACTGAATAACATGATTTATTGATAACGGGCCTCTGAATAGGCAAAGTTTTGTACACTGGATGCAACTCTTGAAAAGAGGAAGTTACGCGTACACACACATACATATATGCACAAGAAGCAATAATAAAATACAAAACAATATTTGTATACATGTCGGCGACGTGGTACAAACAAACACCATGAGCTGATCCTCCTATGACTCGCCTGACTCTGCGCTTTCCCTATACTCGATCTTCGGAAGAGATGGTTTTTGAATAGATGGCCCCCAGGTACTCCCAAACCACTAAGCAATGCCGTATCAAATCCGGACCGCAGTCATTTGCTTTTTCAATCCCTAACTTTTGCGTGAACCTCCCTTTGCGGGTTTTCAATTCACCGGGATACCCTTTTTTGCCGAAATCACCCTTTTCAGGTTTTCGACTTCGCGGGTGTACATTTTTTCAATTTTATCCCTAACTTTTGCCCGAACCTTTTATTCATTTTTTATGGTTCGCCGGGATGCCCCTTTTTTGTCTGGACTCTCTTTTTACTGTTCAGCGGGTCACTTTCAAGCAAAGTATTTTTTAACTGCGTCCGAATTCACAGGAGACGTAAAGTCTTCACCATCCATGGTGGATAGTAACAAGGCTCCTCCCGAGAAGACTTTTCTGACAACATAGGGTCCTTCGTAATTAGGAGTCCACTTGCCCCTGTGATCTGCTTGTGGTGGGAGAATCTTTTTCAAAACAAGATCGCTCGTCTGAAAGCTTCGAGGGTGCACCTTCTTGTCGTAAGCTTTCTTCATCCGACTCTGATATAACCGACCGTATGCCAAAGAAGCCATTCTCTTCTCATCCATTAAGTTGAGCTGGTTCAGTCTATCTTTAACCCATTCTGCCTCGTCAAGTTGGAAATCACGTAAAACCTTCAGGGAAGGAATCTCGACCTCCAACGGTAACACCGCCTCCATCCCGTATACCAATGAGAAAGGGGTTGCCCCGGTTGATGTGCGTACCATCGTACGATAACCGTGCAAAACGAAAGGTAGCATCTCGTGCCAGTCCTTATACATCACAACCATCTTCTGAACAATCTTCTTTATGTTCTTATTGGCCGCTTCGACAGCTCCATTCATCTTGGGTCGGTAGGGAGAAGAGTTGTGATGCTCAAACTTGAAATCTGACACAACTCTTTCATCATTTTGTTATTCAAATTTGAACCGTTGTCGGTGATAATCCGCTCAGGGATTCCATATCTGCTGATAATATCTCGCTTGATAAATCTGGCTACCACTTGTTTGGTGACATTGGCATATGATGCTGCTTCCACCCATTTGGTGAAGTAATCAATTGCCACCAAAATGAACCGGTGTCCGTTGGATGCCGTAGGCTCAATCTTGCCAATCATATCAATTCCCCACATCGAGAAAGGCCACGGTGATGACATCACATTCAGAGGACTTGGAGGCACATGGATTTTGTCCGCATAAATCTGGCATTTATGACACCTCTTTGCAAACTTGAAACAGTCTGTTTCCATAGTCAGCCAATAGTAACCTGCCCGCAGCAGTTTTCTCTTCATAGCATGCCCACCAGCATGTGTACGAAATGTACCCTCATGTATCTCTTCCATGAGAAACTTCGCTTCTTTCTCATCTACACAACGTAGCAACACCAAGTCGTGGTTTCTTTTGTATAGGACACCGTCCGAGTTCAAATAGAAATTGCCATCCAATCTCCTGAGAGTCTTCTGATCTCGACTGGATGCCTCAGCCGGATACTCCTTGTTCTTTAGGAAGTTCTGGATGTCAAAGTACCAGGTTTTACCATCGGGAGCCTCGTCAATGGCAAATATAAATGCAGGCCTATCGAGCCGAGAGATAACAATCTGGGGAGCCTCGTTCCAGAAGTTAACTTTATACATTGAAGACAATGTCGCCAGGGCGTCCGCCATTTGATTTTCTGCTCGGGGCACGTGATGCAATTCCACCTTGTCAAAGAAAGGCAACAATCTCCTTGCATAATTCATATACGGTATCAAATTGGGCTGACGTGTCTCCCATTCCCCTTTAATCTGGTTCACCACTAGAGCTGAGTCTCCGTATACATCCAGATGTTTGATTCGCAAATCAATAGCTTCTTCCAGACCCATGATGCAAGCCTCATATTCAGCCTCATTATTGGTAACAGGAAAGGTCAATCGGGCAGTAAAGGGGATGTGCGACCCCTGAGGAGTAGTGATAATTGCACCTATTCCGCTACCATAAGAATTTACAGCTCCGTCAAATATCAACTGCCATTTGGAACCCAACTCTGGTCCTTCGTCCGGCAACGGTTCTTCATAATCTTTCATTTTCAGGTACATGATATCCTCGTCAGGAAAATCAAACCTCATCGATTGGTAGTCCTCAACAGGATGCTCCGCAAGGTACTCGGACAAAACGCTACCTTTAATAGCCTTTTGTGAGACATATTGGATATCGTATTCGGTTAACACCATCTGCCATCGGGAAATTCTTCCAGAGAGTGCTTGCTTCTCAAACACGTATTTGATTGGATCCATCTTTGAAATTAGCATGGTTGTATGATTCAGCATGTATTGCCTCAAACGTTTGGCGGCCCAGGCTAGCGCGCAACACGTCTTCTCGAGCATTGAGTATCTGGACTCACAGTCGGTAAACTTCTTACTCAAATAGTAGATCGCATGCTCTTTACGTCCGGTCTCATCGTGTTGACCGAGAATACAACCCATACTTTCCTCAAGAACCATCAAATACATAATCAAAGGTCTCCCGGCCACTGGGGGTATCAAAACAGGAGGTTCCTGCAAGTATTCTTTTATCTTGTCGAACGCCTTTTGACAATTTTCATTCCAGGTCAATACCTGATCCTTTTTCAACAACTTGAATAACGGCTCGCATGTCGCAGTTAGGTGAGATATAAACCGGGCGATATAGTTCAACCTCCCTAAAAACCCACACACTTCTTTTTCTGTTTTAGGCGTCGACATTTCTTGTATTGCTTTTATTTTCGCAGGATCAACCTCTATTCCCTTTTCGCTCACAATAAACCCCAGCAGTTTACCCGATCTCACCCCGAAGGTGCATTTATTAGGGTTCAGTCTCAACCTGAACTTCCTAAGTCTTTTGAACAGTTTCAGCAGATTAACCAAATGCTCGTCCTCCGTCTGGGATTTGGCAATCATATCATCAACATAAACCTCGATCTCTTTGTGCATCATGTCATGAAAGAGAGTCGTCATAGCACGTTGATATGTTGCTCCAGTGTTCTTCAGTCCGAAGGGCATCACTTTGTAGCAAAATGTTCCCCAGGGAGTAATGAAGGTAGTCTTCTCCATGTCTTCTGGCGCCATTTTGATCTAATTATAGCCTGAGAAGTCGTCCATGAAGAAGAATACGGAGAACTGAGCAGTGTTATCAACCAGCACATCGATGTGAGGAAGTGGAAAGTCATCTTTCGGGCTCGCCCTATTCAAATCACGGTAGTCTACACACATTCGCACTTTACCGTCTTTCTTCGGCACTGGTACTATATTAGCGACCCATGACGAATAAGTTGTAACAGCTAGGAAACCGGCATCCCACTGTTTTTGAACCTTCTCCTTGATTTTTACAGCCATGTCTGGTCTGGTTCTTCTGAGTTTCTGTTTAACAGGCGGACATTCCTCTCGCAACGGCAGACGGTGCACAACCATGTCCATATCTAACCCAGGCATATCCTCGTACGACCAAGCAAATATATCACCATACTCTCGCAGTATCTCAATCAGCCTTTGCTTGATGTCGCTCTGCAGCGCAGCCCCTATACGGATGTTTCTCACAACTTCTTCCGACCCCAAGTTGATAATTTCAATTTCCTCCTGATGAGGCAGAATGATCCTTTCTTCCTGTTTCAACAAACGAGTCAGCTCCTCTGGCAGGTCGCTGTCCTTAACAATCTCTTCCTCTGCTTGGAATACCAGGTGCTCGAAGTCGAAACGAGTCATAGGCGGTTCGTAGGAGATATCATTTGAAATATTAGTCCTGCAAATGAAATGGTTAAACGCTTCAACACGCAAACAAAGCAAATAACCACGTTGCCATTTATTGTTAAAGTAAAAACAAGAAAAAACAAGGATCACAACATTTGAATATGAAAAACGCCTTTATTTCATGATTAAAACAGTGCAATACACATAATCAAGCAGCCCTAATGTAACATCACTATGCCCCGGGTAGGACATAGGGTTATTCAACAATTGATAAAACAAATCATTACTGTTTAAAAGTCACTTGGACAGTTTCCCGGATGGACCAGTTGCAGAGACTTTGTCCTAGCACACTTGGCTTGATCCACGCGTCCATATCGCAGTCACTATCTTCGTCTTCGGCATCGGAAATAGCGTTGATAGTCTCAAAGCACATCCCGCTTGGCGTAATCGTGACCGGTCCCTTGAACCTGGGCGCTCCTGAAGATGACGCTGACGTCGGTCGATACCCTAGCCCAAACTTTTCATTCTTCACGGGAATCTCCAGTACCTGCCCCCAACCTTTAGTCTTACCAGTCTGCACTAAAGCCTGAGCCTCTTTGTAAGATGAAACTGCCACCTCTGGTATTTTGCTGGAACTCTGAGCTTTGTCTTTAATCCGCAACCCCTCGAAGGCTTGACAAGGTGTCTCGTGTATTTCTCCGTCGACCTCAACATATCTGAATGATGACAGGTGACTGACCAAAATATCCTCCTCCCCGTAAACGGTAACAACACTATCACCCACCATGTACTTCAACTTCTGATGCAGTGTGGATGTTACGGCCCCTGCAGCGTGGATCCATGGTCGTCCAAGAAGGCAGCTATAAGTTGGATGGATATCCTTGATGTAGAATTCGGTATCAAAAATTTCTGGCCCCACCTGCAGCGATAATGTTATTGACCCAAACACTGATTTTTTCGTCCCGTCAAACGCCCTCACAACCAAATCGCTGGGCGTGCAAATAATTCCTCGTATGTCCAATTTCATCATGGCTTTCTTTGGCAATACGTTCAACGATGATCCAGTATCTACCAATACACGCGACATTACGGTGCCCTGGCATTCCACCGATATGTGCAAAGCCATGTTGTGCTCTCGACCCTTAGGTGTCAGATCAAAATCTGTGAAACCCAGGCTATGTCTAGCATTGACATGCGCCATTACCCCCTCTAACTGATTTACAGAAACTTCTTGGGGTACGAACGACGTATCCAGTATCTTTAGCAGGGCATTCCGGGGGGCCTCGGAACATAATAACAACGACAAGATAGAAATCTTCGATGGCGTTTGCTGTAGATGTTTGACAATTTTGTAGTCACTTTTGCGGATCAGTCTCATGAACTCCTCTACGTCCTTGAGTGATGTCTCCTTTTCTTTCGACTGAGTAGGTCCACTTTCATTTACTTTGGCTTTACCTTTGGCCAACCTCTCTGCTTCTATTTCAGGTGAGGTAAAGATCCTTCCGCTACGGGTCATGCCCCCCGTTCCAACGAAATTATCAACAGCCCCAGCTGGCTGGCTATTCACCACAATCTTTTCACCGTTGCAATACGCTTCTAAACCGTATGTCCACGGGACAGCTTTCGTACTCTCAAAGGGAACAGGCACTGCTTTGGTAATCGTAATAGTTGGCCGCTGGACGGGCGCTGTTATCGTTATAGTCTTCCTTGGGATCGTCACCGTTGCAATATCATTCTGCTCGTCACATAATGCCTCCACAGGCTTCTCAATCGCAGTTCGATCAAATTGCAAAGTCCCTTCGTCAATCATGGCCTGAATGCCCTGCTTCAAGTCATTACAACCCTCTGGCTGGGTCCAACACTCTAAACAGTATTCATCACAACCGGGAAATACTCCCCCTCTGAGCAACCTGCTTTTCACTTCACTCAATGGTGTCTTCAACTCATTAACATCCAACACCAAGTTCAAATTTTCTTCTGTTAAGATGGCATTTGCCCCGTGATTGGGCATAGGCTGTTGTACAATATTGGGCCCCACTTGGCCAAAGTTGATGGCTTTACTGTCCAACAAGTCTTGAACTTTATGCTTGAAAGCATGACAAGATTCTACATCATGTCCGGGCGCCCCGGAATGGAATTCGCAATGCTTATTAGCATCATACCCTCTAGGAAGTACCGGTCCTGTAGGTGGTTCCATTGTCCTTTTCTCGACCAAATTCAACCCCAACAGTGTCTGAAGAAGCTCTGCATATGTCGACGGAGGCTTATCAAATACCCTCTTCGGCCTTACATTCTGAAATCTTCCCTGTGCCTGGTTCTGCCTTTGCTGCTGCTGCGGTTGTTGTATCTGTTGTTGCTGAGGAATTGGAATAGTAACACTGGCTATCTGTTGAGGTTGAATGTACTGATTTCTGCCTCTGCCCCGGCCTCTACCACCAAACACAACACTGGTATCACCTTGTCGTCTTCCGCCGAACTCTTTTCTCGCACCCCCAGCTGAAGTAGATTCGCCTGCCTGAATCTTTCCAATTTTAGTTCCATTTTCGATCCTTTCTCCCATAAGGATCATATCGGAGAAGCTACCCATCGAAACATTGAGTAACTTGTCATAGTACATTCCTGTAAACGTCCCCACAAACATGTCATTCATCTCCCTTTCAACCAAAGGAGGATGCACCCTAGCCGCCATATCGCGCCACCGCTGCGCGTACTCTTTGAAACTTTCACCATTTTTTTGCGACAGACTCTGCAACTGAACCCTGTTTGGTGCCAAATCGCTGTTATATCTGTAATGCCTAACGAAAGCGTCAGCCAACTGCTTCTAGCTTCTAATCTGAGTGGGCTCCAGTCCCATGTACCATTCCAATGATGGTCCCGATAATCTATCTTGAAAGAAATTCATGAGCATCCTTTCATCATTGGAATACACAGACATCCTTCTATAATAAGAACGTACATGGACCTTTGGGCAGGTATCCCCTCTGTATTTTTCAAATGTTGGAGCCTTGAATTTCAATGGCACCCTCAGCCCTGGTACCAACCCCATAGTAGTCATATCTAACCCAACGGAGTTCTGATCAACTACACCTTTCATCTGCTCTTCTAGCATTCTGATCCTCTGAACAGGGTCGATAGGGCCTTCCGGTCCCATACCTCTTCCTGAAAAAGCGTCCTCCTGTTGATCCACATTCCAGTCATTGACATACCCATCATAACCCATGTTACGACCAAATCCTTGTTGATTGAACACAGGACCCTGTCCTTGGTTGCCGAACCCCAGATTGACCCCTGCAGGTCCCAGACCATTGTTGAAAGGAAATGCTCCAGCGCCGTTCACATTACTGAATCCACCATTACCGTAACCATACCCCTGATTGTTGCTGTAGCCGTCATTACCGAAGCCTTGATTGTTGAACCCGAAGTTCCCGTCTGATTGACATTGCCATACCCATTGTTTCCAAAGCCAACATTGTCAACGAATCCTTGATCGGCATCCACAGTGTTGCCTTTGTTGTTAACAACATGCCCATCACCGCTGTTCCCAGTATTACCATTACCGGCGCCAGCACCTGCACCAGTACTAGTGTTTCTGTTGACAGTCACAACAGGGGGAGTAACAACTGTCGGTATCTCATCCTCCCGGCGAGGAGTTTCAACAGAAATGTGGTCAGTGTTGCTATTTCCGTTTGCCCGCGCCAGCAGCAGCTGCACCAAGGTCTGAAGATTCTCCTGGCCCTTGGCCATGCTCTCCATAGCTTGCATGAGCAGAGTCAACTTCTCGCGGATTTCTTGCATCTCGAACTGAACTTGATCCATTATCTTCTTGCAGTTGTTTCTGGTTGAATAGCGGTGGACTCTTTGGTCGTCAATCCTGAAAAACCTGCGAGATGCAGGAAATAAGATACAGATTCAACAGGTAACCGACAATGTAAAATGAATATGCAGATGCAATATGTGTCTGTGCGTTAGGGAGATCAACCCCTAATTCTAGTGCCAAAGTGCCAGTGTAGTGACAATGATAGTGATAAGAAGCTTGAAATCCAATCATGGAAAAACATCTCATATATTGCTGCGAAGAGCCCATCAAGTCAGACATACAATATCGCCGAGCGTACAATAACAAGAAGGCATGACCTCAACCAACAATCCTGGTGATGGCCAGCACAATTCAACTAAAGCATATACAGCAGTACATAAGGTAATCAAGTGCGACCATATGCTTGATACTCCTCTAACAATATCTTAGTCTTGGGATGGTCTGGCTGAGAAAGCAACCCTTCGACGAGCGAGTCTCTTTGCCTGATAACGCGCTGGAGATCCCCAATGGATTCCTCCCAAGCGCCTTCTTCAAAGCACTCCTCTAGCTTCCTCTTCTGGGATGCAGACTCTTTCTTACGCTTGATGACTTTGTTCAAGGCATTCTGAACGTCATATCTCCGCATAACCTCTTCTTCAAACTTCTTCTGGCTAGCTTTCAAGTGACCTTCCAGCTCAGAGATCTGCAGCTTCAGTTTGTCTTCTCTTTCTTTGTTACTGGTCAGTGTAGCATTCCAGGTTTTGTTGAATGTAGAGATCTCCCGGTAGGCTATATCCAAAGTTCTCTTCTTGGATTCAAGCATATCATGAGAGCTCTTGAAATCTATCCCCAAGCGCTCACGCTTCTTTCTTTGCTCAGTCAACTCTGTACCTAGTTGATTCACCAGCTCTGTTTGCTGTTTGAAGGAGTGTACGACTTCATTTCTTTCGCTTCTGAGTTGCATCAACTCCTCTTCCAACTTCTCGTTGGCTTTCATCAACTCTTCTTTCTCCTTCACAACCTGTTCATACCTCTCAATAGGCACAGTAGTTGGCTCCTCGATCACGGGGGGAGTAGGAGGTAATACTGTAGAGAATGACATCCGCACCTGCTTTGCCCTATCTTGGATCCAGACTTTGTACGGAGCATAGGCTTGACAATCATTCTTACCCAACAACGGCTTACCCCTTTGGTTGATATTATTCCAAGCATGCTGAAGCTTGGACAATAATTCTCCACTCAGATCACTTGTGAAGTATAGAGATTCCTGCACTTCCTCCTCTTTTTGCGGGCTTTTCAAAGCATAATCGAATTGTCTGATCAACAATGACGGATTGTAGTTAATGCACTCTTTCCTCCCAATCAGAGGAACATTAGGATATCCGGCGCAGCTGTAGATAATCTCAGATCCCAGTAAATCTCTATCAAACATGACAACATCTTCTGAAGAAATTCCCATCAGATGCTCAGACCAATCCACCGTAGCTGCAAACTCAGCAAAGATACCCTTCTTGGGCAGGTGACTATCAAACCACATATACAGCAAAGGCACACAACAAGAGACGTTCTTGCCCCTCCTATTCTCGTTCTTATAATGCAGTGAGTGATAGAAATCTCCAATCAGAGTAGGCACAGGATTTCCTGAAGCAAATATATAGAATGCATCTAAATCAACAAAGTCAGGCATGTTAGGGAACACTACAATGCCATAGATACACAAAGCAAGGACAACATTAAACACAACCCAACAGCCACTCTTGGCGTACTCTTGTGCTTTCCCAACTAAGAACTTGAGAGAAAAACCAGACACTCCATTCCACGAGGTTAACAGCAACTCTGAGGAGTCTAAATGCAACGCAACAGCCAAATCCTCTAGCTTGGGCTCAACACCCATATGAATGAAGGGTGCACTGTTCTGAATGGTTAACTCCAAGATCTCAGCATATTCCTCCATGGTCAGAGCCAGAATGAAGTCAGAGAAAGTAAAACACCTCAGCGGGGGATCATAGAACTGCATCAACGCGTACAATCCGTTCCGCTCATACATGGATGGTTTACAAACCAACCTAAGCAGTCTCCCATAACTCTTCCTGAAGCTTCTCTTCACATCCTGATCAGCTAGAGATATCAAACCAAGCAGAGAAGAAACATCTGGAGTAGGCAACTTGTATGCCATAGTCTTCTTCAAAGTATCCATAATAGCAGCAGACAGAAATCCAGGCAACTAGAATCAGAGGGTATGAAATGCACCTGCAGCACAGACACACATTAATGATATGCAAAATGAGTATGCAACAATGCAATATGCAAACATGCAACAAGGATCAAGTGATATATTGCTGAAGAGATCCATCCACAACTCTGTCTCAACAGACCCGCAGTACTGCTCAAACCTGGTCTCAACAGACCCATAACAATGCTCCAACCTGGTCTCAACAGACCTATAACGATGCTCCACTTTGATCTCAACAGACCTAAAATAAAGCTCCAACCTGGTCTCAACAGACCCACAACAATGCTCTGATGAAGAACCCCAAGTATCCACATATACTGATCCAATATCAAGAAAATCGGGTCGTCTGGAGGTCAAGTTTCCTGCATGCCCCAATCCCTCTCACAGGTAGGTGTCCTATCAACTGACACAAGGTACGGCATCCTATGCGGTCGTCGGTGTCACAGACTTTCAAGACTGATGATACGATACCCAGAAGGTGTGGCATCATCATGTCCTGAAGAGGCCTCACTTAGCCAACTTCCAATTGATCGGTCCCCAGAGTCGACAATCCAACTAACCAACAACCCCCTCAACCCAAAGGGTTGAAAAAGAAGTCAACCAGAAGAACCTCGTCCAAGCGTGGATTTTGTGGGACACTAGTACATGCAAAGCATGCATGCGCCCACTACTTTCCACAACTAATTCTAGGTGCACTCAAGCCCAGGTCCGACTTATCTCTCAACAGATCACCCCCTCCCCACAACAGCACTTACAATATAAAGCTGACAATAAAATGCGGAAAGTAAAGACAAAAATGTAAATCCATACAAAACCCCAGATGGGAAAACAAACGCTAGGACTGACTCGCGTAGGGAACCGTTGGAGTCCCCAGCAGAGTCGCCAGCTGTCGCTACTGCGAAAATTGGCGCCGGCAATGACAGAAGAGTCGCCACCGTGCGTTATTTATCCCAACGGAGGGAAAGGGAACGCTCAGAGTAAACCTAACACAAAACGGGAAAGGAATGGTCGTCACAACCAAATTCCTGGATTCGGGAGTCGATTACGCAAGGGGAAGGTATTAGCACCCCTCACGTCCGCCGTACTCGACGGGATCCACGCTTGTTTTCTAGTACGGATTGTTATTCTATCTACTCTAGAGGTCAGGGTAAAAAAGAAACAGAAAATGACTCGGCAAAGCATCGCACTTTATGCCTACGTATTCCCGTCGGAAACGAGAAATCAGAGTCAACGTAGTTCGCCTACCTACGGGAAAGGAGGGGAAGGTTGCTCGCTAGGATATCGCATCATATGCCTACGTACTTTCATACAGCATGAAAGATCAGAGCAAACGTAGTTCAGGCTACGGAAGACACAAGCTTGTCTGACAGTTTTTATTACCTTCAAAAAACGGTTTTTCTTGATTAAGAGTCCAAGCGGACAAAAATGACACTTTGATGTTTGTTTTGAATCTTTTACGAAAGAAGTGTTTTTTAGTTTGTTTGCAATCTCTGACGCACTAGAGACTATGATTTGAGAGTGACTACGTCGCGTGTCACCCAAAGGGTACCACACTAAGCATCCAGACTATTGGAAAGAAACTCTCCAGCAACCCTTTCTCGAATAGCTTAAGGCTCGTAACGTACGACATCAATTAACCTTATTACCGTGTTTTTGAGTTGTTTTGAGATAAGAAGAGAAAGAAGCTCTAAAAAAGCCTAGGGTTGAAAGGGAATAAAAACTAACCTAATTTTGTCATGCATGGATAAGAATCCTAATGTCTGTCATAATTCCCTCCTGCGCAGAGGAAATCAGAGATCCTAGGGGATAAGCAGAAAAGAAAGCAAGCAAATACAGTAAAATGCATGCAATGCAGCAATACAAGCGAGGCAAGGGAGTCCCACTCAACCTCGAACCTGGGAAAACAACAAGCAAAGTGAATCAACATTCACTTCAAACCTAGGGGGCAAGATACACAAGCCAACAAACAATACAGAAAACAAAAACCCCAAAGCAGAGGAGGCAGCCCAAGCAGCAGCACCAAACTCCTACAACAAACAACAACTCTGACAGCAACAGTTGGTTAAACAGCAAGAAGTTGACAGCAACAACTTTCATCTTCAAACTTCAATAAACTTCAATCTCCAACCTCCAGGGAGGAGAAAGCATACTTCAAATAAGGCTCCTTAATACCTAAACAGTTAAGCTCCACAGCTACAGAAAACTCCAGCTCAAAAGCAACAGTAAACCCTAGCTTCAATCCTCCAACAAGCTCCTGACAGCAAAGTAGGCATCTTCAACATCTTAGATCTTCATATCCAAGCTCTAGCAAGCTCCACCAAGAAAGATTGGTTATTGGGATCAAGTTATAATGAATGGAAACCAGTGAAAACCAAAGGAAATTACTAGAAACCATCATCTGCAAATAAGGGTATCCTCAAAAGTTCTACTCTTTAAGGCATACCACTCATCCCTCAAAGGGAGAGATGGGCTTCCTTAAGAGGACTTTGAATCATAGGATAGGATGGAAGAAAACAAAACATTCCATGTTTTGAGGCAAGAAATGAACTAAGTCTAAAAAGCTCTTCCTAAAACCCTAATTTCCATAAGCTCCTGACAAGCACCTAAAAGAGAACAAAGCTTTAACTCCAAGCTCCACCCTTCAAGCCACAACAGCTACAAGATGTCCAAAAGTTCCTCCAGAAAGGTATCCAAGCAAAACCAGCTCCAAAGCCATCAACACAACAAAATAAGGCAAGGCACCAAAGATGGAACACCAAAAGCACAAGCAACTTGCAAAATCTATTTAAAATAGAAAATTAAGTTGTAAAACTCTAAGCAATTTCCTAGGGGAACATGCGTGGATTAACAACCTAGGGTTCAAAGGTTAAAGCCTAATTCAACTTCTAGGTCCACTAAACAATTCCTAAAGTGAAGTAGGTCAAGGGTATCCACAAATTTGGGAAGGTTCTAATCATCAACCCTAAGTCAGAACCTAATCACATCTAAAAAAATCTACAAAAAATTCTAAGGGATCATACACGTGTTATCTACAAAATACTAAAAGATCTAAGCAAAATTCAATACGAAATGGGAGAACAAAATTCCACAAAACAGATGATCAAATATGCAAATAAAAGAAATCACCTAAAAATAAGAAAAATCAAATAAAATTGGAAAATGGGAGGAAATGAGATTTCTTGTTTTCAGAAAATCAAAATTAAATCCAAGATCATGGAGATATTTTTAAAATATTTTTTGGATCAAAATTGGATTTAATATGGATTTTAGAAATCAAATGAATTAAAATAAATCCAAAAAGAATAAAAAGAAAATAAAATGCTGAATTAAATGAGGTGCGTTGGATGAGGAGACCAAGTAATCATATCCAAGGACCCTGAGCGTATCCACGTGAGGATGAGTTGGCATCTGACTCACAGGCTGAGTCAGATTAGTGAAACGGCGCGTTTTGACATTTTGGAGCCAAAGCTGAGTTCAAACGTGAACCATCAGATGCGTCTACCAAGTCTTTACTCAGACCTGATCCAAGGGCCCAGACATCATCTTCTTCATCAATCTCAGGTGGCCTGAGACTTCTCACAGACGGTGGTTCGGTGATCTTCTCCGGCGGAGTGGCGGTTGCAGGTGACCAAATCAAAAACTTCTTATACCAAACTTGATCAGAAAACCACGAGGATCTCAAATCTCTAATCCATTTCAACCAACTCTCAACAGAAATCGAAACACGAATCAAAGTTCAGAGGGTGTCACATTTTCAATCCTCACCATTCGCAAAATTGAAACCATAGAAATGATCACCATCCTTCAGTGATCATCATGAGCTATATATCTTGATTTGAAACCTTAAGATCGTGCATAACCGTCTCCAAACAGAAAGTGATCATCAAACCTAATTGTCACTAATCAACTCCAAACCAAACCAGAAATGTTTCCTAATCATCCAAGGTCCTAACCATATGCAAGAATCTACCTAGTTCAGCCTAGATTACGAGGAAATTTTGAAGTTACAAACCTGTAAAATGCTCACTAACAGAAGCACTTGGAGTACGATTCAATCTCCAAGATGATCCAGACACCTTCAAGGATGCAAGGGGAAGCTTCTCCAACCTTCAATTTGGCTTGATTGTGCCTTGAATTCCAAAATCGATTCTGGCTTGGAGCTTGGAAAATTCACTTGCAATCTTCACTCTCTCCATAAATTCTGCACCAAACTCAATCTGAACTCATTCTAGAACTTAAATATGAAGTGTTTGTGGGCTTTTGCAATCCAATTTAGGCTTAATTCGGTTGATCCAAAATTCTGTCATGGCCATGAAAGTCCAATGCTACAGTCACGATTCTGAGCTCTCAGCTTGCTCTAGAAGGTTCCTTCCAACTGCAAATGGCCTTGTGAATGTGTTTGGATAGCTAGCACAGTCTGAATTGCCCTGGTTTTTGTTTTGGGATTGTGACTTGTAAATGAAGAAACCATTTTACAAAGCAAGTCATGTAATTGAACCTCATCTCAAAATTGTGCCAATGCCAATGTGTTTGAAATGCAATTTCTGGTCAAAATGACTACTCACATGACATGTTTATGACCTACAACTCAAAAAATGATTTTTCCCTCTTTTGAATCATTTGAAAAATCCTTCTTTTTAGGCCATTTTGAAGAACTTCTTGATATAAGCCAATTCAACCCATCATGATGACTTATCTAACCTAAAAACAACACTCTAAACACATTTCATGTTGAACAATTTTCCATTGGAGGCATGCAAGATAGAGATTTTGGCACATGCTTGAAAATGACCTATAATTCAACTTTCCCAAAATACCCCTGGATTGCCAAGATCATAACTTAAGTTCCACAAATCTTCTTGATGACTTCTAGTACTCAAATTAAAGCTAATATCAAGACCTACAACTCTTATGTTTGCCAAAAATCCATTTGAAAAATCCTTGAGGGGAAAAAGTTGCTTGGAAGTCAAGTTACTTTCACAGATAAATTTCAGTGTCCTCTAGTGACTTGTAATTTGCAAAGACCATAACTTGAGTTCTACAAATCTTATTGAAGACTTCTAGCACTAAAATTAAAGGTATTGAGAAGCTATACAAGTTTCATATTGGCCGAAGATCCATTTAAAACTTTTATTTTGACTTATGTGGCTTTGAAGTTAGGCACTAAACAGGGGATTTTACACTGAAACCCTAATTTAGCAACTTCCC